>CM056060.1:75770865-76370865 GCA_029574335.1 Rana kukunoris
ACTACACTTCCCCTGCATCACCCCCCTCCCTCCCCTAATAAACTCCCACCCAAATCCCCGCTATTTACGTTTAAATATCCTGTGCGCCAGCTCTATAGTGGTGCTCAATGCGCCCTCTCCTGGGCGCAATAGGCATTATAGTAAATAGAGAAATATGCTGCACTGCCAGCGTATCTCTTTAGTAAATGTAAAAACGGCTGTTATGCCTGTCTGTGCACCATGAGTCATTGGGCACAGGCTTGGTAAATCAGCCCAATAGTTACATAGTCAGGTTGAAAAAAGACAAGTCCATCTAGTTAAACCAAAAAAAAAAAAAAAAACGCAATACATAATCCTTCACCCACAGTTGATCCAGAGGAAGGCAAAAAAAAACAGCAAAGCATGATTTGCTACAGCAGGGGAAAAGTTCCTTCCTGATCCCCCAAGAGGCAATCGGATTTTCCCTGGATCAACTTTACCTATAAATGTCCGTTACCCAGTTGTATTCTGTACATTTAGGAAACAATCCAGGACTTTGCTTTAAAAAAAAATCTACTGAGGTTGCCAGAACCACCTCTGGAGGGAGTCTATTCCATATTTTTACAGCTCTTAGGGCCCTTTCACACGTCCGCCTCCACTCGTCCTTTTTACAAGTCCGTAAACGGACTTGTAATGGTTCCCTATGGGATTGCGTCTGTTAGCGGATGATGCATCCGCTAACGTCCGCAAAGATCCGCGTTCGTCTGGATCCGGTTTTTCGGAAGAAAACCCTATTTTTCTTCAGTCCGGCGGAACGGATTCGGATGAAGACGGACAAACGGTCCGTTTTCATACGATTCCCATAGGGGAGAGCGGAGGAGAGACAGGGCGGTCCCTGCACAGTGTGCGGGGACCGTCCTGTCTGCCAACAGCTGAGCAGAGACCTCCCGCTGAGCTGACGGACACACACGGAGCGGACCGAAAAATGGTCCGCTCCGTGTGAAAGGACCCTTACTGTGAAGAAATCTTTCTGTATTTGTAGATAAAAAAATTTTCCCCTCTAGAAGTAAAGAGTGTTTTACCCATACAGTATTTGAGGAGCAGAATAGTACCCGGCATATATAAGGGGGGTTCACTAGGTGAGAAATTGCTCTTAATGTGCTTTCAATGAAGCCAAGGTGCTAAAGAAACTCTGCCCTTGATAACCATTGTCTTTGCAAAAACTGACTGACTAGGGCTCTTTCTGAGTTACAGCTGGCATTATTATGACAGGGGTATTGAATTAAAAGTCCAGGGAGGTACTCGGCCCCTCACAAAGCCCACTCTCGCATCGACTACTTTTTCACCAACAATACTACCCTCAGGGTGGTACGTGAGGTGCAGATACTCCCGATATCGTGGTCGGACCATGCTCCGATCATGCTCACGCTGGACCTAGGCTCCCCCGCTCACAGGCCCTATAACTGGAGACTAAACACCTTCCTCCTCCAACATCTACCGTCCAAGACAGAACTTACCTCTGCCCTACAACTCTACTTTGTAGAAAATAACACCACTGACGTCTCCGCTTCTACGCTCTGGGAGGCCCACAAGGCGGTCCTTCAAGGTAGATGCATGGCGATATCCGCGGCCCTAAAGAAAGACGCGGCCGCCACTAAGCAGCGGACCGAAAGGGAACTTGGAGCCCTAGAGCGCCGCCTACAAGTGTCCCCCTCTATTGTCCTCCTGAAGAGAATCACAAGCCTTCGAGCGACCCTGAGAGACTTGGCCCTTGGCCGGGTGGAAAAGGCTCTCATTAGATTGCGGCAAATTTACTATGACAAGGGTAATAAGGCACACTCCCTCTTAGCGAAAAAACTGCGTGACACCCACCTTGCCACAACGCCCCATCAGGTTAAAGACGCCTCGGGTTGTCTCCAATCTCACCCCAGGGACGTGGCCAGCACATTTGCTGACTTTTACATGGACCTGTACAACAACCCCGACATTCCCAGCGACCCTCTCTCCCCAGACGTTTCCCGTCGTATGGCACGATACCTGGAACAGAGCGGTGTCTCTAGGCTCCAATCCTCTGACCTGACTTCCCTGAATATGCGTATCACTGAGGAGGAGATTGAGCAGACCATTAAATCTCTGCCCTCCCGCAAGTCCCCAGGTCCGGATGGCCTGCCTTATGAATATTATAAAGCTTTCCTGCCCCTCCTGCTTCCCCATATGTGTAAACTCTTTAATGCCTTCCTCCGAGACAGCCCCATCCCGTCAGACATGCAGCGCTCTTTTATCACCTTGATCCCTAAGCCGGATAGGGACCCTGTCCTTTGCGCCAACTATAGGCCGATCACCCTGTTGAACTCAGATCTAAAAAAATTTACGAAATTGCTTTCGATTCGTTTGAACATGGTCCTTCCTTCCCTC
The DNA here is from genome assembly GCA_029574335.1 of Rana kukunoris. Lineage (NCBI taxonomy): Eukaryota > Metazoa > Chordata > Amphibia > Anura > Ranidae > Rana > Rana kukunoris. The sequence goes on from CM056060.1 coordinate 75,773,239, forward strand.
ATTCACAAGGATCAGGTGGGCTTCGTGCCCCTTAGGCAGGCAGGCGATAACACCCGAAAAGTAATAGACCTGGTGGATGTGGCGAACAGAGATAACACGGCGTCCTTGCTACTTAGCTTGGACGCCGAGAAGGCCTTTGACCGGCTTGGATGGCCCTTCATGTTCGCCACGTTGCACCATGTGGGAATCCGGGGCCCATTTATGACAGCCATCCGTCACCTATACTCAAACCCCACTACCCAGGTCAAAACACCCTTCGCCCTCTCTTCCTCCTTCCCCATCAATAATGGTACTCGGCAGGGGTGTCCACTTTCACCCTTGCTATTCGCTCTATGTGTTGAACCCTTGGCGGCCACTATCCTGAACAACCCGTCTATCCGGGGGATCCCTGTTAGGGGCAGGGAATTTAAAATTTCCCTGTTCGCGGATGACATCATCCTTTCCCTGACCCAACCCAGAATCTCCCTCCCGAACCTTCACGCTGAACTGGCCCGGTATGGGGCCCTGTCAGGATATAAAATTAACACGTCTAAGTCGGAGGCCCTACCAATTAATATTGCTGGGACGGAGGTAGCTCACCTACAGGCCAACTTCTCATACCACTGGAAAACCACCTCCCTGAAATATCTGGGAATACACATTACCCCAAGCTTTACCACTCTGTACCAGGAGAATTTCCCCCCCCTGTTCCGCTCGGTAAGATCCCTATTGACACAATGGAAGAAACATCACATCTCCCTGCTCGGCCGGATCGCCTCAGTCAAAATGACGATACTCCCGAAGCTCCTCTATCTTTTCCAAACGTTACCCATCCCTATCCCCTACAAACATCTAAGAAAGCTCCAGTCTGACCTAATTAAATTCACCTGGAACTACAAGAGACATAGGATACCTCAGACGGTATTGATGGCGGCGCGCTCAGATGGGGGCTTAGCATTTCCTAACCTTGTCAAATATTACCAAGCCGCTCAACTCAGGGCGGTAGCCTCTTGGTTTACGCAACGGTCCTACAATAAATGGACAGAGATCGAAAAACTATGGTTAGCCCCGACTCACCCAAATAATTTGCTTTGGACCGCGGACGCGGAGGTTCCCCCTGAGCGTTTGTTGGGATCTATGTCACAACTCAGGCGTCTTTGGCGTCGGCTGTCGAGACCGCTCCGGTTGTCCTCGGAGCGCTCGCTCATGACTTCATTTATGTGTAACCCCAAGGTGCCAGATAGCCTCACACACCATATGTCCCATCCGTGGACATCTCGGAATCTGTTCCACTTTGGGACCCTAGTAGATCCTATATCCCGCAAGCTATTACCCTTCGCTAACCTCCAATCCAAGTTTGGCCTCCCTCGACAGGTATTCTATAGCTATTTGCAAATTCGCCATTACGCCCAATCCATCGCACCTGACCTGCAATTTTCCCCCCCAGTGCCCTTTGAGACTGTGATCCTAGCTGGATCGGCCCAGAAAGGCCTCATTTCCGACATATACAGGATACTAAACGCTTATCGACCGGAATCCCAAGGTAAACACTCCTATATGACCCGTTGGGAAAAAGCCCTTAACCTTCCTGGTGGTTTTCCCGTGTCTGACACGGGGTAAAAATTTGCTGCTAACATTGTTGATCCCGTGTCAGACACGGTGTGAGCTGCAGAGCGCACAGCGAGTGCCTTACCTTATCCCGCGATCCCGCGACGCTGTGTTCGCTCGATCTGACACTTCCTTGTTCCGCTCTCTGCGACGTAGCGACGCACGGGTGCGGAACTAGGCGGGAATTAAAAAAAAAAGTTACACAAGAGGTGATACAGTGCAATACAGTGCAATCCCCTCAGATTATCACCTTTAGTAGTTACAACACTACTCACTTGACTACTCACTAGTACTCACTAGTAGTTACAACACTACTCACTTGACAGTGCCCTTGCCTTCCCCATAGTGATCTAATAAAAAAAAAATGACATCAAAAAAGCGCCACTTTTCACAAAAAGCGCTTTTGGAGCAGCTGAGTGACAGCGACAATGGTGCAGAGATGCTCGCCGAACAGAGTGAAAGTGAGTCGTGGGATTTGTCATCTGACTCTGAGACCGACACTGATCTGTCAAGTGATGAAGGCGAAGAACCTGCACTTAGCCTCAGTAATGTGCGCACTTGGTGCCCTATTGCCGATACGGACCAGGTTGCGCCCCCAAGATTTCCGTTTACCGGATCACCAGGGCTGAAGGTAAATGTGGAGCAGGACAACCCTCTGGCCTACCTAAAATTATTTGTTACAGAGGATGTCATAGAAAAAATTGTAACGGAGACAAACCGCTACCAGGAGCAGCAATCCGCTACGCCGCATGCCAAATTTTCCCGCAGCAGAAAATGGGAACCAGTGACCAGAGAGGACATCTGGCAGTTTTTGGGGCTCATTATTCTGCAGGGCGTGGTGGGGAAACCGCTCCAGAAGTGGTACTGGACCACCAACAAATTATTGGCCACTCCATTTTTTGGCACTGTGATGTCAGAATGCCGTTTCTCTCTCATCATGAAGAACTTCCACTTCACCAACAATGAAGAGTTCGATGAGGCCACGCATCCTGCGCCCAAACTCAAAAAAATATGGGAGGTATGCCAAATTATTGTTGGTAATTTCCAGCGGACCTATGTGCCAGATAGGGATGTCTGTGTGGATGAGAGCTTGATGGCCTACAAGGGTCGCCTGAGTTGGATTCAGTACATCGCTTCAAAAAGAGCGCGGTTTGGCATCAAGTCATTTATGCTCTGCGAGGCATCCACTGGGTATATATGGAACTCCGTCATTTATACTGGTAAAGGCACAAAGTTCAACCCCAGGTACAGCGGCTATGGGATGGCCACATCATCTGTGCTTACACTACTGGAGCCATTGCTGAACCAGGGGTACTGTGTGATCACCGATAATTTCTATACATCTCCGGAACTATATGAAGTCCTGATACAGAATAAGACTGATGCCTATGGTACCGTTAGGCCTAACCGCCGTGAAATGCCATCTGCATTTGGGAAGAGAAAATTAAAAATCTGAGAAATTGTTGCCTGGCAAAAGGGTAAGATCATGGCAATGCGATGGCGAGACAAAAAGGACGTGTGCCTCATGAGCACTGTCCACAATACCTCCACTGCCATGGTCCACACAAAAGGTGGAAAATACGTGCTGAAGCCCCAAGTCGTGGTCGACTATAACAGCTCAATGGGAGGAGTCGATAGAGCCGATCAGGCTATGACATACTACCCCGCTATGCGGAAACAACAGAAAAAATATTACAAAAAAATATTCCGGCATCTTCTGGAACAATGCCTTTGGAACGCCTACATCCTGCACAGGGCATATAGTGCCAAGCCTCTTGTCCACTCTGACTTCATCTGGAAGGTGGCTGAGCTGATTTTCGTCAACCACCAGGTGCCATCTGTATCTGCAAACAGACCAGGACGTCGGGCTGTTGATGTGGTGAATCCAGAGCGTCTGACGGGTCGCCATTTTTTGGGTTATATCCCACCAACTGCAAAAAAGGCAGCACCTGCCAGAATGTGCGTAGTGTGCTGCTCAAAAAGAGATAGCAAGGGGAAAAAAGTCCGAAAAGAGACAAGATACTATTGTCCTGACTGCGATGTCGGACTTTGTGCAGTCCCCTGCTTCAAAGTGTATCACACTCAAGATGTATATTGAATTTTCTTTATTTGACTAAATTCATTATTCTTTATTACAGTATTAAATAAAATAATATTAGTTATTAGATTATAATTCATGATTTTGTGTTTCATCTTTTATCACATCTGGGATGTCTACTAGAGTCTTGTTTGGTCAGGTTTAAGTAAGTACTTACTAAGAATTGCAGGCCTATAATACATAACACCACATTTCCTTGCAAAACAATTGCAACGCTTTTGGTACAAAATTCCAGACAGAATCATAACGCCAGGGAGGTTAATGAGGTAATTCCGATAGAGCAATGGCGGATAATATGGTCCCAGGCGGCAAAGAGTTCACTTTGTACACTGTACAAGGAGAACACATATAAAGTACTTCTCTTTTGGTATATGACCCCCGACGTACTGCACGCCATATACCCCTCTAGCTCGGACCTGTGTTGGCGCTGTCTAGCAGATAGGGGCTCCCTCTTTCATATTTACTGGAGTTGCCCGGTGATCTCCCCCTACTGGGCTGAAGTCCAACAACTTCTGGGCTGTCTCCTAGGCACACAGGTCCCCCTGTGCCCCAAATTCTTTCTGTTAGGCCTGCCATCCCTGAGAATGTCCAAGCCATATAAAAAGCTGACGCGTCATGTTCTCACAGCTGCACGCTGCCTCATAGCCCTCAGCTGGAAAAAACGCTCTCCCCCCACCCCTGAGGCTTTATACGCTAGAGTTAAAGATGTGGAGTTGATGGAGAGAATGACCGCCAGGATACAGGACAGGCTGGAAGCCCATGACGTCGTCTGGGAGCCGTGGCGCCTCCGGGAGGACCCATCATAACCGGGTGAACGAGCTGATCCGATGACACCTCTCCCCCCCCCCCCTTTTTTTTTTTTTTTTCTTTTCCTCCCTACCCCCCCCCCCCCCCCCCCCCCCCCCCCCCCCCCCCCCTCCCTCTCTCTCTCTGTTTCCTATCTTTCCTATCCCTTTCTTTTCTTCCTCTTTCTTTCTCACTTTCTTCTGTGAGCACTCCTGTGACTCACCCCAGGCTTATCGTTTTGCAAAGTCCTACTGCATGCTTCAATGAGTTAGTAAATTTGACTTTGGTTATGTGCTTACTATTGCTTAACAGTGTACTGACAAGCCATATTCTTTTGCTTTTATTTTTCTTTTATTGCTGGAAGGTTTGTAACTTATGCAGGCTGTGTCCTATTTTATACATCTTCCTCGAATGCTATATCCCACGCTCTGGTATGTTGTAAGCAATTATTTTCAATAAAAAGTTATTTGAGGAAAAAAAAAAAGTCCAGGGAGGTCTGGTTAGTAAAATATTTTTTTCCAGCAGGGGTCTAATGTTTGTGTGATGACTCCGATCCTCAGTTCACACAGTGCCCTTTTTACATCGGTGGCATCAGTCATTCTCTTTAAATGTTGCATGTTTTGAATTAGAAGAAGTCTAGGGCTAGAATTATTGCTCTCGCTCTAACAAACGCAGTGATACCTCACATGCGAGGTTTAACCACTAGCCGACCAGCCGCCGTGGTTCTACGGCGGCAGGTCGGCTCTCCTGGGCGCAAGCCCGTAGCTCTACGTCGGGACTTTCGCGGCCACTCGCCCCCGAGTCCCGCGCGCGTGCCCGGCGGGCGCTCGTTCGTTACAGAGCGCGGAACGGGAGCTGTGTGTGTAAACACACAGCGCTCGTTCCTGTCAGTGGGGGAAACGCTGATCTTCCGTTCATACAATGTATGAACGGAAGATCAGTGATTCCCCCTAGTGAGTCCACCCCCCCCCATACAGTTAGAACACAAATAGGAACACACTTAACCCCTTCCCTGCCCCCTAGTGTTAACCCCTTCACTGCCAATGGCATTTTTATAGTAATCCAATGCATTTTTATAGCATTGATCGCTATAAAAATGCCAATGGTCGCAAAAATGTGTCAAAAGTGTCCGATGTGTCCGCCATAATATCGCAGTACCGAAAAAAACGCTGATCGCCGCCATTACTAGTAAAAAAAAATATTAATAAAAATGCCATAAAACTACCCCCTTTTTTGTAAACGCTATAAATTTTGCGCAAACCAATCAATAAACGCTAATTGCGATTTTTTTTTTTTTTACGAAAAATATGTAGAAGAATACGTATCGGCCTAAACTGAGGAAAAAAAATGTTTTTTTATATCTTTTTTGGGGATATTTATTCTAGCAAAATGTAAAAAATATTGCATTTTTTTTCAAAATAGTCGCTCTATTTTTGTTTATAGCGCAAAAAATAAAAACCGCAGAGATGATCAAATACCACCAAAAGAAAGCTCTATTTGTGGGAAAAAAAGGACGCCAATTTTGTTTGGGAGCCACGTTGCACGACCGCGCAATTGTCAGTTAAAGCGACGCAGTGCCGAATCACAAAAAGTGCTCTGATCTTTGGACAGCAATATGGTCCGGGGCTAAAGTGGTTAAACACCGTCTTCATATGCAGGCGCTGCTCACGTATGAGTTTTGTTTTTGTTTTAAAGAATTGTTATTTTTTTATTACTATTACAAGTAGGATTGTCCCGATACCACTTTTTTAAGACCGAATACGAGTACCGACACTTTTTTCAAGTACTCGATATTTTTTTTATTTATGTCATGCGACCGTGGCACATGTGTGTGTGTGTGTATGTTTGTATATATATATATATACTTGCTTACAATTTATTTGTTTTTTTTTTACAATGCTTTCTTGGGGGGGGGGGGGGGGTGTCGGTGTGGTTTTTTTATTTTTTCTTGTTATTATTTTATTATAATTTTATTTTTATTTTTTTAGCCCTGTTGGGTGGCTTTGGTGAGATATCAGGGGTCCTAACATCTCCCCAGAGAAAGGGACTAAGGACACAGATTCCCCAGTCCCTTTTCTCAGCTGCACTGAAAGTGAATGGAGAGAAGACAGCGGCTCCTCTCCATTCATTAACGGGAACACAGGTTACGATGTTTCAGTTATATGAATGGACAGAGTCAGACTCTGTATATTCGGAAAAGGTAGGGGCCGGGTTTAGCGGCTCCTACCTCCGCTCTCCATCCTGACAGAGGGGGGGAGGAGTATATGGAGGGTAACACGGAGCGCAGAGGGGGACATGGAGGGTGACACCGAGTGGAGGAGGACAGCAGCAGTGCGGAGGGGGAGAGCAGAAGAATGGAGGGTGACACTAAGCGAGGAGGGGGACAGCAGCAGCATGGAGGGGGGACATGGAGTGCGGAGGGGTAGAGTAGAAGAATGGAGGACAGCAGCAGCATGGAGGGGGGACACAGAGTGCGGAGGGGTAGAGCAGAAGAATGGAGGGTGACACTAAGCGAGGAGGGGGACAGCAGCAGCATGGAGGGGGGACATGGAGTGCGGAGGGGTAGAGTAGAAGAATGGAGGACAGCAGCAGCACGGAGGGGGGACACGGAGTGCGAAGGGGTAGAGCAGAAGAATGGAGGGTGACACTAAGCGAGGAGGGGGACAGCAGCAGCATGGAGGGGGGACATGGAGTGCGGAGGGGTAGAGTAGAAGAATGGAGGACAGCAGCAGCACGGAGGGGGGACACGGAGTGCGGAGGGGTAGAGCAGAAGAATGGAGGGTGACACTAAGCGAGGAGGGGGACAGCAGCAGCATGGAGGGGGGACATGGAGTGCGGAGGGGTAGAGTAGAAGAATGGAGGACAGCAGCAGCACGGAGGGGGGACACGGAGTGCGGAGGGGTAGAGCAGAAGAATGGAGGGTGACACAGAGTGCGGAGGGGGAGAGCAGAAGAACGGAGAAGGACAGCAGCAGCACGGAGGGGGGACACGAAGCGCAGAGGGGGAGAGCAGCACAGATGGGGGAACCGGGGCAGGATACAGGGACAGTCAGCAGTGATCGGTGCGGCTTTGGGGGGAGTTAAAACCACTGATCACCAGTGTATAGATTTCACTAAAACAGATGAAAAGGGGGGATCAAGGAAAAGCTGTCAGGTTGTATTGTAATCTATACAGGGAGATCGTTGCACTGACTGCCCAGGTATCAGGTAAAGCATCGGAGCATTTTCCCCGAGTACAAGTGCTTGGGGGAAATGCTTGGTATCTGTACCAATACAGATACTAGTATTGGTATCGGGACAACCCTAATTACAAGGAATGTAGTAGACATACCTTGTAATAGAAAAAAAGCATGACAGGTCCTCTTAAATATGAGATCTGGGGTTTAAAAAGACCTCCGATTTCATATTCACACTAAAATGCAATAAAAAAAAAAAAGATAAATTATCACTGCTCAGTACATGGACATTACTAGAGGAGACTGTCCACCTAGTTAATAAAATATCTGTCCCCCTACATTCTGACACGTTTCTGTGCCAGTCAACCACAGCTTCTGTGTGTGCGGAGATCATCTGAAAAAACATGTTCTCCCCCGATCATCTCTGTTTCATAATCTGTGAATGGACTGAGATCAGTGGCGATCCTAGGGATCACTGCTGTTTAGTTTCATAAACGGACATCTATATGAGGTGAATGTAATCAGAAGTGGTTGGAGAAGAGAGGCAGCTGGGTGGAGGGTTTGAACGATAGTCAGGAATATTCAAGACTTTTAGGAACAGTTGGGGATTCTCAGCAATCTATAAGCATTATATGCCTGGGCTCTCCTAGTAATGTAGTGTGCTCTGAGCAGTGTCTATAATGGCAAGCATTGTGTTATCAGTACAATACACAGTGTATGGGGGAGAGGAGAGGCAGGCCTGTAGGCCTAGTTCAGGCCAGGGGGAGTGTCTGTAGTCAGGGCGGTGTAGTGACATGAGAAGAAATGTGTACCAGGGTCACCAGTACTCTGCAGCTGTCAGGGCTCCCACACTGGCTCTACCCATCCCCTGTGCTGTGCAACACACTGAGAACTTTCACCTGGCATAAGGTAACTGCTACCACTAGATTTCTGCCTGCTATGGGGGTGTGGGGGCTCCAGGAGCAGACAGTGCTAGGAGGAAGATACAGGCATGTGTACTAAGCACATGTGTATGAATAGGGATTGAGGATGTGTGTTTACTATAACTATGTGTAGGAGGCGAGAACTGTATACAAAGGAAGGTGCTTATCTGGGAACTGCTGTGAGATGCCTAATCCGTACACACGGCCGGATTTTCAGAGGAAGAAAAGTCAGACGGGCTTTTTTTCTAGGAAAGTCCGGACGTGTGTAGCCTCCATCTGACTTTTTTTCGGAAGTCCTTAGATAGAAAAGCTGTTCTCTTTCTTTCCGTCTGACTTTTGCACGATCAAAAGTCTGACCATGTGTACAAGGCGTAAGGGCTCATTGAGATGGCAGATTAGCGCTGTCCTCTGTGCTATACTGCAGGTAGATCCGTGTGTATCCACCTTAGAGCTGCACACAGAGGCTCTGCGCTGGGATCTATGCAACCACTTCTGCCTGCATGGATTGTGTGGATTTTATGCACGCAGCTTCGAGGGGGATGTGCACACCTCCTTCCTGCATGGGGGTAGCGACATTAACCTGCCATCCGAATGAGCTCTTACATGGTATTAAACTCAAAAACAGCTTGGCAATCTTTAGATGTGGTGACTGCATTTTGTTTTCTTTTTGTAATTATTTCACCTGGTGCTTCAGCCAGTCTGTTATTTTTCAACTCCCTTTAAAAGCGGAACTGAACCCATTGATGTAACTGTTTCAAAAAATAGATACATTCCTGTCATGCCAGACATAACTGTCACATTTGCTTGTGCTGTCAACCATCAAATGGCTGGTGTGAAGCACTGTGGCAGTTGCAGATCAAACACAGGCAAAGATGGCAGCTTTTTTGGCTGAAAAGGATGTACGATTTAGTTTCGCTTTAACAGACCAGGCTTTCAAGGAAAAGTTGCAGTTTGTGAGGAGGTGAACTGTAATTTGGATAGAGGAAGATCTATGGACGTAGTGTAGCTGGATTTTGTTACACTACCCCATAAACGCTTAATTGACAAATGAAGATCTTTTGCTGTTGATGATATTGTACAGTATATACCTGGAGCGCATCCAAAGTAGGGATCAATGGCAAATTTTGTCCTCCAGAATTGTGTGCAGGGTATCCCAGAGCCGTGTGCTGGGACCAATTCTGTCTAACTTGTTCCTAATGTCATCCTTTGCTGATGATACAAATCTAAGCAGGGCAATAACCTCAAGAAGCTACAGAAACTTTTCAAGAAGACCTCGATAAAATAAAGAGGTGCGCAGCTATATGGCAGATGAGGTTTTAATAAGTTTAATGTTTTCGTCCAAAAAATATGTGTATTTAGTTACTCCTGAAATTTTGTTTTAATTTATTTTGTTTCGTTATAAAATGCATTCATCCGAAAATCCGAATTAATTAAGGTTGAATCTGTAAATTGAAGGCTTATGGTGTCTGTCAAATGTTCTAATAAAATTCGACGGAGCAGCTAAACCGTACAACGCCGCAATCATACATTTCCGGTCGAATGTTCCGCCTACAAGCTATAGAAGAATTCTAATGTTGTATGACACTAGTAATAATTATATTTAAAAATTATTATTACTGGTCAACCAACATTCGAATTCTTCTATAGCCTATGGGCCGAGCATTTGACTGGAAATGTACGATTGCGGCGTTGTACAGTTCAGCTGCCTGTCAAATCTTCTTAGAACTTTTGACAGACACCGTAAGCCTCCAATGACAGATTAGACATTTGTATGTTTTTCTCTGCTTCGTCGAATCTTCGTCCATGTCGAATGGTCTACCCCAACACTGTCTCTATAATGTCAAATTTTTCCTCTCTATGTAGAATAATATTGGACTAATCAATTGGGTTAGGCACATTCGACCACAGATTCGATAGACACAGATTGCTGTCAGCGTCATGTTGAACCTCCTATCTATATCGAACTGTTGTAGCAACGAAAATAAAGCATTTTTTTATGTCGGATTTTAGATTCTGTGCGTTTGTTTTCGTTTGCTATAACGAAAATACCCGAAATTTGGACGAAAATGCATTTGGATGAAAACGAATGCACATGTCTACTTGGGAGTCAAAAATATACATGCAAGTTACTCACTAGGGGGAAAACTTCTGTGAAAATCATGGATGGAAAAGGATCTGTCTGTGGGTTTCAGTAGATCAGATTCAACAATGCCATGCTATTCCAAGCTGTAGCAAGCAAGACCAGCATGCGTTAAAAATAGTAAAAAATATTTATAAAACGTATAATTCTAGCACTTTGCAAAACTCTGGTTTGGCTGCATCTTGAGTATAAAGTCCAGTTCTGGTCACCAATCTTCAGGAAGATGAAGAACTGGACTCCTTGAACTGTCCAGAGAAGGGCAACAAAGCTAATAAGGAGGCTGGAGGACCTCAGATATGAGTAATGACTACAAATATTAAACTTCTCTCTGTGAAAGAGTAACCTGCAACAATGCCGCTGGTTCATAGGTGTCTTTATTGCTCCTCTGTTTAGACTAGAGCAAAGACACCGTAAGACAGGAAGTTTGTTACTGGCTGGATGTTCAGGTGAAAATTAGGAAAGTAAAAACAAATGTAACCACCACATCTCAGTTGCTTGTAATGCTTCTTTAAGCTGGCCATACAATGTTGGATATAAGGAAAAAAAGATATAAAGAAAACTAGCAGATTCCTCCATCCACACTAAACAGCGCAGATGGAGAAATCCTCTTGCTGGGCTATTGTATTCTGACAGCCAGGGCTATTGTATTTTCATTGGATGCAGCTGCTGTTTTGCCAAATAATTGACCTTTGTCAAACAGAACAGGGCTACCCACCGAGCAAATTTTGGCAAAAAATGTGTTCAGTGTATGCCCAGCTTTAGTTTACAGTTATCAGGAGGTGGGTGGACTGGGTACTGATGTGTATATGAGGATTCATTTAAGTGTAAATTTATCTTGGCAAAAGTCTACTGGAGAAAATCATTTATTATACGTGAAAGTCCTGTTTTAGGTGGAAGCAAACATATTATTTTTTTTGTTTTTTTTGTGTGTGTATTTTAGAGAAAATTTATGAAGAGTGCTCCTTCATTCATGGGTAAGGACCAATAAGTAGCTTTTTTTTTTTTTTCTTTATGGGCAAATCTGGACTCAGCATTTAGGAATGGTAGGCCTGTGTCTATATGTGGCCAAGAGGCTGCTTTGCCTGCATAGTCATTGGCCACATATTATGCTCTCATTATCTGGAAAAATTCTGGTGTACTATTTGAGCTTTTTTTACACACTGTTATGATATTCTAAGCCAAGATGGTACCAGGTAAACAAACATTTGTATAGGGTAGAGATGCTTTGGGTACCAAATTATGTGTGCTTACAGCTCGAGTGAAGGTAATCTAGCCTTGTTCGTGGATATTGTGAGAGGAGGAATGAAAGATTGCCAGGACTGATTTGTGGATATATAGAGGGGATAAATGCTGTCACTGACTTATTGGATAGAGGGAGGAAAGAAATAGAGGGGTGTCCTCAATTCTTGGGAATTGAGAGAGGAGGGATGCTGTCACTGACCACTGACTCATGGGTATTGGGAAAGGAGGAATAGAGAGGTGCCAAAGTTGCCTCTTTGATATTGGGAGAGGAGAAATTAAAGGGTACCACTGACTCATGACTTTTGGGAGAGAACAAATGGAGGGGTTCAATAACTGATTCGTGGGAATCGTGAGACATAACATTTAGGGGTGTCCTCACTAATTCATGGGTAGTGTGAGAGAATAAATTGAGAGATGCCAATACATATTCATTGGTATTGGAAAAGAAATAATGGAGCACTGCCATCGCTGATTCAAGGGTATTATACAAGAAGGAATTGAGGGGTGCCAGTACTGAATCATGGATATATGGAGAGGATTTGAAGGATGTCTTCACTTTCTCATGGGTTTTACGAAAGGAGGAAGATGCTGTCTGATTCATTAGCATTATAGTTGAAGGAGATTAAAGTTTACTAGACACAATACAATCTGATTGTGCAATCTCCTGTTTAGATCTATCAACAAGTATGTAGAGCAAGGGCCTGCCTAAATGATTGCAATTTAGTAGATAGTATTGGCAGGTTTAGTTGTTTGGTCAGATTGTAATGTGTTTGATGAATCTAATATGTCCTGATTTAAAAGGTATTCTGAGTGCATGTAAGTAAAATATGTATATGTATGTGTGTGTATGTGTGTATATATATATATATATATATATATATATATATATATATATATATACTGTAGGTTTGATAGTCACTCTTTGTTATTTGTGTGTATTAGAAAAAGCTGCCAGTGTACAGGGAATAGTCTTGAATTAGGATGTTTCTTGAATTACTGTATTTATTGGCGTATAACACTCGCTTTTTTACCCTGAAAATAGAGGTTAAATTGTGCCTGCGTGTTATACGCAGGAAGCTGTGGAATTATTTTTTTTCCTGAAACCTCCCTCTCAAAGTTAGGGTGCGTGTTATACACCGATAAATACGGTATTGCTAATGACTTTGACATTAAAAGTTGGCCATACGTGGTTCATTTTTTCTTTTTTCTTCAGCCAGCCAGTTGGATGGAAAAAACTAAACCGGGGAAGGGGGGGTCCTCCCTGCTGTGTCATTGTATTCTGACTGTGGGGAGACTTCCCCAGCCTCCCCACAGTCAGAATACATAGATCAGTGCTGATCGAAGTAAAAATTCCCACCAGTCCCGTTTGAGAGAATGTTGATCGCTAGATTGACTTCTCATAAATGGGAGCAACCATACATGGATCGAAATTTGTCTGTCTGGTTCCTGCTGAACTGGCCATGTTTTGATTCATGTATGGTCAGCTAAAGTTTGCCTGTAACATACAGAACATGCATTAGCGTTTCAAATTTAATAGCATATAGTCCAATAGAGGACAGAGTAGGAAAGAAGGAGAAAATAGAAGAAGAGTGAGAGATGGGAAAGCATGGTACCAGAGCCTCCCACTGTTCTAACTCTTTGACATCATTCACATGGTCATCCTGAATCTAAGTTTTAAACTGTTCCAAATTTGCAATAAGCCGGATTATTTTAAAATGCTGTAATGTAAATGCAGCCTAACAGTCATAATTCCAAGTTTTGACAGGTTTCAACAATAATCTTATATTTTATGAGAGTACAAATGTCCATAAATAATAATCGCCCCCACTAATCAAAAATCTGTTGGATTCAAAACTTTAAACTAGTAAAGAAAAACAAAACCTTTTTAGAAATCCCCTACACATGCCTATCCTGAAGGACAATAGCTAGCCTGTTGGGCAGAGTGGAGATGTCAGTGGGAAGCAGTGAATGGTATTGGTTATAGTGTCACAGGCTCACGAACTACTCCTTTGTTTTGTTTGTAGTAGGAGTTGGTTGTTGGGTTGTCAAAATGAACAATAGATTCATTTGCACACAAAACTGATAACATTCCTCTGCCTCCAAAAAATTGTGCAGTATTTTATATTCATAGAGGACTGAAACAATAACTACAAGTATGCAGCACTGGATTTTAAGATCTATTTTAATTACTATGTATTTATTTAACCTTGATCTTCACAACTAATTTTAGGATCTGCAGAATAAATATCTCATGTTTATTAGAAATCAAAATCTGTGAAATTGCTAATTTTTTTTAATTTTTTTTAAAGCAAAGTCTTTTCTTAAAGTTCGTGTTTGACAATAACGTATCTCTTGTGTTTTTTTTTTAGGTTGGGGCTATTTTCAAGAGGTTCAAGCCACGTAAAGAGAAGCCTCTAAACTTCAGGATGTCCTCGCAAGCCTCGAAGGATCAGCTAGAAGGCCAGAAGCCCCCACTGTTAGTTGACGACCACACTGTAGTTACTGTCAGAGAATCAAAAGTTCTAGTTCTTCTAAGGGGTCTCCCTGGGAGTGGAAAGTCAACACTGGCTAAAGATATCGAGCTAAAATATAAAGAAACATCACGTCTCATCTCTGCTGACCAATATGAAATCAAACCAGTAATTAGAAGTTCTAGTGGAGGAGATTATACTAAATTGGATGACGAATTAACAACTTGCTTTGAAAGACGTGAAGCCAATCTGGTTATCCTTGATGACACACATCATGATCATGAGCGCCTTGATGAGTTGTTTGATTTGGCCAACAAGTACCATTTCACTGTAGTTATTCTGGAACCCAAGACACCTTGGAGACTGGACTGTGCACAGTTGAAAGATCGAAACCATTGGAAGTTATCATTAGAAGAGCTTAAGAACCTAAGACCCTCACTGGAGAAAGATCTGCTTCCTCTGTACTTTGGATGGTTCCTAGCCAAGCGAGATGAGGATTCTCTGAGGAAGACCAGCCATGAGTTTCTGGAACAGCTGGGAAATTTGAAGGCTTTTAAAAAACGTTTACAAGCATGTAGGTATAAAATAATTAATATAATATACAAATATTTATTTTAGTTGTTTACAATCCTCAACCATTGGACTAAAATGCAAGATAAGTTGTGTAGGAGACTAAGGCCTCGTACACACGATCGGACATATCCGATGAAAACGGTCCGCGGACCATTTCCATCGGATATGTCCGATCGGGAGTTTGATCCGATGGCGTGTACACACCATCGGATCAAATTCCCCGCCGCCGGACGGCGCGGTGATGTGGCGGTGACGCGGCGGTGACGTTGACGCCGCCACGTCACCGCCACGTCAACGCACCAGGAAGTTAAACACTTCCGCGCATGCGCCGAATCCATTCGGCGGCGGCGCGGCGGCGGTGGGGGACGACATGTCTGCTGGTAAGTGTACTAACCAGCAGACATGTCGGGCGGACAGATTCCCACCGGATAGATTTCAAAGCATGCTTTGAAATCTGTCGGGTGGAGAAATCTGTCCGCTAGCCCATACACACGAGCGGAGATGTCTGCTGAAACGGTCCATCGGAGTTGTAGTTTTTAAATCATGTGGTTTCCCCTGTGCTTCGTATCACTTTGAATGCTGTCACCAAGATGTTTCTTGGCGTATTTGCTAGTATCTGACCAGAGGCGGCTCTAGGCTTTGTGAGGCCTTAGGCAAATCTGAGACATGAGGCTCCCCATTCACATCCATAATGGGAGAAATAATGAAAGTGATAAAAATTAACTGTATAAATTGCATATAAGAGTTTTTAAATTCTATGAATTCATTGTTTATAGAACTTTCTCTAATCAATTCTTTAGGCAAATTAGGCGCAAGGCCCCAGTGGGAGCAAGGCCTAAGGCGACCGCCTAATTAGAGAGCCACTTCTGTATCTGACATGCATGAAGGTTTATGTGCACAATGGACACATCCACTGTAATATTTAGTGAACAATAGACTTTTGGACACAAAGGTCAACCGGTTAATGCTAATGAATATTGCTGTACTCCTGATCCTTTTATAATTTGTTTCATTAAAACAAATAGGCTTAAAGTCTAAATCCACCTCATAGACTGTTGCATGTTACAGCAATATTTAGGGTGTAACATGGTTGCAAACAGCCTTCCACACCCCTGTGAAGGCAGGCATGTGAATGAATGAGCACTTTCCCATGTTTGTTTTATCTATGGACAGAAATTTCAGAGAAACAAATTGTAATATGCCATTCAAGGGTATCTGTTGTTGCACCACTGACTGACTGCCTGTCCAAACACCAATCTTTGGTATTGGGCATTATGACTAAACGCCTTTTTTACAAGACTGCATAAATCCGTTCCTGACATGTCCTTTAATACAGCAGGAACAGAATTAAAGCTGAACTCCAGGAAAAGTTAAAAATGACCCAAGCAATACAAAGGTTAAATTCTTGTTTTGTGTGGGGGGAACAGAAAGCAGCTTTACTTGCCCTACTCCTCATTCTTCTGGCAGCCGTCATTCTCCAACATTCCTGGGATGTGGGCATCTTGCCACACTCGCATACAATGTAGAACTGCTGCTCTTGCATGGTACATGATTACATCGAAGTGCCTGTGGCCAGCAGAGCAGTGAAAAAACGTGGCTTGGTGGAACTGTTCATGGAGCTGGGAGGAAGCCTGCAGGAGTGAGGAGTAAGGTAAGTGTTTTTGCTTATTCCTCTACCCCCAGACTAATCAAACATTTAACGTTTGCAGTGCAGGGGAAAGCCCTACTACAACAGAATGTTTTATATGTGTTGTATTTGAGGTTTAATAAAGCTTTACTCTTTATCCTTTAAAGATAGATGGTTTGAATAGAGATATAACTTGTGCTGCTTTTGGGATTGTAATTGATTGCTCCATCCTCTCTATTTGTCATGGTGACCATTGTTACCAAGGAAGAAAGTAAAAATGTACAGTTGTCACTAGAACAGCTGTAGTGGGAAATTTTCCAATGGAGACTCCTGTTTCAGTGGCAACTTTTTAAGAGGCCTTGTCCCCCGAAACATTGGGAGATTAATACTCCCTTTGGAAAGGTTTTCAGTGGCCTTCCATTTCTAACCAGCTAATCTACTGGTTGTTGTAGGTTGGTATGTATTGCAATGCAAACACATGCTAATATATAAACCTACAGTATTTTTATCTGATAAGACCATATGGTCCTCAGATCTTTAGACTTGGCAGACGTGGTAAAGGATGATGGAAATAGAGCAGTTGTCATGTTGCCTATGATGGGGAAATGCACGCTCCATGACAGAAAGCTGCATTAGGTGGACCTCACTGGAAGGCTTAACAGGTATTTGGAAGATTTTGCAGGAGGCCATATCAAGGCCGCAGACGAAGGAGAATCTTGTCTTCTAGTTCTGTTGGACCTAAGTGCAGTTTTCGACACTGTAGACCACAAACTGTTACTGACTCGGCTTGCTGAAGTAGCCAGAGTCGCAGAAGGCGATTTATCTTGGTTCTCCTCTTTTCTGGAAAACCGATCGCAAACAGTGAAGTTAGGACCTTTTACGTCTGAGAAACGCACAGTTACATGCGGAGTCCCTCAAGGATCGCCTCTGTCACCAGTGCTGTTTAACATATATCTTCGTCCTCTTTTTGAGATTATCAGCAGCCAAAAACTGCTCTACCACTCATATGCAGATGACACGCAATTGTATTTCCGCATCTGCAACAGAAAGGATCACATGCCTCTCTTTGATAGAGGACTGGATGACAAAGAGTTATCTTAAACTCAATGGAGCGAAAACAGAACTTCTCCTGTTTCACGCCAAGCGCAGGAATCAACTTTCAACAGCGTGGACCCCCCCGCCTATTTTGGGCAAACTCATCACCCCTAGCGCCAAAGTCAAAAGCCTAGGGGTCATTTTTGACTCCTTTATGACAATGGACGCACAAATAGGGTCAGTAGTCAGCGGATCTCACCATCTGCTGCGCCTACTACGCAGACTCACTCCGTTCATCCCTAAAGAAGATTTAGCGGTCGTGGTGGGAGCAATTGTAAACTCCAGGCTGGATTATGCAAATGCCCTTTACCTCGGACTCCCCAAGTACCAAATCGCTCGTCTGCAAGTCGTTCAGAATACGGCCGCCAGACTTGTGACTGGGAAAAAACCCTGGGAATCCATCTCACCTTCACTGAGAGCCCTTCATTGGCTGCCAGTTAAAGACAGAATTGCTTTTAAAGCTCTCTGTCTTACGCATAGATGTGTCCATGGGAATGCCCCCCTTTATTTATGCAAAATAATAAAAGCTCATAACCCCAATCGCGTTTTGCGATCCACTAATCAGAACCTGCTCCAGGTTCCGAAAGCCAACTTCAAGTCCAAAGGAGAAAGAAGATTCGCGATCCAAGGTCCAAGACTATGGAACGCTTTACCAACCAGCATTCGGTTGGAGGAGAACCACCTAGCATTTAGGAAAAAGGTCAAGACTTTTCTCTTTTGATATCACAGGAGACAGGAACAACAAGCGCCCAGAGGCGATTCAGTTCGCATGTGCCGCGCTATATAAGTTTTCATTCATTCATTCATTCATATTTTTACTGGCCCCTGAAGTAATTTATAATCTCCTTTCCATTTTTTCCCCTGCAGTACCATTTGCTTTCAGTAGCAAATAAAAATACCCACTATTTCAGGTATGGTGAAGCATGTGACACTCTCCTCTGTCCCCTGTGACAGTGCTGGCACTTGCCAATTGGTTCGGCAATTGGTTTTGCCTTTAACAAGTGCACTTCAAACCTGGATATACATATATATTAGATCCATGTGTATATAATACTCTCTGTTCAACAGAATTTCCCAATAAAGATAGCTGCGCTGCTCCCTGCACTCTGTACTCGTCGATACAATTTATACCGTGCCACAATTCATGATGTACAGCATCTTTTTGGTTCCTTTCTCGTGTGTGTGTGTGTGTGTGTGTGTGTAATATTGCAGGGCTGTGGATGGTGATTCATTTTGAGAAGCTGATATTAAGCGCAATTTGACCTACCTCCAGTATATACTTACTCTGGAGGTCAACAACTTGTGGTGAGTTTGGTCCTAGAATGGCATGAGAGTGGTGAAATTGTTCAGCACGGAGCATGGTCACTTTATGTTCAGAAATTGGAGCATTTTATTTGAAGAACTTTATCTGAAGAAATTGCACTTGGAAGTGCAGTTGCTTTAAATCTGAGGGGTAGATCTGAAATGAGGGGAAGCCCTGCTGATTTTATCATCCAATCATGTGCAAGCTAAAATGCAATTTTTCTTTTTTTCCTGTGTAGCGCTACCCCATTCAGGAGCCGCTGGTTGTTTTTGGGATCGGCGTATTAAGTTACTTTGTAATGTTGTCTAGGGGTGATAGGAGAGAGTAGGAGCAGTGAGCGAATGTTCAGTCAGCAGTGGAGTTTTCAAATGCTTTATTTCCGAGGCCCAACACGGCCAACATTAACACAAAGTGGGATAGAAAATGTTGATGAAGAAGAAGATCATTTGCAGTATCAGGCCCAGGATAATTATGGAAAGCAAGCCTGCTTTCATCAGTAGCACGGTTCGTCGCCACTCTAGCCAGAGTGGGTGAAGCGCCTCCGGACAGACTCCTGCCACAAGCCTGGCAGCCGGAGTGTCACTTAGATTGCTGGGAGGAACCCAGAGGAAGACCTCTGCTACAGGCCTGGCTCGGTCCTCTGCCACAGGCCTAGTACTTGAGTGAGCTAAATGGATTCTTGAGCGAATCCTCCCAATAAGTTCAGTCAGAGTCACCGGTTGACAGTTTGAGATGCACCTGTCAATCTCCCGGTCACCAGATCCCCGATGGTTCGCTGCTCCGCAAAATAAAGGGAGAGAACAGATCAATGATTTTTCATTGCACTAAATTGGTCCAGACAAAACCTGTTAAGTAGACATACTCTAACTCGGTAATATATCTCGGGCTCTATTACAGCCCTTTTGGATCACCTGCCTCCGTGTTCTCCTCAAGCCGATTCCCCCACCGAGCAGCACCCAGCCTGGGATCCTTCTTAGTGTAGCTGGGGACCCAGTAAGTCACTGGAGCCCCTTTTAGTATCTGCATGGAACTCCGCGTAGCATGTGGCCCCGGCCTGGTAGGCCATATCGCTGGGGCCCGTTGGATGCGCACACCCTAAAGGTGGGTGCCGCACCTGGAATCCACGAAGAACCACAGAAAATGGTGTCTGCCACAGATATACCCTCCCCCAGCATGCCCCGCGAGGGAAGAACTCCTCCAATTGGCTGCTGGGGAAAAGTGGCTCCATCAGAACCCCTCTAGTGCCACCTGCCGCTCAGGGGTGCGAACATCACCCCTGGAGCGCAGACTAGCCAACAGGACAGTTCTGAATGACAGCAGCCCAAATTTTGCACAATTTTGAATGGGAGCAAAAATAACTCTCCCATTCCCCATTAACTTTAGCATAGCGCCCATACTGACAGTAAGGGGGCGCTACACCTGCATATCCCCCTCGGATTCACAGCGACTGCACTTGTAGTTTGCACTTGTAGTGTAAAGTGGATTTGCCTTTCATAAATAACCCTGAATATATTATACAGAGTGCAGGGGGCAACGCAGCTAACTTTTTATTGGTGAGTTTTTCGTTCTTCCCACTGGTTGAACGAAAACAACCTCAGTGTATACCCAGCTTAGCTGTATCAGCTTGTTACGTCCATAACAGTTTCACTTTCTTTTACTATGTTTAGTGTTGATTTGTGTCAGGAAAGGTCCCTTTTATTGCTTTTCCAGTCTAATTTCTGTCTTTTGTCTGCCTGACAATGCCAAAGCAGATCATCTCTATGCAAATATTGTCAAATTTTATTTATGTAACATTAGCCAGGGCAGATATTGCAAAATGGATTAAATTGTTTCTAAACTCTTTGTGAATTAATTAGCTACATGTCAGACTGTATGAGATCGTTGGTGTTTTCCTCTTGCAAGTCAAGTAGTTGTGCTGAGTTTCTTTTAACCAGTTCGTCGAACCCAGCAGTTCTATCAGGATCCGAGGAGGACTTAAAGCGGAGGTTCCGCAATTTTTTTTCAGCAGCTACAAATACTGCAGATGCTGACTTTTAAAAAATGGACACTTAACTGTCCAGCACGCCCGTGATGTCAGCAGCCGAGGCTGAGCAATCTCTCGGTCCTCGGTTGCTTTTGCCGCCATCCTCGGTGAGGGAATCAGCTTGACGGCTTGAAGCTTAACGTCAGTGTTTCCCAGAAGGCAGCGCGGGGGGGGGGGGGGGGGGGCGTCACAGGCTGGATTCCCCACAGGGATCAGACCCGGAAGTGGTGCAAATACCTGTCTCAGACAGTTATCTGCACCCCCCTCCCCCCTGAAAGGTGCCAAATGTGTCACCAGAGGGGGGGAGGGATCCAAAAAGCGGAGGTTCACTTTTTGTGTGAAACTCTGCTTTAAGTAAGATTGGTGTAATTTTCTTTTGGGATGTTCTGTGTGATTTAGTGTGTTAACCGCTTAGGGAACAGCAAATTACGATATACGTTGGCACAATGGCACGGCTGGGCAGATGGATGTACCTGTACGTCCCATTTAAGATTGTGGACATGCGCATGCACCCGCCGCAAGCTCCATGAGTCCGATAGTAGGTCCTGTGGACTCCATGTCCGTGGGCATACCCGCGATCGTCCCACGGAGAGGAAGAACGGGGAAATGCTGATGTAAACAAGCATTTCCCCATTCTTCCTAGTGACAGGAAAGTGAACACAGCTCCATGTAATCAGAAGCAGTGATCAGTGTCATGTCACACATAGCTAACCCCCCTACAGTTAGAACACATTCCTAGGACACACTTAACTCCTTCAGCGGCCCTACTGGTTAACCCCTTCACTGCCAGTGCCATTTTTACAGTAATCGGTGCATTTTTATAGCACCGATCGCTGTATCAATGACAATGGGCTCAAAATGGCTTCAAAAGTGTCCGAGGTGTCCACCATAATGTCGCAGTTATGATAAAAATCACTGATCACCGGCATTGCTAGTAAAATAAATAATTATTAATAAAAATACCATAAAACTATCCCCTATTTTGTAGGCGCTATAACTGATGCGCAAACCAATCAATAAACATATATATATAAAATATATATATAAAATATATATATATAAAATTTTGGGGGGGGGGGGATATTTTATTATAGCAAAAAGTAAAACATTTTTTTATTTTTTTCAAAACTGTTGCTCTATTTTTGTTTATAGCGCAAAAAATCAAATGCCACCAAAAGAAAGCTCTATTTGTGGGAAAAAGAGGATTTTTATAAACAGCTTACCTGTAAAATCCTTTTCTTGGAGTACATCACGGGACACAGAGCAGCATAGTAATTACTATGTGGGTTATAGAGCCTACCTTGAGGTGATGGACACTGGCAATCTTCAGACAGGAAGTCCCTCCCTATATAACCCCCTTCCCTAACAGGAGTACCTCAGTTTTGTAGCAAGCAATAATTTGTCCCATAAATTCCCCCAACAAGAGGGGTGGGAGCTCTGTGTCCCGTGATGTACTCCAAGAAAAGGATTTTACAGGTAAGCTGTTTATAAAAATCCTCTTTTCTTTATCATACATCACGGGACACAGAGCAGCATAGTAATTACTATGTGGGATGTCCAGAAGCAATGCCAACTGAGGGGAGGGAGACCTAACAGGAAGGACCAAAAGATGCCACCGGGCGCAAGGAAACTAGAGGGCGGCTCTTAAGACCGCTTGGCCAAAGGCCAGGTCCTCGCGCCTCCTCACGTCTACCTGATAAAACCTTGTGAACGTGTGAACCGACGACCAGGTTGCTGCTCTGCAGACCTGGTCCATGGAAACCTGATGCTGGACTGCCCAAGAAGTCCCTAAGGCCCTGGTTGAGTGAGCCTTGACAGAGGCCGGGGGGTCCCTACCCCTCAGGCCATAGGCCTGTGAGATTATCTGGCGGATCCACCTGGCTAGTGTGGCTTTTGATGCCGCCTGACCTACTCTGGGCCCCTCCGGCAGAACAAACAGCGCATCCGTTTTCCTGATATGGGCTGTGGCCTGTAAATAGGCCTTAATAGCCCTTACCACGTCTAAGGAATGTAACAACCTTTCCTCTTTGGACCCTGGATTGGGAAAAAATGACGGGAGGACCAAGTCCTGGTTCAAATGGAATGCTGAGACCCTTTTAGGCAAAAAGGTGGGCAAGGGTCGCAAGATGACTCTGTCCTCATGAACTATCAGGTACGGCTCCTTGCAAGAAAGGGCCGCCAGCTCCGAGACCCTTCTGGCCGAGGTCATGGCCACCAAGAATACCAACTTCCTTGACAGCAACACCAACGGGATATGACCTAGGGGCTCGAAGGGGCGCCTCTGTAGGGCCGAGAGAACCAAATTTAAGTCCCAGAGACAAGCCGGGAGCTTGACTGGGGGGTTAATTCGCAGAACCCCCTGTAAAAAAGTCTTGACCAATGAGTGCGTGGCTAATGGCCTCTGAAATAGAACTGACAAGGCCGACACCTGTCCCTTAATAGTGCCGACAGCCAGTCCCTTCTCAACTCCGTGTTGCAGGAATTCCAAGATCCTACCGACTACAAACCTACAGGGGTGCCACCTCTTGGTCTCACACCACGACACATAGTTTCTCCACACCCTGTAGTATATACGCCTTGAAACTGGTTTCCTCGCATTGATTATAGTGGAAAGCACAGACCTCAAGAGCCCCCTTTTCCTTAGGACGTAGGCCTCAGCCGCCAAGCCGTTAAACCCAGCGACTGTGAGGCAGGGTGGTATATTGGTCCCTGCGATAGCAGGTCTGGCCGGAGTGGCCGCGGCCAGGGGTCTCCGATTGACATTCCCACAATTAGGGAGTACCAGGACCTCCGGGGCCACGCTGGAGCCACTAGGATTACGGTCTTGCCCTCTGCCCTGATCCGACGGAGGAGTCGGGGAAGCAGCTGAAGTGGCGGGAAGGCATACATCAGTGAATACTGGTGCCATGGACAAACCAGGGCGTCCGTGCCACAGGCCCGTGGGTCCCTCGTTCTGGATACGAATCTGGGTAGTTTTGTATTTAACCTTGACGCCATTAAGTCCACTTCTGGTGTCCCCCATCTCTGACAGATGTTTCGAAAAACCTGGGGATGGAGAGCCCATTCCCCTGGCAACAACTGTCTCCTGCTGAGATAGTCTGCTCGCCAATTTTGTATTCCCGGAATGAATACCGCTGAGAGACACTGTATGTGGGTCTCTGCCCATGCAAAAATCTGATCTGTCTCCCTCTGAGCTGCTCGACTCCTTGTACCTCCTTGGTGGTTTATATATGCTACCGTCGTAGCATTGTCCGATTGTAATCTGACAGTCGTCTCCACTAGCCTGGATGTCCAAGCCTTCAGGGCAAACCGGACTGCCCGCATCTCCAAGATGTTGATGGGCAGGTGTTGTTCCGTGGCTGACCACCTCCCCTGCTGGGATAGGTTCTCCAGGACTGCACCCCAACCTGTCCGGCTGGCGTCTGTCGTGACTATTTGCCACGGCCCTGGGTTGAAGGGTTTCCCCTTCTGAAGGTTCCTGGGAGTCAACCACCAACTGAAACTCTCCCGGACTACCGGGGAGAGAAAAATGGGTAGATCCAAGGCTTGAACCTGTTTGTTCCACCTTGATAGGATGATCCACTGCAATTTCCTGGAGTGAATCTGGGCGAAGGGTACCGCTTCGAAAGTTGACACCATCTTCCCCAACAGCTGCATGCAGAGTCGCAGGGATGGCTTCCTCTTTCTTAGAATCAACAGAATTAATGTCCTCAAGGCGAGAATCTTTGACTGTGGCAAAAATATCTTTTGTCGATTCGTATCGAGATGCATACCTAGGTACTCTAGGATCCTGGTTGGCTGCAGGGCAGATTTGTCCCTGTTTATGACCCAACCGAAGTTCTCTAGATACCGAACTGTAGTCTGAACCGACCGCCTTAGGCTGGGGGCAGACTGGTCCATCAAGAGGAGATCGTCCAAATAGGCCAGAACCAGAATCCCCCGGGTTCTTAGATCTGCGAGTAGTGGGGCCAGGATTTTTGTAAATACCCTGGGAGCCGTGGCCAACCCAAAAGGGAGGGCCACGAACTGAAAATGGCGTTGACCTACGATGAACCGCAGGAATTTGTGGTGGCCGGAAAATATAGGGACATGCAAATACGCGTTCTTTATGTCTATGGATGCTAGAAACTCTCCTCCATGGAGGACAGCGGCAACTGAACGGATGGACTCCATTCGAAACAACTGGACCGACAGGTACTTGTTTAGGCCCTTCAAATCCAGGATAGGCCTTACATCGCCGTTTGGCTTTGGGATAATAAAGAGATTGGAATAAAATCCCATCCCTCTCTCCTGACTTGGCACCTTGACAATCACCCCCTGATCCAGGAGGCGGTCTAAGGATGCCAAGAGCGCCGCCGCCTTCCTTGGGTCTGGGTCGCTTGGTACGCAAGACCTGCGGAACCGGGGTGGGGGAAATTGTTGGAACTCCAGCCGATATCCTGAAGTGACTGTGGAGCGGACCCATCTGTCGGAGATCCTTGCTTCCCAGATCCTTGCGAAGTGCTGGAGCCTTCCCCCCACCCCTGAGGATGGGGGCGCCCCTTCAGAGAGACGCTTTAGGGGTGGGTTTCCCCGCTTTGCGGGTCCAAGGTCTTTTGTTTGCTGTAAACTGACCCCGGGACTTGCTCTCCCCGGCAGGCCGACCTGCCGGCCGTCGATACTGCCTAGAGCTGGAAGATACTGGCGCGGGAGAGGCAGGGCGCTTAAATGAGGGCCCTCTAAATCTCTTTTTTATTGGCAACAACGTGCTCTTTCCGCTGGATATCTTCTGGATATATGCATCCAGGTCTTCCCCGAACAGCCTCTCCCCATGGAAGGGGAACCCCGTGAGAAGTCTTTTACACGGAGTCTCGGCTGCCCAATTCTTTAGCCAGAGAAGTCTTCGCATATGAACTAGGGACATAGAGAGGCGGGAGGCCTGCTGGATCGAATCTTTAATTGCGTCGATCGCAAAACAGAGTGCCCTTGGCAAATCTGCCAAATCTTGTGCCTGTTGGGCTGGGAGGTCCCTTAGGACCTGCTTAGTTTGGTCCTTAAGAGCCTGGCATACCCCAATGGCAGCCACAGCCGGCTGGACCACTGCCCCAGCGGTGGCAAAGGAGGCCTTCAACAAGGTTTCCAACCGCTTATCGACCGGGTCCTTGAACATTTGGACATTGTCGACAGGGCAGGTCAGTGTCTTATTAACACATGAAATGGCTGCATCCACCTCCGGGACTGCCCACTTCTTCTCAAATTCTCCCTCCATGGGATAAAGTACCGCGAACCTCCTAGGGGGTACAAAGATTCTATCCGGCTTACCCCACTCTTTATACATTACATCTGCAAGGAGGGGATGGACCGGAAAACACATAGAAACCTGAGGAGCCTTCAAGGACCCTAAGGAACCTACCGTACCAACCGGAGGCACCGGTGTAGGTAATTTGAAGGCAGACCGAACCATCTCTGTTAGAGAATGGACCCACAGCTTTTCTGCCTGAGAAGCCGAGAAGGGTTCCTCAATGGTGGATTCCTCAGATTCCCCTTCTTCCAGGTCCTCTCCCTGGAATCTTGAAAACTCAGACTCGTCTGAGGAGAGATCTAAGCCTGGAGCCTGCACTGCAGGAGAAGGCGATCTATTGCGTTTCTTCCCTGGTAGGGAGGCAGCAATCAAGGCTGCAAGTCTGCTTTCCAACCCCCCCAAGGTGGTAGCCAAAACCTCCTCAGTTACATAGACCGGGGGTGGCTGATTAGGGCCAGCTACAGCACCCGCCGGTTCCAATGACTCGGTCTGGAGCCCCAACACTGATCTCTCTGGGGAGGGCAGGGTGACCGCGGCCTGACCCAAATCCTCTGAGCCTGATGGGGATCCTTTAGCCTTCTTTGCCGTCTTAGACCCCTTGGCAGAGCCTGATCCCTTGGGAGCCATCTGTACAACCCCGAGGTACCCCTATAGCACAGCCACTCTGGGGTGATCAGGCCACTGGTAGGAGACTCAGGGATTTAGGTAGCTGTCTTAAAGCAGCAACCGCTCTGCTGACCAAGTGTAGAGTCTGTCTCCTCTGGGGGGAAGGAGGTATTAGGGAATATTCCTGCAGCGTCTCTTTTTCTGGCTGAGCAGTGTGTCCAGATTTGGACTCACAGTCCCTGAACTGGTGCACGTCTGAGTGTCCTGGGTCCCTCCTGAAGGCACAGCCCTGCACTCTGTGTGTCCTCCACCAATGAGGCTTTATCCGGCGTTGCTCCGCCTCCCCCCCTCAGGCCGCCGCGCGCCGCGTGCACGCCGCGCACCAACGCGCGCATCTCCGCCCAGCCGCGCGCGCGCACAGCAGGACGACGCCAACGCGATCAATGGCGGCCCCCAGGGGAAGCCATGCTGCTAAGCAGGAGGACACCACGCGCTGCCGGGGGACCCAGGCCTACTCCAGTCCGCCACATGATGGCCTCTAGACCTGTAAGCACCCTTCTCATGCTCCATAGACGTGCACCCCCTCGACAAACAAACACCTAGCCAGCTAGGGGAACAGTGTGGGAAAATAACCATCCTGTCAACAGCAGACATAGTGGAAAATATTGCCTGTGCATAGCAGCACATCTAGGCTAGCCCACCATCCCCTTTCTTAGGAGAGACTGCCAACAGACCACGTCCTGCAGCCCTCCACTTACCTGTCCACGCTGCAGGGTGTTGCTAAAAGCAAGAGGCCCAGCCTTCACCCCTCACCGTGGGCATAGTCATTGACCTTCAGGGACTGGGGTCCATAGCAGGTCACCTCTCCCCTGGACCTATATAAGCACCCTGGCAAGCAGACAAACATTTGACCCTGTAATTGATCAATGCTTATAGAAGCATAAGCATTGATCAATGCTTATAGGCAAGACCCCGGTCTTCTAAACGGGGCCCGGGTACCGTCCACTTTGGCACTGCGGCACTTTGGACGGATCCGGTATGTAGCTGGCCTAGCCACAATGGACCAGGCCTTAACCGTGACCAACACCTAGACACTGGCGAAAAAACTGAGGTACTCCTGTTAGGGGAGGGGGTTATATAGGGAGGGACTTCCTGTCTGAAGATTGCCAGTGTCCATCACCTGAAGGTAGGCTCTATAACCCACATAGTAATTACTATGCTGCTCTGTGTCCCGTGATGTACGATAAAGAAAAAAGGACGTAAATGTTGTTTGGGAGCCACGTCACGCGACCGTGCAATTGTCAGCTAAAGTGATGCAGTGCCGAATTGCAAAAAGTGTTCTGATCTTTGGCCAGCCAAATGGTTCGGGGCTTAAGTGGTTAAACTACATTCCATTCTGTGTGACCATATTCTGAAAATCAACCAGCCGTTGCTGAAAGTCCCAATACATTCCATTGTGTCATTCAGGCAGGATATTGGAGCCTAGTTGATTCCAGTTCAATAAAATTGTCATGAAAAGGAGAACTTGATTTCCTGAGGCGTCATACAACAAGATAAATGTTTTTCTTTGTAAGTCATGTCATAAAAAAATAAAAAAACTGATAATTTAAAGTCACTGTACTGCTGTTTTTAGATCTATATCAGGGTTTGATAAACCAGGCATTCCTTTTACAGAAGTAACATTTTAGTATTTCTTACTAGCCTAACTTTGTATGTGCTATAGCTAAATATCTAAAGAAAAATACCATTACTGAACCTACCTTCTCAAATTGTAATTTGTCTGCCAACTGTATCTAGCGTCATAGATCCAGGGTTGGCTAACTGAATTAGCATTCCTGTTCTGCGTTCTTTTTCCATCTCCATTTCTGAAAGTGTTATACCCACTGGGTAATCATTTTCAGAGGTGAGCAATGGCAGCCCACAGTACGTTTTAATATAATGTGAGTGGGGTTCAGCAAAACCCCGTCCTGGTGG
This sequence comes from Rana kukunoris, assembly GCA_029574335.1. Taxonomy (NCBI): domain Eukaryota; kingdom Metazoa; phylum Chordata; class Amphibia; order Anura; family Ranidae; genus Rana; species Rana kukunoris. The sequence continues at coordinate 75,802,143 of CM056060.1, forward strand.
ACAATACCAGAGGGGCTGTCTGGGGTCCAGTGTAACCACACACTTGATAAAGGAACAGGCTTCTGACACACTTGTAAATGTATCATATGTATTGGTCAGACTTCAGAATGAGTGAATGTAAATAGTAAACCCGATTCATGAAATTTGACTCGGGCATGTCTGTAGTGTTTAGTTATCTCTCTTTAAAACCCTATGTCTTTCTGCGGTTTTGTTCCTCTGTTAAGCATGATAACTTTGTGTCGGGGTGGGTGCTATTAAAGATTAGCAGGGAGCTTGTCTTGTCACAGCACAGCGCTGCAAGGATCTTTGTTCCTCTGACTATGTGGGGGCGGGTATGACTTTTCTCCAATCAGCTATCACACAGTATAAGCCAAGAATCCACACCCAGTGCTGAATGAGGAAGAAAAAATTCAATGTTAGAATTCTAAAGAATATAGCAGATATACTTGTATAGAATCTGTGTATCATCTGAGGCTGATCACTTCACTGGGTATAGGAGTGGGTTTACATCCACTTTAAAAATTGGCACTTTTTGGCAATTTTTTATAGAGTAAGGAAGACTTATAACGCCTGTCAGGTTTTTTTTTTTTTGCCGTACGTATGGGAGATCTCCCTTCACTTCCTGTACTATAGTCAAAACACAAAGTGAGAGGAAATCCCTCTGAAGTGAGGGAATCATGGAGTACCACCAGGGTCACTAGTGCCCCCATTGGAAGATTTCCTCTCTATTATTGTGCTGATGTCAACTCCAAAATGTTGGGCTTTACCTTTACTATCGATTTGATGACCATAACCAGTACAAATCGAGAAGTAGGGCAGAGACAGCAATAAAAACTGACAGGTGTTCAAATCCCCTCTCCACTCTATCCAATACTAAAAAGATTTTGGCTTTAGTTACAATTTAGGGTTGGGGGTTACTGCAACTAAAGCATATTTGTTGACAAAATAATAATAATAATAAAAAATATATATATATATATATATATATATATATATATATAAAAATATAAATATATATTTAATGCATTTCTTATTATTTCTAGCCTAATTCTAATGATCTTGACATTTATAGATGTGCTTTGTGAAGGTCCCCACACATTTTATTTCTTTGAATTCTGTGACACATATTTATTATTTATGACCTGTGAGTAGGCACTTCTGTGTCACACATTTCACAGAGCCCGCCTTCAGAACTACTGAGGTGCTGAGAGAAGTGTTTTTTTTTGCCATGGGATATGCTGTCCAAGTAATTTGTGGAATGAGATGGCCAGCAGACAGGCAGAAATAATGAATGTTCATGTTCTAAAATGAAAGTGTGTGTGCTAGGACGATAAATTTTCTTTAAGAATTAGCACTTGAGGTTATTGGTTTACAAATGTTTCCCAGAATCCCACACCAATATAATCAATCACAAAACAAAATAGCCTCCTCCTACTATTGAGCCCGTCACAAGTTGAACATGTTAGAGGAGGTTTCCTGATGGGTGGAGAGCCAGCTGAAGCCATTTTGTGATTTGTTATATTGGTGCGGTCCTGGGAGACATTTGAAGCTATATGGTAGGGCTTGTGCTCTTATCAGTGGCCCAGCAGCAGTGTTTGAGCCGGCCGGTATATCTGACAGGAGCATGTGAGTGGTGCTGTTTATCATTTTGGTTCACAAGGTTCTTGGTCACTTTACTCAAACATTGACACTTTAGGTTAAGAAATCCTTTACTGAATAGGGTTGTTTAGATTAATCCTAATTGGCTATGTGGTTTTAAAATTATTATAGCTAAAGATCTTTGGTTCTCACAGACAGTTATAAGAATTCAAAAATGAAAACATAACTCCAAAGTCTAGTACATGCACTCAGTTTTCTCGGCAAGAACCAGCAAGAAAACTGCTGCCGAGGAAAACCGAGTGTGTATACGACACTTTCAGGTTTCTCGTCTGGAAATCTGGCCAGAATCTCGACGAGAAAAATAGAGATCCTGCTCTCTATTTTCTCGTGGAGATTCTTGACGGCCTGTTTCCGGACGAGAAACCTGAGAGTGTGTATACTTACCTGTCGCCGTGGAAACCCGCATATGCTCAAAATTACTTTGACGCATGAGCGGTAGCTTCCATGGCATAGGTAGTGTGAAGCAAGATGGCAGCGATGGCATCGAATGTGACGAGCGCATGCTCGTCGTACGCGATGACGTCGCCGCATTCTTGCCTTTCAAGAGAACCGCGTTTTTTTTCCTGACGAGATTCTTGCCTGTGTGTGCGAGGCCTAAGGCTTTCTGCAAATGTATTTTGTTTTTTAGCAGATCCCTTTTTATTAAAGCGGTATATTCCTCTCTAATAAATATTTATTTCTTTATTTTGCGGTACCAGATGGTTATGAAGATAAACACAAGTTGGATCTTTTGAAACATTTTGCCAAAACTCCCAATATACTGCACTGTACATCCAAATTTTGCGACTATGGGAAGGCTGCAGGTTCAGAAGAGTATTCCCGTCAAGAGGTGAGTGGTCCCTGTGAGCTGATGGGAAAGCCAAAAATCTCCACTATGGAGGTTTCAAATGTGATATTTGCCACCTACTGCAGATTGTGTAGGGAGACATTTTGTAGGCTGGTAAGGTCCAGGGCAGCCTTTCTCAAAAATTTCGGATGGTGGAAACCTTTTACACAATTTTCAGGTTTCAAAGCAAGATTTAGCAAGGTGATCAGTGGGCAGAATACTCCTTATATTGGTGGTCAGTGGGAAGAATGCTCCTTACATTGGTGGTCAGTGGGAAGAATGCTACTTATATTGGTGGTCAGTGGGAAGAATGCTACTTATATTGGTGGTCAGTGGGAAGAATGCTACTTATATTGGTGGTCAGTGGGAAGAATGCTACTTATATTGGTGGTCAGTGGGAAGAATGCTCCTTACATTGGTGGTCAGTGGGAAGAATGCTCCTTACATTGGTGGTCAGTGGGAAGAATACTCCTTACATTGGTGGTCAGTGGGAAGAATGCTCCTTATATTGGTGGTCAGTGGGAAAAAAACTCCTTACATTGGTGATCAGTGGGAAGAATACTGCTTACATTGGTGGTTGGTCAGAAGAACCCCCCCGCCCGCTCCCACACACACACAGCTTAAAAAAAAAAAGTAATTGGTGTCAGTACTTATCTGAGAGGCAGAAATTTCTCAAGGAACCCCCAGCAAACTCTGGAGGGAGACTCTAGTTGAGGGAGGCTGGTTTTGATTATTTCCTTGTGAATTAATGGTTTGCATATTTCATAGTACAGTGATGCTACATCTATGTAGTGGGGCCTGAAAAGTAAAAGTCACGTACTGAAAGTAGTGACATCCATTTTCAAAATTTGCATTTGAATGTTCTACTGTCTCACCCCTCCACTACTCAGGACTCATTACTTCTAGGTCCTAAAAATCAAAGCTGTTTCACCAACATAATAGTTTACACTTGAATAATAGCCTATATATGAACCACAACCGAAAAATAAAAAAAATATAGTACACAATCCAAGGTGGTGCTACCTTATCGTACCAAGGTGGATGAAACCAAAGTCAAATATCACACAAAAAGAAAAGATACAAACACCCAACAAGCTACCATCTTTTAATGCATTTATTATCCAAAAACATACAGTACATTGCATGCCCAGTATGCATGCTTTTAGGACTGCAGCCCTTTATACCATTCATCAAAACAGTACCCTCCATTACTCAATGGCATGCTTCCAGGGTGGTTGGGGGGCGTGGGGTGTGTCCTATGGGTTGCTGGGGGGGCTCTTTCAGGGGAGATGGGGAGAGGCACTGGACATGCAATTCTGTATTGTACTATGATAATAATGCTGTGGTGCAGGATACTCAGAGACTTGAGGATTTTGACAGAGGCAAGGTGGTATGGCTGGTGCTTCCCTGGGGAGGTCGGATGAGGGTACGCCCTGCTTTCCTCTCTCCCTTCCTCTCCCTCCTTTCCCATGCTGAGTGGGGGTTACTTTTGGGGTTGCTGTGTGTGCTGGCCGTGTGTGGTGTCACTGTGTTTTTAAACCGTTTTGGTGCCATTTTACCGCGGTCGCGTTTTACTTGCTCGACGGCCATTTTCTTGTGGCCCGCATGGTGTTTTTTCCTCAGACGGCGGGCATTTTGGAAAAGTCTGGGCCTCTAGTGCCTATATTAGCGCTGCAAAAGCCTGCGAATCGGCTTTCTGTGGTACAGCGCGGCGCAGCCAGCACTTCTCAGCACTCTTTAGCGCTTCAGCTCACGCGGCAACCGGGTGGGGTGGTGAGTTCCCTGGGGGTCCCCTGCCTTCTGTTGTTCCTGCTTTTTCTGCCTTGCAGTGTCCGGGGGGGATAGCGATGGGGAACTATGGAGCCTGAACCTGGTGCTTCTATCCCAGCAATGCCTGAGTTAACCCTGCTGCCTCTGTGGAGGCTATGACTGCAGTCCTTGAGGCGTTTCTCACCCGGATTGAAGCGACAAGTGGCCAGAATGGGGGGTAAAAAGCGCCCCCTCCCTGAGCCTGCTTCTGGGGATGTCTCTGACACAGAATCAGGCCCTATTATTGCCTCTGGCTCTGGTTCTGTCATGTCAGTTTATGCGGGCTTAACCCACGTGGACAGTGAGGATGACTCTGCTTCAGGGTCAGTGCATGATAAGGAATTTGTTGGAGCTCTTATCTCTGTGGTGCAGGATACTCAGAGACTTGAGGATTTTGACAGAGGCATTGGATGTGTCGTCCCTTTTTGGGTTCCGCAAACGGCCGTGCACCGCTAAAGTGTTTCCTTGCATTCCGTATTTGAACAACTTATTGTACAAGGAATGGGATACGCCGCAGAAAGTTTTTGCTGTGCCAAAATACTTTGCGACACGTTATCCCTTTAAGGAGGACTTTTTGAAAAAATGGGTCTCTCCTCCCTCAGTGGACCCTCCGTGTCCAGATTGAGCAATGCCACCACGTTGCCTGTGGAAGGGGCTCCCGCGTTCAAGGACCCCGCAGATAGGAGAGTGGAGGCTGTGGCCCAGCTCCATGTTCACTGTAGTGGGTTTGGCTATTAGGTCGGTTTTGGCTGGGGCTCTGGTGTCACAGACGCTTACCAAATGGGCGAAGTGCTTGTTGCAGGAGCTGGAGACGCATTATGCTCCTGAGACCTGTGTGGACCTGGCCAAACAGTTGGTGCAGGGTCTGAAGTTTGTCTGTGAGTCAGCCCTGGATACGCTTCCTTTGCTCTCGAGGGCCTCCACTTACGCGGTGGTACTACGGCGCCTTGTGTGGCTGAAGTGTTGGTCTGCGGACCAGTCCTCAAATAAGGCCTTGGTGGATTTACCCTTTAAGGGTGAACGGCTTTTTGGGGCTTCCCTGGATGACATCATTAAGGTGGCCACGGGTGGTAAGAGCACTCTGCTCCCACAGGCTAGGAAAGGTAAGGAGCCTCGCCGTAAGCAGGGGCCCTCTTTTACTACCCCCAAGCGTTTTTTTCGGCCACCCAGTGCGGCAGGAAAAGGTTTTCAGGGTGCAAAAGCGCCCGCTACAGGGCAGAAGCGCACCTGGTACCACAAGCCTAACAAGTCTGAAGGTCTGCCCCACCCGTGTCTTGGGTGGGGTGTCGGCTTCGAAAATTCACGGCTCGTTGGAGGTCTCTTCTTTCCGACCTTTGGGTTTGTAAAGTAGTTTCCTCGGGGTACAAGATAGAGTTTCTCTCTTGTCCGACAAACAGATTTTTCCCTTCCAACCTCAAACTTCCTCCGGATCACCGGAAGGCTCTGTCAGGTGCTCTCCGGGATATGCTGGTCAGGGGAGTGATTGTGCCGATTCCCTCGATGGAACGGTTCCAGGGGTTTTACTCCAATCTGTTTGTGGTCCCCAAGAAGGAAGGGGTCCGTCCAATCCTGGACCTCAAGGCCCTCAATTGTTATGTCAAAGTGCAAAAATTCAGGATGGAGTCAATCCGCTCTGTAGTAGCGGCACTCCACCAGGGGGACTTTCTGGCGTCCTTGGATATCATGGACGCATACCTAAATGTTCCCATTTGCTTAAGGCACCAGAGGTTTCGGCGTTTTGCGATCGGGGAGGACCAGTTTCAAGTTGTGGCTCTCCCATTCGGCCTGGCCTCGGCACCGCGGGTTTTCACCAAGGGATCGCTATCGTGGGATATCTGGATGACCTTCTTCTGAGAGCTTCCTCAACTCAGAGTTAGAGAAGGATGTGTCTATCACGTGCCAGACTCTTCGAGAGTTTGGCTGGCTTCTGAATATCCGTAAGTCAGTGCTGGTTCCATCTGAGCGACTGGAATACCTTGGGCTGGTCCTGAATTCTGTGGAGGCGAAAGTTTTTCTCCCAGTTGTCGACCCAGAAGTGGTCTTCCCTTCGTTTCTGCATTAGGGTTCTGGGTCTGATGGTTGCCTCTTTCGAGGCAGTACCGTATGCCCAATTCCACAGTGCTACAGAAGGAAATTCTGTCACGTTGGGACAAGCTCCCTTTATCTCTGGATTACCAGGTTCAGTTGGGTCGTCTGGTCAAGTCTTCCCTGGTGTGGTGGCTGACGTCTCCAGTGCTTCGGACCTGGAAATCTTTTCTGCCGTGCCGCGGTGGTCACAACGGATGCCAGCCTCTCCGGTTGGGGGGGCGTTTGGGGCACCCAGTCAGCCCAGGGGCGCTGGACTCAAGAGTCCCGCCTTCTGATCAATGTGCTGGAGCTCCGAGCAATCAAGCTATGCCTTGCCAGGTGGTCCCTGAATCTGCAGGGCCGACCGGTCAGGATCCAATCCGACAACGCCACGGGCGTGGCATACGTCAATCATCAGGGAGGCACACGGAGCTCAGCGGTGGCGATGGAAGTCGCGCCCATCCTTCGATGGGCTGAAAGGTCCGTTCCAGCTCTATCGGCGGTGTACATTCCGGGAGTATAGAAATTGGCAAGCCGACTACCTAAGTCGCCAAACTCTGGACCAAGGAGAGTGGTCACTTCACCCAGAGGTTTTTCAGGGCCTGTGCCAGAAGTGAGGCACTCCAGACGTGGACCTTCTAGCGTCCTGTCTCAATCGGAAGGTGTCACGGTTCGTGGCCAGGTCAAAGGACCCGTGGGCAGACACGTCAGATGCGTTGGTGGCACCTTGGGGTCACTATCGCCTAATTTACGCCTTCCCTCCTCTGAAGCTTCTTCCTCGTCTCCTGAGCAGAGTGGAGTCCGAAGGGATTCCAACAATCCTGATTGCCCGCGCCACTCCTGGTACGCGGAACCCGGTGCGCCTGGTGGCAGACGCACCCTGGCGTCTACCCCTGAGAGAAGATCTTCTTCTGTCGCAGGGTCCGATCTTCCACCCTGCTTTACAGTCGCTGGCTTTGACGGCGTGGCTGTTAAGAGCCAGGTGCTGAAGGACCGGGCCTGTGTGGCTCAGTGGTCTCTACCATGCTGTGTGCACGGAAGTCTACTTCACGTAGAATTTACCACCGTACGTGGAAGGCCTACACCTCTATGTGTGAGGAGATGAAGTGGCACCCCCGTACATACGTGATGTCACGGATTCTACTGTTCTTACAGCGTGGAGTGGATCAGGCTCTCGCCTTAAGTACGGTTAAGAGTCAGATTTCGGCACTAGCGGTCTATTTTCAGCGACCCTTGGCGGCGCACTCCTTGGTGCGAATGTTTGTGCAGAGGGTCCAGCATGTGGCTCCTCCTGTGCGTCCTCCACTGCCTCCGTGGGACCTGAAGGTTGTTTCGGCTTTTCACATTAATGAGGACATTGTGTTACCATTCTTATGTCCTCGGCTGAAAAACCCAAAGGAGGCCTCTTTGCATTCCTTGGATGTGGTTCGGGCCCTGCGTGTGTACTTGTCTGCTACGGCTCCATTCCGGAAGTCGGACTCATTGTTTGTGTCGGTGGCTGGTCCTAAAAAAGGTCTAGCGGTCTCATCGGCCACCATTTCTAGGTGGATCAGACAGGTTGTGCTTCAGGCTTATGCCCTGAAGGGGCGGGCGCCCCTTTTTCGGGTTACGGCGCATTCGACCAGGGCGATCGGTGCCTTTCGGGCTTTCCGTCATCAAGCTTCTGTGTTACAGGTGTGTAAGGCTGCGACCTGGTCGTCAATCCACACCTTCTCAAAATTTTACAAGGTGGATGTGAGTGCATCTTCGGATGCCTCCTTTGGCCGCAAGGTGTTACAGTTGGCTGTTTGAGGTTGGAGTTCCTCCGTTGGGAATCTCCGCTTTTGTTTGGGGTGTAGCCTTGGTTTGCTGTGTTTTCCCACCCCTCAAATTTTGCTTGGGGACGTCCCTAAGGTCAAAGGCTGCTGTGTTCATCATCCATGAACGGAAGAGAAAATAGGATTTTTGTACTCACCGTAAAATCCATTTCTCTGAGTTCATAGATGGACACAGCAGTTTGTACTGCTTGTTACGAACTGGAGCTGCTCAGGCAGAGTGTGGGTTGTACCCAGGGAACCACGCCCCCTGGGAGGTACTGTGCTAAGAGAAGTGTTTTAACACTTATAGTGCTGTTTCTTCTGCCTAACTCTCCTGGAAGAAAGAAGATAATACCCTAAGGTCAAAGGTTGCTGTGTCCGTCCATGAACTCAGAGAAAAATTGCTGTATTTGTAAATTCCAAAAGCCAATATGAAGGAATAGTAGTGGTAATAAAAAAACCTTGTGGGTTTAACCAATCTTGTGTTTTATCCCTACAACTCTCCTTTAAGGGGGCGTGGCAAGGGGTGTGTCCTATGCCTGCATACTTTTGCTGATAGGTGTCCCTCGTTTCCATCTCAAAAAGTTGGGAGGTATGTGATTCTTTACTTGCCAAATATGCTGGAGAAATCTCCCTCCACTAAGTCTGGCTGCAACCATTTTAACCACTTGCTTACTGAGCACTTAAACCCCCCTCCTGCCCAGACCAATTTTCAGCTTTCAGTGCTGTCGCACTTTGAATGACAATTGCGTGGTCATGCTACATTGTATCCATATGAAATCATTTTTTCCCCCCACAAATAGAGCTTTCTTTTGGTGGTATTTGATCACCTCTGGGGTTTTTATTTTTTGTTAAAATGTGACCCAAAAGTATGCAATGTGCTTTGCAGTGCTCAGTGTTGATATGCTTTTCCATATGAATCTTGCATGGAAAATATTGGCACACACCACCACGCCATGTTCTTAGTCCATCCTCTTTATAAAATTGGGAAGTCTCCTAAAATGACTTCCATAAAAAGACCATATGGCACACAATAGTGTGCATTGTACTATTAAAGGGTTCATGTAATGTAATTACCTCTGCTAATAGAGGTTTCAGTTCCTTTGCAACTGAGAGCTTAGTTAGATGGAGCAGAAGAGAGGACATCCAAAAAATGTGTTTACAGAGGTAGTGCCATCAGTGGGGAGGTGATGTGCTCAGGGACTCTGGAGCAACAGGAAGTTCAAGCATAAGGCCCCCCTTTTTTTCTTTTTTTTTTTAAGTTGGCAATTGCTACCCGAGAGCAGAAATCAGTGCTTGCATGGTCCACTTGGAGTCAAAAGGGGCTGAAGTGTGGCAGGATAGCACTGCACATGTAACATGTTTTGTTGCCGAAATGGCGACTTTCTGTAAACGTGTGTCACTGCTTGTCTGGTAATTATTTGACAAATGGAAAATATATATTTGGACTCTACCCCCAGGAAATGAAATCCCTTTCTTCCAAGGACTAGAGTTGGGTGATGTTCTATTAGGTGCCTGCAGAAATGTACAGAGCTTTAACAAGTTTCGTTATGTGTCTGTGGCATCTTTGGCATCTTTGGCCCTAATAATGGCATGAAACTGTGACACCTTGGGCGTGCCAATGAATAAATTTGATTTGCACAAATCTCTCATGCGATAAGAGGAACTGGTTATTAACACCGTATTCAAATTATTTTGAGTCACTTAATACTGCTGACTTGTGTCCAGGAGACCATTGTCTGATTACATGTGCAAAATAATCTCACGTCGGATACTTATACCATCAAACTGTGATTGCAACCTCATAAAAGACAAATATCCCTGCAACATTTTTGTAGACATCACCCTTCAGAGATATTTAGACATATAAAGCTCCTAACATGATGTGATTCCTAAATTCTGATGACATAATATGAAAATATTCTATTTAGAATTCCCAGAGGGATTTAGATGATTCAGTGTTCTAGTAACTTACTTATGACTGAGTGCAACGTGATTGGCTGTGTGTTGGCACTAAAACCCTGCAAATCCCTGCGTGCTTCTTCTTGGATAGGACAGCTACCAGCCTGCTAGTAGATGAATCCCTTCGCCTTTTTACGTCAACTCCTGGCCATAGGTCCACTCACATCCTGGGCCATAGGCCTTCATATTTAAGAAAAAAAAGAATGTCCACACAAGCAATAAGTTTCCGCACTTAATTGTAACTTTACAGAGATGGCTGTGATGTCTGACCTCACACTGACTAAGAACACTAAATACAAGAGCAGACATTCTGTAGCAGCCACTTAACGTAATTGGTAGGCGGCTCTCTCTTCTCCCCCCGCTCTCTCCTTCCCCCCCCTCTCGCTCTCTCCTTCCGCCCTCTCGCTCTATCCTTCCGCCCTCTCGCTCTATCCTTCTGCCCTCTCGCTCTATCCTTCCGCCCTCTCGCTCTATCCTTCCGCCCTCTCTAGCTCTATCCTTCCCTCTCTCTCGCGCTCTCTCTTTCCTTCCCTCTCACGCTCTCTCCTTCCTTCCCTCTCTTGCACTCTCTCCTTCTCTCTCTCGCGCTCTCTCCTTCCCTGTCTCGCGCTCTCTCCTTCCCTCTCTCTCCTTCCCCCCTCTCGCCTTCTCTCTCTCGCTCTCTCTCTCCCTCTCGCTCTCTCTCTCCCTCTCGCGCTCTCTCTCCCTCTCGCGCTCTCTCTCCCTCTCGCGCTCTCTCTCCCTCTCGCGCTCTCTCTCCCTCTCGCGCTCTCTCTCCCTCTCGCGCTCTCTCTCCCTCTCGCGCTCTCTCTCTCTCGCTCTTTTTCCCTCTCTCGCTGTCTTCCCCCCCCCCCACTTGCTCTCTCCTTCCCTCTCTCTTGCTCTCTCCTTCCCTCTCTCTTAGCCTAGCCTAGAATGCCCTTTGCATCTCACTCACAGTGCAGAGCTGCTGATCCTTCTGGGTGTTGGACTACCTCCCCTGAAATTTCTATGGGAGTTTAGCTCCCATGGCCAATTTTTCTCTAAGACCATCCTAGCACTTTTATATGGGCAAGGAAGGGTGACCCGTGGCAGTTGTACATCTATGGTGTTCTGTGATGAATGGAGTGGCAACCTTAGCCTGGACTCCCACAAAGGCCACGCCCCAATGTGTTTCACTCCGCCCCCTGGAGGTTAGGGGTTGGGAACTCATGCGTATCATGCAGAGTATTTAAGCATCATCGGTAGTCACTTGTTGGGTACAAAAAGTTAGCAGGTGTATGTGATAAATTGTGATTGGGGTGTTACGAGACACAATGGAGGAATTTTTGATTTAAAACAAACTTTCAACTAAGCATAAGTCATGCTGTATATATGAAATGAGTGGCAAATGTATGTTTCATATTTTATTATAGTACAATTTTCAATGGATGTTTGTAACATGGGAACCTTCATATCATCTGCCATAGCCCTCCCCCATCTTTCCCCCATTCCACCCACCAATAGGGGCTGACCTCCATGACACAGGCAATATTTCAGAGAATATCACATTTGCAGCCTAGTTCTTTAAAGTGGAGGTTCACCCTCCAAACAAATTTCAGGCATGCATTGGAGCCCACCCACCCGACCGGCAGTATGCCGGTGTTTTTTTTTTTTTTTCTATACATACCTTTTTATGGGCTCTCCTCCCCTCCGGCGATCGTGCGTGACTGGGCGTTTCCAATCACAGGCTGTGATTGACGTCCCTCAGCCTGCCTGCGCATCGATGTTCGGGTTCCTTCGGCATCTCGTGACGCGCTGTCTGCGCCGGGCTGAAGGACGTTAATCACAGCCTGTGATTGGAAACACCAAGTCCCGCGGGATCGCCGGAGGGGACGAGAGCCCGTAAAAAGGTATGTATAGAAAAAAATAAAAAAACACCGGCATACTGCCGGTCGGGTAGGTGGGCTCCATGGCATGCCTGAAATTTATTTGGAGGGTGAACCTCCCCTTTAACTTGGTTCTTAAGGAGCCTCCCCCTTCTGTATATTCTGTCATTGGTTCCAACGTGGACCAAGACAGCTGGGTCATGCCCAGCCCCTCTCAGTAATTTATCAACCCGGGCCACCACAAGCTGACCTCAATGCACTGTTTAATTGGGCAACTGTGTGGCAAACGAGGTTTAATATTGATAAATGTAAAGTTATGTACTTGAGGGCTAAGAATATGCATGTATCATACATACTAGGGGGGTACAACTGGGGGAATCCATAGTAGAGAAGGATCGGGGGGGGGGGTGTTTGGTAGATCATAAGCTCAATAATAACATGCAATGCCAAGCTGTGGTTTCCAAAGCGAGCAAGGTCCTTTCTTGTATTAAGAGAGGTATGGACTCCAGAGAGAGAGAGAGATCATTCTACCCCTGTACAAATCATTTGTAACACCTCATCTGGAATATGCAGTTCAGTTTTGGGCTCCAGTTCTTAAAAAGGATATCGGGGAGCTGAAGAAAGTGCAGAGAAGGGCAACCAAACTGATAAGAGGCATGGAGGAGCTCAGCTATGACTAAGATTAGAGGAACTGAATTTATTCACTCTTCAGAAGAAGAGATTAAGGGGGAATAAGATCACCATGTACAAATATATAAGGGGTCCATATAGTGAACTTGGTGTTGAATTATTCACTTTAAGGTCATCACAGAGGACAATAAGTCACTCTCCTTTATGTCTAGAGGGAAAAAAATCATTTTCAAATACAAAAAGGGTTCTTCACAGTAAGAGCTGTGAAAATGTGGAATAGACTCCCTCCAGAGGTGTTTCTGGCCTGCTCAGTAGATTGCTTTAAGAAAAGCCTGGATTATTTCCTAAATGTATATAATATAACTGGGTACTAACATTTATAGGTAAAGTTGATCAGGGGAATATCCAATTGCCTCTCGGGGGATCAGGAAGGAATTTTTTCCCCTGCTGTAGCTAATTGGATCATGCTTTGCTGGGGTTTTTCACCTTTCTCTGGATCAACTGTGGGTATAGGATTGTGTATATGGGATTGTATGGGTTCTTTGGTGTTTTTTTTTGTTGAACTAGATGGACTTGTCTTCTTTCAACCTGACTAACTATATAACTGTGGCACAGATTGTATTTACCTGATAGCAAGCCTAGCCTTTAGGAATTGCTAAACACCTGTTCTGTTTCTCTTTTTTCTTAAGGTTGTAAAGAAGAGTTACTCCAAAGGTTACACCCTGCATATCACATCTCTGTTTGCTACTCCCAGGACAGTGGGAGCACGAGTAGAACTCACAGAAGAGCAGCTTTTACTCTGGCCTCTAGATGCTGAGAGAGAAGTGATGCCAAAGGATACATTCCCCCGTGGAAGCCGTGCCCACCTCACCCTGGGCACTGCAGCTGAGGTCCAAGATGTTCAAACTGGTATTGACCTTCTGGAGTTTATAAAGCTTCAGCAAGCTGGCAGGGAGGGGGAGAGTTTGGGTGAGCTGACCGGGTCAGTTGCCGGTAAAGTCTCCTACTTTGATAATGGCATGTGGGTAGTAAACCTGGCCAGAAAGATTGAAGTAAAGTCTATCTTTTCTGGTTACTATGGCAAACCAGGTGTCAACGTCCCCCTGCGTGGTAGCAAAAAGGGTTTATTGCAACAGTGTCACATTATGTAACTAACTGGAGTTAACCAAACACTTTGGGTCCAAATAGAAAATGATATTTTTTCTAAGTTGCACTTAACATTTATTTAATAATAAAAGACTGGTGTATATGAAGGCACAGCACTGTATACTAATGTAATACAAGTACTGATTTCCACAGTATTTTATGGTTTAAATATAAAATGGCAATGTAAAGAAGTCAGCTGTAGTATCCTTTTTAAATGTTGCCTTCCACGGCTCTTATATTTCTTGGATGAAGTTACTAATCTGTAAACATCATCTTTTTTTTTTAAACCTTTTCAAGTGATCACATGACCATACAGCTCTGGCTTGTGAGCCGGTGCCTTAGCCTTATGGACACTGGTGGGTTGATGTCGCTGTTCTAAGGATTCCGTGGTGATGTTGGCCCCATAGACACACACTTGCCAGAGCTTTGCAATCATATGACTGACCACTTAGAAAAAGTAAAAAAAAAAGATTTGTATTTCAGATTTATTAGAAACTGTATGCAGGATATATAAGCAGAGAGAGAATGTTTATAAGATTAGAGTGTAGTCGCATACATGCATCAAGCTGGGTCTCATAGGGGTGATGGTGAGTGTAGTTGTTCTCATTCCATCCCTCAAAAACAGACAACATCCCGGTCCCACCGCCATAGGCATTTGCAGGGAAATCTGACATAAAAATGTAGGATTAGCGAGAAAGTCCAGTACATTCCCAGAACAGAGGCAAAATTTAGTACTGGAGATTATTTATTTGTTTTGCTTTTCCCTGCTGAATCGATACCCACTAGATAGTCAATCTTTAAGCTTCTAATGTGTACAACTTAATGCGTTGGCTACAAAATCCAATGAAAATTGTGCTAATGCTTTTGTAATTTTTTTTTACAAGATCTGAACAGATACTTGCATAAACCGAATATATATGCAACATTTTTGTTTAACCCTCAACATTTCTGAATATTAAAATGTTATCGTAGTAGTAGTAAAAAACAATATTAGACAACCGTGTTTGGTTTAAAATGTTTCTAGTTAACCTTATTTAAACCTGAAAAAACTGTAGGTATTTTTATTTCTCCAGAACATTGATAAATGTAATTAATCAAAATATTCCAGTAAACAAATCATCTCTCTTGGGAACAAGATCTTTATCTTCTTAGAGGCTCCAGCAGATTTCTGCACCAGAATTCCCAGCTCCATCCAACTATTAAAGCCATTATTAGGGTCTCGTTCCCTTCTTACATTTGTGAAATGCAGCAGTTGAAGTATGATAATGAGGCATGATAGGATTTCTTATGGAGAGATCTGATTGACAGAGTTCCAATGAGAAGCCAGCAAGAAATTATTCCACCAGCATCCACTGATACTTTAACCATCATATCCAGGATATAGGAGACTTG
Organism: Rana kukunoris; assembly: GCA_029574335.1. Classification (NCBI taxonomy): domain Eukaryota; kingdom Metazoa; phylum Chordata; class Amphibia; order Anura; family Ranidae; genus Rana; species Rana kukunoris. The sequence goes on from CM056060.1 coordinate 75,817,277, forward strand.
CTCCTCATTTGCTTTCACTTTGAGTGGATGTGGACACCCTTTTACCAGTTGAGATAGTTCGTCCATGATTTCTGTATTTTTAAGTGTAAAAAGGTAGTCTTATACGCCAGCAAATACAGTATATAAAATGACAATTGGGGATACCACAATTAAGAAAACCACCTCAACAGCAGTACAAAGTATCCATCTCACCCTTGATGGGAGATCAAAAGTGCATACTCGTATATAAACTGCATGTTTCGAATATTCAGTTATTGATCCAAGGTGTCTGATATATATAATAATTAATACCACTAACCTCTAACTACAAATCAGTGGTGGATAGAGGTGGAGCGACATAAGATGTATGAAGATGATTAAGATTGTATAACTGGGGGAAGGAAAAATATCCCCTTTGATGGGTCGCATGGGGTTGGCATCTGTGAAGCAATACACACTTTGTATTTATTAATGGGGCTTTCTGTCTATATATCTACTATGCAAGTGTACTTTATTGAAGAAATTAATGTTGTTCATGAAACGCGTAAAGTCGCTATACTTCTGTTAATGGATTATGTAAATATATACAGTTTGGAGGTGTTATCTATGTGTTGGAGATCAATGTATTGTAGAATATATATATAAAGTACTTGTGACAATTTCAGTCTTACAATATGTTCTTTTATTTGGTTATCCTATGGTGGATCTTTTATTCACTGTATACAAATTATTCATTCTATGAAAATTAGACTTGCTGTACCTTTTTTTAAAAGTCCCATTAATCATAATACAAAAATACATTTAGGTAGTTGAGATGTTGGTACAGCCCCAGCATAGGATATTAAGTGTGGACATCACTGATGAATGCGAGGAACAGCAAAGAATTGACCAGAAAAGTAAACATAGTTCAAATTCAGGCCTTGCCAAATGTATGGTGCAGATGGCAGAACTCCATCCTTGGATACATTTTTGCGAAAGAGAGCTTGGTTGGAAACTGATACATTTCAGCTTTGGGGAAATATTAATTGTGATTTTCTTTCATGAACAAATAAGTTTCACCCAGATGTGATACTATCTACTGAACACACTAAGCCAGGGGTAGACAACCCCGGCCCTCCAGTTGTGGCAAAACTACAAGCCCCATAAGTCATTGCAAGACCCTGACAATCACAGAGGGGAGGCAGAGGCATGATGGGATTTGTAGTTTCACCACAGCTGGAGTGCCGCTGTTGCCTACCCCTGCACTAAGCCTTCTCCACACCTATCATTTAGAAACTAGCAAGTTGATTGGTCGGAAGGCTAAATGGCCTTTTTTTTTTAATCCAAATCAAATATCTCCCACAAGCGTACCCATTTGGGACCACTCTGCACATTAAATGTTCTTGTTATTTGACTAGCCAATTATATTGCTTACCAGAATTTGATTTGGTTTGTTAGTGTTACAAAGGAAATTGCATAATGTGTAGATTAAACATTTTTTTGCAGCTTTTGCAGTGAAAGGCTTTTCTAGCACAGTTTTCACTTCCTGTAAATGGAACAAGACATTTCAGTACTCTGTAGGAGGGTATTTTCCCTCTATATCATAAACATGTGTCAAATTCTTTCTGCAGCAATACGCACAGTACTGCATTTATAATTATGTAACGTAAGGGAAATGTTATAAATAAACTGCAGATTTCATTTGTAAAATATACTAAAACAAAATTACTTTGTAAACTTCATGAGACAAACTGATTTGTATGACAAACTCATGTTTAACCTTCTCCAGTTTTATTTGTAAGTATTATTGATTGTACGTAAAGGGCAAATCCATACAAACATCTAAATACATAGCTGAAACACAACTCTGGTAATTCCAATCGTTTCACCCCAGTGCCTTTTTCCTTTGTCCACCTGAGCAGGCATTTTCACTGAAGGGATAATATCATAAAAAAAAAAAAAAGCCTTTTTCCTGCAACAGAAGAGGGATTATATTGACATTGGCTGTGCCCCATGCATTCCTTCCCCCATTTTAGTTTTGTAGCTGCCTCGTCAAGTCTTGTTTGGCATTTGACTCATCCATAGTGTTCCCTGTCAAATACAGTACTGTGCCTCTGTCCTCCATCCCCTATGTCACTACAGGAACCAGCATTAATGTGGGGGGTCAGAGAATAAAGCTATAGTTCAAAGTGGAGGACACAAGCATCTGACACTCCAGGAAGTGTCAAATGCCAAAGAGTCTGGTGGCTGCAGAACTAGAATCGGGGAAAGGTACAAGTTAAGTATTGCCTCGTTTCCACTGAGCGGATCGGTTCGGTACGATTCGGTACGGTACGCTATTTTGGGTGTTTCCATTATGAAAGCGTACCGAAAAACCGAAAAACCGAACCGTACCGCACCAGCAAGGGTCCTGCTTCAGATGAGGGACCAGAGAGAGTGGAACGGTTCGGTTAGGGCGGACCTACAAATGCATCTCACTGATTGGTGGATGCGCTAGGATTTTTTACTAAACCCTGAATGGTCCCTCACGGTCCGATTTGCAGTGGAAACGCTCACGCGATTAGACCGGCCCCATCCGAACCGCTCCAAAATAACTGACCCGACCCGATCCGTGCAGTGGAAACGAGGCATAGGTTACTACTTCTGTTGCAAGAAAATTACTTTGGTACAAAATTTCAGTTCAGTACAAAATGTTTTGATGTATTTGCCTGAAGTTAATCTTTTGTGTTATTGGTATTTCTAAAATATTTGTTTTTGGGTTTCGATACACTTTAATATTCCTTATTGGAGCTGATGGGTGCCAAAGCTTGCTGAAATCTATGAAGATGCTTTGTAAATACCTGCTCTGTATACTGCACCTATTCGAGCTTGAGCCTGTGTAAACAAGGTTTGGGATGGTGTAAAAAGATTCAAGTTTGCTATTGCTTGCCAAAAGCCTGTTTTTAAAGTGTATGTCAAACCTAAAACATTTTTTTTCTAGTTCTAGAAAGAGGGGGGAGGTTTATAACAACTGTTGGATCTTTATTATGCAGTGCTCCATTAAAGAGATTTACCCTCACTTCCTATCCTGTGGTCAACAGTTTGTATGGACATACACTTTGAGGATCATTGTGCTGCATGAATGCACACGTGTTATGCTATCATTCACATGTTCTGGTAAAGCAGTCCATTCATTAGAATGTGCTGCGAAACAGACCAAAAGGGGTGCATGTACTATTGTTGGCAGTGTAATGAATGTTCATTAAAGAGGTACACTGGCTTGCCATTCAGAATGATTTGCACCAGGGCACATTACTGCGGCAAAATAATTACCCTAAAAATGACAGCCAGTACTACTATTTATTTTTATTACAGCTATTGTATAGCGCCCACAGTTGACACGGTGCTTTCAATTAATATCAGCACCTGCCCTCAAGGGGCTTACAATCTAAGGTCTCTATCTCAAATGTATACCAGGGCCATTTGAGAAAAATACAGTACCAGGTAACCTACCAGACATTTTAAAGTGTTGTTTCTCCTAGCTGCTTACTTTTAATGGCTCATTTCCACTGGCGTTTTTACAGCCACTTTTCTGAGCGTTTTTTGCAGCTTAAAAACGCCTGTCTATGTTAGTCTATGGCCTCATGCCCACCATGACGTTTTTGAGCTGTAGATGGCTAAGCTGCAAAAAAAACGCGGCACCAGTGCGTTCTGAAGCTCCAGCAATAGAGCTGTAAAAACGCCAGACATTAAAAAACGTGCAAAAACGCTGCCGCAACGTTTTTAAAGCTCCAGCTCCATTTTTTTTGTTCTAAAAATAAACATGGACAGGCATTTTTAAGCTGTAAAAAACGTTAAGAAAAGTGGCTGTAAAAAACGCCAGTGGAAATGAAGCCTAATAAGGACACTTGCCTGTCCAGGGAGCCCGTGATGTTGGCCCTCCGAGGCCGATCCATTCATCTGATCGGGTGCAGGCGCCGCCATTCCAACTTAAGGAAACCGGCAGTGGAGCCTTGCAGCTTTACTGACGGTTTCTGACTGTGCATGCGTGAGTCCCACATCGCCGAAGAGGAGGATGTGATGTCCTGGGCCACTGCACGGTTGAATAAGAAGTACTCTTGTACTTTGAAAAAAAGATATCCAAAAACGAGGGTAGAGAGGTGGTCTTTCGTTTAAAACCACCTCTCAAAAGTGGGTGGAACTCTGCTTTAACCACTGTGTTGCTTATTAGGATTTTTTTTTTTTTAACACACACCTGTAACATCTATTAAATACACCTGGGCCATAGCTGATGCTGGTGCTTTAGGGTCTTCACGAAAGCGGTCACAAAGGTATCAAATGTTTTGCTGATGCTGCTTAGGCTAAAATTACGCTAGGTGTCCATTTTTTTTAGACCTTATTCTAAAAGTACTGGGGTTGCCCTATATAAACTGTGGCTACATAGATCCTTGGTGTTGGTAAAGGGTACCTTTTTTAGAAACTGCTTTTATAATTCATCTAAGCATTATGTCCTCTTACTTTATGTATTTGCTTCAATTTTATAAACTGGACTAGACAATGTAACGTGTCACTAACTGTATTTTACATAAAAAAAATGTAAAAAAAATAAATAAAATGTTACCAAATTTTTAATAAAACAAGTTTTGTGTGTGGCTTTATGTTGGTGCTTCTGGATGTTTACACTACATGGGAATTTTAATAATGCAGTGATACAGATGGTCAATACAGAAATCATTATTACGTGAATAGGTCGGCAATTAAATCTATACCGCACAGATGAGCAGCTGTTTCGGTCAATAATGACTGAATAGAGTCGTCCTAAAACAGCTTTGTTCACAACACTGTGTACAGAGCCAGTACCTTCAAATCACTGTTATGAGTCCTAAAAAGACCCATCATGGTGATCACATGATGTAATGTTTATGTCAACATCTGTGAGCCCTTCAGGCGGAAAGGTAGGAAATTAATAAGGCTGGGTTCACACTATACTACATGACAGTAGTACGACTTTCATCCTACTTTGCTTTGTGACATCGGTCCTACATCCATCCGACTTTCATAACCAGGATACTACTTTGATCCGACTTTGTGATAGTCGGACTTGTTCTTTGACCAATCAAAACAATCCCAGAGTGAGATACATTTATTTTACTCCTGCTGTAATCACATGTTGGATGTCAAAAGTCGAATGGTAAGGACAAGGATCCTACTTTGATCCGACTTCAATGATATTCAATGAACTGAAGTAGGATCAAAGTCAGACCAAAGTAGTACAGGGAGGAGTTTCAAAGTCAGACCGACATGTGTCGGACCAGTTAAGACGGCTCTCATAGGGAAACATTGATTTTCACACGTCGTGTGACATGAGCTCCCAATGTCTGAGCGTTTGTCGGACAAGTGTGAACCCGGCCTAAATGAGTCCTATATTCGTTCCCCTATCACGATAAAATCTCAGCAGCTGCTGCAAGTAAAGTTTTTAACCCTTTCATCCCCTTCTCTCATATGCCAAACATGGTATGAAAAAATGGTAGTACAGTAAGGTTTCTCTCCCTGTTTACAAAAAACATTTAATTTTATATAAAATTCATTTTGGCCTGAGCAATTGTCAAAGTACACAAACATGGCCTGGTCATGAGGGGGTAATAAAAGTTCTTTAGCCACTCAAGTGGCTAAAGAACAGTTGTACCTTTCAGAAGAAAAGCTGTGTGGCGCCAGGCAAGGCCACACAGTGAACAATGTTGGAATGGGGACAGAAATAATTATTGGACCATGTGGGCTGCACTTAGGATGGAGGTATGTCCTGGATTCTAACTAATGTTCAAATATGTAAAGTATTATTTTATAATAAACATGTCATACTTAACTGCTGTATGCAATCGTTTTCCACAGAGCATCCCCCGATCCCCCTCTTCCAGGCTTTCACACCAGAGTTCCTGGCTTCTCCTTTTCGGTGCTTTCCCTCATAGAAAGCTATATATATATATATATATATATATATATATATATATATATATATATATATATATTCTGTATCCTGTGACACAGAAGTTTTTTTTTTTTTTTTTTTTTACCTTAATGCATAGAATGAAAAATAAATACATGCAGAAAGAAATGCATATTTTCCTTTTTTGCAAGTACACATGTAACGTTATAAAAGGTGAACTTCTCCTTGATATTACTCCGATAGTTATTGTGTAAAAAGCATACCACTTTAAGAGCCGGTTCACACAGGGGCAACACAACTTTGTGAGGTGACCTCAGTGCGACTTGAGCATGACCACAGCACGACTTGGAGCGACTTGAAGTCGCCTCCAGGACAGGGGACTTTGCGAGTGGCCAATCAAAGAGTAATCTGCTCTGTGGGAAGGAGGGGTTTGCCGAGAAAACTATTTTTACTTCCTGGAAAGTTGCTTCAGTTAAGACAGGGGATCTGACTTGGAGGCGACTTCCATTAAAATCAATGGGTACAAGTTGCCTAAAAGTCGGATTGAAGTAGTACAGGAACCTTTTCTGAAGTCGGAGCGACTTCAGTAGTGTGTATTCAGATGGTGCCCATTCACTTCAATGTAATTTGACATTAGTCGCCCCTGTGTGAAGCGGCTCTTAGATGTGCATGTTTATTTATATTTTTAAATAATATAGAGTTTGGGCTCAAAAGTACCATTTCAGTGTTTGCAGTTGACACAAAGCTATGCAGTGGAATAACATCCTTACAGGAGGGTCCCAACTTACAAGTTGACCTCAATGCTCTGTTTAATTGGGTAACTGTGTGGTAAATGAGGTTTAATATTGATTATTTTTGTAATTCTTTATTTAGAAGAGGCAGCAAAACAAATCCTTTTAACAGAGATATATCAGCATTGGGTACAGTAAATTTCATACACAAAAACATATCAAGTACAGAAAAACTGGAGTAAGCCCATGTTTGATAAAAGTATTCAGCAGAGTTTCCCATTTGCACAGCTGCAATATACCGTTTCTTCAACTGTTTCTTTAAATTTAATTTAATGGGCAAAGCAACATGAAACCCCAATAGAAAAAATAAAAAGTGTCAGGGGAAAGGTGACAGAGGGAATAAGCGAAAGGAAAGAGGTGGGAGCAAAAACCCACTCCTCCTACCGGCCTGATGCTCAAATCACCTTCCGGGTAATGGAGAAACCTACGATACCGCACCTCGGCCTATGGTTGGGAAGCTAGAGAAGTTTGATCCTTATAAAAGAAATAAGGAGTCTACATTTTCCAATACTGTTTAAGCACCATGGTCAGATTCTCTATCTCTTGAATCTCATTCATTTCAGCAAGCCAATGTTTTATTGGGAGGTGCAGTATTTGGCTGGAATGCAGGCTTTGGCTATCTTAAGGAGATGTTTCAATAATGAGTATTTGTACCTCTTATTCCAAAGTGGTATGTCATGTAAAAGTTAGACTGCGGGGTTTCCTCCAGGGAACACTCCCATTATTTTTTTTATTTTTTTGTGTGTCCCACCATGGTCCAGAAATCTTTAAGGGCACTCCCAGAAAATGTGGAGTAAAGACCCCTCAGAGTTCAGGTCACCGCCAACAGGTGTTCAGGACCTGGATGAGCATGCAATGAATTACTTCTGCCATCCTGTACCATCTAATAAGTTTGTATCCTTCCTCTTGGTACCTACTGGCCAGGGATGCTCTGTAGAGATGCACCAAATGGAAATGTTGGTGCCGAAACTGAAAATGCAGGATGCACTTGGCCAAAAACCAAAATTGACAGTTCATAAAAAATATTTATATTTTTATATACAATTGTATTCAACTTTTTAATTATTATCATCAATTCAAATGAATATGAGTTTATAAGCTTTATAAAAATGCATCTCTTTAAATTCCAGGTATGTCTTCACGCTGGTCTGTTGTGCTTCCTTTGTGGTGTTAAAAATCCTGCTTGCTTAATTTTTTAAAACGCAGCAAGAATGCATCATTAACGCACCCATGTTACATTTTTGATGCTGTTTCTGACTCATATAACAGTAAAATCGCTGCAAAATCACGTGTTTTGGCACCCTTTCCTCCAATCAGTGCATCTCTAATGCTTTGTGGGTAAAATAATTTCCTTCTGTTTTTGAGAGAAGGTCGTGTGCAGGTCCTTCTCCCAAGGGTGGAGAAAGGGTAGTTGCCTGTAGGACATTTAGGCTCTATTCACACCAAGGCATTCCAGATCGTGGGTGGAATCGCCGCAAATCGCGGGACATGCTTACAATCCCTGTTACTTTCAAAAGGCACCCAAATCGCAGCGCAATTTTGCCATGATTCTCGTCCTAAACCTTCTTTTGGGTGACAAGCGCCCAGTGGTTCTGTCTGCGTGATTTTATGATGAATAGTCGGGTGTCAATTGCGGCAAAAGTAACAGGGATCGCCAGCACGTCCCACATTTTGTGGCGATTCCGCCCATTAACCAGAATGCCAAGGTGTGAATGGAGCCTTAGCACTATCAGGGAGGTATAGAGATATGATAGCGAATTCTGGAACGGTTGGCCTTCCCGGTAGGGAACAAATATGGTTTCTGTACCAAACTCAGCCGATAAGACATGCAAAATATGCGCTCAATTGTGCCCATCACAAAAAGTCCAGATCCTGCGGAAAGGTTAGCCCGACTTCATGAATTATCATCGGATGGTGATTTCTGGAGAAGTGTAATAGTCAGAAATGGCCTCTCTGTAAGGCACTTTCACACTTGTACAACTTGCCCTACGCAGGCACTACTTTGGTCTGACTTTGATGAGACTTGAGGTCCATGGACCTCAAGATTACACAGGCATTGCTTCAAGTCGCATAGCAAAGTCACGTAACTTTCAGGTCGTACATGTGTGAAAGGGGCCTAAAAGTGAGGTGAAACAAGTAATAAAACCCAGGTTATACTGAGATGGAAGTGCATTTAAAAACTATCTTGCCACCTGAAGAGTGGCTCCCTCAAGCGGATGCTGCTTAATTAGTAGTAGTAACGATCTGTCCAAATGCCAAGGTAGTCCTGGCAGGGGCAGAACAATGGTCAACTGTTCCAGATGTAACCATAACTTTTTGTTGTGTTACACACCAATCAACCACCCTCGCCAGTTGGGCAGCTTGGTGGTACTTCACAGGGACGGAAAACCTTATTACTTCGGGTAGCGCAAGAATGGATCTTCGCCGCTTTGCCTATTCAAAAGATTTTTTTAAACTAGAGCATAGCCCTTCAAAAACCCAGACAGGAATTTTATCAGAAGGGCTTGCAGTAGGCAATTAAGCCTGGGCATAACATTCTTTTTTAGGATATTTATACGACCAAACCGAATAAACATGTCCCCGTCCCACCATTGGAGATCCTTTTTGATTTTTCAGGGCAGAGGGGCGTAGTTACTGCGAGTCTAAATTTATAAGTTCTAAGGGACATTTATTCCAAAGTATCTTAAATAAGAAGTCGTCCACTTAAAATGTAATTGGAACGCAATCTGCTGTTCTAAGGATTGGTCAACCGCAACACCCATAGCCTCCGATTCAGAGTGGTTTATTATAAAATTAGAAAGCTTTTCAAGAGAGGCAGAGTTCTTGCAACAAAAAATAATAATAATCAGATTGTCTGCTTAGGCAGCCAGTTTATGTCCACTACCCTTAGTGATGATGCCTAGTATATACAGGTGCGCGTCAATGATTCTCAGAAAGGGTTCCATTGTTAAAACAAATAACAAAATAAGGGGGGTGGGGGGGAACAGTGCATACCCCTGCTGGGTTTCGGATTTTTTGAGCACCCGTTCTAGCATGTGTTTACCCCTACAACAGAGTAATAATTTTTTTCGTTTAATGCATTCCCAAACTTATTAATATTCCTCTAAAAATACATTTGTTCATCTCCAAGGGGCAGAAAGAAACCTCTTCAGGAGGCGTTCATTGCAAAGGCATCCAGTGCCTGCCTGATCTGGCCCCTAAAAGTCCTGCAGGAAAGACTCATTCAGGTTTAGTATCAAAGTTATGCACTTGGGGGGCTAAAAACATGCATACATCATACACACCAGTGGAGTACAACTTGGGAAACAATGGAGAAGGATCTAGGTGTTCTGGAAGATCATAAACTTAATAATAGCATGCAATGCCAAGCTGCAGTTTCTAAAGCTTGCAAATTCCTTTATTGTATATTAAAAGAGGTATGGACTGCAGAAAGAGTGAGATCATTTTGACCCTGTGCAAATCATTAGCTGACCTCATCTGGCATATCAGCTCAGGTTTTGGGCACCAGTTCACTAAAAGGATATCAGGGAACTGGAGAAAATGCAAAGAAGAGCAACTAAACTGATGAGAGGTATGGAGCTCCTCGGCTATGAGGAAAGATTATATGAATTGAATTTATTCTCTCTGGCGAAGAGACAATTATGGGGGATATGATCTACATATATACAGTGCAGAAAATAAGTATTTGAACACCCTGCTATTTTGCAAGTTCTCCCACTTGGAAATCATGGAGGGGTCTGAAATTGTCATCGTAGGTGCATGTCCACTGTGAGAGACATAATCAAAAAAAAAATTCCAGAAATCACAATTTATGAATTTTTAACTATTTATTTGTATGATACAGCTGCAAAGAAGTATTTGAACACCTGTCTATCAGCTAGAATTCTGACCCTCAAAGACCTTTTAGTCTGCCTTTAAAATGTCCACCTCCACTCCATTTATTATCCTAAATTAGATGCACCTGTTTGAGGTCATTAGCTGCATAAAGACACCTGTCCACCCCATACAATCAGTAAGAATCCAACTACTAACATGGCCAAGACCAAAGAGCTGTCCAAAGACACTAGAGACAAAATTGTACACCTCCACAAGGCTGGAAAGGGCTACGGGGAAATTGCCAAGCAGCTTGGTGAAAAAAGGTCCACTGTTGGAGCAATCATTAGAAAATGGAAGAAGCTAAACATGACTGTCGATCTCCCTCGGACTGGGGCTCCATGCAAAATCTCACCTCGTGGGGTCTCAATGATCCTAAGAAAGGTGAGAAATCAGCCCAGGACTACACGGGAGGAGCTGGTCAATGACCTGAAAAGAGCTGGGACCACCGTTTCCAAGGTTACTGTTGGTAATACACTAAGACGTCATGGTTTGAAATCATGCATGGCACGGAAGGTTCCCCTGCTTAAACCAGCACATGTCAAGGCCCGTCTTAAGTTTGCCAATGACCATTTGGATGATCCAGAGGAGTCATGGGAGAAAGTCATGTGGTCAGATGAGACCAAAATAGAACTTTTTGGTCAAAATTCCACTAACCGTGTTTGGAGGAAGAAGAATGATGAGTACCATCCCAAGAACACCATCCCTACTGTGAAGCATGGGGGTGGTAGCATCATGCTTTGGGGGTGTTTTTCTGCACATGGGACAGGGCGACTGCACTGTATTAAGGAGAGGATGACAGGGGCCATGTATTCCGAGATTTTGGGCAACAACCTCCTTCCCTCAGTTAGAGCTTTGAAGATGGGTCGAGGCTGGGTCTTCCAACAGGACAATGACCCGAAGCACAGAGCCAGGATAACCAAGGAGTGGCTCTGTAAGAAGCATATCAAGGTTCTGGCGTGGCCTAGCCAGTCTCCAGACCTAAACCCAATAGAGAATCTTTGGAGGGAGCTCAAACTCTGTGTTTCTCAGCGACAGCCCAGAAACCTGACTGATCTAGAGAAGATCTGTGTGGAGGAGTGGGCCAAAATCCCTCCTCCAGTGTGTGCAAACCTGGTGAAAAACTACAAGAAACGTTTGACCTCTGTAATTGCAAACAAAGGCTACTGTACCAAATATTAACATTGATTTTCTCAGGTGTTCAAATACTTATTTGCAGCTGTATCATACAAATAAATAGTTAAAAAAATCATACATTGTGATTTCTGGATATTTTTTTTTTTTTGATTATGTCTCTCACAGTGGACATGCACCTACGATGACAATTTCAGACCCCTCCATGATTTCCAAGTGGGAGAACTTGCAAAATAGCAGGGTGTTCAAATACTTATTTTCTGCACTGTAAATATATACAGTGGGCACGAAAAGTATTCAGACCCCCTTAAATTGTTTCACTCTGTTATATTGCAGCCATTTGCTAAAATCGTTTGTTCAATTTTTTTCCTCATTAATATACACACAGCACCCCACATTGACAGAAAAACACAGAATTGTTGACATGTTTGCAGTTTGCTGCGATACTCATATTTAACTCAAGTGCTGTCCATTTCTTCTGATCATCCTTGAGATGGTTCTACACCATGGGTCTTCAAACTATGGCCCTCCAGTTGTTCAGGAACTACAATTCCCATCATGCCTAGTAATGTCTGTGAATGTCAGAGTTTTACAATGCCTCATGGGATGTGTAGTTCCGCAACAGCTGGAGGGCCGTAGTTTGAGGAGCCCTGTTCTACACCTTCATTTGAGTCCAGCTGTGTTTGATTATACCGATTGGATTTGATTAGAAAAGCCACACACCTGTCTATACAAGACCTTACGCCCAGGTTCACACTGGGTACGATTTGAGATGCGATTTCACATGTGAAATCGCATCTCAAATCGGCGGCATTTGTCAGCAATGACATAGTCCTAATTGGTGTGATGCTGCACTGATTTCAAAAAGTAGTTCCTTTACTATTTTTTGTGATTTTGGGCCGCGATTTACATTGACATCTGTGCAGAAACCTGCACAGATGTCTCAAATCGCAGCCAAAACCGGGACTGGCAGCGGGAGTGAAATCGTGCGAGTTCAGCTGAACTCGCACGGCTTCACTCCCGCAGCCCACTGTGAACCAGGGCTCAAGTTCACAGTGCATGTCAGTGCAAATGAGGAGCTCAGAGGCAGAATTGTGGCAAGGCACAGATCTGGCCATGGTTACAAAAAAAATTATGCTGCACTTAAGGCTCCTAAGAGCACAGTGGCCTCCATAATCCTTAAATAGAAAATGTTTGGGATGACCAGAACCCTTCCTAGAGCTGGCCGTCCGGCCAAACTAAGCTAATCGGGGGAGAAAAGCCTTGGTGAGAGAAGTAAAGAAGAACCCAAAGATCAATGTGGCTGAGCTCCAGAGATGCAGTCAGGAGATGGGAGAAAGTCAACCTCCATCAGCCAGGGCTTTATGGTAGAGTGGCCCAATAAAAGCCTGCATGGAGTTTGTTTTTCTTTTAGCAAATACACACCTGAAGGACTCCAAGATAAAAGGAAAACCTCCGCTCCAGACGACACTCTTCAGTGGTAAGTAAAGTTCAAAAACTCAAGTGGGTGCAGGCAATGCGTAGTGCAATGTAGGGAAAAAGAAATGGACAGCCGCACTCCAATGGATGAAAAAACTTAAAAATAGCGCCTGTTTATTCCAGTCAAAAAATTTAGTTATATTTTTTGACTGGAATAAACAGGCGCTATTTTTCAGTTTTTTCATCCATTGGAGTGCGGCTGGCTGTCCATTTCTTTTTCCCTACATTGAAGGACTCCAAGATGGTGAGAAATAAGATTCTCTGGTCTGATGAGAACTTTTTGGCCTTAATTCTAAGCGGTATGTGTGGAGAAAACCAGGCACTGCTCGTCACCAGTCCAATTCAGTACAAACAGTGAAGCATTGCAGCATCATGCTGTGGGGGTGTTTTTCAGCTGCAGGGACAGGACGACTGTTTGCAATCAAGGGAAAGATAAACGTAGCCAAGTACAGGGATATCCTGGACGAAAACCTTCTCCAGAGTGCTCAGGACCTTTAGACTGGGCCAAAGGTTTACCTTCCAACAAGACAATGACCCTAAGCACACAGCTAAAATAATGGAGTGGCTTCACAACAACTCAGTGACTGTTCTTGTATGGCCCAGCCAGAGCCCTGACTTAAACCCAATTGAGCAATTCTGGTGACACCCAATAATGGCTGTCCACCAACATTTACCATCCAACCTGACAGAACTGGAGAGGGTCTGCAAGAAGGAATGTCAGAGGATCCCCAAATCCAGGTGTGGAAAAACTTGTTGCATCTTTCCCAGACTCATGGCTGTATTAGATCAAATGTGTGTTTTTACTAAAATACTGAGCAAAGGGGTTTGAATACTTAGGACCATGTGATATTTCAGTTTTTCTTTTTTAATGAATCTGCAAACATGTCAACAATTGTGTGTTTTTCTGTCAATATGGGGTGCTGTGTGTACATTAATGAGGAAAAAAATGAACTTAAATGATTTTAGCAAATTGCTGCAATATAACAGAATGAAAAATGTAAGGGGGTCTGAATACTTTCCATGCCCACTGTAAGCAGTCCATATAGTGAACTTGATGTAGAGTTATTAATGTTAAGGTCATTTTAGAGGACAATGGGGCACTCTGTCTGGAGTAATGTGGTATTAAACCCAAAAATGTAATCTATTGCAGCTTACCAATCATTAACCACTTGCCTACAGGGCACTTTCACCCTTTTCCAGACCAAGACAATTTTTAGCACTGTTGCACTTTGAATGACAATTGCATGGTCATGCAATACGACACCCATAATTATATATATATTACACCCCCACACAAAAAGAGCTTTATTTCTTGTGGTATTTAATCACCACTGGGGTTTTTTTTTTCTCCAAAAAAGACCCAAAAATTTGAACCCCCACCCCTTTTTCATTTTGGTTATAAAGTTCGGCAAATAAGTAATCTCTTTCTCCTTCACTGAAGTGCAGCATCAATTTCTGGCTTTCACTGGCATGGCTAGCAATCAAGAGACACAGTTTCTGGCTGCTCTGGTGACACTGGAACATTTGGGGTTAGTGATCAGGAACAGTGTTACTGGCTGCTCTGTTGACACTGGTGCGATGGCTTTCAGGAACACTGTTGCCGATTGTGCTAGTCTGGCAACACTGACGTGGCAGGTAATCTACAGAGGTCTGGTGGTTATACATGAAAACCTTTAATTCTTTGGCAATAATGGTTTTCAGGATTTCCAAGTAGGTCCTCTAATGGGCAAAATGGTTCAGCCCATTAGAGCCCATTATAAACAAAAAACTATAAGTATCTGCATAGTCAATTACCTATCTAATGTGGGTTGCAAGCAACACAGAAAAAGTAATTCCACGCTACCTAGGAAATAAAGTAATAAAAAGTGTAGCGCTACCCAAACTAAATTGTGTGCTCAAATCAAAATTACTATGACAAAACATATACATGTGACGTTTAGAAATCAACAGTCAGTTTCTCCCCCATATTCAGAGGCAGATGTGATAAAAGCCCAAATACATAATATAATAATTACCGTATTTATCGGCGTATACCGCGCACTTTTTTGCCCTGAAAATCAGGGCAAAATCGTGGGTGCGCGATATACGCCGATACCCGCTTTCCCGCGCCGATTTTGAATACTGCGCCCGCATATACCGAGCGCAGTACACTCGTTTATAGTCGGGCAGGCTCGGCTACTCTCGCGCTCACGTCCTGGACGTACAGGACGTGAGCGCGAGAGTAGCCGAGCCTGCCCGACTATTCACAAGTGTACTGTGCTCGGTATATGCAGGCGCAGTATTCAAACTCGGCGCGGGAAAGCGAGTGGGGAGGAAGCTGCAGAAGGACGCCGGACCCGACGAAGAGGACACCCGAAACCGCCAATGGACAGCGCGCAAGACACCAAAACTAAGTATAAAAATCTTTTTTTCCACAGGAATGGGGGCCACTTTAGGGGTGCTCGCTATACGCGGGAGCGCGCTATACCCCAATAAATACGGTAGATCAAGAAATAGTCTAACAAAAATCTTAATGAACAGTGCCAGCTATCTTCCATGAACGTGCTTCCCCTTTCCACAAAACATCTGACAAACACTATACCCAGTAGTATGCGAGTCAGCATCACCTCTGTACTGGACCTCAGAACTTTCTCAGAGGTCAAAAGAGCTTAATAGGTACAAATTAGGGTTGTCCCGATACCACTTTTTTAGGACCGAGTACAAGTACCGATACTTTTTTTCATGTACTCGCCGATACCGAATACCGATACTTTTTTTAAATGTCATGTGACAGTTTTCAAACCACAATACAGACTAAGGACATTTTCTTTAGAATTATGAAGAACTCTAACTCAAGACATTATAAAAGAATAAAAATGAGTAAAAATGAATAAAAAATTTTTATTTGCTTGTCACGCAGTAGTAAAAATCTCAAAGAATTTTCACAGAACATGTTGATAAATACAAAAAAAGTATTCTATTTAGGTATCGGGAGCATTTGCACGAGTACAAGTACTCCCGCAAATACTCGGTATCGGTCCCGATACCGATACTAGTATCGGTATCTGGACAACCCTAGTACAAATCATTCCAATGTTCCTTGAGCCATAGCGCCTGCAAACCAACATCCTCTGCAAGCCACAGCAACAAGAATGGCAGAAAATTACAAAGAGCAACTAATAGTGCTGACTATATAAATAATTTATTAAAACCAGAGATTAAAAAAAAAAAAAAAAAACCCCAAAAAAAAAAAAAAAAAAAAACACACTAAAAAAAGGAGTGGTACCTGCCAATGATGCCATCACATGGCACATTTGATGGAGGGAGACGAACTTGAGTTTTTACATGAGCAATACTGGTTTTAACCTTTTTATGTTTTTTTTTTTTTAAATCCTGCGATTTTAATAAATAAATAATTTATAGTGAGCATGATTAGTTGCTCTTTGTTGTTTTATGCCATTCTTGTTGCTGTGGCTTGCGGATGATGTTGGTGGTAGGAGCCATGACCAAAAGAAGATTTGAATCCTGTACCTTTTATGAAAAAAGCTCTTTTGACCTTTGGAGGTCCAGTACGTTGGTGCGCAGACTCACGTACCACTGGGTGGAGTATTTGTCATGTTTTGTGGAATAGCGAAGCACGGTTACGGAAGATTGCTGGCACTTTTCATAACTGAAGATTGTTGGAATATTTCTTTATGGATCTAATTATATGATGTGTTTAAACTTTTTTCACATCTGCCTCTGAATATGGCGAGAAGTCAATTAATTGAAGATTTCTAAAAGCCATATCTATACTTTTACTTTTCTCTGGTACACTGGTCAAAACCACATTCACAAGGCAGTGCTATGGTTTAAATGGGTTTATTGAAATACTTCATATTTACAAAGGCTACTTTTCACTTCAGATGCTTTTAATGGACAGACATGACAAGATGCTTTATGGTAAGCATTAAAGGACCAGTAAACCTAAAACAAATATAGGTTTATATCAAATATAGCAGTATCATTTACAGATATGTGTAAACACTTCATGAGCTTATGAAAGTAGAATCTGAGAAAATGCTAAATGAAAATGTAGAAAGCTTTTACTACATAAAGAACACATGCTGTTGAGTGAGCCCAAAACATAGGACATGCCTGCTAGCCTCACTAATATTGAAAGGTCTGATATTACATACAAATTAGTTGTAAATAAGGTTTTACATAACTTATCCTTAATTGAGGCATTTGAGCTTCTTCATTTACAGTTCTGCATTTTATATCTTACGCCAACGTGTGTTTTAGGTTTAGTGGCCCTTTAGCAGCATTTATTTTCCTGAAGCTGTAATCCAACTGCCAGCTTTGACATTTAACTACTAAAAAACTCTCCAATCGATAGAATCCTAATGCACAAATGCGTGCGTGTTAACATTTTTTTTTGCAGCCAATGTAATTACAATGTTTAATTTTCTTTTTACAAGCACAAAGTCTAAGCCAGATAAACAGAGAATCCAGTTGAGTTTTATAATTTTTCCACCATGCCAAAGTCATGGGCAGCGATTTAAAAAGTGAGATAACCCTTCTGCAACAAATCAGAAAACACATATCACCATTTGCTCCCATGTAGCAATACAGAGGGGTTCCTCCTTTCACAGTATATGACACAATGCAAATGTTCTTCTAAAAGGGCCCTCTGCCACCAGCACCTAAAATGAATGCAGAGCATTTAACTGATCAGCATGACCTCATAACTTTAAAGGAGCTCACATACATTTGCCTTAACATATGTTATTTAAGCCTCTGTAACTCATTTAATATGCTGCTGATTTGCACCACCCTCATAACAATTCAATGGCCCAACATTTCCTTTAGGTAGGGTGGATAAATCAACAAAATAGCAGGGTTGGACCTTTTGCACACCGACATACTAATTTACCGACGTTTATACTCAGGAGCTTGTTGACGGAAAGACCCTGAGTAAAATATTTTGTAAAGACCTTGCATATAGCTGTGTAAGTGTATAACATTCTCCTTGAACCTCTAGTTGCCCATGTTGCAATATCCACAAATAAAATTACTGCACTCAGAAGTAAAATGTTCTATTTTTATTTTTCGGCTCTGAACTCATCGCTGTATAGATCTTTATGCATTGTCCCATAGACAACAATCCACCAGCGAACACATCAATAAAAAAAAGTGGTATTTTTTTTTTTTACTTGCATGTGTAAGAGGCACATCATGATACATATTAGGTTCAATCCACAAAGCTTTAATACCAGCACAGGGATCCTCATATTTACCCATGTGATTGTAATATTTCAGATCCAACTCCAAAGAACCTTATCTCTATGCTGTTGTGTTAGCTTTGTGAACTGAGCCCGATATTCTCTATTACTCCAATTCAAACCTAATTCTCAGCAGAACAATTACTAAAACTAACATTAATTAGTAACACTAACAAGTCACACGACACCAAGGAGGGAAAATGGCTAATTGGGCCCAATTTGGACATTTCCACTTTGGGGTGTACTCACTTTTGTTTCCAGCGGTTTAGAAATCAATGGGGCTGTGTGCCGAGTTGTTATAAGGGGACAGCAATTTTACACTGTTGTACAAGCTGTACACTCACTACTTTACATTGTAGCAAAGCGTAATTTCTTCATGAAAAGATATAATACAGTATTTACAAAAATGTGAGGGATGTGCTCACTTTTGTGAGATACTGTATATGCCAATTGGAGACAGTTGACAGTTCTAACCTTTTTCTTTTCTAGAATTCTGATCGATATACATCAGTTATCATGATCCTCTGAATGCACCACTTAATTTACTTTAGGCGTTGGTGGCAGTAACTCTTTGGAAGGAATGTACAGTTCCTTTGTTTCATGTACAATAAAAGCAGTGCTGGATTACACCAAGAAATGCTACTACTAATATATTACATTGGTGACTAATCAGTGTTGACTGTCTACATTGCTTGGGCTCCCCCCTTTCAAAGCCCCCCTGAAAGCAGCAATGGAACCCCCTTTTTCCTGATGGAGAGAAGACCATTAGATATACAGATCTTCACAGAATGTCATTAAAATCAAAAGTTCATGCTGCATTTCCAGATTTCACCAGCAATCTCCTTTAGAGACCACAAAGTTGCAAGAAGTCAGTGAATGGGATGGGCGAAGAGGAAGTGTATGCAGACCAATGGCGTAGAAATTCATCCACTCATCTGGTTGGTCATAATGGAAGTTTGTTTCCAGTGATCTGCTCCACTCAGCAGTCTAAGTTTAGAAGGAGCAAAATATATGTACAAGTTCCAGGTTAATCCACAGCCTCTTGTGGGTTTCAAATACCTGTGTCCATGCATACACATTTCCCAAGTGTGATAACAGAAAATCTGCCTACGGAAAATTCCAGAGGACTCAAAGCATCACAGGAGCAATATGCACAGAGGTTTTTTTTTTAGGCAGAATGATTCATACTTCCCCAATCCCACCCAGACATTAAAAAGGATGGTGCAGATTTCACCTGGCTGTGACAAAATGCCAACCCACATTTCGTCAGGCTTTTACATTTTATTCGAAACTTTCCTTCATGTCCCATTCAAAAATTTCCTTCGCACACGAGCACACGGAGAGGTATTTAATCTGAGATGGATTCAAAAGAATATTAAAAAAAAAACTTCTCTAATAAACAGAGACATATTGATGCTGTGGAGAAGTCTGATTAAATAAAGTCCTTTTTCTGGGTTAAAACACTTGAACAGAAGAGGGATATGAGGGGACGTTGGACAGGACATCTGTGTGCGTGTGTCTGTTACCCAAACTGGAAGAAGAAGTTTCCTGGACCAGAAGCTGAAAAAAGTAAAAAAAATATTAGTAAATATCTTGACAAAGATTAACAACATACAGATTAGGTTTAAACACATTAACCACTTCATTACTGGCCACTTTTACCCCCTTCCTGCCAAGGCCAATTTTCAGCTTAAAGCGATGTTGCTCTTTGGATGACTAATTGCGCAGTCATGAAACACTGTACCCAAATACATTTTTTATAATTTTGTTCACACAACTAGATTTTTTTTTCGGGGGGGTTTGCAGAGGGGGCTCTTGGATGACGTGTTTTTCTTGGTTTGTTATAACAATATTAGCAAATAATTGTTCATTAATTTCGGCCAAAGCATATTCTGCTAAATTTCTTTTGTGAAAATAACTCGGTATATATGTAGTCTGTGTGAACGTTAGAGAGGCCACAAACTATGATTTATACATCTGAAAATCAATCAGTCCTGATGCTGACCACCTCTCATTTCTTGAGGCCCACAAATGCCTGGACAGTACAAATAACCCCTGAATTACCTTTTTGTTATCCAATAATATTTATTGAAAAAGGTATATTACAACAAAATAAAAGCATCGCCACATATTTATAGAGTGTTAACACCAACAAGGTCCACATCTCAATACATAGTGCAATGCAGTATTTGACAGAAACATTGTAATAAGAAAAGTAAGAAAAATTCCAGGGTGGAACACAAAGTGCAATCCAGCATAAAAAATCAATGGCACAACCCTAGGAAACCCAAGACCTGCCGGACAAGGGTTCCGGGTTATGAAATCCTAAACCCATCTCACTGCCAATGTTCCGAATTACCTTTTTGAAAAGTAGACAGTCCAAGGTATATAGTAAGAGGCATGGCAAGTTTTTTGAAGTTGTTAATTTTGTCATAATTTTTGGGGAAAATTTGTTGGATTTCTGGACTTTGACTGGGACATTCTAACACACACATATGCTTTGCTCTAAACCACTATTGTAGCTCTGGCAGTATGTTCAAAGCTTGGGATAATAGGATTTTTAATAAAGCTTACCTGTAAAATCACAGGACACAGAGCAGCCATAGTGATTACTATGTGGGTCTCGGTTTCTATATACTATAGCCTGTGTAACTAGTGGTTGGATTGAGAATGCACAGTCTCCTTGGCAAGCTATATTTGATCATATAGATGCTCTATCAAATAATTATATTTTTCAAATATATTTGTGTGGATTAAAGTTGGCCCAAAGTGGTGACTGTTGTTCAATATTTAATTGTTGTGATTTATTAATACGTGTATTTATTTTAACATTGTAGCTTGTATACCTATTGATTATTTAATCATGGATTGTATAATCAACTTACTGTGGATGTAATGTATCAGTTCACTTGAATATATTAATTTATCTATTTTTATAGTGTTCCATCTCTTATTGAATGTTTGCTATTTTCAGTATAACCCGTACAGCTCCTGATGAAGCTCGACTAGAGCGAAACATGTAGTGCAATTCCGGCACAGGTTTCTTGGCTCCTCGTATAACACTTCATGTCCTTTGGGATGGTTATTTGTTTCAATTTTAAATGTCTAACTTTGTTAAATAAAATCCTTTTGTATTTTTTTAACCATGTTTTCATGATTTATTTGACACCTTAAAAATCCCAGGGTTTGTTACCGTTTCCCTATATCTTTTTCTTATGTAGCTGGTTGTTGAAACTGGATGCCAATAGATCAACATCTGGCCATCCCCAACGCTGGCAAATTTCCTAGAACACCCTCGGGTGTAGGGACCATTCCCCAAGGCAGATCTGCTGGCGGCTGAGATAATCTGCCTTCCAGTTCTCTGTAGAGTTGAACCAGCACATGTCCCTCTGCCCAGGCTAGTATGTGGTTCACCTATTTCTGAGCTGAACGACTCCTGGTACTACCCTGGTGGTTAAAATAGGCCACTGCAGTGGCATTAATTGGACTGAACCCTAATAAGGCAGGTCCTGAAGCTCCATCGTCCAGGACCATAGGGCCTAGACCAGGGATCCTCAAACTACGGCCCTCCAGCTGTTGCAGAACTACACATCCCATGAGGCATTGTAAAACACTGACATTCACAGACATGACTGGGCATGATAGGAATTGTAGTTCCTGAACAACTGGAGGGCTGTAGTTTGAAGACCCCTGGCCTAGACGTACTGCCTGTAACTCCAGGATGTTGACAGGCAGGCTCTGTTCTGCCATTGACCATCTGCCCTGATCTGTGAGCCCCCCTAGGGTCGCTCCCCAGCCTGAGACTGGCATCTGTGGTCAGTACTCTCAAAGACATGGGAGGAAGGATCTTCCCTTTCGCAGGTTCTGATCCTGCAACCACCAGCTTAGGCGCACCCGAGGAGATAAGGACATAGGGCAATTCAGGGCTTGCCCTATCCTGTTCCAAGCCAACAAGATGTCCTGTTGTATAGGCCTGGAATAGAACTGGGCGTAGGTGACTGCCTCGTAGGAGGACACCATCCTTCCCAGAAGACTATAAAGAGCCGAATGAAGGATTGCCTGGTGCCCCTTATCCGACGCACCTGATCCTTCAGGTCACAGATACTTACGGGTGGCAAAAATACCCTTTCCTGGATCGTATGTAGGATCAGACCTAAATACTCCAGACTTTGAGCTGGTATCAAGGCTGACTTTTTGGTGCACTGTGCAGGCTATGCTTTGTTCTAGAGCCTGTAGTGAGTGATCTGAGCAGGAGGTCGTGGTCGTCCAGGTATCCGAGGACCAAGATTCCCTGAACCCTTAAAAAATACCAACTACTAGTGCTAGGCCTTTGTGAACACCCGGGGTGCTGTGGCAAGCCCAAGGGGCAGAGCCACAAACTGGAGATCACGTTCCAATACCGCAAAATTGCTGGAATCTCCGATGAGGTTGAAAGATAGGTATGTGTAAACTTGTGTCCTTGATAATCGATGGAGGCTAAGAAGTCTCCCATCTAGAGTGAGGCTACTGAGTGGATAGAATCCATCCGAAAGGACTGGATTAATAGATGCTGGTTTAGAGATCTTGAATCCAAAATGGGCCTTGTGCCTCCGTTTGGTTTTTGAACCATGAACAGGGTGTAATAAAACCCTGTGCCCCTTTCGGATACAGGAATCTGTATAAATCACTCCCTGGTGCACTAAATGATCTAGTGCCTAAATCAATAGGTTTCTCTTTGGAGGATCCAAGGGAACGCTGGATCTTAGAAACTCCTAAGGGGAACCCCCCGAAATTCCAGCTTGTACCCCCGTGGGATACAGTCGAGATGACCCACTCATCATGAACCATTGTTCTCCAAAAGTCTGCAAAGTGCAGCAGCCTTCCCCCACCTGATAGAGTGGAGGCTTCCCTTAAAAAATAGAGCTTGGTGACGGGTTTAGAAGAGTTTTGGACCCAGGGTTTCTTCTGGCCCTGCGGCTTGCCCCTGGCTCCAACGCCCTGTTGGTGGCAGAACTGCCTTGGCGCAGAGACACCGGAGGAAGCGGTCCCTGAGGTTTTCAATGGATGCCTGGTCCGTCTCTTCACAAGAAGTAGAGAGCTCTTCCCTCAAGAAATGTTTTGGATATATTTGTCATATCATCACCAAACATTCCAAATGAAAGGTAAACCCTGCCAATAATGTCTTACAAGGAAGCTTGGCTGGCCAGTTAAGCCACAAAAGTCTGTGTGTGTGTGTGTGTGTACAAACAGGAGAGCCAAACCAGAAGCCTGCTTTATTGAATCCTTTAAAAAGGCATCAACAGCAAAACACAGCGCTCAAGGTATATCTGCTCATTCAGCAGTATAATTTTCTTGGTTAGGCCAGTCAGGCCATCTGACCGGATCCTTTAAGGACTGGCAGACTCCAATTGCCACAACAGCTGGCTGAATAGGCCAAAGAAAAAGGAAGCCTTTAATAGCGACTCCAGTTTCTTGTCAACATGGTCCTTCAAGTCCTGAGTGTTTTCCACCAGACAAGTTAAGTTGTTTAAGGAAGAGACTGCCACGTCTATGGCTGGCATGTTCCATTTCTTAACTAAATTTTCCTCCATGAAATATAAAAAGGGAAAACCCCTATTCCAACAGTGGGTGCAAGGAGAAAGTCTGTGTGGCCTGAGAAGGCCTCGGGGACCCCAAAGAGGACCAGGGGAGCTAAAAAAAACTCTGCAGGAGGTAACAAAGGCAGAACGAACCATCTCGGTAAGAGTCTGGATCAAAAGCCACCGAGACACAGATACCAACTGGACCATCTTCTGGCCTGGATTGCTCAGAAGCAGACACATCTGCCAGGTCCTCCACAGAATCCTTGGCATTTAGCTTTCCCCCCCATCATAAACCCATTTCTTCTCGATGAAAGGAGGCTCAGGGGAGGGGGATCTGTCATGCCTCGTCACCCTGAGAGATGGAGACAATCATGCCAGAAATCGTGCAGCAGCATTGACCATAGGCACAATTCCAGACAGGCGCAGCGGCTCAGGTTGCCAGGAAGCCTCTGGTTTTTCAGAGGACACAAACACTAGGATTTCGACTAGGTTTCTCAGGAGCTACTGACCACATGGGTGTACACTTCTCTGTAGTGTTAGTCCCGCTGCTTTTTTTTGAAGACATTGTAAGCCACAAAAAGGGAGTACCTGGGTTTAGTATTTACACACCCCAGAAGGGAGAGCCTTTAATAGGGCTCGACCAAGCCCCTATGCAACAATCCTGCTACTATGCAACAATCCTGCTAAGTACCTTAGCCTGCCACTCAACACCTAGTGACTCATGTGACCCGGGTAAGGAGAAATTAACTGCTGAAAGTGAATGATTCAGAGCCTGCTCGGTGTCCACAACTGCCCACGGAAGCACCGCATAACAGCCATTCTCTGTTTAAATAAGATGGCTGTGTGGGACACTCTGCACATACGTGCGCACGCACATGCATGGTCCCGGCGAACACATGCAGCTGTATTTGCACATGATGTAAATCTTTTTGCACCAAGATCAGGCTACAGCACAAGCACGGCTTTGAGTGCGCACAAAGTATGCAGCAAAGTCGCGTGCGCCATAGCCGACAACATCTGTGAATACTCGTGCACTCTCATGAATGCACGTGCGCCATGGCGAACCAAGTTGTGCAATGACACGTCCACATGCGCGGAATATCAATTAAGGAAATAACTAAGACAAGAAAAGAAAAAAAGGTACTCTTTGCAAACACCCACAGCTAGCCCAAAATTTCCCATGGTCACTGCATACAGGTGCCTACCCTCTAGCTAGCTTGACCGTTACAATCACTAGGGCACCCCACAATAAGTAAATAAGGGGGTTTCACCTACCCGTCCAGACGGGCAGCCCTAGAAACCAAGAGCCAAATCTTCACCCATCGCAGCAGGTTCTGTCACTTGGGGATCTTCAAGAACTGGGTACCCTTTCGTAATTTGTGGTCCACTTCATTGGACCTGTACAGCACCCTGCAGGAATGCCTTAGTTTTGTGGTGTCCAGCGTTCCACTATGCAGGGTTCAGCACCTGAAGGTCGCGTTACATGGAAAATCTTGCATCTTCTTTGCAAGGCTCAGGTACCATTTATTTAAGCATATAAGCTTTTTTCAAATGAATCCAATCGGTCAATCCCTTGACACAGTTGTACACAGAATAGTGTTACATGACCACGCAATTGTTATTCAAGGTGCAACAACGAAAGATGAAAAGTGGCCTGGGCAGGAAGGGGGGTAAAAGTGGCCATAGGGTGGAACATGTAATAATATCGCAGTGCTGCAGTCGCTGCCCCCCACAAGGCTGCGTCATTCACAGAGCTATGTGTATGAATAAACTACAAGTCCACCAGACTTGTCTGCATGTAGTTCTCAATGAACTAACAGCGCTGTGGAAGATTGTCGATACTTCCTGTCAGCAAGTATTGGCTTACCCATATGGGATGTATGGAGAAGCAGATACACTGACAATGTGCAGGAGAACTGCATGGCATCAGCGATCCGCTGATCACTGGTGCAACACTTTAAAGATTTGCATTTATTTTTTGTACCAAGGAGAACTTATCCTTTAATGAACAAAAGCAAAAACTGATTGATCCAACATAAATGCAATCAGCTGTTTGACAACACAGCAATTTTTTGTGGAATAAACGGCATCAGCCCTGCCCGGTGTTCTTTTGCCAAACACTCAAACCCACCTACTCTTCCATCAGTAGTCCCCAAAATAATAACTAGAGGGGGGGGGGGGGGGTTCAAAAGGCTCTCTGAGAACAGAAAACAAGCACAAGGCAGTTTAAAAATGTCTGACATGATGAACGTGTGATTTTATGCAGCTCTAACAAATGCAAAAGGTGTATTTAATAGACCAAAAGGGAGCACATGTTAGAAGCCAATTGTTAGGGCTTACATACATTTTAAATGTTCTCTTTATTCTGGAAAGCTACTCCTGCAACTCTGAGAAGTCACACCACGCACAAACTATTAATGAAAGAAAGAATTCTCTTGTGTAAAGCAGTCTTGGTACAGTGTATAGAACACTGTAATGAATCCTTAAACTGCTCTGCTTGTCACCAGCTGTCCCTGTATGAAGCTCCTTTCATAGACAAGAGCTGCAAGAGCAGCAATGCAGGGAGGACACAGAATGCTCACTGTCCATATAATGGTGACAAGAGAAGGGAATCTCTGAACTGAAGCAGCTGCACATTACATTGATGTACAGTATAAATATACACATAATGCTTATCCCTCACAACTCCAACAATGGCTAGGCAACAAATTGGCAAACAGGAGAGCTTTTCAAAAAACATTCATTTTGTGAACAGAGCTTTGTTTAGGAAAATTAAACAGGAAAAAGAAAAGGTTTGTCTAGCTCTATGCCCATGTATATTTACGGTAACCTAAATTTAAGTATAATACAGGCTTGGAAATATCAGCCACTTCTACAATATACAATTCTTAAAATGGCCGGAACTGTTTATACTGCAGGAAATCCTAATTAATAAACCCTTTTACCTGAGAGATGACCCCGTCTACCCAATAGGATATGAACAAGGTCTACCCCGCTAAAACTCATCTGTGTTCATTAAAGATCAAGGCAATCATAAAGAGTGCTATGGAAGTGTCTTAGACAATGATTTCCCAGCAAGGCTAACTTATTTCCAATAAATCCTTAAGTTTTAAGTCTTGGGGGTCACCAAAATTAGTTTGGCTTGAAACATGACTACTTATTTTTTACTTAGAATTTATGGCTTACTGTGGCTCACACGCTTGAGCCTTCAGTGGAAAATACCCTAAAATAACAGTCACTCTAGAGAGCTGCATAGCTTGAAAAATAGTGCTATATTGTTCAATTAACTTTGTGCTTCTCAGAAATATCAAATTTAAAGCCAAGCATAAAAGGATGGAGGACATACTATCGCCGACTACTGTTGGGGGATGCTTGTTTATGTACCGCAAACAAGTTGTGGAATATTCTGGTAGAATGTCGCTCCTTAGGAATTTCATGCCTTTTCCATTGTAAGATAGTCATACATGTTACAATACAATTGTACAATTACTTTTAAGGCTGGGTTCACACTATCTTTGCATACGGCTCACAGAAGGGGTCCAGTACATCCCTGTTCACAGATTCAGGACGAATTTCAGCCCAAATTTTTGTCTGAATTCAGACCTGAAACAAACAAAAAAAAAAAAAAGAAGATGCACAGGACCTCTGTGCAAAATTCGCACTGGAGCTGCAGCGGAGATATCTTAACCGTCTCCATAGAGAGCCGGTCAAAACCTTGTGCTATTGCGAACTGAATGCGGGGAACACGCACCCGATTCGCAATAGTGTGAACCCAGCCTAAAGGAAAAGTCCAGCCTAAGCTCATTTGGCTAGGCTTCTCCTATGGTTCACAGGAGTGCAATTAGTTTTACACTCCCGTGACCAGTTTTCAGCAGAGAGCGGACTGAACTCTGCTCTCTGCTGAAGTCACAGAAATCAGTCCAGACACCACGTCATCCTGAAAATGGAATCCGTCAGGTGCCTGGACTGAGACGGCCGCTCCCCGCCCCCTGCACAGCTCAGCGCTGCAGAGAGCATAGAGGAGCAGTCAGCAGCTCTCTTCTCAGGTAGTTGTGAGAACCGAGCCATCGGCAGTGTTCGATCACTAGGTTCTCAGTGTAGAGGCGCTGGGGGACAGATTCACCAGGTAAGTATGATGGAGGAAAACAAACAAACACGTGCATCTCATTTATTATTAGTACATAATATGAGGGGCTCCCTAAACAAATCATTCAATACGTATCCAACCAGTAAGATCTTTGCTTTTCTTAGTGGTTGGCAAATTTAAAACAAGATTTGTATAATCAGATATTACAACACTACGAAAGACAATATACACTTTGGGCCAGCTTGGCTCCAATGAATGACCCTGATATCACCTCCATGTGGCAGATGGTTAACCTTTAATTTAGTGCTGTAGCCTATGCTACATACAGAAAGCAGCATTCTCTTTTGGGAGGTGCTCTTGCAACTTCTTTCCTTCCACTATGGAGCATTGCTGGCATCAAGATCATTCGTTTTTGTCACATACTGTGTTTTGTGTGCAGATAGGAAATGTCTTTATTTTGTCAGCCTCTCGTGCCCATAGAAGCTTGTTTGGGGTGTGGAGAGCCGGGGTCAAAGACTAATTTGCACCAAGAGAAGCAGTGAGTCAACCATGGAGAGCAACTGCTGTGAAGCCATTGCTTGTGTCTTACAAAATAAAGGGATTGAAAGATCTTCTGCCACTATAACATCTGTGTGCCCTTCACATTCCTACATTCATCCTCAAACATGTTAGGAAATTCCATCTCTCTGATTCCTAAAGAAAGTCAGGGGGAGAGAGGCAGTGTAGCGTTTTAAACCTTTGAAAAATTAAGGTTCTAAGAGTGAAGAAAGTTTCTGAAGAAATCAGAAAAATCAGCTGGGGAAAAATTGCAAGTTAGGCTTACCGGTAACTTGTTTTCCAATAGGCTTTCAGGACAGCCACCTGAGAGATCATGGCTCCTCCCTCCACAGGAAACACCTCCACCATACGGTCTTTAAAGGGAGGCCTCCCCTTCCACTCGTCAGTTGTTTGTAGAGACCTCCAGCCCCGGCTGCAACACATAAGTGACAGTTATTGCATAGTATTACAGCTGTATCATTATATATGAAAACCAAGGGCGGGTTACTGCTGTCCTGAAAGCCTATTGGAAAACAAGTTACCGGTAAGCCTAACTTGCAATTTTCCCAAAACGGCTTTCAGGACAGCCACCTGAGAGGACAGTCGAGACTTACCCCTATTAGGGCGGGACAATAGCCTGTAAGACCTTTCTCCCAAATGCCTGGTCGTCCGCTGTCATTAGATCTAATCTATAATGGCGGGCAAAGGTAGACAAATTTGACCAGGTGGCTGCCCTGCAGATCTGTTCGGGGGTGGCACCAGCTTTCTCGGCCCAACTTACCGCTGCTGCTCTAGTAGAGTGAGCCCGTAGATTTTTTGGACATTCTTGTCCTGAACAAGAATATGCGTTCGTGATAGCCATTCTGAGCCATCTGGCAATGGTTCCTTTTGATGCTTGCTTTCCCTTCTTATCTCCGGAAAACAAAATAAACAAGGCGTCCGCCTTTCTAAAATTTTTTGTAACTTCTAAGTAACTCAAAACTGCCCTTTTAACATCTAGGGTATGGAATTCCTCTTCTTTTTTCCCTTTTGGATTGGAACAAAACGTGGGAAGTACTATTTCTTGAGACCGGTTTTTAATTGAAGCAACCTTTGGCAAAAAACCTGGGTCAGGTTTCAAGACAATTCTGTCTGAAAAAATTAAACAAAAAGGTTCCCTGATGGACAGGGCTTGTAACTCGCTGATTCTCCGGGCTGTTGTGACAGCCACCAAAAAAACAGTTTTTAGCGTCAAAAATTTTAAGGATGCTGAACTCAGAGGTTCGAAAGGTTCCCTAGTCAGGGCCTGTAATACGACTGGCAAGTCCCATGATGGACAATCTTTCACCATGATTGGCCTAGAACGACTGAGGGCTTTGAAGAATCTTTTAACTAATGAATGTGAGGACACTGCCCTTTCCAAAAAAACTCCCAGAGCCGCTACTTGGACCTTTAGTGTACTGACCGCTAGTCCCTTATCGGCTCCGTCCTGCAAAAATTCAAGGACGGAGGACGTCTGCCTTACCGACCTGCCAGATGATGTACACCAAGTATTGAAAACTTTCCAGATTTTTAAATATATAGATCTAGTTACCTGCTTCCTACTAGACAGGAGTGTTGCTACCAATCTGTCCGAGAAACCTTTCCTTTTCAGGAGCTGTTCCTCAGAAACCAGGCTGTAAGGTTTAGCTTTCCTAAGTCTTGGTGAAGCAGAGGACCCTGTAAGAGCAGGTCCTGTCTTAGTGGCAGATGCCAATAAGGTTTTGTCTGCATCTGCAGTAGAGCCGAAAACCACGGCCTCTTGGGCCAAAACGGAGTGACAAGAATTACCGTTGTGCCTTCCCTCCGAATCTTTGAGATCACCTGAGGGATGAGCTGAAAAGGGGGGAATGCATAACAGAGGTGAAAATCCCACACCTGTGCTAAGGCGTCCACCCCCAGAGCTGCTTTGTCCCTGGCTAGAGAAAAAAACCTGGGGGTCTGTGTATTTCCTTTGTTTGCAAAGAGATCTATTTCTGGTTGCCCCCACTTCTTTGCTAGGAGAGCAAAGACCTCTGGGTTCAACTGCCACTCTGCTTCCTGAACTAAGTTCCTGCTGAGAAAATCTGCAGTTCTGTTCAAAGTCCCCTTTAGGTGGACCGCTGATAAGGATAGAGTATGAGACTCTGCCCAGCCTAGAATGTTTTTGGCTAGAGCCTGAAGTCCTCTGCTTCGGGTGCCCCCCTGCCTGTTTATATAGGCCACTACTGTGGCATTGTCCGACAGGATCTGCGTATGCTGCTGTTGCACCTCTACTATGAAGCTCAGTAGAGCCAACTCCACTGCCTTCAGCTCTCGCCAATTTGAGGATCTTCGTGCCTCCTCTGCGGACCATGACCCCTGAGTCCAATGACCGTTTATATGGGCGCCCCATCCCCAGGAGCTGGCATCGGTCGTTATCCTCGCCTGGGTTGGAAAGGACCACAACAGACCCTCTGATAATCTTCCCTGATTTTTCCACCACCAAAGAGTTCTCTTGACGTTGGTGGGAATCTTCACCAGAAGGTCCAGAGACCTCTGGTGGCGGTCCCAGATTTTTAACAAGAATTCTTGTAGAGGTCTGAAATGGAACTTGGCCCACTGAACTGCGGGTATTGATGAAGTTAGAGTTCCTAGCACTGACATAATCTTTCTGATTGAGATCTGCTGACTGCATTGTAAGGTTGACACAGCTTCTATTACCCTCTTTTGTTTTTCTTCTGGGAGAAAAATCCTTTGTCCCACTGAATCGATCAGAAACCCCAAAAAACAAACTTGTTGCGAGGGGACCAAGCTCGACTTCTGGAGATTTAGAATCCACCCTATGGATTCCAAGTGAGACCGGGCCCGGACTAGATTTCTCAAAAGATTTTCTCTGGTCTGGGCAAAGAAAAGAAGGTCGTCTAGATAAGGGACCACTGAGATCCCCTCTAGACGCAGCGGAGCTAGTGCCTCTGCCATAACCTTTGTAAACACCCTTGGGGATGATGATAGGCCAAAGGGGAGAGCTCTGAACTGTAGGTGTGTCAATTTTTTCCCCTCCCTCAAAGCTAGTCTCAAGAACCTTTGGGAGCTGTCTGCCATGGGAATGTGCAAGTAAGCATCTCGCAGGTCTATTGTTGCCATGAAGCAACCCTGACTTAGTAGATTTTTTACGGAAAAAATGGAATCCATCCGAAACTTCCTGTATTCTACCGACTGATTCAGCTCTTTTAGATTCAGGATGAGTCGAAATTTTCCCGAAGGTTTTCTGACCAGGAAGACATGAGAATAGAACCCCTGAAAACATTCCTTGGACGGAACCGGCACCACTACTCTCTGAGAAATCAGCTCCTGAATCAGGGACTTCATAGCGAGAGCCTTGGCGGGATCCTTTGGAACATTTGTTGCCAGAAATCTTCTCGGGGGTTCTTCCCTGAATTCTATTGCATAACCCTTCAAAAGTAAGTTTTGAATAAACTGGCTTGAGGTGCTGTCCCTCCACTGGGGAACAAACCTCTGGAGTCTTCCCCCTACCTGTAGCTGCGAGTCATTGAGGTTTTTCGGGGGCTGAAGGAGGACGGAAGAGTACTCCACCCCTACCTTTACCCCTTTGTGTCGGCCACTGCTTCCTTTGGTTTTGTACCTTTTTCTCTTGCCCCTGCAGACGAAAAAAACGCTTGCGGGTAGGTACAGGCTTTTTCTTTTCTGGAAAAGATTTCTTTTTGTCCGCTGTCCGGTCAAGGATAGACTCCAACTCCGAACCGAACAATAAATCTCCAGAGAAGGGTAGGCCAATTAACCTATTTTTTGAAGCCGCATCCCCTGGCCAAGTTTTAAGCCAGAGAGCCCTCCTGGCGGAGTTTGTCAGAGTTGCTGACCTTGCTGACATCCTAACTGACTCCGCTGAGGCGTCAGCGATGTAAGACACCGCAGCCGAAAGGGTACCGAAGGAGTCTAAAATCTCCTGCTTCGGGGAATCTGCCAAAACGTGTGATTTTAACTGGCCTATCCAGTGTTCCAGGTTTCTGGCAACACAGGTCGTTGCCATAGCTGGCTTAAGGTTGTTCATCACGGACTGCCAAGACCTTTTTAATATCAGATCCATTCTCTTATCCATGGGTTCTCTTAACGTGCCCATATCCTCAAAGGCTAGATCAGAAGATTTCGAAACCTGTGAGAACGCCGCATCCAATTTTGGGACTTTATTCCAAATGGCATCCGGACTATCCTCGAAAGGGAACCTCCTCTTGTGTGCCCCTGAAAAAAATGGCTTCTTCTCTGGGTCCAACCATTCCTTCTTAATCATATCTGAGATTAAGGAATGTACTGGAAACACCTTGCCTTTGGTATCCCCTAAACCTGCATACATTCGGTCATGTAGGGAAAGTTCCTTTTTCTCCTCTTCTATCCCCAAAGTCGCATGGATCATCTTAACAAGGCCTGCGACCTCCTCTAGTGATAATTTATATTTTGAAGACGACTCGGCTTAATCTTCTTCCTCAGAGTCTGAATCTACCGGAACTGATTCCTGAGAAAGGTTTTGGGCTATTGGGGTGACTAAAGCCTGAGACTCGCTCAGTGAAGAGTTCTGCGACCCTCCCGGCTCTTCCATGGAACTTGTTTGTTCCCCTAGGTTAGACCTAAAAGCCTGAAAGGTGGTACGGAGTTCCTCCTTAATAGTGGATATCAACTCTCCACATAAGGAAGGAGACTCTTTAAGTACGTTGCTTGTACAGTCTGCACAAAGTGATTTTTTCCAAGCATCGCTGAGCTTCTCTTTGCAAACAGGGCATCTTCTCTTTGGAATCTGAGCAGAGCCTTTCCCCTGTACAGACAGATAACAAGCAAGAAAACGCACGCTTAGGAAGTAGTATTCAGTAAAAAAAAAATTCTGACACCCAGGTGCACTTTTAGGAAACCAACACTCCTTGTGCCCTACAAGCCAAAACACCATCACCACCATAAATTCCTAATACTAGGCAGAAAGGAAACAATCCCAAAATGACCAGAAAACTAGGAGGTGGAGGGTGGGGGAAGAGGGGGAGATGGGTGAAGTAACCCCCATAGGAGAAAGCTAAAAGGTAATACAGGCACTCCCTTACCTTAACTTTGCTGGTGCCTTGGCTTGTCCCCTTATCTGCAATAACTTCCTCCATGGGAGCGTTTGCAGCAGCGCGCTTGTTAGGACACGGTTCCAGGATTCAAAGACGCCGCTGCGCTGACCCGGAACCGGAAGTCCATCTGAAGGCACCAGGTGACCTTGCCTTCTTCCTCTGCGCATGCGCCAAGAGAAAGCGCGCGCCGACCCGGAAGCGCGGCCTCTCCCTGTAACCAGGGCGCATCTGAGGCCCTCCCCAGACGCCGGAGCCTGCAGAATGGGGAGAAAGAAGAAAAAAACCCCCATAACCAGACCCCGCTCTGCCGAAAAAATGGGCCGCCACCTCCGCGCGTACAGGCTCTCCCCGAGCACGGAAGGGGAAGAAGGAGACCACTGCGCCATCGTTGCTCGAGGCAGGTGGTAAGGACACTCTCCAGAAAAAAACATTTGAAGTGAGAGCCTCTGTCTCCCAGGGGGACCTGAAAGATCATGGCTCCCACCGGAGGTGTTCCTCCAGCTGGAGGAAACACAAAAAACTGACGAGTGGAAGGGGAGGCCTCCCTTTAAAGACCGTATGGTGGAGGTGTTTCCTGTGGAGGGAGGAGCCATGATCTCTCAGGTGGCTGTCCTGAAAGCCGTTTTGGGAAAAAATAAATAAAAAAAAGGTAGAAAGATCTGCTTTTTCCAGATAGGCCACAATATGTGCGCCTAAAAAGGGAGCTAGACTCATAGGGGAGAGAGCAGCGTCATAAACGGACACTGCTCTGGGACAAGACTAACACCCCTGAGTTTCCTGTAGGCCATGAGCAGAGGGTGTGTTATTCAGCCCCTTTGTTCCAGCTTCCTTGAGACCTGCCATTGCTAAAGTTAGGGGGTCCCCATTTGTGTGCCAAGCACTGTGGGTTATTTATAGCCACAAACTGTCCAAAGTACAGGTAATTCCTGTCTGAACTTGTACATGTTGTCAGATTGCTTAGGGGTCCAGGCTTTGCCTGTCATTGTGGGCATACCCCTGAAGTGTTCATCAGGATCTTGGAACCACAGAGATGGACCTGGATAGCACCCTGCAGCTAACTATATTTGTTACAACAATGCGCCAAGGTAAGTGCCTAACACAGGATCATATGACCGAAGTAAACATTACAGGCCAAGCCACACAGACAAAGGTACACAATGAGGGGTACCAATTTCAAACCTTCTGGATAGCCCAAGGCCATAAGCAGTCAGAACTTGGAAGAAGCGTCTGAAGAATTGTAAAGAATTTAATCTTTATTTATGACAAAAAAAAAAGACAGAACATTTGGATACACATACTGTAAGGAAGGAATCAGATACAGAGATCAATTTAAACAGTTTAAACCGTATTCATGAATGTCCCTACCATCGCTATAATGGCTGTCCCCAGGGGGGGGGGGGGGGGTGCGACACGACTTCCCTAGTAAAGGGGACACCTAGGCTTGTAACAGTATGGGAAGGAAAGCTTCCTGAAATCGGTAGTCATTTGGGCGTTCTGGGTCCACTAAAAAGTCTGCTCCTGCACGTCCCCAGTGGGGGGGGGGGGGGGGGGGACGACAACGACAAAGGACCTCTATCCTACCCTCTCTGGCGTGCAAAACAACAAAGTCTCTGAAAGGAGAAGAGGTCCTTGCGATAAGGACACTAGCAAAGGCCGGAAGTCTTGTGGAACATTGGGGTTAAATGAGTGTAGACTAGCGGTGCACTAGTAAAGGTATTAGTCAGTGTCTGTCCAATCACCTAGGTTATCTGCATATAACCTATGGTATATGACTACATGTATATGTCCTGTGTCTTCACTGTACAATTAGGGTATACATTTTTAATAGGAGGGTCCAAACACACTTTAAGGTCAGCACTCCTCTGCAGTCTAATAATCTTCTGAACTCCCAAGGTAAGGAAAGGTTGACGTAAAATCCATCAAAATTAATAATTAAAGTACTGTACCATGAATGTAAGAAGAAAGTGTACAGCCAAGGTTAATATGAAAGTAATTTTTGATTAAGGAAACAAAAAACAATTTAGTTCTATTATCTGTCATGCATTCTGCTCCTGAAAACTCACCTTCAAAGCTGAAGCCTCCTGGACCACTAAAGAATGCCTTGAAGATATTGTTGGCATCGAAATCTGCAGGGGGAAAAAAAAAAAAAAATGGACATCAGCTGACAAAAAGCTTCTGCAGTAAAAACAATCTACATAAACAGGTTGCAGCATTTGAAAAACCTGGGTCTCCATAAGCTGGGATGTAAGCTGAGCAAATAAAATGCACATATAAAAATAGAAAAAGGCAATCAAAGCATTTTCTCATTACATATTTCCCAACCATTGATTACTAAACAGCAGTTATATTTGATATTAGTCCTCTGGAAATGGCCAGCGTCAGCAATACAAAAGGTATTAATAGGCCCCATGCACACGGGACGCCGGTGCAAACTCTGCTAAACACACGTTTTTAAAAGCTAAAAACTGCAATTTTCGCTGTGTTTTCGTTTAGTTAAACATTATAAGACCCTCCCTAAGCTCAAAAAACAGTATTATTAACCATTTCAGCCATTTTGTGAGACCAGAGTGAGTAGCAGCTGAGAGAGCAGCAGTGTACTTGTATGCACTTGCCACATTACCTGCCACAAGTTGCAGATTGTCCAAGTCACCTGCCACAAGTTGCAGATTGCCCACGTCACCTGCCACAAGTTGCAGATTGCCCACGTCACCTGCCACAAGTTGCAGATTGCCCACGTCACCTGCCACAAGTTGCAGATTGCCCACGTCACCTGCCACAAGTTGCAGATTGCCCACGTCACCTGCCACAAGTTGCAGATTGCCCACGTCACCTGCCACAAGTTGCAGATTGCCCACGTCACCTGCCACAAGTTGCAGATTGCCCACGTCACCTGCCACAAGTTGCAGATTGCCCACGTCACCTGCCACAAGTTGCAGATTGCCCACGTCACCTGCCACAAGTTGCAGATTGCCCACGTCACCTGCCACAAGTTGCAGATTGCCCACGTCACCTGCCACAAGTTGCAGATTGCCCACGTCACCTGCCACAAGTTGCAGATTGCCCACGTCACCTGCCACAAGTTGCAGATTGCCCACGTCACCTGCCACAAGTTGCAGATTGCCCACGTCACCTGCCACAAGTTGCAGATTGCCCACGTCACCTGCCACAAGTTGCAGATTGCCCACGTCACCTGCCACAAGTTGCAGATTGCCCACGTCACCTGTCACAAGTTGCAGATTGCCCACGTCACCTGCCACAAGTTGCAGATTGCCCACGTCACCTGCCACAAGTTGCAGATTGCCCACGTCACCTGCCACAAGTTGCAGATTGCCCACGTCACCTGCCACAAGTTGCAGATTGCCCACGTCACCTCCCACAAGTTGCAGATTGCCCACGTCACATGCCACAAGTTGCAGATTGCCCATGTCACATGCCACAAGTTGCAGATTGCCCACGTCACATGCCAGAAGTTGTGGATTGTCCACTGACCACGTCACCTGGCCATGTCACCTGCCACAAGTTGTGTATTGTCCACTGGCTGCGTCACCTGCCACAAGTTGTGTATTGTCCACAATGCAATGCAAGCAATTACATTTTTTTTTTAGGTTTATTTTTAATGGTTTTTCATCATTTGCCATCATTTTTGAGATTTCTAATGTAAAAAAAATAGGTCACCTAAAACGCCTATAAACGAAATTGCAGCAAAACGCCGGTACCGCAGTTTGCATCTGAAAAGCAAAAACGCTTGCGTCTGAACCCATTTTTTTGCTTCTGGAAAAACAAGGTTAAACGCAACTGCCTAAAAACGGCAATAAAACGGGACTGTGTGCATGGACACATAGGATAACATTAAATGTGTTCAGGGGCAGTTGAAAAAGCTGTCCAACTGCCTCTGAACTCGAGTTTACCAGCGTCTCGTGTACATGGGGCCTTAAGCTACATTCACACAGGCTATTAGGGCCATGGTGGATTATAGTAGCAGAAATCCGATTCCTGCTGTGGCCTCGTTCACTGCCGCAACAATTTGCACCCGCATTGATCACAGGTGTGAATGAAGCATAAATGTACCTATAGAATGGAGAAGTGCTGTTATAACTGTATATTCAGACACACAATCTGGCTGTCAGAAAATGTATCAGAAAAGTGCGAAATCTTTAGGACTCTCACTTTTCTCTATCCTTGTCCTGCCTGTTTTTTTATATTTTTCTGGTCACCATGGGTGATCTATTTCACATCTGGGCCACGGTTGTAAACAAAGCTGCGATCGCGGCTGGTAAGGATGAGATTGTAAATTTTTTTTTTGATCTCATGCTTTCCAGCCTGGAGGAAAGATGTGGTGTCTTACTAACCCCACATTTCTCCATAAAGAGGACCTGTCACAAACCATTCCTATTACAAGGACAGTTTACATTCCTTGCAATAGGAAGAAAAGTTATCCAAAAAGTAGGAGAGTGCAAAACTTTTTTTTTTTTTTTAAACGCCCCGGGCCCCAGTACTCAGGCTCAGAAGCGAACGCACAAGTCCCGCCGACATATGTAAACACCGCTCAAACCACACGTGAGGTATCACGTGGAGCACGAGCAACAACAGCCCTCCTCTGTAACTCAACTGTTAACCTGTAAAAAAATTATGGCTAGGGATCGAGGTTGCACATATACCCCCATAGCAAGCGGCTTCCTATGGGGCAGACATAAAGCAGAAGTCAGATAAGCCAGCAGGGGACCCCAGAAGAGGAAAATCAGGACCGTTTTGTGCAAAAAAAAATTCACAGAGCAGAAAAAGTATGACATGTTTGTTGTTTAAAAGAAAAAAACAATGTTTACAATAGCTTTAACGGCTAAATACTGGAAAGACGAGCATTTAACCCAGATAAGCTAGAGGCTGATAGACTAGGGGACAATATAAGGCATTGCAATAAAATTTAAAGTGAAAGTTTAGACGCCACAATTACTTTGCTATCCATCTTACCTGGCTTGTATTAAAGCATTAGAAAAGGCCTTTTGAAGGGAGCTGTGGTGGCTCAACGTGATTGGCACAAGCCATTCACCTCTGCAGCCAAGGGTTCGGATCCCGGTCTCGGCTACATGTGAATTGAGTTTGGTGGTCTCAGCCCGGCTCCCGGTGGGTGTGCTATGCAAGGTACGCCTGTGCTTAGTACGCCCACCCCCCACCACCACACTTGCACGCACACAAAATTGGTTTAAAACACATGCACTTTGGCCATGCGGTCTCTTAAAATAAAGAGAGGCGAAGGACCTACGGGGCTGGCTGGGTGGGCTAGGCCCCCTCACCCCCTCATAGGGGGAGTCCCTCTGCCCCATTGGGGTCCCGTTGGGCCCCAGTTGGGCTCCCAAGAGGAGCAGGTAGGGCGGGGTGAGTGGGAGGCCCCCCTTCACACCCGCCATTGCCACCAGGGGCATGGAGAAGGATGGCGATTGCCTCCGGGGGGAGGGTCTGCCTACTCCCAACTCCTACAGTCTGGCTCCTCTCTCTCGAGTTCACGCACAAAAATACACTTAAAAAAAAAAAAAAAAAAAAAAGAAAAGGCCTTTTGAGACATTCTGTAAGACCAGCTATACTGCGCCACTGGCGGTTGGCGCATGCTGCATCTTTGATTGAATGGGTTTCAGAGATGGACAATATTGAAGAGGATGGAGACTTCTCTCACAGGAATTGGACATTTATGAACAATGTTGCCAAATTTATCTCCCTTGGAAGGTGCTAAGGGAATCCCTTGAACTACAGAATCTATATATGGGTTGGCGGTAGGACGTGAAGCTTGTTCAGAGTTGGGTTGAGCGAGGCAATCTTGGTTTGAGTAGCTATTTCTGGTAGGTTTTATTTATATATTATTTAACCCTTTTTTTTTTTATTTGTTAGTGTTGTAGTGTTTTGTGTGAAATATCCAACACTAATGTGGGAGTAGGAAATTCTATATTTTATCTAATTGGACGAAGGAAGCTAAGGCAGGGATATTCTTATTAGGGTTTAAAAATCTGAATGGTCTAAAATATCATTTGTTTCTTTTTAACATAGGAGTTTATTAATAAATACAGCTTCTAGTGTTATTGCCTTCTTTTCTCTTGTTTTTTTTCCTCTCCCCCTTCTTGTGTTGGTATATGTTTATATGTAGTGTCTTCTATATTGTAATGTGGCATGTTTTTTATTACTACTTATAGGATGTGGATAATGTTTTTTGTCATGTAAATTTTCAATAAAATCAAATAGAAAGTTTA
This sequence comes from Rana kukunoris, assembly GCA_029574335.1. Lineage (NCBI taxonomy): Eukaryota > Metazoa > Chordata > Amphibia > Anura > Ranidae > Rana > Rana kukunoris. The sequence goes on from CM056060.1 coordinate 75,857,192, forward strand.
GCAGTATCGTGCATTATAGTTAACCTCTTGCCGGCCACCCACCGGAGTTTTATGGTGGCAGGTCGGCTGGGCTGCGCAAAATCACATAATGGAACGCGAGTGCCCAGCGGGCACGATCACTTGCGACAGAGCGAGAATCGGGAGCTTTGTGTGTAAAACAATGTATGAACAGCGATCTGTCATTTCCCCTAGTCAGTCCCACACACTATAGGGAACATGATGAACCCCTTGATCGCCCCCTAGTGTTAACCCCTTCCCTGCCAGTGACATTTTTACAGTAATCAATGCATTTTTATAGCACTGATCGCTAAAAAAATGCCAATGGTGCCAAAAATGTGTCAAAAGTGTCCACCATAAGGTCGTAATACCGATAAAAATCGCAGATCACCGCCATTACTAGTAAAAAAAAAAAAAATCAAAACTATCCCCTATTTTGTAGACGGGGAATGTGCAATTAGCGGACCTCCAGCTGTTGCAGAACTACAATTCCCATGAGGCATAGCAAGACTGACAGCCACAAGCATGACACCCAGAGGCAGAGGCATGATGGGACTTGTAGTTTTGCAACAGCTGGAGGTCCGCTAATTGCATATCCCTGTTGTAGACGATATAACTTTTGCGCAAACCAATCAAATGTTTATTGCGATTTTTTTACGAAAAAATATATAGAATACGTATCGGCCTAAACTGAGGAAAAAAAATGTTTATATTTTTTGGGGATATTTATTACAGCAAAAATGAAAAAATATTCATTTTTTTCAAAAATTGTCGCTCTGTTTTTGTTTATAGTGCAAAAACAAACAAAAAAAAATCAAATACCACCAAAAGAAATGGGTAAAAAGGATGTCAATTTTGTTTGGGAGTGATGTTGCACGACCGCACAATTGTCAGTTAAAGCGACGCAGTGCCGAATCGCAAAAAGTGGCCTGTTCATTGATCAGCAAAACAGTCCGGGGCTAAAGTGGTTAAAATTAATAACATTAATAAATCAATGCAAAAAAGCCTCACTACTTAGTACTTCTTTAATATAAAAGTTTTTTTACCTCCCTCAAGTAGCCTCGTGTCTGACTCCCAGGTTAAAATACTCCCTATATCCTATTTCTGGGTATACTTATAATATATACAATATAAGTTATACAGAGATTATTACTTTCACTGTTTTAGTAAAAATGATTCCGTTATAGTAGCGATTATATGCTTTTTTTGTACTATAAAGGGCTCTTTTTTTTTACAAAAAGCATGTGGCTGCTACCAAATATTTCAGTGACAGCAGGTGCACGTAGCTTGTATGACAAGGTAGTCTGTCATGCATAATGTTATATTTTGGTCCTTAAAAAAAAAAAAAAAAAAATCTGCAAAACAGTTTTAGGTCTTTTTTATGTTGTTCCTTTAAATAAAAATGTTAATCTCTGAATCGGATATGCACCAGATTCAACTTCAGATGAGTACAAGGCTCTTCTGTTATTTTCCGAGATTAGATATTTTAGACATAGCTGTTTATAATTGCCACTGCATATGGATATTCAAAAATATAAGTAGTTAAACATCACATAATACCTCACTTTTGAGGTTTTTACCCGATTACTCAAAACAATAAATTGGCCAACCAATAGATTATGAAGATGTTCATTAGTTACAGCCCTACTACCAACTTGTGGAAAACACAAACTTTAATATAGTCACAATGCCCGGCAGGCACTTACCGCTCATGTTCATTCCGTCTTCATCCAAGTCCTGCCCACTGTCGTAGCGAGCCTTCTTTTTAGGATCTGACAAGATTGTAAAGGCTTCACCCACTTCTTTGAACTTCTTCTCCTCTTCTTTCTGAACTTCAGTGGCGGCGCCACTGTGGCGGTCTAAAGGTATAAATGGAGACATTTTTTAGACGGGAAATGGAAGGAAAAGGTAAACAACAATGCACTAGCTTAAAGGAACTGATAAGGGAGCATATGAGCTCTTCCCAGGATACAGTGCTCAGGGACTGGTTTGTAAATCAGACCAGAACATGGTCATCTGGTAGTGAGGAGTAAATAAACCCTCATACACTGGGTTAGGACTACAGGCTGACAAAAAAAGGATTTTTAATAACAGCTTACCTGTAAAATCCTTTTCTTGAAGTACATCACGGGACACAGAGCGCATAGCCATTACACTTGGGTTATATGGGTACCTTCAGGTGTGGACACTGGTGTAATCAACTTCACAGGAAGTTCCTCCCTATATAACCCCCTCCCACTGAGAGTGCTTCAGTTTTGTAGCAAGCAATTTCTCCGAGGTTACACAATGTTCCCCAAAAGAGGGGTGGGAGCTCTGTGTCCCGTGATGTACTTCAAGAAAAGGATTTTACAGGTAAGCTGTTATTAAAAATCCTTTTTTCTTTATCGTACATCACGGGACACAGAGCGCATAGCCATTACATATGGGATGTCCCAAAGCAATGCTCCATGAAGGGAGGGAGACCGTAAGGCCAAAAATAGCCAAACAAAAAAACATTATCAGGAGGTAAAATAGCTCCACCAACAGAAAAAAAGGGGGCGTGAACCGGGCCAGAGGATTCTATACTGCTGCCCGTAGGACCGCCTGCCCAAATGCTGCGTCCGTAGCCTTTGTGACGTCCAACTTATAAAATTTAGTAAACGTATGTACGGAAGACCAGGTTGCCGCTTTGCAAACCTATGCCATAGAGATCTGATGGTGTGCCGCCCAGGAGGCACTCATGGCCCTCGTAGAATGGGCTTTAACTGATAAGGGAGGTGGAACGCGCTTCAGACCATAGGCCTGAAAAATCAGCTGCTTAATCCACCTAGCCAAGGAAGACTTGGCAGCCGGCTGACCCTTCTTGGGGCCATCCGGAAGAACGAAAAGCACATCTGTTTTCCGAATCTTCTCTGTAGCCTTGAGATAAACCCTCATGGCTCGGACCACGTCCAAAGTATGAAGCCGTCTTTCCTCTCTGGACTGGGAAGTAGGAAAGAAGGATGGTAGGACTAGGTCCTGATTCAAGTGAAAACTGGATATGACCTTAGGAAGGAAAGAAGGTTGAGGCCGCAGAACCACTCTGTCCTTATGCAGAATCAGGTACGGTTCCCTGCAAGACAAGGCTGCCAGCTCGGAGACCCTTCTGGCCGAAGCCATAGCCACCAAGAAAACCAACTTTCGGGTTAGCAGCACAAGAGGGATTTCTGTCAGAGGTTCAAACAGCTGCTTTTGTAAAGCTGACAAGACCAGATTTAAATTCCAGTGGCAGAGGGGAGCTCTAATAGGGGGATTCACATGCAAGACCCCCTGCAAGAAGGTTTTCACAAGCGAATGCGTGGCCAAAGGCCTTTGAAACCATATCGATAAGGCAGACACCTGCCCCTTTAGAGTACTAAGAGCCAACCCCTTATCAACGCCAACCTGGAGGAATCGCAAGATCCTGTCAATAAAAAACTTGCGAGGATGCCCTCCTTGAGACTCGCACCACTCCACATAGGTCCTCCAGACTCTGTAATAGATATTTCTAGAGACTGGCTTTCTAGCCTGAATTAACGTAGATATGACTTGGGCTGAGAGGCCTCTGCCCTTAAGAATTAGGGATTCAGCCGCCAAGCCATCAAATTTAGCTGCTGTGAAGCAGGGTGGTAGATCGGGCCCTGAGACAGCAGATCTGGGCGCAGGGGGAGTGGCCACGGTGCCCCTACTGACATCCTCACGATGAGTGCGTACCAAGCTCTCCTGGGCCAGGCTGGGGCCACCAGGATCACGGGCCTGCGCTCCACCCTGATCCTTCGTAGAAGGCGGGGAATCATCTGTAGTGGAGGGAACGCATACAGGAGAGAAAACTGGTGCCAGGGGCAAACCAACGCATCGGTCCCGTAGGCCGAGGGGTCCCTGGCTCGGGATACGAATTTGTCCAATTTCTTGTTGAATCTTGTTGCCATGATGTCCACATCGGGAACTCCGAATCTTTGGCAAATCTCTTGGAATACCTGGGGGTGAAGAGACCACTCTCCCGGGAGTAACTATTGACGACTCAAAAAATCTGCTTGAGAATTGTCTATCCCTGGGATGAACACTGCTGAGATGCAGGGTACATGGGCTTCGGCCCATGAGAAAATCAGGTTTACTTCCCTTTGAGCCGCTAGGCTCCTTGTGCCCCCCTGGTGGTTTATGTATGCCACTGCCATGGCATTGTCGGACTGTATCCTTACTGGCAGACCCTGCAGGGGGAGAGTCCAGGCGACCAGGGCCAACCGAGCAGCTCTGATCTCTAGGACATTGATGGGAAGCAGACTTTCTGCCTCTGACCACTGTCCCCTGCTGGGTCCGTTTTCCTAAGATTGCCCCCCAACCTGTTAGACTGGCATCTGTGGTTACTATTTTCCACGTGATGGGGCAAAAGGTTTTCCCTTTTGACAATTTTTGAGGGACCAGCCACCAGTACAGGCTGCGCCTGACTCCTGGGGAAAGACCTAATGGACGGTCTAATGCCTGTATGGACCTGTTCCAAGCAGAGAGAATAGCTGCCTGGAGAACTCTGGTATGGATCTGGGCATAGGGCACTGCTTCGAAGGCGGCTACCATCTTTCCCAGCAGTCGCATGCACAGGCGAATAGTCGGCCTCTTTTTGCCTAGGACTATTTGAATTGTTTGAGTCAATGACCTGATCTTTTCTTGAGGTAAAAATATCCTCTGGCATTCTGTATCTAACCGAAGGCCTAGATATTCCAACTGTCTTGTGGGTTGCAACCTCGATTTTCCTTGGTTCACAACCCACCCAAATTCTTGTAGATGCCGAACTGTGCGGACTACTGCATGATTGAGGTTGGAAGCTGATCTGTCGATAACCAGGAGATCGTCCAGGTATGCCAGGACCAAAATGCCTTCTGTCCTTAGGACGGCTAGCACCGGGGCTAACACCTTTGTGAATACCCGCGGAGCTGTTGCCAACCCGAAAGGGAGGGCTACGAACTGGAAATGACTTTGATCTATCATAAACAAAGAAACTTGTGATGTGCTGGGTAGATCGGCACATGCAGATATGCATCCTTTATGTCTATAGATGCTAGAAAGTCGCCTTGATACAGGCTGGCTGTCACTGAACGTATGGAATCCATACGAAAGGTCTGAATCTTTAGAAAGCGATTTAGGCGTTTGAGGTCTAGGATAGACCTGACGTCGCCATTGGGTTTTGGTATAATAAAAAGGTTGGAGTAGAATCCCAGACCCCTTTCTTGGGTTGGTACTTCTACAATTACTCCTTGGAGCAAGAGGCGATCCAACGCCTTTACGAGAGAGGCCCTGTTTAACGGGTCGCTTGGAAGACTTGACCCCTGAAAATGAGGAGGGGGGATTTCTCGAAACTCTAGTTTGTAGCCTGTGGCTACCACGGACCGAACCCAAGAGTCGGGAATTCTGGCCTTCCAGACTTCGGAGAAAAACTGAAGTCTTCCCCCCACCCAAGAGAGTGGGGGCGCCCCTTCATGAATCTGACTTGATGACTGGTTTAGCCGGCTTGCGAGACCAGGGCCTCTTGTTTGCCGCGGCTTGTCCCTGTGGGCGGCTATTAACTGCTGAACGCCCGGGAGGCCGTCGATACTGACGGGAAGTCGAAGGGGCCGAGCCTGCAAAGGCCTGTCGTTTAAACGCGGGCCCACGCGGTCTTTTCTTGACCGGTAAGGAAGAACTTTTACCACTTGATATGGTTTGGATATATTTATCTAGGTCTTCACCGAATAGTCTTCCCCCATGAAAGGGAAACCCTGCTAAAAGCTTTTTGCAGGGTGCCTCTGCTGACCAGTTCTTTAGCCACAAAAGACGACGCATGTGAACCACCAGCAGAGATAACCGGGATGCCTGTTGGATGGAGTCCTTAATAGCATCTACTGCAAAGCAGAGAGCCCTAGGGAAATCTGCTAATTCACGAGTTTGCTGAGCCGGCATGTCCTTTAATATCTGTTTTGCCTGATCCTTTAAGGCCTGACAAACGCCAATGGCTGCCACCGCTGGCTGAACCATGGCACCTACTGTGGTGAAAGAAGCCTTCAGTAGGGTCTCTAATTTCTTGTCGACCGGATCCTTGAACATCTGGACATTTTCAACCGGACAGGTCAGGGATTTATTCACGCAGGAAATGGCCGCGTCCACTGTGGGGAGTGCCCATTTCTTTAAAAATTCCTCTTCCATAGGATAGAGAACCTCTTAGGAGGGATAAAGATCCTATCAGGTCGAGCCCAATCCTGGTAAATCACGCTCCGCAGAAGGGGGTGAATCGGAAAAGACACATAAGTTAATGGAGCCTTTAAAGAACCCAATGAGGATACCACAGGGGCTACTAGTTCTGGCACTGGAAGTTTAAAAGCAGTGCGAACCATATCGGTCAAAGACTGGATCCACAGGCTCTCCGCTTGAGAGGCCGAAAAATATTCATCTACAGTGGAACCCTCCATGTCTGAACCGTCGGGACTTGGGTCTGCTTGATCCCCTTGTGGGTCCCGTTCCTCCGAAGAGGAGACCTCCGCATCTGAAAACACCAAACTAGGTGAGGGGGATCTAGCCCGTTTGCTACTTGGCAAAGGGCGGGCAAACAAAGCAGTTAACCTTTTCTCTAGCCCACCCAGGGTGGTCGCTAGCATTTCTTCCGTTACGTAAACGGGAATGGGTGGATCGGGGGCCGCCTCTGCCCCCAGCACCCCCAATGGCTCTTGTACTATGCTACCCGGTGGTCTAACTGGTGAGGGTGGGGCCGTTGAAGCCTGGCCCAAATCCTCTGACCCCGATGGAGACCCCTTTTGTTTCTTGGCACCTTTTGCAGCCTTGGCTGGTCCTGATCCCTTTGGAGCCATTTGCACAACCTTGAGTCACCCCTATAGCCAACACCTGACTGTTGTAGCTAGGAGTAATTAATATGAGAACAGGCTGAGGAAAATGAAAAATTGTGTATATATATATATATATATATATATATATATATATATATATATATATATATATATATATATATATATATATATATTTATATATTTTTTTTTCCAAAAAAATTTTTTTTTTTTTTTTTTTAATTTTTTTTTCCCGCCTGGGAGGTGGCAATACTGAGGAAAACCTGTGAGTATTGCAACACCAATGCCCGTTAGCCGGAGTCCAAGGTTGACTCAGATACTGCTGGATCTAAGGCTGAGTCCCTTTAAGCAAAAAAACTTTTTTTTTTTTTTTTTTTTTTTTCTGGTCAATAGTGGAACTAAGTCCTAGACCTGAAGATCCACAAACCGCCACTGGGTGTCACTGTGGCCAAAAGACCCAGCTGCGCGCTCTGTGTCCTTCTTCCTCTGCTTCCAGGAGGGAAAAGACCAGCCAGAGAGAAACGTTTTACTTTTAACTGACCCTGACGCTGCTGGCCCGCCCCCCCAACGCACGCCGACGCTATAAAAGGCGGCGTGCACGCGCCCACGCGCGCGCACCCCCCCCCCCCGCTGAACAACATGGAGGAAGCAGAGAGCAGAGGAAAAACATAGACCAGGGCCAGCAGCACCAACAGACACCAGGTAAGCACTAATCCTTACTATAGTGCACACAGAGAGGAAGCTGTCCCCATAGGCTTCCTAAGAAACAGGAGTTTTCACCAGCAATTCCCTCTTTATAGTACGTGGGGCTGCAGTATCAATGCTAACAGACAGACCTGGGGTGAGTAGCAAATATATATCTTGAACAAGTATACATATATCTACATGTTATCTGGGTAAACATTAGTACATCCCATCCTGCCTAAAAAGACATAGTGGAGATAGTGGCTGATGCACAAGCATACCATTAGCCAACCCAGAACCCCCAGGGGGATACCTACTGTCGAACCAAGTCCCGCAGGTTCCCTCTTACCTGCTCCACGCCGCAGGGTATTGCAAACTGCAAGAGGCCCAATCTTCTCCCATCTCCGTGGGTATTGTCTCGGACCTTCAGGGACCGGGGTCCTGTGTTTAAGGAACCCACACCCCTGGACCTATATAGCATCCTGGCATCAGTAGCGTTTAGTCCTGGGAGAGACCAAGGCACTGGAGCCCAGAATCCAGCCCTCCAAGGAGAGGCATTATAGGCAACACCCCACGCAGGCAGGGCCCGGGTACCGTACTCCTTGGCTTTGAAGCACTTCGGACGGATCCGGCTAGCTATCCTGGGTCCCGAGACCTCCGAGGGACAGCTAGACGTGACCAACACCTAAGACACTGGCGAAAAAACTGAAGCACTCTCAGTGGGAGGGGGTTATATAGGGAGGAACTTCCTGTGAAGTTGATTACACCAGTGTCCACACCTGAAGGTACCCATATAACCATATGTAATGGCTATGCGCTCTGTGTCCCGTGATGTACGATAAAGAAATACAGGAGCAGAGGGTTGGAACACTGAAGGTGGCAAGTACCATTGGGCATGGTTGATTTCTTACAAAAGTCCATCACTTTGCACACTGAGTCTTTCTAAATGCAGTAAATGGCTTTACACCTGGGTCACTAGAAGTGAAATCTAATGCTATCTAAAAGGTATGTATTTGGAAGCACAGATTTACTTTAACAAGGCACTGTGTGGATATGCAATCGTAAAAAGCTTAATTACAATTGCCAGATCGGTGTTAAGAGGCTTAAGATTTGAAATGTAATTACATTCACTCCTATTCAGACATCCCAAGCTATGCACAACCAGGCCCTTTTTTTAAGCAGATGGTTCTGCTCGTATAAAAGTGTCACACCCATAGAGGTTTATGGGTAATCTCAGGCTGAGAAACTTGGAGGTTGATGGGAAATGGACAGCTCTTGACTGTTTTTAGAATCAAATTCTTCCCTGTCCCCTTCTGTCCAATCTGCATAGATAGAATTATTTGCAGTGCTTTAACCTATATAATATTATTCACTTAGAAAAGTATTGCTGTGTTCATTTAAAAAAAAAAAAAAGCGTCCACTTTACAAAAAGTGAAGTTTATACTAGCTCAAACATTACAGTGTATACAATATTATGAAACGGCATCTATTAGACGTTGTATTAACCTGGATGATGCATCAACGCTCTCTTCCTGTAGGCTTTCTTTATTTCATCTTCAGATGCATTCTTGTTCACTCCTAGTATCTTGTAGTAATCTTTCCTCTTGCTTTTCTTTAACTCCAGCTGTGCATTCTTAAGCAAATGTTTGTGTTCTAGACAGAAAAGAGCATGCAGAGAATGAGTTACAACAGCCCTATTGTTTCCCCATACACTATTGTTTGCTGACAAATGTGATAAACCCAGTGAGGGCTCTTCTTGGTACAGTGACCCACCATCTGCCATTCTTTCCCCCATTTGATATAACAGCACACAAAATAAACACTGGGGTATGTGTTCCACAAGGACTGGACCAGTGCCCACACCACCAACTACTCAAAAGTATGTACTTAGGGTAGTGGTTCTCATGGAGACAAACTCACAGTAATAAGCCAGCTTGCAAATTACTTTCTATGCAAATAGTGCTATCTTGAAATGTTGTCACATTTCAGAATGGAACTATTTTTTTTTTTTAGATAACCAAGGAATGGTAAACAAACTCCAAAAGAGGGATGCTCAAATATTCACCCTGCTATGTGCTCAGCACTTCTGGGTGCAAAAATGACAATCAAAGTGCATTGGCTCACAGCAAGTACATGCTGCAGAATCCTCTGTCTACACTTTAGGAGCAGTTGGGCATTTGTTTCCAACTGCTCCTGAACTCTCCCCTATGTTATCTCATCAGTACATGTACACAGGGTCGTATACAGTCATTTCTAGGCAGTTGAATTTCAAAAGCTGGGTTCAGAAGCCGAGTTTAGAGGCATTTCAACGCTGCCAAACGCGGTAACTCGCATTTAGCTGCGTTTCATTTACAGGCGGTTTTCTTTTTTGGGCACTTGGGGGAAAAAAAAGTTAATTTAAACGCCGCAAAACTCAAGTTTTAAACGTGGGTTACTATCTGTCAAGTTAAATCGCGCAGGAGAGGTTGTAAAAACGTCCCGTGTACATGAAAGCCTTACTTACCTTTTGTGCTTTCTGTCTGGTAAACTTTCTCATAATCTCTGACTGCTTCTTCATACTGCTCTGTGTCTGTATAACTGGGCAAAAGTAGATACAAGAACAAAAGTTTACGTTTATTGCAATCTTAGCATCATAGTAGAATTTCTTTAAAAGATCAAATCCTAAGTGGGCAGGAAAAAAGCATACACAGTATATACGTACTAATCATTTAGTCCAGAGGGGCATGTAAGAGTAATACCTTACAACCCCCTGTCTTGTGTCTCTACCTCCATGGAATGTGGTAGGGCCCGAGACATCACCACGGATAGTGCAAGACAAGCGACTGCCACTAGTCCTGCATGGTTTGCAATGATGCTGGTGAGAGGCAGTCATGGACCAGAGAGGAGGAGCAAGTTCAGGGGACTGGAGTGGTTGTTTAGCAGGGAGTTATTCTGCTATACCTTAAAACAATATGCTATTAACCAAATAAGATAAGATACAGGAAAGGTGGGAAGGGACAGGCTTGATCTGGTCTTTTTCAGAATTCAGCTATCAGAAAACACATGCTGGCCGGCAGAGGTGTGTGTGAACTACAGTATTTAATCCTCCAATAGTAATCGTAAGCTTATCATTTCTAAGAGCAGAGAAGTCACTTCTCACTTGTGTGCTCTAAGAGACTGGGTACATAAGTGGCAAAATACTGCAAAGTGCAGGAACTTGGTATTACAAATAATTACCTTTAGACTCCTTTCACACTGGGGCAGTTTTCAGGCGCTTTAGCGCTGGAAATAGCCTCCGCTTAGAGCCTAAAAACCGCCTCCTATTCATTCAAGTGGGATTTTTCACACTGGGGTGGTGCGCTTGCGGGGCGTTACAAAAAGTTCTGCAAGCATCATCTTTGGGGCGGTTTGGGAACGCTGTATTTAGCATTCCTAAAACGCCCCGCCCATTGGATTGAATGAGCAGCACTTCCATAGCGCCGCAACACGGAAGCTTTTAGCCCCTTTGGGGTTAAAAGCACCCCACTAGCTGCTGAAAAATGCTGCTTAAGCACATCCACGTACCTGTATGTGTCCCTATAAGCCCAGCCGTGGGGTCCGGGTACGCGACCCGGTCCCAAGCTCCGGGACCGTGGGACTCGCAGACCCGATCGCCGCTGGAGTCCCGCGGTCGGTCCCCGGAGCTGAAGAACGGGAAGAGCTTCCCCGTTCTTCACTGTGGCGCCCGCATTGATTGCGTGTTCCCTTACCTAGGGAATCACAATCAATGATGTCACACCTACAGCCACACCCCCCTACAGTTAGTAACACAAAAGAGGTCACACTTAACACCTTCAGCGCCCCCTTGTGGTTAATTCCCAAACTGCAATTGTCATTTTCACAATAAACAATGCATTTTAAATGCATTTTTTGCAGTGAAAAGGACAATGGTCCCAAAAATGTGTCAAAATTGTCCGAAGTGTCCACCATAATGTTGCAGTCACAAATAAAAATCGCTGATCGCCGCCATTAGTAGTAAAAAAAAAAAAAAAATGCAATAAAACTATCCCCTATTTTGTATAAGCTATACATTTTGCGCAAACCAATTGATAAACGCTTATTGCAATTTTTTTTTACCAAAACGGAGGGAAAAAAATGTTTTTTTTTATATATTTTTGGGGGATATTATAGCAAAAAGTAAAAAATATAGAATTTTTTTCAAAATTGATGCTCTATTTAAAAAAAAAATTGCGCTATAAACAAAAGAACACAGAGGTGATCAAATACCACCAAAAGAAAGCTCTATTTGTGGGGGAAAAACAAAAGGATGCCAACTTTGGTAGCCACGTTGCACGACCGCGCAATTGTCAGTTAAAGCGACGCAGTGCCGAATCGCAAAAACTTGCCGGGTCCTTTAGCTGCCTAAAGGTCTGGGTCTTAAGTGGTTAAACAGACAGAGCTAAAGCGCCAATAAAATGAGCGGCATTTTAGCGCTAAATTGTTCGGCCAGTGTAATACTATTTAACAGCAGTCCAAGCTGTATTATTTTTAGGAAAGGCTGAGCAGCTCCAACTGTGGTACAAATGTCAAAGCTGCATTGCAATTCACACCAAAATAGTCATCAGAAGACTATGAGCAGCTGGTCTCCACAGTGGTTATGCTGCAAACATGTTTTTCAGTTATATGAAGGGGAAAAGCCCACCAAGATAGGTGTGAAACCACAGAAGCCAAGCTGTGCTATGCTGGTCCCAACATTGCATTATCATGACTAACACATGGAGCATGGGAAAAAAAACATTCTGTCTACGCAAGTATATTTTTATCCTTCGGCTTTACCATACCAAGTATAAGTGAGGCTATAGAGAAACAGTGGACTATACTGATAGATTTTTTTTTTTAATCTGCCTTATGTACAAAATTGTTAGTAATGAGGATCCTAACAATGAAGCTTATTGTCAAAGAAAGCGATTGTTGTTCTGCCTAGGGGTTATATTACATAGTCAGCTAAGATGCATATACGTGTTTAGAACAGTACATTCTGTATTCTTACCACTGTGCTCTTCTCAAATATGCCTTGATATACGTTTCATCCAGTTTTACGGCATTCGTGCAATCATCTATGGCCTCGTCTAGTTTCTTCAGCTGTTTAAAAGCAAAACTACACTAAAATTACCACATTTACTTATTGAAGAAGCAAAATTTTCTAATGTGTTAAAAGTGCAGTAACTAATAAACCAACAGCCAGCTGCCCAATCAGATTTTAGTTTACCAGTCCTGGGATGTGGTGGCCAAATAACTTCTTATTTTTCAGGCTTTATTTCTTTAATTTTTACCCAGTGATCCTGCTAGAAACATACTTCTTATCCTAGAGTCACATTGCTTACACACGGTTATGAGGGAGCACAATGTCATCTTACATTTTTTCCTTCGGATTTCGACTACAGAACACCTTCCCTTCCCCTCTCATCTACTGGATTTCTGGTAGGATGAACAGTTTTTGACAAATCAACTTTCAAGCAATCCAGCCACTTCCACGGACCCCCAGAGTTTGTGCCCATGCCCTATTTTCTGGGCTGCTCTATCCCACCAGCAGGCCTAGGAACCACATGGTGGGTGTCACCAAGTACAGGGGATACAGACCAGTGAATATCTATTAGATAGTTGGTAAGGTTGAATTAAGACAATAGTCCATCCAGTTCTACCTATGTTGGTGTGTGTGTGTTCGTATAGATCAGTGGTCATCAACCCTGTCTTCAGGTCCCACTAACAGGCCAGGTTTGCAGGATAACTGAAATACATCAGACGATATCATTTGCTGCTTAGTGATTGCAGTATTCTAGTCTGCATTTCCCCAAGGCAATACATAAAGCCTTGCCTGGCCTGTTAATGCGGTTGATGACCACTGGTGTAGATATTTCCCATATCCCTGTATATTGTGTTAAATAAGATGCACACCCAGTCTTTAGAAACTATCAATAATTCCTGTTGACACCACTGATTGTAGAAGAGTTTTCCACATCCTTACTGCCCCGATGGTGGAAAACCCACTATGCAGCTTAAGGTTAAACCACTTCTCTTCCAATCTCATTGTGTGGCCATGTGTCCTCTTACATTCCCTGATACTGAATAGTTTCCTACCTACACAGGGATTACCATGGAAATATTTATATATCGCTATCATATCTCCTCTCAATCGTCTCTTCATCAAAGGAGTATAAATTTATTGCTTAACCGCTTGCCGCCGGCTAGATCATGTAGCTATACGTCGTCTCACAATTCAGCCAATAGAGGCGCGTGCGCGCCATGGGAGACGTGCCCGCCCCTCGCTCGCCCCTGGTCCCAACGCGCGTGCCCGGATGGCGCGATCACCGCCGGGCACCTGGGATCTCTCGTTACAGAGCGAGAACCGGGAGCTGTGTGTAAACACACAGCTCCCGGTCCTGTCAGGGGGAGAAATGCCTGATCGTCTGTTCATACAATGTATGAACAGCGATCAGTCATTTTCCCAAGTCAGTCCCACCCCCCCTTCAGTTATAACACACACAGGGAACATAATTAACCCCTTCCTCGCCCCCTAGTGTTAACCCCTTCCCTGCCAGTGGCATTTTTATAGTAATCAATGCATTTTTATAGCACTGATCGCTGTAAAAATGCCTATGGTCCCAGAAATGTGTCAAAAGTGTTCCGAAGTGTCCGCCATAAGGTCGTAGTATCGATTAAAAAAAAAAAATAAAAAAAAAAAAAGATGCCATAAAAGTATGCCCTATTTTGTAGACTAACTTTTGAGCAAACCAAATGCTTATTGCGATTTTTTTTTTTACGAAAAATATGTAGAAGAATACGTGTCGGCCTAAACTGAGGAAAACTTTTTTTATATATATTTTTGGGGATATTTATTACAGCAAAAAAAATATTCATTTTTTTCCAACATTGTGTCTCTATTTTTGTTTATAGCGCAAAAAATAAAAATCGCAGAGGTGATCAAATGCCACCAAAAGAAAGCTCTATTTGTGGGAAAAAAGTACGCCAATTTTGTTTGGGACCACGCAATTGTCAATTAAAACGACGCAGTGCCGAATTGCAAAAAGTGGCCCGGTCATTCACCAGTAATATGGTCCAGGGCTGAAGTGGTTAAAGCGGAGCTCCACCCTAAAAGGAAGTCGCGCTGATCGGCACCCTCCCCCCTCCAGTGTCACATTTGACACCTTTTAGGGGGAGGGGGGTGCAGATACAGGAGACAGGTATTTGCACCCACTTTCAGCCACACGTCTCGGGCAAAAGACGGGTATTTTCTGACATCCCATCGCCCCCCCCCCCCCCCTTGTGTGCTGGGAACACTCAGCTCCCAGCACACAGCGGGAGCCAATCGGCGGGCGCAGCGCGGCTCGCGCATGCGCCGTAGGGAACCGGGCAGTGAAACCGGAGCGCTTCACTTCCTGGTTCCCTCACCGTGGATGGAGGGGGAAGCAGCAGGGTGACGAGCGATCGCTTGTCTTCTGCTGCGGACGCCGCTGGACTCCAGGACAGGTAAGTGTCCTAATATTAAAAGTCAGCAGCTGCAGTATTTGTAGCTGCTGGCTTTTAATATTTTTTTTTGAGCGGACATCCGCTTTAAAGTCATTCCTTGTATTTTAGGTCCTCCAGCCCCCCTATTAATTTTGCTGCCCTTCTCTGAACCCTCTCCAGTTCATCCTTTGAGGATTGGTGATCAGACATGGACAGAAAGATCCAGATGTGGCCGAACAAGAGTGGCAGATTGTGTTTGTGTTTTATCTCTGGGGTAAATCATTTTTTAATGCATGCCAATATTCTGCTGGCGTTGCTTGCTCCAGCTTGACATTGCATGCTATTGCCAAGTCTGTCATCTACTAGGACCCCCAGATCCTTGTTCTATATTTATTGCTCATTGGAATGCACTTGGCGATATGTTCCTAAAGCACTCCTATTTTTCTTCTGTGTGTATGCAAGATTTGGTCCTATTTAATATCTTGCATTATTGAGCGCAGTTTTGAAAAGTTGGCTCGCCTGAAAATTTAGTGTTCGTGCACTTGCCTCGTGCCTCTTTCCTGCTGAAGGTGATCATCCTGTGATCAATTAAAGTGACGCAGTGCTGTATTGCAAAAAATGGCCTGGTCATTGAGCAGCCAAATCTTCCAGGCTGAAGTGGTTAATTACAGTCCAAATGTGCTCCAAGTAATCCCTTTTCCGTGCTCCACCATATACAATAATGAATGGACGCTTACCAGATGAGGAGACTCCAAAAGAAGTCTAGCAACGTATTAGTTGGCAACACCCCCACACTCCATCTCCATTAGTGATACCTTCCATTCAGACGAAACGTACGCCGGGACACAGAACGATAATTTTTGAATGCCCGATTTATTAATTTTACTTGTGAGTAGAATACTGTTCTTATGCTGGCAAATTGCACAATGAGTGCGTCTTTTTTATATACATGCCTGGTTAAATTGTGACAATTTACCGACCGCCATTATCGGGTGATCTTTTTGATGACACATCTAACATACAAGTCCAGTAAAGGGAGTGTTACCTGCATACCCGCAGTGGTGGGGGGCTGGAGTGTTGCTGCCCACTAATGCGTGGCTAGCCCTCTTTTGGGGTTTGCACATCTGGTAAGCGTCCATTATATATGGTGGAGCATAGACAAGGAATCACTTGCAGGACTTTTGGACTGCAATTAAGCACGTGTGGAGCACCTTTGTCACAGAATTGGCACTTTCAATTGAAGATTATCTAACGTGCATAACTTGCACGTTATTGAATATAATCACATACACACCAATATATATATATATATATATATATATATATATATATATATATATATATATATATATATATATACATATATACATATACACACACACACACACACACACACACTTATACACTTATCTATATCCATCTGTGTTCTGACTATTGGACAGAGACTTTCCATCGCCCTCTTGGAACACAATCGAGTCGTGCTATAAAAGCCCAACTATATTTTGCTCCAGGAAGTCCCTGTCTCACTGATGGAACAGTATACAATATGTAACTCAGGAACATTAAACACAGAGTTAGGCTTTATAACCCAACTCAAATAAGTTATGAATTTAAGTGACTTTCACTTGAAAACACCTTACCATATCCTTTTCTATTATTGAAAATTGTACTACCTACCCCTTTACTCCAGTGCGCTATACAGTCACACCCCTCATAGGGGTTCTCAAACACTTTCAGTTATTGCTGAAGAGGGAGTGTGTCTGACTAAGCCTGTTAGATTTTGAAGTGCTCTTGGCAGTAGGTCAAATCTGGTACTCACTAGACTGCACAAACATTAAGACAGCCTGTGCAATTGCTGTAACAGAAAAGTGAAGGCAAGACTATAAAAATAGAATTTGTTAGCAAAAATCTATATATCTAAAGTGCCTTGCAAAAGTATTCACCCACCTTGGCTTTTTACCTATTTTGTTACATTACAGCCTTTAGTTTAATGTTTTTTTTTAATCTAATTGTATGTGATGGATCAGAACACAATCTAAGTTGGTGAAGTAAAATTTAAAAAAAATATACAACTATTTTTTAGAAATAAAAAAACTGATAATTGGCATGTTTGTATGTATTCACCAGCTTTGTTATGAAGCCGATAAAAAGCTCTGGTGCAACCAATTACCTTCAGAAGTCACATGATTAGTGAAATGATGTCCACCTGTGTGCAATCTGTCACATGATCTGGCATTACACACACACACACACACACACACACCTTTTTGAAAGGCCCCAGAGTCTGCAACACCTAAGCAAGGGGCACCACTAACCAAACACTTCCATGAAGACCAAGGAACTCTCCAAACAAGTAAGGGACAATGTTGTTGAGAAGTACAAGTCAGTGTTCGGTTATAAAAAATATCCAAATCTTTGACGATTCCTAGGAGCACCATCAAATCTATCATAACCAAATGGAAAGAACATGGCACAGCAGCAAACCTGTCATAAAACAGCCGCACAGCAAAACTCATGGACTGGGCAAGGAGAGCATCAGAGAGGCAGCACATAGGCCTAAGGTAACTATGACTGGCCAGAAGAAAGGCATTACTTTCAGCAAAAAAAAAAAAAAAAAAGCACGTTTTGAGTTTGTGAAAAGGCACGTGGGAGACTCCCAAAATGTATGGAGGAAGGTGCTCTCGTCTGATGAGATTAAAATTTAACTTTTTGGCCATCAAAGAAAACACTGTCTTGCGCAAACCAAACATCACCCAAAGAACACCATCCCCACAGTAAAACATGGTGGTGGCAGCATCATGCTGTGGGGATGTTTTTCAGCAGTCAGGGCTCGGAAACTGGTCAGAATTGAGGGAAAGATGAATGGTGCCAAATACAGGGATATTCTTGAGCAAAACCTGTACCACTCTGTGTGTGATTTGAGGCTAGAACAGAGGTTTATCTTCCAGCAGGACAATGACCCCTAAAAAAAAAACAAAAAAACCTGCTAGAGCAACACTTGAGTGGTTTAAGGGAAAATATGTAAATGTATTGGAATAGCCTAGTCAAAGCCCAGACCTCAATCCAAAAGAAAATCTGTGGTTAGACTTAAAGATTGCTGTTCACAAGCACAAACCATCCAACTTGAAGGCGCTAGAGTGGTTTTGCAAGGAGAAATGGGCAAAAATCCCAGTGGCAAGCTCATAGAGACTTATCCAAAGCAACTTGGAGCTGTGATAGCTGCAAAAGGTGGCTCTACAAAAGTATTGACTTTAGGGGGGTGAATAGTTATGCACATTAACGTTGTCATTTTGTCCTATTGTTTGCGTCAAAATAAAAAAATAAAAAAAAACACACAATCTTCAAAAAGTTGTGGGCATGTACTGTAAGTTAAATGATGCAAATCCTCAAACAATCCATGTTAATTCCAGGTTGTGAGGCAACAACATGAAAAATGCCGGGGGGGATACTTTTGCAAGGCAATGTACATGTCTAAATATCTAATATGCGACTGGGTTTAAATTAGCCAAAAGCTGAAAGGCGTAAGAAAAAGCACTGCATCTAGTTCAAAACATTGATATTTGACATGTCTGGAGCAAAAGATGATACACATTTGTGCATAGGGCAAGAAAATAGGATTTTTGTAGTCACAGTCATAACATTTGGGTTATAATCCTACATACAGGAGGATTAAAAACACTAGTAAATAAAACTGATGGTAATGGTACATGTGTCTTTCAAAGGTCTTTCAAAGGACTTCAGGAAAAAAAATTATGGTGAGCACAAAAAAAAAATCCACATTTCTCTCTCACTCTATGGGACATCCAAAAGCAGTTACTTGAGCAGTAAGCATCAGCAAACACCAACATGGCCAACCTGTCCTAAGCCTGAACTTAACTGAATTAGGACCAAGAGAAAAAGGGTCCAAACCTGAAACGACTGTCAGGGTAGCCATTCACCTTGCTGAAGCAAAACATGAAAGATAAATTAGGGAGAATACCAACTATACCACAATAACCAAAACATGATAAGGTACACAGGAACTCCCTTAAAAGATAAGGCAATACAGAGGGCTAAACAGAAGTAGAGGGATAAAAAAAATGCAAGAAATAAAGCAAACTTAATATAAATAATGGCCAAGTTCAAGGCCAACAGATCTGAAGAAAGGAAAAACATCCTTGGGGCAAAACTCCAAGGAAAATCCTTGCTAACATTGAGCATTGAAAGAGAGATTCAGATATGCCCTTGACTTTCAAGATCCAACGATGTGTCAGACCATGGAGCAACAGTCAGCAGCATCACCAGCTTGGTGATATTGCCAGAAGCCCTTGAGACTTCAAAGTGTTCAATGAAAGGTCTAGATCAGATTTTATTGATCCCATTGGAGTAACAAGCACTTCCTGACACTATTTAGGTAGTCCTGCACCTGAAGAGGAGCATATTCAGCATACCATTTCACCATAAAAACATGGTGCCCACATCCAGTGTTCTTAACCTGCAACATGTTTGGGCACATGGGTCAAATTGCCATGCCCTGAAGCAACCAGGTAGGTTTGACATTCAAGACTGAGCTTGAGAGGAGCACATCAGACAAGGATGGTACTAGACGTTCATCCAAAAGGTAAGTAAGGATCCAAACTACCTCTCTTGGTACAGCAATATCTCCTATTCCTCCCTAAAAGGAAGAAGCACACCAGCACCTTGGTTACACCAAACTGGATCCAGATCAGGTGACCTGTTAAAGAGGATGGTCCAGCAAAGAAAAAGAAACCACAGTGTCTAACACTCCCAGATGAAGACCAGAAACCTGACAATAAGAGTTTTCCAGATGCTAGACAAGGGAGATTACCACAACCCTAGTAGAGTTATTCATCGGGTCAGGGACTACCTAACCCTCAAGTACAGCCAATTGGGTCTGCTGCCAAGAAGCAAAATCAGCATGTGCCATGACGAGAGTTAAGTCTAAAACCGTTTGAAAATACTAAGGGAAAATGGAGTGCCTCGAAGACGGTACAGACCCATAAAACAAACAACTGAGAGGCAAAGGCAGAGTAAACACCCGGTCAGTTCCTCAGTGGAAGAAATGTACTGGATCAAGCTGCTTGCAGGTGATGGGAGCACTTCAGCACAGACATAGGAGGATTCAGGATACAACCAAATTAACGTGATAACTGGACCATCAGACATTCATTTTCCAATAGGGCCCATGTCAACAGCATATCATTGAACGTAGGATAACTCTTGACTGAAATGGTTATTTCCCTGTTAAGGTGGGACACAGGTGGATATATAGTGGGTATAGACCATGGTTTGGCTAAATCCTTTTTAACCACTTGCTTACTGGGCACTTATACCCCCCTCCTGCCCAGGTGATATTTCAGCTTCCGGCACTGCGTCGCTTTAACTGACAATTGCGCGGTCGTGCGACGTGGCTCCCAAACAAAATTTATGTCCTTTTTTCCCCACAAGTAGAGCTTTCTTTTGGTGGTATTTGATCACCTCTGCGGTTTTTATTTTTTGCCCTATAAACAAAAAAGAGCGACAATTTTGAAAAAAATACAATATTTTTTACTTGTTGCTATAATAAATATCCCAATTAAAAAAAAAAAAAAAAACGTTTTTTTTCTCAGTTTAGGGCGATGCGTATTCTTCTACATACTTTTGGTAAAAAAAAAAAAAAAAAAAAAAAAAAAATCGCAATAAGCGTATGGTTTGCGCAAAATTTATAGTGCCTACAAAATAGGGGACAGAATTATTTTTTATTATTTTTTTTTTTTACTAGAAATGGTGGCGATCTGCGATTTTTATTGGGACTGCGACGTTATGGCGGACACATCGGACACTTTTGACACATTTTTGGCGTCATTCACATTTATACTGCGATCGGTGCTATAAAAATGCACTAATTACTGTATAAATGTGACTGGCATTGAAGGGGTTAACACTAGGGGGTGAGGAAGGGGTTAAATGTATTCCCTGCATAGTGTTTTAACTGTGGGGGGAGGGTGACTGGGGAGGTGACCGATCTGTGTCTCTATGTACAAGAGACACTGATCCGTCTCCTGCTCTCCAGAGACAGAACGCCGTCTCTATGTAAAACGGCAATGAGAGATGATCTATGAGATCATCTCTCATTCGCCGCACAGATCGCATCGCAAACGGCCACTCTGATTGGCCGTTCGCGGCGATCTGTGATTGGCTGTGTCCAAGGGACACGGGCAACACAGTGTTTCCCCGCAGCGCGCTCTGGAGCGCGCGCCGGGAAGCAGCTAGTGACAAGCCGTCAATTGACGGCTTGTTGGCAATTTAGGTCTGCGCTAGAGCCGTCATTCGGCTGTAGCGCGGATCTCAAGTAGTTAAGCAGACAAATGTCCAGTACATAATATACCAATACATAAAAAAGCAGGAGAACTAGGAATGTTTTTCAGCAATAGAAGCTTTAAAAAAACTTGACTGGAGACAGCACACTGCATCAATAAGGGCCAAAATAACCTCCCTTAATTCTGGAGTAATAGCAAAAGGCTGCAATTACTCATGCTAGCTTTTCACTGTGGTCCATGATCAAAGAGGTGTGATTACTATGTGTCTAAAACTCCTCAGAACCAATCAGATTAATTAAAAAAAAAACATGAAACCAGTTTAAAAGTGAAACTAAAACAGTAGGTACATTATATGATTGATTTTTATCTATTTTTAACTCTGTCTCTATACCCTGTAAACAGTCATTTCATCAAAAAAAAAATGTTTTTCCTTTAGTGACCCTTTAATGGATAAAAAAAAAAAAAAAAGAAAAGTTGTATGCAGTGAAAGACTTTTGAAAAAAGTAAAACATGGGTAAATAATTCCTCAATCCCAGTGTGATCATATACTTTAAGGCCAAAGCCTGTCTCTTTCAAAGTGCTTAAGGCAAGTTCTGGCTGAGACCCATTTGTAGTAAGGCACAGAGTAATCTCAGATTGAACTACCTATTCTCACACCAAGCAAAGAAGAATTTCTAGGTTATGATAATAGAGCTTCCCAGTAGTGGCTATTCTTGTTTGAGCAAGGTAGGATTGACAACCCTCGGTCCCTTAAAAATCTGGGCTTCAACAGCTATGCCATTAAAGTTAACTTTTTGATACAACAATTCTAGCTAAATTACTTGCCAAATGCCTAAACAAAGTGATTGCCTCAATTATTCATCGGGACCAGACGGGGTTTATACCCGAAAGATCGACGGCTATAAATTTGCGGCGTTTATTTACTATCCTGCAGTCCAAAGGGGCCAATCCGGATACTCGGGTGGTCCTCTCCCTTGATACGTATAAAGCGTTTGATTCTATTGAATGGCCTTATCTTGTGGCGATCCTTGGGCGGCTGGGGTTCGGCCCCAGATTCATACGGTGGGTCCAGATACTGTATGCTGAGCCTTGCGCCCGAATTAGAGTCAACACCATTACGGATTCCTTTCAGATAGCGACGGGCACACGACAGGGGTGCCCGTTGTCACCCCTCTTGTTTGCCCTGGCCATAGAGCCACTGGCGGCCCTGTTAAGGGCTGATAGCACCGTTAGGGGATGCATGGTCAATGAGCTGGAGGAAAAAAAAAACAACATCTCTCTACGCTGATGACATGCTCCTGTATTTGGCAGAGGCGGGGGGGGGCTCACTGACCTCGGCCTTAGGACAAAATTGCCATATTTGGCAACTTCTCTGGATTCAAAGTCAACTGGAATAAATTATTTTCCCTTTCGATTCTGCCTGTGCCCTGAGTCTGTCCCTGGGGGTCCCCCTGAAGGTGGTCTCTAGATTTCGGTACTTGGGGGTTGAAGTTCAACTGCCAATCAGTGCCAATGTGGTCAACAACTTAACTCCTATGAAGGCAAGATTACGGGACAGTCTGCAGACACGGGCAAAACTACCGCTAGGCCTTCTTGGTAGGATTAATATATTCAAAACGGTTTATTTGCCCAGGTTTCTGTACCTATTGTGGCACGCACCGGTCTATATCCCTAAGAGATGGTTCGCGGGCATCAATAAACTGCTTTCGCATTTCTCTGGGGACCTAAGCCTGCTAGGGTGTCCCTGGACACACTCCACCTGCCGGTCAGGTTGGGGGGTTTGGCACTACCGAATCTGCAGTGTTATCATCTGGCAGCCCAATTAACACATGTGCACTGGTGGGGCTTTCCAAATCTTAACATTGCATGAGTAGCAACCCAGGCGGCCCAGATGGGATCATATGAAGGACTGCTCAATGTCTTGTATAGGAATGGACCCTACCCTGACCAGGGAGCAGGGCTGCTGAAACTGTCCTATAAAGTGTTCCATATCTGTAATGCCGGGGGGGAGGGTCTAGACTAACAAACTCCCCCAATACCCCACTGTGACACAGCCCCCAGTTGCATGAAATTGTGAAAGTTCCCAGAGGGATCATGCTGGGCGGCTTATGGGCTCAAGTACGCCCATCAGTTGTTTAGGGACGGGATATTTAAGACCTTTTTGGACTTCCGGAGTGAGTTTGGAGTCCCCAATACGTTTTTCTTTCAGTACCTCCAGCTACACCATGCAGCGACGGCCCAGTAGGGTGGGGGAGTGGTGGCGCTCTGCCCTTCCAATATGGAGGTAGTAATTACTGATGGTGATCACTCAAAACTGATATCTAGATATTACCTCATGTTATTGTCACCCTCCTCCCCTAGAATGGAGAAGGTGGCGATGCAGTGGCGGACTGACATACCGTCTCTGTCGGAAGAAACTTGGTCGGAGGCTTTAGACACGTTCGTAACATCGGTGATTTCAGCTAGGGATAAACTGACTCAATTTAATTTCCTACACAGAATATACTATACTCCCTTGAGATTACATAGAATGGGCAGAGGGAACTCAGCGAAATGCCCCCGCTGCTATGCTGCCGATGCTAACTTTTTCCATATGGTATGGCAGTGTCCCCGGGTGGAGGGCATTTGGAGAGAGATTTTGACATTCCTTGAAAACACGCTGGACCTCCCAAATATATACTCCCCAGCCAGATTCCTATTGGGAGATCTGGAGGAGGAAGATATATCCAGTTCACAGAAGACCCTACTTAGAATCCTGTTATGCTAAGAAGGCCTTGGCTCTCAAGTGGCGAAATCCATCGCCCCCGACTTTGCAGGGTTGGTTGAAGTTAGTGAATACTGCTTTACCGCTGTACAAATTGACCTATGTAGCTAGAGGTTGTCCTAATAGATTTGAGAAGGTGTGGGTGGAGTGGCTGGAGAAGGTGTCGGGAGAGGTGGCGGTGTGATAGGAGCAATGTGTAATGCAAGGAATGGGTTTTAATGGTTGATATGTTGGGTGGTGGATAGGTTTCGGATATTGACCCATAGTGACTGTAAAACGGAAGGTCTGGAGGATGTTTCCATATGACTGTTTGTACATGCTGTGACTGTTTCATACTGATCTTAGCTGCTAATGTGGCTTGGTTATAGTGTTTATTGATGTGTACTGTACTATTCCTTTGTGTAATGTTGCTGATATGTACAATAAAATTTACCTTTAAAAAAAAAAAAAGTTAACTTTTTGGACCTGCAGATTCATGTCGACACTGCAGGCTGTTTACATTTCCCTCTCTATCGCAAACCGTCAGCTGGCAATACTATCTTGCATGCGACCAGTGCACATCCGGAAGCTCTATTAGAAAGTATTCCATATAGTCAATTTCCGAGACTCAAAAGAAATTGCACTTTCGACAATGACTTCCACATAGCAGCCAATGAGCTATATCAGAGGCTACACTCGCTGGGATATAGTCGCTCTCTTTTAAAACGATGCTTTAATAAGGTCATTAAATTGGA
The DNA here is from genome assembly GCA_029574335.1 of Rana kukunoris. Classification (NCBI taxonomy): domain Eukaryota; kingdom Metazoa; phylum Chordata; class Amphibia; order Anura; family Ranidae; genus Rana; species Rana kukunoris. The sequence goes on from CM056060.1 coordinate 75,881,958, forward strand.
CTGAAAATAGCTTATTTACTCCAACAAGAACAGTAAAATAACTAATTTGGTTTGAATTATAACTACATTTTTAAAGCAACATGCGCAAATGTGAGGGATTTTTAAGAAATTTTGGCCTTTACTTTGTTCTTCCAAATGGAAAAACTCACAAATTGAAGTATCGGATTACCTGTAAAACTGTGGGAATGGTTTACCTGGCAAGGTGCCAATGTGGCTACTTTTACGTCGGGAAAACGAAACGGCCCTTTTTTAAGCGTATTAGGGATCATGTCAACACCCTATATAAAAGTTTGATGACAACTGCCTTAGACATGTAGGTTGTCTACATGACTGACTGCAATTCCGTAAGCTTTGCAGCCTTGGAGCAAGCGACTATACATGGCCACGGTGGTGAAATTGATAAAACTCTTCTACAATTGGAAACAAAGTGGATACATATTCTAGATGCTGTTAAGTTTCCAGGTCTAAACGAATACATCAGTTTTAAATCTTTTTTATAACTCATTTTGATGTATATTATATGCATTGTATTGAATGTACTTTATTTGGACCTGTGAATATGCCTGCCCTTGGTTGGAATTGTTATCTGGCTATTGGATTCCTGTCCAATGGATATTTTCCTCCTTTATTTCCTTCCCCCTGGTTCTCTACATTTGGTATTTCTCTGTTGCTATTTACCCCCTGAGATCTTGGGAGGTACACAGTACATATGCAGGCAATTCTATAAAGGTTATATAATTTATACTATTGATGGTATATTTGATATATTAATTTATTTTGTACATTTTCACAACTTAAATTATGTTAAATAACAAGTACAAAAATGCAAAAGGGAAAGTAATTAAAGCATTTTTTTGTTCATTTTTGAAGTAAAGGATTTTTCTTTTACCGATTACGGCTTGATATCTGTCTGAACTCATTCGCCTGATTTTGGGAGCCAGACATTAACCTATCTCGGCTTAGTATTCATCCCGGTTTGCTCATCCTCTCTAATCCCATTTTAAATTTAATCCTGGTCGCTTCCCTTGAGGCTCTTAGGAGAACTGTCGGCCCTGGGTTGTCGTCAGACCCTTCAGCCCGTGGCTGTATGGACACCCAAGGGTTAAGTTTATTCTTACACTTGGCCCGCCTTACGTCCGCCGTCCTTTAACACTCTTCACATGCATATGTATGCGACAGCCCGTTGCCATGGTATAGGTTGATCACTGCATGCCCATTCGGGATGACGCGATCACACAGCCACTTGGCATTATGGGCAATGTAGGCTACGGTAGTGCCTTGTGCGCATGTGCAGCCGATGTCTTTTGTCCGCTCCTGAAGCGGCGACGTCACACGCAGGCCAGGCTTAGGGCTATAAATAGACTAAACCAGCATGATTTTACTGACTCTTTGGGGTGCTGCTGTGGTATATGTATATGCTTCCTTCCTTTGTAAGACATTCTTTCATACTCTGGTCTCATAACTTTTTGTTAGTTTAAAATCAGACTGGCAAGTTGTCCTGATCCTTTCCTTTTATCTTTATAGAACGAGATAGACTGTTCAACATCTCTATTTGGCGTATCTGTGCTGAATTAGCTATTTGCTTTGTTTTTTTCCTCTATTTGAGCTCACAGTGTGAACGCCTTAATTTCTCATATATGCAAGTCCTTACTGTTCCAGCCTATGATACTTAAATATTTTGACGATTTTACAACAATGACTATATTTTTCAAATTTTCTCTTTTAACAAACATATAACCATTTTGTGCGTTTTTTTTCCTTGATTTTAGATACACTACATCCAATTATCACAGTGCCCCATTAGTTTATTACCATTTCATTATAGCTCCTTAGGTATGCCGTTCTGCCTCCTAATACGATGTTTCGATCAGAAATTATGGGCTCTACCCTTCCTTAGGGGCCTTTTACATTTTATAATTTGATTTTGGTCTCTTATTGCCCTCTACAGCCACGCTTTGGGCTCTGTGGATCTGACCTCACCCTTTACAGGGTCTTCGCCTCTGATTGAGCACCCATGCAGGATCCAGTGCCCGAAGCCACAAAGATAGCTTGTTGTTTAATCAGGGGGTCAAGATAACCAAATCCAAGGTCGAACAGCTCCGACATATCGGGCTGAGGATGTTGGAATTAAAGGTCCATTCCCTTTGGTCCAGATGGTAATCCGCCTTGTACAGTCAGGTCCATAAATATTGAGACATCGACAATTCAAATCTTTTTAGCTCTATCAGGTGAACGGTGTAGGAATAACAACAGTTTATATATGTTCCTCACACTTTTTAAAAGGACCAAAATTAATGGGACAATTGGCTGCTCAGCTGTTTCATGACCAGGTGTGCGTTATTCCTTCATTATCCCATTTACAGTGAGCAGATAAAAGGTCCAGAGTTAATTTCAAGTGTGCTATTTGCATACTGAAAAAAACAAAACAAACCCATCGGAGATATAGTAATAACATTATGTATTGCCAAATCAACATTTTTGAACATCCTTAAAAAGAACGAACGCACCGGTGAGCTCAGCAACACCAAAAGACCACGGAAAACTGTGGTGGATGACCGAAGAATTCTTTCCCAGTTGGCCAGATCAAGAACACTCTCCAGTAGGTAGGTGAACTTATTGAACTTCATGCTATGAATATGTGAGGTAATTCCCCCCCAGTGTTCTGATGTTTTATGTGTTGCAAATTAAATTTTCTCCTCAAGTCTCATACCTATTAATCGCTCTGAGTTTCAGTATAAGCGCTTCTGCCCACTCTCCGGAGGAGCAGTCGCCCTGTCCACATAAATTGTGTCTCTGGTGTGTTAGAAATGAAGAGAAGATAAATAAAAAAAAAATAAAAACTGACATTCGTCATCACTTTTCAATGTAAGAAAAATAACAACTTCCCCATTTTTAAGACTGAGCTGGAGATCCATCAAGCTAGTGAATTTCTTGCTTGGCTGAACAGGAGCATTGGTAGGTCGAGTGAGCATGCTTGTTCCAGGATAAGATGTTGTGCTAAAAAGCCGAGCAAGCGACACTCAAAAGAAAATCTTTGCTTGAGACGTGTTTATAAACAGACTTAAGTATCCCAAGCAAAGAGAAAGCAGGAGAGCAGATTTTTGGAAGTTTATGTACAAACTGAAAGCCTAGATCATTTGAATTGTCTAGTGGATGTTTGAGAAGCTGGAAGTGGGACTATGCCTTCAGGAGGAGGAAAACATTTAAGCTGGATGACCGAGTTCTTAGAAGACAAGAAGAGTTGCTAAGACCTTTGTGAATACGATAGAAGAGGACAGACCAAAAGGCAGTGTGATAAATGGAAATGATTGTCTCTTACTGCAAAGTGTAGAAGGCGCTGACGAGGTGGATAATGGGAATATGCAGATAAGCAGCTTGGATGTCCATTGATGCCAGGTATTCCCCTGGTCTTAGAGAGGCAATGACTGTTTTTTTTTTTTTTAAAAGACTTTAGATCCAGAAAGAAAGAACACTCCAATTGGGCTTTGATACCATGAACAGGTATCGATAGAATCCTTTGAACCAGTTTTGTTTGGGTACTGTGGCAACTATTCCGTGGCACAGGAGATGGTTCAGTGCATTCTGCAAATCTGACTGTACTTGGGCAGATGTCCATGGTACAGTAGTATAGTACCCTGAGGCTGACTGCATGCATTGCACAAAAATCCAAGGTGAGCACCCATGCAGGATCCAGTGCCCGAAGCATAACATGATGTCCCTAGTTCATGGGGTGGTTACAGCTTCTAAGGTTCTTACCGCTTCTATTGTTGTGTTGGAAAAACAGTGAAGAGCTGACTGAAGATGATAAACTAGATAATCTAAGCGTGATTTCTTCATACGATGATGTCCATCGCCTTAAAAAAACACTAGCAAAAAAACTGAGGACTCACAGAAAGGGGTAGTTTACAGGGGTGTTTCCCTGGGGGCATGTCCTCAAAAACTCTGCCAATACCTTAATACCTAATTATTGCCAATACTGAATACCTTAAAAGGTACATGCCTATAAATCAGGATCCATGAGCACTTAGCCTAGCCCATGGGTCTTCAAACTATGGCCCTCCAGTTGTTCAGGAACTACAATTCCCATCATGCCTAGTCATGTCTGTGAATGTCAGAGTTTTACAATGCCTCATGGTATATGTAGTTCCGCCACAGCTGGAGGGCCGTAGTTTGAGGATCCCTGGCCTAGCCTGTACTGTAGGATTAGGATTTAGTTGTTCATGCAACCATTTCTATGGAGCTACATTAAAGACCTCATCTCATCTCTATACTCGCATTTTATTGATGGCTACAATCATATGATTAGTCTCCGCATTGTAAAAGAAAGCTCTGTGCTGGCATCCCTGTAGATGTGCAATGCCTTTGCCAATTATATCCAAGAATATAAACAAAGTTTTTTTGTTTTAAGTTTAATTTATATCTGTGAACACAAACTCCAAACCTCATATCCACAATAGAGGAATCAGATAACTAGATGGTCTGTGCCAAGTATGTGACATACACAATATACCTCCCATTCAGTGCTTACCTTCGCATTGACAGTGCCACGATTACAGTATAGTTTGGCATTTGTTTTGATATTGTTGGGGTCTATGCTGAGTGCTTCGGAGTAAAGTCTGTAGGCCAATTCATAGTTGCCCTCCTTGAATGCCTGGTTGCCCTCTTCTTTTTTTGCTTTTAGGGCTTTAGCATTCTAAAAAAACGGAGAGAGACAGTACATTAAAATTCTGTATTAAAAAAAAAAAAACACTAGTGACTAAAGAAACCGTCAGTTCTGCACACAAATTCTTTACTGTATTCTGTGACCTCAGCGTTTCATTGAAATTACAAGCCATTAGCCACAATGGCAGGAAACTGTGAATGAATAATTGACGCAATGTAGATGGAGCCGCACAGCCGTGCTATTTTCCAAACAGTGACAGCAGGTGGGAGGACAAAGATCCCCTGCTCACTGTCACAGGGAGGGGGGAGGATGCAGATGCTGGAACATGTTGCATCTTTCACCCATTTTGATTTAAACAATAGTCAGCATAATTCTCATGTTATCAACTATTAAGAGTACAATTCAAATTTTATTGAACAAACCTAATAAGATTTAAAAAAAAAAAAAACTTGCAATGCACCGTTTCAAATTATTACGCACAGAAAGTTTAAAAACACTTTATTTTATAGGTTGTAAAGAACTGAAAATTTTAATTTGTTGTGTTTGCAGCACATTTAATTAAATCAAAAGCTATTTCAATCAAACTTTGATCAACATTTTAACTTTTTAAACATTTTTACATGTTGTGTTACATTTTAACATAGGCCCCCATATTTGATAGCAGCTTCACAAGTCTTGCATCCATTGAACTTGTGAGTTTTTGGACAGTTTCTGCTTGAATTTGTTTGCAAGATGTCAGAATAGACTAACCAGAGCTGCTGTTTGGATGTAAACTGCCTCCCACCCTCCTAGATCTGTTTTTCTTGAGGATGCTCCAAAGGTTCTCAATAGGATTGAGGTCAGGGGAGGATGGAGGCCACACCATGACTCCTTTTATCCCCATAGCAGCCATTGATGCAGAGGTATTCTTTGCAACATGAGATGGTGCATTGTCACGCATGAAGATGATTTTATTACAGAAAGCATAGTTCTTCCTTCTGTACCAGGAAGGATGTGGTCAGTCAGGGACACCTTTGGGGACCCTAAAGGGGCCGAGCAGCTCTCTTCCCATGATTTAGGCCCAAAATATGACTCCACCACTGCCTGATGTCGCAGCCTTGTTGGAACAGGGTGGCCGTCCACCCACCATCCATTTGAACCATCCAGGGTTGCACGGCACTCATCAGTGAACAGGATTGTTTGAAAATTAGTCTTCAAGTATTTTTCTGCCCAATGCAGCCATTTCTGCTTGTGAGCATTGGTTAGTGGTGGACGAATGGAAAGTTTATGCACAGTTGCAAGACTCTGGAGGACTCTACACTTTGATGTCTGTGGGACTCCAGAGGCACTAGCAGCTTCAAATATCTGTTTGCTGCTATGTAATGGTGTTTTAGCAGTTCCTCTCTTGATCTGATGCATGGATCTGGCAGAAATCTTCCTCAATGTGCCTTTATCTGCACGAAACCCGTCTGTGCTCTGAATTAAGTTTTTGTGAAATATCTAATGTTTTCATACCTCGTTTAAGGCATTGAACCATTTCACTCTTTTCGGCAGCAGAGAGATCCTTTTTCTTCCCCAAATTGCTTTAAAAATGGTGTTCTGCTTAATAATGTGGAACACCCACCTGTAGGGCTCTTTCACACGGAGCGGATCCGCTTCGTTAGCCTGTTTGCTTAGCGGGGATTCCTCCGTAAAATCCCCGCTGAGCTGTCGGCAGACAGGGCGGTCCCCGCACACCGTGCAGGGACCGCACTGTCTTTCCTCCTCTCTCCCCTATGGGGAAATCGGATGAATACGGACCGTGTGTCCGTATTCATCCGATCTGATCCGCCAGACGGAAGAAAATAGGATTTTCTTCCGTCTGAAAAACCAGATCTCGACTGAGGTGGATGTTTACGGAGGTTAGCGGATGCTCATTCGCCAACGTCCGCGATCCCATTGGGAAGCATTGCGAGTCCGTAAACGGACTTATGAAAAGCGGACCGTTAGTCCCCTCGTGTGAAAGGGCCCTTAGTAGTTTTTCCTTCTAATGGGCTCACCTGGCAATCTAATTATCACAGGTTTCTGCAATAGTTTTTGGTGACCAAAAGAGCCCTGAGACACAATTCCATCCATGAGTTAAACTGAAAAACAAAATATTTAATCTTTGTGACACTGAAATAGAATTTGCATAATAATTTGAAACAGGGTGTAGACTAGTTCTTTTTTTTAACATTGGGGGAAAAAGAAACAGCATCAGAATACACTTATTAGCACTGCAGGCTATAGCATACAAGGTGGTGTAAACTTGCCCTCCATCTACAAATAGGAACTTTTCTTATTTTTTTTCACCCTTTTCAGCCTGGTCAGATTGCTCGGTTCTCACTCTTTGGACTTCTCCCAGTGGTAGGCAGGCATGGATGATTCAGACAGCGGTGCTGATGACTTGAATTCATCAGCACTCTCTAAATATACTGTTGCGAGTGGGCCCTGCTTGAGTGACAAGGCAATGATGCTCTGCACTCACAGCCTTTCCTCACTCTTCCAGGTTCAGCAACACTGCACATCCTTTAACCTGGAAGACTGAGGATATTTTATGGCAAAACAGGGGGTACTATGAAGAACATTTAGGCCCCTTTCACATCGAGGAGTTTTTCAGGCGGTAGAGCGCTAAAAATAGCTTTCACACTCAGGCGATGCACTGGCGGGAGATAAAAAAAATCTCCTGTCAGCAGCATCTTTGGAGCGGTGAGAGGAGCGGCATGTATACCGCTCCTTCCAATTGAAAACAATAGGAAACCGTGGCAATACCGCCCCTATAGAGGCGCATTGCGGGCAATAACCCTTTCACAGCTGCTAGCGGGGGTTAATACCGCACCGCTAGCAGCCGCAGCTAGCGGCAAATCCGACAGTATAGCTCCTGCCGCAATGTAAAAGGGGCCTTATGGATTAAGCATTGCAGGCAGACGAAGAAAAATAATGGAATTGGGCTTTAAGTGCACAAGTGTTGGTCAGACTGGATGATATGACCATCCTAAAATGAACTGGTCAGGAAAACTTTGCTCACTTGTTTCTGAAGGTGCAAACTCATCATTCATTCTTCACTATTGGTAATTAACTCACCTGGAGCAAATATGCAAACATTGGGTATCAAGAGAATTTACTGGCTGCATTCTTTTTCCTGTTCAGTTATAAACCAAGTAGCAAAACAAGGATAAAAGCCTTGGGGTGTGTACCTTGGACCAAAAACAGTAGTAACAACTTGTTTCTATTATGACAGGTTGCTTCAAAAGTAAATGACCTATGAGTATATCAACACCCAGATCCAGCGTTTTATAAATAAACTGTATGAGGAAAGGGTTGGTGCTTCAGGAAATACTGTCTCCCCCTGCATTCAGAACAAGGTGTTCTCTGACTTCATAAAAGCTTTATGGAAACTTTCAGACATCTTGCATCCAAAAATAGTATTTTACCACCCATGCAGAACAAAGTTTTAATCCATGTGTGCTCCAGTAGAATAAAGAAAAAATTCTTCATGATTCTTTAAACATGTAGCACCTACCCTGCAGGCAAGTCGAGCTTTCTGGTGATCTGGGAACATTTTCAAGGCCTGCACAAAGAATTGTACAGCTTTTTCAATACAGTCTTCGTAATAGAGACAGAGACCCCGTACATACAGAGCATCAGCATTTGTAGAATCCATCCGTAAGATGTCACTAGGAGAAACACAAACAGTTCCCAGTAAGAAATCACATCTGACAGGCATTACAATGGCATAGCTCATAAGCAGACAGACTACACACTTCATTTCTCAGGTGGTTCAATAAGCTGATTTTTTGTGACAAAAACTAATGAACTGCAAAATAAGCTTTTTAGTTTTGTTTTCCTCTTGTTTCATTACTCATTACAAGATTCAACTATTTTAAAAGCAGAAAAAACTGCCACAGAAGTTATATTACTGCTTAACACAGGCTTTACAGTTAAACCACTCCCATTATGGTGCAACATTATGATTAAGATTGGCTTTTACAAGACTGATAAACAAGATTTACTCAATTCTTTGCGTCTAAGTATCTGTAATGATAATGCATAAACCAGCTTGTTAGCAGACAATTTGGTCACAAGAAAACTACTGACAGTTCAAAATTACCACTCAAATATTAAGGCTGAAGATTAACTTGCACATTTGTCACATGTTCACTGGAAGCAAACATACATAAGCAGTTAGGAAATGGTTTTAATGAATACACTACCTGGCAACAGACTGGGCATCTGGGTAGCGGCCAAGCATCGCCAGACATTCTGCTTTAAGGATTTTGAAGCGGTGGCAGGCAGGAGCTAACTCTAAGGCCCGATCCATGCAGAATACAACCTGCCACAAAATAGCAATAAGCAAACACTGTACATTTCTGTATGCATGGAGACTAAACATACAGGATTAGAAAACCTTAATTATATTTGAAAGCATTCACATTTTATGCTCCTGTGGAGCTTACAATCCAAAACGTATATCACCCCCTCTGATAAAATAGGCACACTTACAAAGATGTCAATTCATTTATTAGTATGTAAAAAATGTGTAGCGAAAAACTAGGACGGCCGCACTCCAAAAAAATGGTTCCTTTTAATAAAACTGGTCACAACATGAACATATCACAGCAAAAAATCTGAAGAAAACTGACGCGTTTCACACTATCATACAGTGCTTATTCATGAGCTATGAATAAGCACTGTATGATAGTGTGAAACGCGTCAGCATTTTTGCATACTATTGCAGTGCCTGCACCCAGGTGTTTGGACTCCACCTTGCAGTTCCCTGGGACCTCTGAGCGGTAAACTTTCTTTCTCATTTATTAGTATGTTTGTGGCTTGTGGGAATATGAACAGCAAAAGAAACTGTTCCAGATATTAGCAAACTGTTCACTTGTAAGCAGATCAAAAGTATCTCAAGCATGAGATTGAGTTTTTTTATTCACCTGCAGCCATATGCACAAACCACAATATCAGTAACAGTACTTGCTAGTACTAATAATTTACCCAATCATTATTTCGTTCATATGGGGCATCAAGTGAACTGGTAAACAACGATCATTTTATTCTGCACTTTTAGATTGAAAAACAAACTGGCACCGGGGGGTTCTCTCACACACACTTTAACCCGCTCTCCTTCCTTCTCCCCCCCCACCTCCTTTAACCACTTCCAGCCCAAGGACATCATATGACGTCCTGGACTTTCAGTGGGGATATCTGAAAGATGCCTGCAGCCACAGGCATCATTCAGATATCCATCTCTTCAGCCGGCGAATCCCTGCACCATAAGAATGATCATAGCGGCTGTTTGACGCCATTCCATGAGTGTGGGCAATTTTAAAGCGTGACATGTTAGGTATCTATTTAACAGTGTATCTTTCACATTATACAAAATAATTGGGCTAACTTTACTGTTTTGTTATTTTTTAATTCACAAACCTGTTTTTTTCCCCAAAAAAAAGGCGTTTGAAAAATTATTGCGCAAATACTGTGCGAGATAAAAAGTTGCAATGGCCGGCATTTTATTCCCTAGGGTGTCTGCTAAAAAAACAGTGTTTGGGGGTTCTGAGTAATTTTCTAACAAAAAAAATTATGAATTATGCATGTAGGTAGAAGTGCCAAAATAGGCCCGGTATGGAAGTGGTTAAAAGTTTTTGTCCTTTCTGGCTCCTGTAAGAGATTGATTTTTAAAAGATCTGTTAATGATCCAGCTAAATTCAAAATTCTCTAGGATTTATTAAGCTTTAACTGAGCCAGTTCCTCTTACCTCTGTCTCAAGAAATCCTAAAAATGAATAGTCATTTCTAGAACCAAAAATGGATTCTCCAACTTGTTATTGTTTAGACTACTTTCATACTGAGGCATTTTTTAGGCACTTTAGCGCTACAAATGTCACCAGTAAAGTGCCCGAAAACTGCCTCACCTTCAGACCCAGTTGGAGTTCTTTCACACTGGGGCGGTGCGCTTGCAGGCTGAGAAAAAAAAAGTCCTGAAAGCAGCATCTTTGGGGCGGCGCGGGAGTGGTGTATACACCGCTCCTAAACTGCCCGTCTATTGAAATCAATAGGGGTTTAAAAAGTGTAGTTAGCGGGGGGGCAAATCGCCGCTTAAACAGCAGTAAAGCGCAGCTAAAACTAGTGTCGCTTTATCGCTACCGCCCCCACCACCTCAGTGTGAAAGTGCCTTAGGTGCTAAAGCACCTGAAAAACGGCTACAGTGTTAAAGGGGTCTAAATGTTCACTCTTTACGAGGCTTGGTTGTTTCCTGCCTTTCAGATTGGGATCTGGTATATATCCAACTATGCTGCTGTTGGCTTGGTTACTTCCTGCCTCCCAGATCGCGATCTGTTGTATAAGTTTTCCGATTGACAATGAGGTTTGGGCGTCTCCAAGTCAAAACGGAGGCTTGGTATGCAATTACTGCAGCACTAACGCCCTCTAAGCAATGTGGGTTCAGCTGCTCTATTACTTTAATGAAATATAAAAGAGCGTGGCTTCTGGCATGGACGTCACACCCCCCGATGTCGTCAGTTACGACGGAGCTAGTAGGCTTACTCTCGCCACGCTAGTCCCTATGTGATCTGCAGATTGTTTTTTACCTTGGAAACTTTTTATCCCCGTCTGTTTGGACTTGTGCTACCTCAATAAACCATTACGGTTTTATGCCATGTTGGAGTTTTTTTTCCCTCTTTTCTTTCATCATACTTGTGATCGAGAAACAAAAAGCAGCCACCTGTGTTGATACTTCCTTCATCCAGTTTTTATCCAAAAGGACGGGTCGTATGTATTACGCCAATCCCTGCTTTACTAGGCTCCTATAAAGTGAAGTCTAGTCATCTAGTAAGGGCCCAGCCTTTTTTATTTTTTTTACCCATTTTGGCAGGTGCACTTTCGGTGTTCAATTGTTTACCAACATCTGAGACACGAATATTTAGGAACTTTATGTTGGATTTATTCACGGATTTGAACATTAATGTCATAAGAAAAAAAAAAATCAGGAAATATTCTCTACTGTCTGTGTGGGATTGTTTGTGGAGCTGGCTGTAGTATGCCGACTTAACTTTTTCAACCAGCCACTATATTTCTATAGGCCTGTGGCAATCTCTTTCGTTATATAGGCAGCCTCCGCCTGTGTGCTTGGTTATATGAAGGCTATGGTGCTGCATTTGTTCAGACCGACTATAATGCCGCGTACACATGATCATTTTTAAGCATGAAAAAAAAAACGTAGTTTTTTCAACTTCATCATTAAAACGACGTTGCCCACACCATCGTTTTAAAAAAAGGGATTTTTAAATACAGCTTACCTGTAAAATCCTTTTCTTGGAGTACATCACGGGACACAGAGCGGCATATTCATTACTATGTGGGTTATATGGAGTACCTTCAGGTGTGGACACTGGCAATCTTCAAACAGGAAGTCCCCTCCCTATATAACCCCCTCCCCTAGAGGGAGTCCCTCAGTTTTGTAGCAAGCAGTATGCCTCCCAAAATGGTCACCCAAAAGAGGGGTGGGAGCTCTGTGTCCCGTGATGTACTCCAAGAAAAGGATTTTACAGGTAAGCTGTATTTAAAAATCCCTTTTTCTTTCTCGTACATCACGGGACACAGAGCGGCATATTCATTACTATGTGGGATGTCCGAAAGCAATGCTTTAATGAGGGGAGGGAGACATCTTCCAAAGAAGGATTCAATTTTAGAGCTAAACTCAAATCATAATAATATTTCCAAATTAGTCAAGAAAGAAGAACCTTTTTCTTTTTTTTTTTTTTTTTTTTTTTTATATAACCAAGGGTGTTTCTGATCCCGAGGATTTCAAACTGCAGCCTGTAGTACTGCCTGACCAAAGGCAGTATCCGCATTTCTTCTCACGTCTAGTTGATAAAACCTTGTAAACGTGTGGACTGATGACCACGTTGCCGCCTTGCATATCTGAGCCATAGAGATCTGATGGTGTGCTGCCCAAGAGGCGCCCATGGCCCTGGTAGAATGGGCTTTTACCGACAACGGAGGGGGCAACCTCTTCAATCCGTAAGCTTGAATGATTAATTGTCTAATCCATCTCGAGATGGTGGATTTTGCAGCTGCCTGCCCCTTCTTGGGGCCATCTGGTAGAACGAATAACACCTCTGTTTTCCGGATCTTTTCCGTAGCTTTAAGATAGGCCTTCATGGCCCGGACAATATCCAAGGTATGCAGCAACCCCTCCTTTCTAGATGTAGGTTTTGGAAAGAAGGATGGAAGTACCAAATCCTGGTTTAAGTGAAATTTGGATATAACCTTTGGTAGAAAGGAAGGATGGGGCCGGAGAACTGCCCTGTCCTTATGCAGAACAAGATATGGTTCCTTACACGATAAGGCTGCTAATTCTGACACTCTCCTGGCCGAAACTATGGCGACCAAGAAAACCAATTTTCTTGTCAGTAAGAGTAAAGGAATCTCAGCCAAAGGCTCAAAAGGCTGTTTCTGTAGAGTGGACAGGACAAGATTTAGGTCCCAAGGACAAACTGGTGACTTGACAGGAGGATTAATACGCAAGACCCCCTGTAAGAAGGTCTTTACCAGCGAGTGGGTGGCCAGCGGCCTCTGAAACCACACTGACAGAGCTGAGATCTGTCCCTTGATTGTGCTTAGTGCCAGGCCTTTATCCACTCCTAGCTGGAGAAAACTTAACACCCTATCAATAGTATATTTGCGGCAATTCCATCCTTTGGATTCACACCAGCCTATATAGTTCCTCCACACCCTGTAATAAATTACCCTGGAGACCGGCTTTCTAGCCTTAATCAGGGTAGGGATTACCTGCCTAGACAGACCCCTACCCCTGAGAATCAGGGATTCAGCCTCCAGGCCGTCAAATTTAGACGCTGTAATGTAGGGTGGAGGATCGGGCCTTGTGAGAGTAGGTCTGGTTGTAGAGGAAGAGTCCAAGGGTCTCCCACTGCCATATTCAGGACTAGTGAGTACCAAGCCCTCCGGGGCCAAGCTGGAGCTATTAGAATGACTGGCTTGTGCTCCACTCTGATCTTGCGCAACAGGCGGGGGAGTAACTGTAGTGGAGGGAATGCATATAGAAGTTTGAATTGATGCCAAGGGCAAACCAACGCATCGGTTCCGCCGGCCATAGGATCCCTCGCTCGCGACACGAACCTGTCTAGTTTCTTGTTGAACCTGGATGCCATTATATCCACGTCTGGCGTTCCCCACCTCTGGCAGATTGTCTGAAAGACCTGGGGATGCAGAGACCACTCCCCTGGCAACAGACTCTGGCGACTTAAGAAGTCTGCCTGCAGGTTGTCCACTCCGGGAATGAATATCGCTGAAATGCAGGGTACATGAACCTCTGCCCATTGAAAAATCAAGTTCACTTCCCTTTGAGCGGCCTGGCTCCTGGTTTCCCCTTGGTGGTTTATGTATGCCACCGCCGTGGCATTGTCTGACTGGATTCTCACCGGGAACCCCTTTAATCTGGAGGTCCACGCCAACAGGGCTAGGCGAGCAGCTCTGATTTCCAAGATATTGATGGGGAGCTGCCTCTCTGCTTTCACCCAAGTTCCCTGGCGGGAGAACCCTTCGAAGACCGCCCCCCAGCCTGCCAGGCTGGCGTCTGTGGTAACTACCTTCCAGACAACAGGGCTGAAGGATCTTCCCTTTAGAAGATTCTGAGGGTTCAACCACCAGGCCAGGCTCTGTCGGACCCTTGATGATAGCGTCAAAGGGGACTCTAAGGCATGTGCCCTCTTGCCCCAGGCTGCTAGAATGGCTGCCTGTAGGACGCGAGTGTGGATCTGAGCGTATGGTACTGCCTCGAATGTGGCCACTAGCTTGCCTAGTAATCGCATACACAGGCGAATAGTTGGTCTTTTCTTGTTTATAACCAACTGAACCAACCCCTTGATCGCCTTGATCTTTACAAGGGGCAGGAACACCTTTTGATGTTCTGTGTCTAACCTCATGCCGAGGTATTCCAACTGCTTTGTAGGCTGGAATGCTGACTTTCCCTGGTTTAGGACCCAGCCGAATTCTTCGAGGTACCGAACCGTGAGGTTTACTGCCTTTTGCAGACCCGTCCGTGAGTGATCTATGATTAAAAGGTCGTCCAAGTATGCTAGGACTGTGACTCCTTGGATCCTTAAATTGGCCAGAACTGGGGCTAGGATCTTCGTGAATACCCGGGGGGCCGTGGCCAGCCCGAAAGGGAGCGCCCTGAATTGGAAGTGTCGCTGCCCCACCGCGAAGCGTAAAAACCTTTGATGCGACTGAAAGATTGGTACATGAAGGTAAGCATCTTTTATGTCTATGGAGGCCAGAAAATCGTCTTTCTGAAGCGCGGCGGCTGCTGACCGGATGGATTCCATCCGGAAGGACCGCACCCTTAGATAAGCGTTTAACCTCTTTAGGTCCAAGATTGGCCTGACATCGCCGTTGGGCTTTGGTATGACAAAGAGATTGGAATAGAAACCTAGGCCTTGCTCTTGGGCTGGCACCTTCCTTGCTGGATCCCTTGGTAGCCTTGATTCTTGAAAATGAGGCGGAGGATATCTTAGAAACTCCAATCTGTAACCTGTGGTTACAGATGCCCGGGCCCAATTGTCGGGGATCTTGGCTTCCCAAACTTCTGAGAAGAGACGAAGCCTTCCCCCCACCCGTGAGAGTGGGGGCGCCCCTTCATAAGGCAGACTTAGGGGCTGTCTTTGACGGCTTGCGATACCACGGCTTCTTACCCCCAGGGGTCTGTCCCTGCGATCTACTGTTAACGTTGGATCGTGCAGGCGGCCGTCGATACTGCCTGGAATTAGAGGGCCCCGAGACAGGAAAAAGCTGCCTTTTAAATGTAGGAGCCCGGAATGTCTTTTTGACCGGTAAAAGGGTACTCTTGCCATTTGAAATAGTCTGAATATATTTATCCAGATCTTCTCCGAAGAGTCGTCCTCCATGGAAGGGAAATCCTGCCAGAAGCTTTTTGCATGGGGGTTCTGCCGCCCAGTTCTTCAACCATAAGAGCCTTCTCATGTGTACCAAACATAGTGATAAACGAGAAGCCTGCTGGATGGAATCTTTTATAGCATCTACCGCGAAACACAGAGCTCTGGGAATGTCAGCAAACTCTTCTGCTTGTTGGGTAGGCATGTCCTTTAACATCTCTTTTGTCTGGTCTTTTAATGCCTGACAAACTCCAATTGCAGCTACCGCTGGCTGCACCACTGCTCCTGCCGTAGCAAAGGATGCTTTTAAAAGTGTCTCTAATCTTTTATCAACCGGATCTTTAAACATATGTATGTTTTCCACCGGGCAAGTTAGTGATTTATTCACACATGAGATGGCTGCATCCACTACTGGGAGCCTCCACTTCTTGGAGAATTTTTCCTCCAAGGGATAAATGACCGCAAATCTTTTCGGTGGCAGAAAAACCCTGTCCGGCCGTACCCAATCCCGAAAGATCAATTCCTCCAAGAGAGGATGGACCGGAAAAACTGCGTTGCTTAACGGGGCTTTCAAAGAGCCCAGAGAGGATACCGGAGGAACCAGAAGTTCTGGCAATGGCAAACTAAATGCCGAGCGGACCATGTCCGTCAAAGACTGTACCCACAGTCTCTCTGTCTGGGAGTCTGAAAATGGTTCCTCAGAGGTAGACCCCTCCATCCCTGAACCCTCTTGGTTCAGGTCCAGTTGATCCTCCTGTGATTCTAATTCCTCCGGAGAGAGAATCTCAGCATCTGAGGATACACCCCCTGGTGATGGGGATCTAACCCGTTTCTTACCAGGAATAGCTCTGGCGATCAATGCCGCTATTCTCTCTTCTAGCCCCCCTAGGGATACGGCTAGCATCTCCTCTGTGACAAACACAGGGCTGGGCTGATCTGGGCCAGCCTCCGCACCAGATCCCCCTAATGGCTCATCCAAGGCGCTTCTTAAATTAATAAGCTGCGGGGAAAGTATCGGCATATCAGAATCAGAAAGGGACCCCTTTTGTTTTTTGGTCTTTTTTGTCCCCTTTGACCCCGAACCCTTGGAAGCCATAATACAAAATCGAGGGACTCCGCCCACACAACAGACTGTAGTGGCCAGGAGTACAAATTTCAGAGTTTAGGGGAGAATAGATCACTAGTGTCCCCAAAAACTGATGGGCCCGTATGTTGGTCTTTTTTTTTTTTTTTTTTTAAATAATTATATATTATATATTATATATTTGACAACATACAATGACCCTAATTTAAGTTTGCCAGCCTCCAACCTGCTGCAAAATAAGGGGGATTTCTTGGCTTAACAATAAAGGCATTGGAACAAAGTCCACATGTACTACCCCTCTTCCGCCACCGGGAGTCACTGTTCTGCCGCTCTGCGTCCTCTCCTTGAAAAAATCAGCCTCAGACTGAGCCCTGACAAGGCCTGCTGTCTATAACAGCACAAAGGCGCGCCCCTGTATGACGCCGCAGGCCCGCCCCCCCCCCGCCCTCCTGTCTGGACGGCGCGAAAAACGTCAATAAGACGTGCGCGCGCGTATGCCGGATACAGGAGGAACATGGAGGAGCCGCGCTGCTGGAGATCCAGGCACGCAGAAACAGGCGGCAGATTCAAACCCCCGGCCAGGTAGGACTCTCTCAAGGCCCCTAGGGATCCTTACTAGCCCTAGGAAGAAACAGCAGGTTAGCTAGCAACACATATTTAGACAGGGGGGCCTAGTGATGGGGGGAGAAAGGGTGTCATCCTGTCTCTTTTAGACATAGTGATCACGGTTGCCCATGCAGAGCATACTTAGGCTATCCCCCCTTTTAGGTTACCCCGGGGAGCCTGCTGTCGAACCAAGTCCCGCAGGCTCCCCCTTACCTGCTCCATGCTGCAGGATGTTTGACCAGCAAACTGATCCAATCTTCTCCCATCTCCGTGGGTAGCGTAGTAGACCTTCAGGCCCTGGGGTCCTATGAAGGTACCCACTGTCCTGGACCTATATAGCACCCTGGCAAAACAGGAACTTTATGGTTTTTGCAAACTCCAAGTCCTGGGCCCAGGGTCCAGCCCTCCAAAGAGGAGCATTATAGGCAAAACCCCACGGTTTGGGGCCCGGGTACTGTCCACTTTGGCACTGAGGCTCCTTGGACAGATCCGGTTAGCCCGCCCTTAATCCCAAGGATGTGGAGCAAAGCTATTCCGTGACCAACACCTAAGACACTGGCGAAAAAACTGAGGGACTCCCTCTAGGGGAGGGGGTTATATAGGGAGGGGACTTCCTGTTTGAAGATTGCCAGTGTCCACACCTGAAGGTACTCCATATAACCCACATAGTAATGAATATGCCGCTCTGTGTCCCGTGATGTACGAGAAAGAAAAATGATCTAGCAAAGCTCGGTGACGTACAACACGTACGACAGCAATATAAAGGGGAAGTTCCATTCGCCTTTGGGCTGCTTTAGCCGATTCAGTGTTAGTAAAGGACAATTCACGCTTTTCTGTCTGTTACAGCGTGATGAATGTGCTTACTCCATTATGAATGGTAGTTTTACCAGAACGAGCGCTCCCGTCTCATAACTTGCTTCTGAGCATGTGTGGGTTTAAAACGTCGTTTTAGCCCACACAGGATCATTTTTTACAACCCGTCGTTTTTCAGAACCTGCCCACACACGATCATTTAAAATGACATTTTTGAAAAACAATGTTTTGGCATGCCGAAAAATTATCGTATGTATGCAGCATTAGGCTCTGCAAAGAGGCTTCCATATGCAACATATAAAGGACAGCTGAAAGCCGCCAGAGGGAGAACAAGTCCCTGATCTAGTAGTTAACAGATACATCTTTAACTAAGAGTATAGCTTAGGATGTAGCCCCTGTATGCAGGGATAACCTGCTAGATTTTTACTGTATTACATTGAGAACTAGAGAAACAGCCTCACCTTTCTGAAATCCCGTTTCTCATAGTCGACCTCTGCAATCTTTTCATATTCTAAAACAGCAGCTGCATTTTTCAGCTAAAAGAGAAAGAGGTGAACAGTAAAGTATGCGACCTTCCAAGTACATGCTTATGTTGGAAGGGGTATGCTGCGTCAGGATTCAAACATAGAAAAACACATACACCCCTTAATTTCCTCTAATTAATGTACAAATGCAGAGACTACCACATTCTACTATACCTCTAGCCGAGTTTGTTCATTGTTAGGCTCCACCTCCATAACCTTCTGGAAACAGCGAGATGCGGCCATTGCATTTCCCAGAGTCAGATGACACTTTCCCTCACGCTGGTGACCCTAAAAACATACAACAGGATGAGGTAAAAACAATGAAAATCTTTAAAAGGGTCACAATGATGGCTGGAAAATCCAACAATGATCGGAAAATCCTGCAATGGATTAGTATAAAAACAAACCCACAAATAAATGTTTGCCGGCAAAATAATTTTGGTTGCCGGTCCTTTTTTCTTGTTTTAAGAAAAATATAGGGGCTGCCATTGCTGAGCTTTTTTTGAAAATGAAAGCACAAGTATGCCGAGCAAGTGAAAGTCAAAAGTCTATGTGCACACTTTTTTTAATCAGCGATTTATTTTTTATTTATTTTAGAAGCAATGGGAAGCTATATTGGTCAAAGAGCATATCTGCATTATCAGAGCTGGACTAATAAAAGACTAAATAGAAGTGCAGCAACTTTTCTTTTATAATAGGGAGGTGCCCTTTTATGTGTTCTTTCAATACCTGGGGGAAGGGGGTCGAAAATGTGCGAAAAAGAAAAGAAAAAAACCTTAGTTACTTACCGGTAACGGTATTTCTATGAGTCTTTCAGGACAGCACTTGGAGAGAGCGCAGCTCCACCCATTTCCCAGGAAACACTGCAGTCACTGCTATAACTTCCGCCCACCTCCACCATGGCCTCAGTTGTACACGAGCACCTCCGGCCATACTGAAATGAGATAAGCAGAACATAGCAACCAAAACACGTTAGTACAATACACATATATATATATACACATATATATCCACCAGAAGAGAGAAGGGTGGGTTATCGGTGCTGTCCTGAAAGACTCATAGAAATACCGTTACCGGTAAGTAACTAAGGTTTTCTCACTTCGTCTTTCAGGACAGCACTTGGAGATGATAACCGAGTACTTACTCTAGGGTGGGACCACCGCTTGCAGGACCTTCCTGCCAAAAGACTGCTCCGCCGCTGAGAGCAGATCCATCCTGTAGTGGCGAGTAAAAGTGGAAAAACTCGTCCACGTAGCTGCCTTGCAGATAAGCTCTGGTGAAGCTCCAGCCCGTTCTGCCCAGGAAGTGGCTACTGCCCTTGTAGAATGTGCCACCACCCCTGGGGGAGGTTCTATACCCCTAGCCTTATAGGCCTCGTGGATAGCCATACGGAGCCATCTGGCTAGTGTACTTTTGGAAGCACCGTACCCCCTACGTGCACCCGAGAACAACACAAACAGAGAATTGGATTTTCTAATTTCCCTGGTGACTTCCAGGTAGTGCATAATGCACCTTCTGACATCTAAGGTATGAAACTCTTCTTCCCTTGAACCGGAAGGAGCCGGGCAAAAGGTAGGTAACACTATTTCTTGTGTCCTATGGAAGGCCGATACCACCTTAGGAAGGAACCCAGGATCTGTCCTCAACACGACTCTATCTGGGAAGATGGTCAAGAAGGGTTCCACAATAGAAAGAGCCTGTAGCTCACTAATTCTCCTAGCCGAGGTGACGGCTACTAAAAGGACCGCTTTCAGGGTCCAAAATTTTAAAGATGCTTCTAACAGTGGTTCGAAAGGTCTTTTTGTCAGACCCCCCAAAACCACCGATAAGTCCCACTTGGGAAAAAACTTAAAGGGGGAAGGCCTAGCCCTGGCCAATGCCTTAAAAAATCTGATGACATAGGGATCTAGAGATAACCGTCTCTCTAGAAATACTGATAGTGCAGCAACCTGCGCTTTCAGGGTGCTGGCTGCCAGACCCTTGTCCATCCCGTCCTGTAAAAACTCCAGGACCGAAAAATTATTCATGGGGGAACAATTCTTTAAACTGCACCAGGAATTAAAGACTCTCCAGGTCTTGAAATAAATCGCCCTGGTAACTTTCTTCCTGCTACTAAGTAGCGTATCCACTAAGCGTTTAGATAAACCCTTCCTACTGAGGATTAACTCTTCAGTAACCAGGCTGCCAGGTTGAGCCGCTCCACGTTGGGATGGAGCAGGGGACCCTGGAATAATAAGTCCTTTCTGGCTGGAAGTAGCTGATGGGGTTCTATTGCCAGCTTCAGCAGAGTTGAAAACCAAGGCCTTTTGGGCCAGTATGGGGCTATCAGGATAAGAGTCGTCTTTTCTACCTGAAGTTTCCGCAGAACTAATGGAATCATTTGTACTGGGGGGAAAGCATAACACAAACGGAAGGGCCAGTGCTGAACTAACGCATCTAGACCCTCCGCTTGATCCAGTCTGTTGAGGGAAAAGAAAAACCGGAACCTTGGCGTTGGCTTGGGACGCAAACAGGTCTATCTGAGGGGTTCCCCACCTGTCTGCTATTTTCTGGAACACCTCTGAATTTAGACTCCACTCGGACTCCAGAACCCTCCTCCTGCTTAGGAAGTCTGCCAGGTGGTTTAAACTGCCCTTTAGGTGTACTGCAGACAGAGATGCCAGGTTTGTCTCTGCCCAGTAAAGCATGTGTAGGGCCAGATTCAGGAGAACCCTGCTCCTCGTGCCCCCCTGCCTTGAGACGTAAGCTACCGCTGTAGCATTGTCCGACAGTATCTGGACATGCTGACCCTGTATCGTCTCCTGGAAGGCCCAAAGCCCTAGGCAAACGGCTTTGAGTTCCCTCCAATTGGAGGATCTCTTGGCCTCTTCCCTGGACCAGGACCCCTGAGCCAACTGACCCCTGAGATGAGCACCCCATCCCCAGGAGCTGGCATCCGTAGTTAGGATCATTGCAGCGGGGAAGGACCACACTAGACCCTGACTTAAATTTGCGTGAGCCCTCCACCACCAAAGTTTCCTTTTTACTGAGGTTGGAACCCTGATCTCCTTCTCTAAGGTTTCTCCATGTGTCCAATTCTGTAGAATGGCCTGCTGGAGACTCCTTGAATGCAGGCGGGCCCACTGCACCGCCGGAATGGAGGATGTGAGAAGTCCCAGGGTGGACATAGCTGCACGAACTGACACTGACAGATTCGTCTGCACTGCCTTCACTGCTGCCTGAACCTTGATTATTTTCTCCTCTGGTAGAAATAACCTCTCCTGGATGGAATCTATGGTGTACCCCAAAAAGACTATGACCTGAGAAGGAACTAGATTTGACTTCTCTCTGTTCAAAATCCAACCTAGACCCTCCAAATGGGCCTGGGTTCTCCATAGGTCTTTGAGAAGCTGATCTTCCGTCTTGGCGAACAACAGGAGGTCGTCCAAGTATGGAATTACCGAAACTCCTTCTAGCCTCAGAGGTGCCAAGGCCTCCGCCAGCACCTTCGAAAAGATCCTCGGAGAGGAGGAGAGACCGAACGGCAGGGCCCTGAACTGAAAGTGTTTGATCTCGTTTCCTGCCCTGATCGCTAGACGCAGGAAACGCTGAGAAGCGGCTCTTATCGGGATGTGAAGATAAGCATCCCTTAGGTCTATCGAAGCCAGAAAGCAACCTGCAGGAAGGAGCCTTCTGACCGAGTAGATGGTATCCATCCGGAACCTCTTGTACTTGATTGACCGATTCAGGAATTTTAAGTTCAGAATCAAACGAAATTTTCCTGCCGGCTTTTTTACTAGAAACACATGGGAGTAGCAACCCGCCCCCTGTTCTTGTTGGGGTACCGGGGTGATCACCTTTTGCTGGAGAAATTCCTCTAACAGCAACAACATTGCCCGGGATTTCTCCTGATCCCTGGGCAGCTGAGTCGCGTAGAAACGCGACGGTGGTTTCTCTGAGAACTCCAGCGCGTAGCCCTCTGCAATAACCTTGAGGATATATGCACTGGAAGTTGTCTCTGCCCACTGTGGAAGGAACGACTGAAGACGTCCTCCCACAGCCAGGCGACCGTCACTGGGGTTTAGCGGGCTGGCTAGGGGAGCGAAACAACACCCCGGGTCTCCCTCTACCCCTCTGAGGCCGCCAGGACCTTCCACCCTGACCTTTTTGTGTCTCTTTAGGATCTTGGGGCTGGAAAAAAGGACGAAAATTTTTCCTGGTCCGCGGTACTACCTTTTTTAAGGGGAAAGCTTTTTTCCTATCCGCCGTCCTATCCAGAACAGTGTCCAGACCGGCGCCAAATACCAGATCTCCATCGAAGGGCAGACCACATAACTTAGCCTTCGAAGCCGTGTCCCCAGTCCAGGTTTTGACCCAGAGAGCCCTCCTGGCCGAATTCACTAGGGCCGAGGAACGGGCTGATATTCTCACTGACTCGGCTGAGGCATCCGCCATATAGCCTACTGCCTTCAAAAGAATCGGGAAGGACTCTAGCAACTCTCTGCGTGAGGTCCCAGACTCAATGTGACCCTTCAGCTGTTCCAACCAATGCTCAAGGTTCCTGGCCACTACTGTGGATGCCATAGCTGGTTTGAGGTTGGCCAGAG
Source organism: Rana kukunoris (assembly GCA_029574335.1). Classification (NCBI taxonomy): domain Eukaryota; kingdom Metazoa; phylum Chordata; class Amphibia; order Anura; family Ranidae; genus Rana; species Rana kukunoris. The sequence continues at coordinate 75,905,146 of CM056060.1, forward strand.
AGGCATCCCAAGCCTTCTTTAAGAGCGCCTCTGCTCTTTTATCTAGGGGATCTTTTAAGGTGCCCGTATCCTCAAAAGCTAAGTCTGTATTTCGGGATACCTTTGAAAACGCAGCATCCAGCTTAGGTTTCTTATTCCATACCTGCGCTGGATCCTCATCAAAAGGAAATCGCCTTTTAAGTGATCGGGAAAAGAAAGGAGCCCTCTCTGGGTCTTTCCACTCCCTTCTGACCGTATCTGACAATACTCTATGTACTGGAAAGGTTCGACACTTGACTTCGTCTAAACCCTGGTACATCTTGTCATGCAGAGACAAATGCGTCTTATCCACCTTAATGTTTAAAGTGGAATGAATGGTTTTCAGTAAGTCATCCACCTCTTCTAAGGACAACTTGTAACGTGAAGAAGAAGATTCTCCTGTATCTTCTTCTTCCGCCTCTGACCCTGAGACTAGGCTGCTAGGCTCTTCCTCCTCGGACTCACTACCTGCCCCTCTATAATCCAAGGGTGCACTAGTGGAGGCCTTAGCTGCTGACCCTGACGCCGCCCCTCTGTCCAAGTAGGAGCGAAACGACTGAAAGGTCTCTTCTAGCTCTTTCCTAAAGGAAGAGAGCATCTCTTTGGGTTGTTCGGAGGCTGCACTAGGGGAGGCTTCCCCTTTGACTATGTCCGTGATGCATGCCTTGCATAACGGTTTAGTCCAAGACCCTTTAAGGGTTGTTTTGCAGGTAGCACACCGTTTCTTAGGAGGGGGCACCGCAATTTTTAGCTTCTCTTTAGCTTTCTGAAAGACACAAAAGACAACAACCCCATGTTTAACTTTCTGTGCCTCAGACCCAAACCACCACCACCACAAAACAGCCAGTGAACAAAAACACACCAGGTCCCATCACCGCTGTACCAAATAAACACCACTCTCCCAGGGACGTGACTAGGGTGAGTGAGGCAGGCTCCTCTCCCCAAAGGGGCAGTAGGAGGGACATAACAAGGAACCAGGTAGACTTAAACCGCTGTTTTCCTACCTGGGCCGGGCTGGTGCATGTGGCTCCTGCTCCTGCCACCTCCGCTGCGTCTTCTGGCTCCATTCTCCCAGAACGCGGCGATCGTTTGTGCGCCTCTTTTTGAAAAATCCCGGTTAACCCCACCGCTGTGGGAACCGGAAATTGCACCGCCGAGGCTGCTCCTCCCTTCTGCGTTCCAGCGGCCGGAACCGGAAGCCGCCACGCACCGCCGGAAGTCCCGCCTCCACCGGAAATGACGTCGCCCGTCCTCCGTTACCGGGACATCGCAGACCCCCGGAGACCGGCATCTAACCGCCCCCAACATGGCCTGCAATGCCCAGCCTATTGGCGCGGAACCTCCGGCAGCCTTTACCCTCGCCGGGCTCGAGAAGAGGGGAGTACCGAAACGTCCCCCACGCGTCAGGGGGGAGGTTGGGTCTGCCTCCTAAACAACAACCGATCGCAGGTATGCTTTTTTGATCCATCTCCCCCTGGAGAGAGTCCAGCATCCTCCTGGTTCCCTGCAGCGCTTCCACCATGGCCGGAGGAAACACTACAACTGAGGCCATGGTGGAGGTGGGCGGAAGTTATAGCAGTGACTGCAGTGTTTCCTGGGAAATGGGTGGAGCTGCGCTCTCTCCAAGTGCTGTCCTGAAAGACGAAGTGAGAAAAATTGATGGTTAGCCGTCGGTATAAGTGGAAAAGCTCATGTTTCCTGTAGCTGGACATAAGCATCATCTCCCAGGCAGAGCGGGACACAAAGGTATAGCAAGTGCCCCAGACAGGATAGGAGTCAGTTTGCACTTTTTTCCCCTCATTTTGTTGTGGGAGGCTGCAGAAAACCTGAACATGCAATAAAACAGGTTATTGCCAGTTTAAAATTAAAAAACTGTGTGTGGACTATTGCTGCCTATATCCTCTAGTTGAGGCTTTCAAGCCTGACAATGGAGACAAGGCTGCCTATAAAGTCAGAGAGACAGCACAATATACAACTTGAATTTGGAAGAGTCAATGGCAGTCCCCATGTTCTTTTAATTGGTTTACTTTAAACCTAATTCAAAACTTGTCCACATTAGTCGTGCATTAGGCTATTAGGATCAATTACTGCACAAGGCTGGGTTCACATATCTGCGGTTTGCAGTCTGGTGTCCTGCGAGTTTTTGTTGACCGATTTAGGTGCAAATTCTGTGAATTCTGGACCCAAAAACGCACAGCACCCTTTTAAAAACTGCAGCGCAGTCGTCCCAGACTTGTATGAACCGGCTCCATTGAAAGCTCGTCACACACAGTCGGTGGAATAGGTGTTTAGGATCACTTGCTGCAAAAATTAGCCTGTTAAATCTCATTTCCAATCAATTGTATTACCTTTACAATGAAAATATATTTTTAGCAAACCTGTGCTTTGCCCATGCAGGGTAAACAGCAGGTTGGTTTTGATACACCCTTGATAAGGGGCGGGCTCTCTGGGTGATGCCATCTGATGGCCACACCCCATTGCTATATAAGCGTCAGCAGAGAGCGGGCGACAACAAAACAGATGAAGACATCAACAGAACACAAGCAGCCTTTTCCCTTTTTTTGCCGGTAACCGGCGGCGGGAAAAGACAGCTCAAAGAGGAGACGGCGGGAAAAGACAGCTCAAAGAGGAGACGGCGGGAAAAAGACAGCTCAAAGAGGAGACGGCGGGAAAAAGACAGCTCAAAGAGGAGACGGCGGGAAAAAGACAGCTCAAAGAGGAGACGGCGGGAAAAAGACAGCTCAAAGAGGAGACGGCGGGAAAAAGACAGCTCAAAGAGGAGACGGCGGGAAAAAGACAGCTCAAAAGGAGGAGACGGCGGGAAAAAGACAGCTCAAAGAGGAGACGGCGGGAAAAAGACAGCTCAAAGAGGAGACGGCGGGAAAAAGACAGCTCAAAGAGGAGACGGCGGGAAAAAGACAGCTCAAAGAGGAGACGGCGGGAAAAAGACAGCTCAAAGGAGGAGACGGCGGGAAAAAGACAGCTCAAAGAGGAGACGGCGGGAAAAAGACAGCTCAAAGAGGAGACGGCGGGAAAAAGACAGCTCAAAGAGGAGACGGCGGGAAAAGACAGCTCAAAGAGGAGACGGCGGAGAAAAAGACAGCTCAAAGAGGAGACGGCGGGGAAAAAGACAGCTCAAAGAGGAGACGGCGGGAGAAGACAGAGCTATTAATAAAGGAATAGTCAAAAACTGTCTCTCGTGTTTTTATTACATTTCACTGCTTTTTTTTGGTGAATGGGTAGGGGTACAATGTACCCTTACCCATTCACATAGGGGGAATTTGGGGGCCCCTTCTTAGATTCCAATAAGCCCCCCGCCTGCAGGAAGAGGCATTTGTCCTCAACATGCGGCCTGGTATGGTTCACACCATTTTTTTTTTTTTTTCAACGTGGGGTCCCCTCCGAATCCATACAAGACCTGAAGGGCCTGGTATGTTTTTTTACACTCAGCTTTCAGTGGGGATCCCCGCTGAAAGCCGATGACTCATCGGCCGACTTCCCTTCCTTAGCAACCAGCTATATACAGTGTAGCAAAAAACGCAAAATGCAGTAAAACAGCTTACAAAAAACGTTGGGTTAAAAATGCAAAATGCACTGAAAAACATCAAACGCAGCTGTAAATTGCATGGGCAAAGCACAGGTTTGCTTTAAGGCTTGGTCACATGGCCGATTTGGGATGAATGCGATCAGCCTCAGCCAGCAGCCTGTACAAATGAATGTCAGGCAGTACGGTTTGTAGGTCTCCACACATCCAATTGGTTACATGTTATTAGAGGCAGATGAGTGGACTGGATGCAAACTGTTGGAATCCAAGGCCACCCATCCGTCCCTAATCGCATGTAACAGGATGTGCGATTACATGCAAACAGCACTAAAGGCCAATCAAGCTTTGTTTCTTTGAAACATTTTCCCCCGCTTTATTTCTATTGTCTACAACAGACTTGGAGAAACCCAATATTGAAACTTGTGTTCAATAAACTATAAAGTTCATCAGGAAGCTAGATACAGCTATATCTGAACTTTTCTCTGATATATACAGTATACTGGATTGTCAAAGATAACTATTGTTTGTATTGCTACAACAATGCTGATGTTAGAATAAAAGTAGGATTTGAACTCAAATAAAAATTAGGGTTTATTCACACTGCCGAGATGCGGAAACACTGCAAATCCACTGCGGGTTCCTGCACCGCATGTCTCCCAGTGGCAGTTCAAACTGCCCTTTGCAAACTGCTGGGAGGGTCAGTTAAAAGTTAATGACACCCTCAAATCAGTTTGCATATCGCAAACTCTCTCGGACAACGCAGTAGTGTGAACCGGCCCTTATGGATGGATGCATGCGTTAATCAATATGCATAATCAATGCTGCAGAGTTTACTATTGATGACATTATCGTTTATATCTAGGCTTAATCGTTTATGTTTAATCAGCACAAAGGACATAAGTTGCCATAATTTGTCTCTTGTGCCTGGTCCTCTTTTTTTTTTAGTAGTAACTCTCCTCCGTCTCCCCCCACTCTATATGTGGTGTCAACACTTAGTGTTGTGAATATTGATACTATTTTGTTTTAACCAATAAAATTATAATTCACAGGGAGGAGGTGCTCTTTTTTTTTTTTAATCACATGTATACACCGCCTTAAGGCGCCATGCACACAGGATGTTAAACAAAAGTATTTCTGGCCGTTTGATTGCTGGCAGAAAAACACGCTTTTAACAGCATTTTTTTTTTAAACCGGTTTATGAGCGGTTTTTTTAGAGTCAGCATTTTCAGGCTTTTTTTAAAAAAAAAAAAACACTTGGCCTACATTCAGCTCTGCAATGTAAAAAAAAACTTTTTTTTTGTAGTCAGAAGAACTGCTCTGGAACGCGATTTTAGAGCGTTCAGACAACTCCCCTGCTAATAAACTTCCATGTGTGCACAGACACATATAATAGCATAGAGGGGAGTGTAAGGGCTATTTAAAAAAAATGCCCAAACTACCAAAAACATTTTATCAGCTTCAGTGTGCATGAGGCCGGAATATACTTAATGATCCATTTCCTAAACATACACACAACAGAAACGATTAACTTAATAACATGTATTACTTTCAAATATGATAAGAGCAGGAAATCCAAATCTAAGATCAGACTATCTACAGCTGCCTTAGAAAAGGTCAGCATTGAATTTGTTTTTAAAACTGAGTAATAGTATACAGCCATGGCCAAAAGTTTTGCGAATGACAATTTTTTTATATATACCGTATATACTCCAGTATAAGCCGACCTCAGCATAAGCCGAGGTACCCAATTTTACCACAAAAAAAAAAAATGGGAAAACATATTGACACGGTATAAGCCTAGGGTGGGAAATGTAGCAGCTGCTGTAAGTGGAAAAAGAGGGTCAACAATGCCCATCTGCAGCCTCACTGTGCCCATGTACCTTTGATCTCCAGCTGTGTCATGCAACTGCAGTCGTCCACTGTAACAAAGCCCCACCTCCTCCTCGTCTGCCATAGACTGAACACTGATTCAGTTTCCCAGCATTGTCATCAGTGTTCCGTCTATCACGGACGAGGAGGAGGCGGGGCTTTATTACAGTGGACGGCCGCCGAACAGTTAAGACTGACAGCGGTCTCGGAGACCCTCACTCGAGTATTAAGCTTTTTCAATATATAAAAAAAAATGTGCTCAAAAAGTTGGTTTATACTAGAGTATATAAGGTATATTAATTTTCGCAAAGTCTGCTGCCTCCTTTTTTTATATGATGGCAATTTGCATACACTGCAGAATGTAATGCAAGAGCGATCTGATGAATTGCAATTGATTACAAAGTCCCTTTTTGCCAAGAAAATTAACTTAATCGTTAACACAGGTGTCAGTGTTGACAAGGACAAGGCTGGAAATCACTCTGTAATGCTGATTGAATAACAGACTGGAAGCTTTAAAAAAAGGAGGTTGGTGCTTGAAATCATTGGTTAGTCTCTTAACCATGGTCATCTGCAAGGAAACATGCAGTCATCGTTGCTTTGCACAAAAAGGGACTCACAGGCAAGGATACCAAGATTGCACCTAAATAAATCATTTATCTGATCGTCAAGAACTTCAAGGAGAGAGGCTCAAGTATTGTTCAGAAGGCTTCAAGAAAACTACAGCAATGTCAGGACCATCTCCTACAGTTGATTCAGCTGTGGGATCGGGGCACCATCAGTGCAAAGCTTGCTCAGGAATGGCAGATGTGAGTGTCAGAAAGTGAACAGGCAGCAGGTTCAGCTGCCCACAGTTAAAATGGCTGCAGCCAGACTTAGTGAAGGGAGATTTCTACAGCATATTTGGCAAGTACAGAATCACAGTATATATATATATATATATATATATTTATATATAAAATATGCAAAGTGGTTGGAGGGAAGCTTCAGAATGGCAAAGATGTTTTTATTACAAATGTGAGCAGACCGCAGTTCCTCTTTAATGCATGTGTCAATAAAAGCCTTCAACACTTATGAAATGCCTGTAATTATACTTCAGTATACCACAGTAACAGCTAACAAACAGATATAGCAGCAGACTTTGTAAAAAATTTATATTTGTGTGTCTCAAAACTTTTGGCCACGGCTGTACTACAGAATATCCGGAGTATTAGTAATCACCTTAACAAAGGTGTCATCAAGTCGCACTGCTTGCTGAGAATCTTCCAGTGCTTCCCGGTACTTTCCCAGCATCATCAAGGTGGCTGCACGGTTTCCATAGTAACTAGCATTCTTGCATGAGCAATCTTGGAGAATAAAAAAAGAAAATTTTCTTTTGGTGACAGAAACAACTTGCATTAACATTAGTTACCTCTAGATGGCAACATTACACCATTTTCTATTCGCTACATTTGACATCTCAGAAGTATAAAATCAACCCAAAAGGCAAAGGTCACATATTAACCACTTGAGCCCCAGAAGAATTTACCCCCTTCCTGACCAGAGCACTTTTTGCGATTAGGCACTGCGGCGGTTATTCTCTAAAAAAAATTCTCCTCAGTTTAGGCCGATATGTATTCTACATATTTTTGGTAAACAAAAAAAAAAAAAAGCAATAAGCGTATATTCATTGGTTTGTGCAAAAGTTATAGCGTCTACAAAATAGGCTATGGGGATAGATTTATGGCATTTTTTTTTACTAGTAATGGTGGGGACCCAGACAGAGCGAGGAGCACAAGGGGGAGCTCAGACTGGCAACCATTGTCACTGGAAATGTAAGGAAGGGGGGAGGAAATATAAAAAAATCAGTAATTCAGGGGAAATCATCTGATGAAGATACTTTCTATAACAACTGCCTAAAAGGATATTACCCTCAAATTGGTTGGATTTCCTCTTACTTCCTGTTCTGCCTACAAGAAATAAAGAAAAGTAAACTCTCCCCAATGGGACAATGACAAATAAAACCTTACAGTGATATGAACCATTCCCCGCTTTTTTTTTTTTTTTATTAAACATTTTTGGTTGATTTGGTCCAACATAAAACTGACAAACACCCTCTGTAATTTACTGCATTCAAAAATGATTTAACATGCTAGAAATGGAAAACCTACTTTAGGACTAGTGTTGGAATAAATGTGTTATCACTTAGGAATTCAACTCACCTATGGCTTTTGTGTAGTAGTTGTAGGCCTCATTGTAGTCCTTCTGGACATAGAATGCATTCCCCTTCTCTTTGTATGCTTCAGCCTCCCTGTAATAAACACACGCCTTTTAGTGTTCAATCCATACAGGTCTGGGATAGAGTTAGGTTTAGTTACCACACCACTGGGCCATCAGGGGCATCTGCAAAGCAAAGCCTGGCCCATAAAACTACCATTGTAAGAGATCAGCACTATCGTGCCCAGAAGATATGACATGCTATTTGTTACATCGCTCTCCACTGTTTAAAACCCACGCATGCGCAGTGTACTTTCTTCCCTGTAGCAGTTGTGGATAAGCTCAGTTGGGAGTGCTACTCTTACCCTACAAGTATGGCAATTAAACTAGGATGGCGTTTCCAAACCGTACAGAGTTTAACCTAATAGGACTCCTTTTCTGCATAGTCATTTAGTAATCATACATTGGTATTCTGGAACCAATGGGACACCAAAAACCAGTCAAAGCATCTTAGAACCGAGTCCGACTGTCCATCTGGTAAAAGCCAAACGTGAGAACAGAAGACCAGATGGCAGCCTGGCAAAGCTATGAAAATTAAACCTGATAGGCAAAGGAAGCACAAAGGTCCTGTTCACATTTGTGTCAATGACCTATTTTTTTGTGCCATTTATTCAACATTTCTAAAGCCCCATAACAACCAGTCAACGCCTGCCATGAATATTACAATCGTACCACACAGGAATGATAGTGTTGTGTTCATAAGGCATCAATGTTTGTCTTGTAAAAGGTTTGATTTTTTATAATAATTATCTGAGGCTCCTCCCCGCCTCGGATAACCCCCTCTGTGAAGCACTTTCCCAAGGTGGTCTACCTTGCAGTCACACTCTCGTGTCCTGTATTCGGCGTCCAGAGCCGCCGGGCACAGACTCACCCCCCCCCCCCCCGGTCATTGGATTTGATTGACAGCAGCGCAAGCCAATGGCTATCCAATGAATAGGCGAGAAGCCCGGGCAAAGGCAGAGCGCATTCATGACATAGTTCTTCAGGGCTCAGGTAAGTAAAACGGGGGGCTGGTAATAGGAACATGTTTTTTCACCTTAATGCATCAAGACGAAAAAACATGTACCTTTACAACCCCTTTAAATGGTAATGTTCTACTGCACACTTTACAGCTTACACTATTCAACTAGTATCTAATGTATGATTAATGTAGATCAAGATTTATAGCTTTAAATGTACTTAACACAAACATAGTAATCGTAATTGTGTAACGTTAAAGGAGCAAAAAAGGTCTTCACCCAACTGTACACAGAGTAAGCCTAGCGTGTAACAAAGTAACCATTAGCAAATACATTTCAGATTAATGAACTTGGTGCAATGGAGCAAAACATTCTAAATAGCCTCTATGCGATGCTATATTTTGTCTTACTGAGCAAATCCAAGTGCAATAACATTTAATATGTAAAAACCCATAGCATATCGCTGAGTTACAAAAATTAGACCAATAGGGAAGGAATGGGGGCGACTTATAACAAGTGGAGATGTCAAGATTTGTGATGGCAAAGTAGCATGACAAGTCGTTTACCATGATTTCCAATGACAACCATTCATATTAGTACAACAAAGTCGTTCCGACCTAAAGTTAGTCCCTGCACTACTTTGGTCAGATTTTGATGCCACTTACACAGGCATTCCCTGAAATCGCACCTGCAAAATTGCGCGACTTTGATGTCGCAGTAGTGAGAAAAGGGCCTAAAACGGAACTCCAGGAAAACAAAAAGTCCTTCCTTGCAGTAGAGCTGTGCCTGCATTGTAGGCATTTATTTATGGATACAGCTGTTTAACCTGATCCTTTACACTGCTAGACTGGTCCTTGTAGCCTCTTCTTCCAGACATGGTAGTCTGAGAGCTTGTCAAGTCCTTAAAGTGATACTAAAGTCTCTTAAAAATAACAGTCATCTCCTTGCATGGCCCAGATGGCCAACATGTCACTGAACCGGTCACTGGTGTCCTCCCAGTTCAGAGATTTCTTTGAGGAACTTTACACATCCACTAGTCTGGCCGATTAGGGCCCGATGACCTACTTCCTCAAAGGCATCACACTCCCCCACTTATCTACTGATCAAATTGACCTTCTTGAAGCGCCCCTCAGCACGAAGGAGATAGCGAGATGCCATAGCTGGGTTTGCTAGATCCAAGTCTCCGGGATCTGGCCGCCTCCCGATTGAATTTTATGCCCAGTATAGTGAGGTCCTCACCACCAGGCTGTTAACCTTGTACAATCACTTATTTAAGACGTTTATACTTCCCCCATCCATGAGAGAGGCGACCATGGTACTTATACCAAAACCAAGAAAAGGACCCGAGATACCCAGAATCCTACCGCCCCATCTTCCTCCTACAAGTAGACATCAAAATTCTTGCCAAAGTTCTAGCAAATCGACTCAATCAAGTAATACTCTCTTTAATTCACCCAGATCAGGCAGGATTCATGCCAGGCGGCAACACCTCCTTTAACCACTTGCCCATGGTGTCATAGTCAAAATACTTCATGACTTTAAAGATGGATATCTCGGTAACGGCAGCAGCTGCTGCCACAACCGAGATATCCATCTTTTCCATGGGCAGTGCTGTACACGATAATGGCGGTCCCAGCGGCGGATTCGCCGCAAGATCGCCGTTATCGGTGGCGGGAGAGGGCCCCCCCCCCCTCCCGCCGCTCTCCCGCGCTCTCCGCCGCTTACCGGAGCCGTCGGTAACGGCGGAGGCGATCGGGTCCTCTTGCTGGCTGTGTTGGGATACGAGTGAGGGAAAAATCGCCCCCACCCGTCCCCCACAGCTCTGCTGGGCGGAAGTGACGTCAAAACGTCACTTCCGCCCAGCGTCTTAAAGAAACATTTTTTTTTTCTGAAATTTGAAAAATGACATTTTTTTTTTTTTTTTTTCTTTTTTTGCATTTAAGCCTAAATATGAGATCTGAGGTCTTTTTGACCCCAGATCTCATATTTAAGAGGACCTGTCATGCTTTTTTCTATTACAAGGGATGTTTACATTCCTTGTAATAGGAATAAAAGTGATAATTTTTTTTTTTTAATTTATTTCGATGTATAAAATTATAAACTAATTAAAAATAAATAAGAAAACAAAAAAAAAAAAAATGTAAAACGCCCCGTCCCGACGAGCTCGCGCGCAGAAGCGAACGCATACGCGAGTAGCGCCCGCATATGAAAACGGTGTTCAAACCACACAAGTGAGATATCGCCGCGATCGTTAGAGCGAGAGCAATAATTCTAGCCCTAGACCTCCTCTGTATCTCAAAAAATGCAACCTGTAGAATTTTTTAAACGTTGCCTATCGAGATTTTTAAGGGTAAAAGTTTGACGCCATGCCACGAGCGGGCGCAATTTTTAAGTGTGACATGTTGGGTATCATTTTACTCGGCGTAACATTATCTATCACAATATATAAAAAAATTGGGCCAAATTTATTGTTGTCTTATTTTTTTATTCAAAAAAGTGTTTTTTTTTCAAAAAAAGTGCGCTTGTAAGACCGCTGCGCAAATACGGTGTGACAAAAAGTATTGCAATGACTGCCATTTTATTCTCTAGGGTGTTAGAAAAAAAAAAATATATAATGTTTGGGGGGTTTAAGTAATTTTCTAGCAAAAAAAACAGTTTTAGTCTCGTAAACACCGAATCTGAAAAACAAACCCGGTGGGCAAGTGGTTAATTTACGCAGACTCTACGTTTTTATGGGTTGCCTGTAAATTAATGTAGGCTCCCGGGTGGTTGTGGCACTGGACACGGCTAAGGCATTTGACTCCGTGGAATGGCGATATTTGTGGCGATGCCTGGAGAGATACGGTTTCGGTCCCAGGTTCTGTAAATGGGTCCGGCTGCTTTACCTGGCTCCTGCGGCCAGAGCGATGGCGAATGGGTGGCCGTCTCCAATGTTTAACCTCAGCAGGGGTACGAGACAGGGCTGCCCACTCTTGTACGCTCTTGCCTCGGAACCTTTGGCCGTGTCCATCCGCACAAACTCAGAAATTGTAGGTCTGCAGATGGGTCCCTTGGTAGAACGAAAAAAAAAAAAAAAAATCAGCCTATATGCAGACGATACAATGCTCTACCTAGCTGACACAGGCCCTGCCCTTCAGGCTGCACTCCGATTGATCAAGAAGTTTGGAATGTTTTTCGGGCTTAAGATCAATTGGGGAAAAATCGCAGATCCTACCAGTTGATAGCTTCCCGCCATCTGAACCCATGTCAGGAACTCAGTTACAGCGGACAGATGTCACTAAATACTTGGGAATACACATCACAAGGAGCCCAGCCGACTATATTGCCCTTAAAAATCGAGCCCCTCTTCTCGCTGGTTAGATCTAAAATTCGAAATTGGGCCCGCTTACCCTTAGGGGTATGGGGCCGTGTGAACCTTATAAAAATGGTCCTTCTCCCAAAAATTGTATATGTTCTCTGGCACTCTCCAATATACCTACCACTGAAATACTTTAAGACACTTGAAGCCCTCCTCAAGCCCTTAGTATGGGGTAACAATAGGCACAAACTAGCTTGGCAAGCCCTAAAAAATTTGACGGCATTGGGTGGCACGGTGCTACCGGATTTTAACCTATATTACATCGCCGCACAGCTTTCCCAATTATACCATATTGACAAAGTAGACGGTACGCGGTTTCTCCTGTTGCTCAGCCCGCGGAAGGCCCGAGTCACAGGAGATGCGCTCTACGCAATGTCAGCAGGGTCTGGGAGTGCCGAACAGGTGGGAGATGCGAAGTCCTTGCTGTATCAATATAGGAGGATTTGGGATCTTGCGTCCACCAAGCTAGGAATACCCCAATACAATGACTATACACCACTGTGGCATAACAGGGGACTGCTGGAGTTTGCTCACATTTAGGGATCTGAATTATGGGCAGCACAGGGTGTTTATTACTTACATCACATACTGTCAGACTGAAAACTCAAAACCTATCGAATGCTTAAAGAGGAGTTCTCATTACCCAAACATATGCTCTTTAGGCTTTTTCAGTTCAGACACGCAGCCCAGGTACAATTTTCACATCCTATCCACAGCCTACTCCACACCCTGTTGTGTCCATAGTCAAGCACACAGACCCCCGCAGATTGATATCTGCGTTCTACAATATGCTATCTACCCCCATCTCCACCAAAATTGCTTTTGCTTTAAAGCCACGCTGGGAGAGGGAAGTGGGTCCCATGGATGATGAGGAGTGGGAGGAAGCATTGGGGACCTGTAAGACAGTGTCCCCAGGCTCTCGGAAAGGCTGTCACAAGTCTTCATAACACACAGGAGCTACCTCACTCCCATTCGAGTGGCTAGATACAAATGTGATCAGTCTGCCCTCTGCAAGATGTGTGGTCAAGAAACGGGCACCTTTTTTCATCTGATCTGGGCCGTTTTCAAAAATCCAAGACCTTTGGAAGCAAATTGTAACTTTCTTGCACGATGATATGGGTTCCCCTGTCACCCTTGACCCCAAGCAGTGCCTACTGGGAATATTCCCTGAGGAGATGGATAATACACCAAAATATTCGTCCACGAGTCCCTATTCTCGGCCAGAAAAATCATAGCTAGAAAGTGGATGAGGCCGACAGCCCCCAGTTATTCAGAATGGAAGGCAGAGGTGAACGTCTCCTTACCTTATAAAAAATGCATATACATTAATAGAGGCTGCCCTGCCAAATATAACAAAGTCTGGGATCGCTGGTTGGGAGACTCAGAAACCTGCGGGTAAAGTACAATTCTCTTGACAGATTTCTATGTTATACTCGCTGGGTTTCTTTTTTTTTTTTCTTGCCTTTACTTTATTTCGAGGACTGCCTGTCTATGGCCATATGATTGTAATCAGTTATAAACTACTGTAAGCAGCCAGCTGTGAATGTTCGGTACATTATACCTGCTCTGCATGTCAATACTGCAACTCATGTATGTTAATCCAATTGTTGACCGTGTCTGCATTTTTTCTTCTCAATAAACACCTTGTTTTTTTTGTTTTGTTTTTATTCAACATCTGCTCACGTGCTGTGTAGTGGTTTTGCACTGACCAGCCCAGATCCTCTTCTTCGAGGCCCCTCCCTCCTGTTGAGTGCCCCCCCACAGCAAGCAGCTTGCTATGGGATCACCCAAGCGGAAACTTCCTGTGTCCAGACACTGAGCCATGGCCCGCCCCCTTTCTCTTCTCATTGACTGTTAGCAGCAGGAGCCAATGGCGCAGGGCTGCAGTCTCAGCCAATGAGGAGGGGCAGCCGAGACACTGCTGCATCATCGCTGGATCTAGATGGGCTCAAGTATAAGAGGGGCTGCTGCTGCACACAGGTTTTTCATCTTGATGCACAGAATTAGAGGTCGACCGATATGGGTTTTTCTCTGGCCGATGCCGATATTTAGAAACCGGGGCGGCCGATATATGATGCCGATTTTAGCGGCTGATATTTTGGCCCGATTTTTGGATTGGGATGCATTGTGGAGGAGGGTGGATGAATGGTGCTGGGCGTGGGTGGGGGATGCGTTGTGGAGGGGGATAGATGGATGGTGCTGGCGGTGGATGCGTTGTGGAGGGGGATAGATGGATGGAGCTGGCCATGGGTGGGGGATGCGTTGTGGAGGGGAATGGCTGGATGTTGCTGGCCGTGGGTGGGGGATGTGTTGCGGAGGGGAAGAGATGGATGGTGCCGGCTGTGGATGGATGGAGCTGGCCGTGGGATGCATTGTGGAGGGGGGGTGGATGGATGGAGCTGGCCGTGGGTGGGGGATGCATTGTGGAGGGGGAGAGATGGATGGTGCTGGCTGTGGATGGAGGGAGGGGGGTGGATGGATGGAGCTGGCCGTGGGTGGGGATTGCATTGTGGAGGGAGGTGGATGGATGGAGCTGGCCGTGGGGGATGCGTTGTGGAGGGGGATGGATGGAGCTGGCCATGGATGGGGGATGCATTGTGTAGGGGGGGTGGATATAGATATATATATATCTAATAAAATGTGTGTATACAGATGTATCCGAGTGTGTATACAGGAGAGGGGTGTGCTCTGACATGTACACACTGTTCCCTCCAGCACTTCCCATTGGATAATACCTGTGAGCTCCCACGTGAGTTGAGCACTATGTACAATCACTAGAGCTGAGGCACCCATCAGAGATAATATGAATACATTACCCCAGTATCAGGCAGCCAGTTTACATGTTCTTCCTTATCTCCCGCCGTAGCCTAGAGCCCATGTGCAGTGATCCCGCCCCTGTCCCAGCATGCAGGAAGCTTTACAAGTGTGATCTCTTCTCAGACAACTGCTGCAGCTGCCCGGGCTTGACACGTTTGCTTTCTTCTTCTGCTACAGCCTGCCGAGGTAGAGGGGAGGGCGGTGCAGTTCTAGGGGCCGGCGCGCAGGCTATCAGCAGTGCGGCTGAAGGATTCATTTCTCGCGCTGCTGTAGGTGGAGCAGGGTTTAGTGTGGCAGCCGAAAATCGGACGATTTTTTTACAATAATCGGTCGATGCCGATTTTTTTAAAAACGGCCGATACACCGGGCCAACCTCTACACAGAATGCATTAAGATAAATACAATTTAGCGTTTACAGCCACTTTAAGACCACCACAGGGCCCACACAGATGACAAGGACACAGAGGAAAAGTCCACTGCTGGAGCAAACTAAAGTTTCCCCTGGAGTTGGACATCAGGGGCTGTAAAGGTTTAAAATGTTTTGAAAAATAAACATGTTTTTCTTGTATACTACAAGGATTTTGCACAGAGTGGCCCCGATCCTCCTCTTCTGGGGTTCCTCAGCTGTGGTCCTGGCTCCCCCTCTTATTAGGTGCTCCCACGGAGAGCCGCATTCTATTGGGCACTTGTGCGGGTGCGCTCCCTAGGCCTGCTGCTGTGTCCATTGACACAAACAGCAGGACTCGGCCCGCCCCCTGGGTCACTTGATCTGATTGACAGCAGTTGGAGGCCTATGGCTCCTGGTGTTTTCAATCTATCCAATGAGGACCCAAGACAGGGACTGAAGCTGTTGTGCTTGTCCCTGCAACTATCGGGTTCAGGCAAGTAAAAGGTGGGCTCTGGGGGCTACTGCAATACAGAAGGTTTTACAACCCCTTTAAGTGTCCACATGGCAGCACAATGGCTAAGTGGTTAGTACTTCTGCCTAGTAGCATGGGGTCATCAATTTGAATCCCAACCATGGGACTACCTGCCTGGATTTTGCACACCGTTTTCCTCACGCTCTAAAGACATGCTGGTAGATTGTCTCCTGTCCAATTTGGGCCATTTCATAGATCTATCTATATTGATATACGATATATCTATATTCACACACATATACATATAGTTTAAGACTGTGGGTGTCCAAGCGGTAATAAAGCACCAAAATCCCGGGGTTGGTTAAAAAATAGGGAGATATAAGATTTTTTAGGGTGCAAAGCAGATATTGATAAATCAAGTAATTTGTATAAAAATATTTTTATTTTGTAGAACAAAATAAAAAAACATAACATAAAAGGAGAGTACATCTGCTTAGTTCTCTCAATACAGGTCTCCTTCAAAGCAGACTTGTTCCAATATGAATAGAATAGAATATGCTGGAGCCCCTGGGACAACGATTGCTGACAAGTGATATAGTGTTTTGGATGCTTATTTCCATCGCATCTTGCCGACAGCATTTGTCCCAGGACTTTAGGTTTAAAGCTACTTTACCTCATATATGCTTTATGGTTGGTCCCCCTGTTCCCCGTGTTTACCCAGCACCTTGTGATGTGTTGGACCCGATTGGTGTGATACTGGTGGTGTCCATTATAGGAGAGACAGAATACATGTAATACTAGGCGGACAGTTCTTTTCCCTTTGAAAAAGCCCGATCTATGGGCGAATAATGTCGGGAATGCCAGCTGATACTACTGTCCTGTAATAATTACTTGATTTATCAATATCTGCTTTGCACTCTAAAAAATCCCATCCATCTCCCTTTTTTATATACATATAGTATTTGAATGTGAGTTAGGGTCCGAGACTGTAAGCTCAGGGACTCGTGTAAAAGTACAATATATAAAGCTCTTCGTAAATTAACAGTCATAAGTTCACGGAATAAAAATAAATGTTCCACAACTAAACTATAGCATGCAATGTGTCTTCTAGAATGTCTCACTGCCAAGTGACAAAAATTTTGGGTGTCCCAAGCAGAGTGATCTTTAGCAGCAAGTTAGAGCAGATAGAAGGTAGGGCAGAGGCAGTAGAGGCCGAAGATTTAAACATGGTCACCACTCTCCGGTCCCTCAATAATGCAGGGATGTCACTCTTGGAAGTGACAGGCCAAAGAGGAGGTGCTGTAAAATAAAGAGGCTGACACCAGCTATTACTACCCATTCTGAAGTCATTTACATATTTGAGCAGTACAGCTTTGGGAATCCTATAAAAACCACAGACTCTATAAAATGGCCTATTACTGTATCCAAGTTTACTACGTATAACTTTGGAACAAGTCTGCTTTGAAGGAGACCTGTATTGAGAGAATTAAGCAGGCCAGGCTGTCATTGTTAAAAAAAAAATAAACACACAGCAAGAACCTATGTGAAAACACTAAAACCTCACAAATAGTGGCTAAATGCATATGTATTTTCTTACTTTTCAGCAATAAAGCTAGGAAGCATTTCTTGGCTGTGTTCATTTCATATGAAGTATCCCTGGAAACAACAATGCAAAATGTATTATAGCATACATGATTAAATGTATCTGAAAAAAATTAAAATGTATGCAGGGAACGAAAAGTCAGTTTCCACAGCCTACCAATGCTGATCCAAGTGGTCAAAACAAGCTCACGGCTACAGCTGCAATTGTGAACTTGGTACTTTCCCCTCCCACAACTGAGTGATACAGGCGGCTGTAGAGAATTTGACATCGCCCCCAATCTCCTCAATAGTTAGTGAACTCAGAAACAACCAGCATTACCTCACTTGCAGGTTCAGAACTGGCCACGATGGTCAGGGAATCAACTAATCAAGCATAAGCTGCAGTGGTAGACAGAGGTGGCATAGTCTAAAAGACCACTGTTGTCTGCATACAGAGAACTTGTCACCCACTCCTACTTTCACATAGGGGGCTTGTTAGCAATAAAGTACAACTAAAGCAAAAAGGAGCAGCTGAAAATTAAAGAGGATGACCAGCGGGGCGGATGCATACAGAATAGGCCTCATGATAGGCAGTGCTATTCTTAAGGGGGCAGTTTGGTTATTCATTGAACACACCAAGTGGCAGATTTGTGTAGTTTGAGAAAACCATCCCCCAAAAAAGCACTGCTCAATAATACATCCGCCCCTTTGCAAAAAGCACTGCCCATCATGCGGCCTCATCCCCTTGTGTTGAATGTATAACCATATATCAGCCCCTTATTGTATTCCATCCCTTGCTGTATTCAATGAATAACCCACCCCAAGCATTGGCAGCGAGCAGCGTGTTGATTGCGCATGTGCCGTGTACAGGTGATGAACAGCCGTTTGTCCTCAGATTTTCAGCGGCCCCGTTAGCGCATGCCCCAGGCATTATCCAACGGGGGACCCATACCAACATTCTTTACCACCAGCTAATAACTGGTTAAGGAGCAGGCTGGGAAGCCAGTTGCTACATCCTTAGCAACAGATGAGTCATTAGCCGTTAGCAGGCTTCCCCACTGACAGCTGAATTTGCCTCTCACCGGCATGAACACGCCTCGGCGGCACGAGGCACAATCTGACAGAAATATTTCTTCCATCTGCTATTGTGCGCAGGTGCTGTCATAACAGCTGATCGTAAAATCAGCTGTTCTGTACGGCGCATGTGCAGTACATCCCGTGCACGTCTCGATAGCAGTCACTATCCGACAGAATACCGGAAATTGAAAAAGATGTGTGGGGGGAAAAAAACTGTTTGGGCCCAACCCTCTCCAATGCATACCAGGCCCTTGACAATCTCAGCAAATCTAGGGTGGAGAGGTTGTTATTGTTTAGGGTGGAGCTCTGAGGACAGCTCCTCAGTGCCCACCAGGACAGCTCCTCAGTGCCCACCAGGACAGCTCCTCAGTGCCCACCAGGACAGCTCCTCAGTGCCCACCAGGACAGCTCCTCAGTGCCCACCAGGACAGCTCCTCAGTGCCCACCAGGACAGCTCCTCAGTGCCCACCAGGACAGCTCCTCAGTGCCCACCAGGACAGCTCCTCGTCATTCACTGCCAGTCTGCCACCTCATCAGTGCCCACCAGCTGAGCGCTCGGCTCCGTTCCAACCCCCCGCCTGGCCAAGGAGAGCTCGTCCTCTGACCTGCTGCACACCCCGCCTCTTCCTCCACACTACAACCCCCAGAATGCAACGTGGCCAATAACTGGCAATCGGCAGCCGCCGCTGCCGACTTCCTCAACTGGGGAAAAAAAAAAAAAGTCAACAGACAGTGGCCAGGGAAGGGGGGAGATTTCAACCCAGCACGCCCCCGCTTCTGATCCCTCACAATCGGCCTGTTTTTACATAATAATCGGCCGATGCCGATTACTTTAAAAAGCCGAAATATCGGACGGTCGATATATTGGTCGACCTCTATTTTCGGCTATAGCATGCGGCACTGATTAAGCGGGGGGAAACCCAACAGGGTAATTTTACATAAGACATCAGTGGATTCACTTCTGTACAACCAAAGGGTCCATACGAAGTTTGGCTGGTCCTTGCTGAACTGCCTGAATTTTGATTCATGTATGACCAGCTTAAATAGACATTTATATTCTGCTTGCAGTTATGTAAAGTCTTGCCAGCTGCAGCTTTATCACAGCCTATGCTTTGTGAAAAGCAAAGCATGGAGAGGGGGGAAGAGACACTATTCCAGGAACCAGTGTGGATTATAGTAGCCTTGCTATTGCCAGCAGATGGCTAGAAGTACATAGCAAGTTTGTAGCAAGAAGTCTACACAAGATATAAAGAGATAAGGAACTAAAAAAAAAAAAAAAAAAAAAAAAAGATGGTGCTTAGAGTCCAGCATTAATATTGATTCGTGGCTTTAGATGTTCCGTAAGCCAAGTGTAAATGTGCATGAAGAACAGAGACAGATGATACGAAGCAAGACTTCGCAAGCCAGCAATAAGAAATCAGTACAATCTAAAGCTGCAGACATCTCCAGACTGAAGCAGATGTAATTGTTTTAAGAGTCACGTGATCCAATATGATAACATGCTGGGCTTGACAGCCACTTGAAAATGGTCTACTACGCAGTGCAGATGTGAAGGCTGGCGATCTGCTGCTCCAGGAAACAAGACACCTCTGCTATGTCACAAGGAGACCCGACAGCTATTAATAAAGCCTGAGCAGCCACTTCTGTGTGACAGCATGTGTGTCTGCAATGACAGGAGAACAAATGTGCCCATACTAGGCACATTCAGAATGCAGATCACTCATGAAGCACATATTGTACCATCAATCCATGACTTGTGTTTGGCTCAACTTAGTCTTTGGAAATCAAGTGCAAAGTTGGACACAAGGTCTAGGGAAAACAAGCTCCTCTTTTGGGAAAACAAAAAAGTGCCTTCACTAGTAACAGTATATTTCCTCAGTATAAAAAGAAGTGGCTGTAAGCTTTAAAAGGGTCCGATGGGAATAACTAACTGGTATGT
Organism: Rana kukunoris; assembly: GCA_029574335.1. Taxonomy (NCBI): domain Eukaryota; kingdom Metazoa; phylum Chordata; class Amphibia; order Anura; family Ranidae; genus Rana; species Rana kukunoris. Next base: position 75,925,421 of record CM056060.1, read on the forward strand.
TTCTTTTCATCGGCAGAACTGAAAGTGAAGATGGATAAATGCTGGTCAATGCTAGTCTACTCTTATTTGTCTGCAAGAGACCCGAGACTAGATGGAGGTCAGCGAGCTACGAAGACAATGACCCTAAACACACAGGCCACGTTATGCCTAGTACACAAGATCAGAAAATTGAGATTGTACGATAATCTGATTGTTAGTAAACAGCCTTCAAGAGCCAATCACAACAGTTCATCAGAAATTATCCGATGAAACAAAAACGCAAAAGATTTTTGTTTAATCAGCACAGTATTCGTCTGGAAAAAATAATAATAATAATAATAAATTATATATATATATATATATATATATATCTCAGAATAGCAAGACCGCGCATGCTCGGAAACTAAAGCATACATTACAGACACACATCACTTCTGAAGTTGTATTCTCTCATATGAAAAAATATGTAATAGTAACCTCTTCATTTTTTTAGTAAATAAATCTCAATTACACAATTTTTGCTAAAGCATAGAAGATGGGGTTTTGCCAAGTACATAGGTACACCTGTCAAGCCTAAAAAAAAATTGCACATACCCGTGAACAGGCCACACACTTCCATCCCTCAAAATGTTAGACACTTGCACCCCCTTCCTGCCCAGGCCAATTTTCTGAGCCATCACACTTTGGATGACAATTGCGTGGTCATGCAATGCTGAACCCATATGAATATAGCTTTCTCTTGGTGGCATTTAGTCACCACTGGGTTTTACCTGAGCCCAATTGTTTCAGCGATAGGGATAAGCACAGCCGCTCCAGCCACTGTCCCATATCCTCATTGGATAGATTGATAGCAGTAGGAGCCATTGGCTCCCGGTGCGGTCAAATCCAGTGACACAGGAGCCAAGAGGCCGTGCAGAGTCCTGCTGTCTGCAATAGAGTAGGTATTAAATATGTTATTTAAAAAAAAAAAAAATGAACCTTTACAATCACTAAGATAAACCTGTGCACAGCAGTCCCCCTTAGCCCCCCAATACTTACCTGAGCCCCATCTTAATGCAGCGTTGATGCACGAGAGGCTCGGCTGTCTGGGACTCTCCCTCCCGATTGGCTGAGACCTAGCAGCGCGCACCATTATCAGCGAGATGAGAGAGGGGGTGGGGAATGGACTCTGGATGGACAAAACAAAGCAGCTGCATGCAGTGGGGCACTCGGCAGGAGGGAGGGGCCAGGAGCGTAGGCGAAGGACACAGTAAGAGAAGGAACTGGGCTGCTCTGTGCAAAACCTTTCCACAGAGCAGGTAAATATAACATGTGTGTCATTTAAAAAAAAAAAATGACTAATATTACTTTAAAATAAAGTATAGCTTATTCAGTAAATAAACTAAATTTGCTTTATATTTTTTATTACAATGTATGTGTTCACATTTCACCTATACATGACAGGTAACCACCCCCTTTTCCTCATAATAATGTAAAAAAAATGTCAATACAGTGTATTTTAATTGATAGATACAGGAGGTCAACCAAAAAATCCAGAAAAAACACATGATACAAATGATATAAATTGGAGTTGCAGGCAGAGAGGCAAGAAGTTCCTTGTAGTTGGTTAGCAGGTTTGCACACATCTCAGAAGGTATTTTAGTCCCCTTTTCTTTACAGATCTTCTCTAAATCCATAAAGAGGAGGTTCATCCAAAAATGTACTTTCTGTCTCTATCTCATTTGCCCCAGCATACTGCTAACATCTGCAGTATGCCGTTTTTTTTTTTTTTGCTACTTATCTTTTTATGATCCGTTGTAATGCGGCTCCGAGCGGGGGATTACTTCCGGGTATAGGCGTTCGTAAACGAGGAGGAGTTGATTGATGGCTGTGGTAGGCGTGTCACGCCTTCCGAATATACCCGAAGTGACGCTCTGGTGTTTACGGCGCCTGCGCAGTCAGCTCTACAAGGCGGGCGCAGGCGCCGTAAACACCAGATCGTCACTTCGGGTTTTTGCGGAAGGCGTGACGCGCCTTCCGCAGCCGTCAATCAACTCCTCTTCATTTAGCAACCCCCATTGCCCGCAGGATTCCCCGCTCGGAGGCGGATTACAACATGTCATAAAACGATAAGTAGCACAAAAAACAAACAAAAAAAAACAGCATACTGCAGATGTTAGCAGTATGCTGGTGCAAATGTCAAAAACTCGATTTCTGGGTAACGCTTTAAGGTTTCTTGGCTGTCGCTTGGCAACTCGAAGTTTCAGCTCCCTCCATACATTTTCTATAGGATTAAAGTGGGTGTACACCCACTCATCATTTCTAAATGACTTCCATAGTGCTGATCTATAAGGATATACATGCCACCTGCATGTATCCTTACCTGTCAAATATCAAGCGCCACACTGACTGTGAAACTGACAAGTAACAGAGAAGAACCGTCAGCTCAATGTCGGGGTGGGTGGGACCCAGCAGCTATATTACACCAGCCAATGGTGGGACCCAGCAGCTATATTACACCAGCCAATGGGATGGTGTATGGGCGGGCCGCTACGTGTATGTGGCCTGCCCCCTTTCTAAAGCAGCCCAATCATTGGCCGGTGTAATTTAGCTGCTGGGTCCCGTCCACCCGACATCGAGCTGACAGCTCTCTCTCTCTCTCTCTCTCTCTCTCTCTCTCTCTCTCTCTCTCTCTCTCTGTTAGTTTCACACAGTTACACTCGGCTTAGTGTCAAACTCTCCAGTGCCACTGCTAATCAGTTCCAAGTGCCACCTGCCAGTGCAAAACCAGTGCCACCTGTACTGAGGAAATCAAGTGTGTGCTAGAGTAAGCAGGAAGGAGTGGAGTGGGTGGAAGTTGTTTTTTTTAATCGGCCACGAAAATCGGCATCATATATCGGCCATCCCAATTTCTAAATATTGGCATCGGCAAGAGAAAAACACACATTGGTCTACCTCTAGTATCAATTGTAAAAACATATTGCACGCTTTTTTAAAAAAACAATTACGAAAAAATAAAAACCAGGAAGGCTTTTCCCCAAAGTTTCCTGGCCTTTCCATGTTTTTGTTTGCCAAAATTACTCATCCAGCCAAACAGATCAATTGAAAAAAAAAAGAAAAAAAGAAGGGCATAACTTACAGGATCTAAAATCAACGAAGCTGGTAACTTGCAGCCAACAATGGTTCTACCAAGTAATGAAAGTATTGAGTGAGGCTAGGTTCACACTTGAGCAGTTTGCATTTGCGTGGGTACAGCAGCCTATTCATTTGAATGGGCTGCTGTGCCTGCGCTCCCCCCCCCCCCAAAAAAAAATATATATGTAAAAGTTGATTGCACCATATTAAAAATGCAGCCGCAGGGAAATCCTTGCATTTCCCTGCAGTTCCGGCGCCCACTAAGGCACTGCTATTTAAAATGCTTGGGGGTGCCATTATAAATTGTGGCAGCGCTGCGTGTCTCCGATTTGGCTGGATGTAAGGGGGGGGGGGGTCGGAACAGCATACACACCTATGATTAAATTGTAATTAAGAGTGAAAATGTGTGTGTGTGTATTTTATTATTTATTTAGGGATGCACCGATACCATTTTTTTTTTAACACCAAGTGCGCGTACGGGGGGGGGGGGGGGGGGGGGGGGGGGGGGGCAGGGGTCGGGAGCCAATAGGAGGTGGGTGGGGGCCAAGACACAGCGAGCACTGCACTGGGAGGAGGTGGTGGGAATGGCAGAGGAGACTGCTTGAAAGCTGTAACTTCCTATATCAACTCCAGGTATCAGAGCATTTTCGTACGGATTCATGCAAAAATATATATATTTATTATTTTTGCGTGAATCTGTACTCGCGAAAATGCTCCGATACCTGGAGTTGATACAGGAAGTTACAGCTTGCAAGCAGTCTCCTCTGCCATTCCCACCACCTCCACCCAGTGCAGTGCTCGCTGAGTCTTGGCCCTCACCCACCTTCTATTTGCTCCCGACCCCCCCGTACGCGTACCTGGTGGTAAAAAAAAAAAAAAAATGGTAATCGGAGCATCCCTAAATAAATAATAATATATATATCTCCATCTACCAGCCTAAGTTAACCGCTTAAGGACCACCAACCACACATTTACATCGGCAGAATGGCACAGACAGGCATAATCATGTACCTGTACGTCCCCTTTAAATGCCTGTCCGTGTGGTCACGTACGCTGCCATCCCCATGAGTCGGACCGCGGGTCCCGTGGACTTGATCGCCGCGGGGTTCCCTGCGAACGTCTCACGGAGGTATAGAGCGGGGAGATGCTTGTAAACACACATCTCCTTGCTCTGCCTAGTGACAATGACACGGATCTCAGCTCCGTGTACTCAGAGAGGAGATCAGCCCATCCCTCTACAGTAAGAAACACTATGCTGGGAACACTTAACCCCTACAGCACCACCTAGTAGTTAACCCCTTCACTAACTGCCATTTTCACAGTAACCAGTGCATTTTTATAGCACTGAAAATGACAGTGGTCCCAGAAATGTGTCAAAAGTGTCCGATGTGGCCACCATAATATCACAGTCACTGGAAAAAAAAAAAAAATCACTGCCATTACTAGTACAAAAAAAAAAAAAAAAAAACCTATCCCTTATTTTGTAAACGCTATAACTTTTGCGCAAACCAACCGCTTATTGCGATTTTTTTTTAACCAAAAATATGTAGAAGAAAACGTACCGGCCTAAACTGACTGTTGATTTCCAATTACAAATAGCTCACCTATGAGGGCTGGACCGGTCTGCTAACCACCAAAACAAAAGAAGGTTTCTTTTCAAATTTGATAGAGAAAATGTTAAGAAATTGGTGTGTGTTACATCCTCTCATCAATTGAGATGATGGGGAAAGGGGGGGGGGGGGGGGTTTACAGGCTGTAAGGATTTCCAAGTAATAACAACCAGATAGCTCATCTTCCCACATGCTCGGAAGGAAGATCTGATAAAATATGGACACCCACAGAATCTATCTGGAAGAAAAATTTGAAAGTTAAGAATTATTTTGGTTCATAAATGCAATATGAAATGGTGCAATATATCCAAAATAAGGATGACAAATAACGAAGGTCACAAGTATTTGGAATAGCTCAGGTTGGACAGACTTGTTTCTTGTTACACTGAATTTCCAGTTTGATGCCACAACGTTTTATTTCGATATTAAAACCAACCTTCTAAATGAAAGGCTGCAGCTGTCATCCCACATATCTCAGATTATTGTGCAACTTAGTAAAGGAAGATACCAAAAATAACTCAATTCTTATTAACTCTTAAAATCTGTTAAAGCGCTACTAAACCCAAAACCAAAAATGTATTATATAGCAGCTTACCAATGATTAGATATGGTGGCTGCATCAGTTTTCTTTTCTTTATCTTTTTCCCCCTTCGATTTTCACCTGGTGATCTGGCCAGTAACTTCCTGTATTAGTGAGGCACAGCAGACAGAAGCATTGTCAGTCTGTGTAATATGTAATGTAATATGCAATATAATGTAATGGAAGATTTAGATACACTAAAAAAAAAAAAAAAAAAAAAAAAAAATTGGTGCCAAACTCCACCTCATACGCGTTGGAGCAAACTGTTTTCCTTCTGGGATAAAGGTTTTACATGAATAAAATCTGATTTTAAATCACCATTACCAGCATTAAATGGTTTGTCTCATCCATGTAAACGGATACATTTTCCAGGAGAATGTGAGCTTGTGAAAAACAACAGACTTGCTGGCTGGATCACCAGATGAATATTGAAGAAAGGAAGCCTAAAAAAGTACAGTGGGGAATCGAAAGTTTGGTAAAAGGTAACATTTTTTACTAATATGCATAAGCCAGGGAAAGATGGAAAAATCTCCCAAAAGACATCAAATTACAGATTAGACATTCTTATAATGTGTCAAAAAAAGTTAGATTTTATTTCCATCATTTACACTTTCAAAATGACAGAAAACCAAAAAATGGCGTCTGCTAAAGTTTGGGCACCCTGCAGAATTTATAGCATGCACTGTCCCCCTTTGCAAAGCTGAGACCTGCCAGTGTCATGGATTGTTCTCAATCATAGTCTGGGAAGACCAGGTGATGTCAATCTCAAAGGTTTTAAATGCCCAGACTCATCTGACCTTGTCCCAACAATCAGCACCATGGGTTCTTCTAAGCAGTTGTCTAGTAAATAGTTGACGCTCACAAAGCTGGAGAAGGCTATAAGAAGATAGCAAAGTGTTTTCAGATGTCAATATCCTGTGTTCGGAATGTAATTAAGAAATGGCATTTATCAGGAACAGTGGAAGTTAAAGCAAGATCTGGAAGACCAAGAAAAATATCAGACAGAACAGCTCTCAGGATTGTGAGAAAAGCAATTCAAAACCCACGTTTGACTGCACGATCCCTCCAGAAAGATCTGGCAGACACTGGAGTTGTGGTACACTATTCCACTATAAAGAGATACTTGTACAAATATGGTCTTCATGGAAGAGACATCAGAAGAAAACCTCTTCTACGTCCTCACCACAAAAATCAGCGTTTGAACTTTGCAAATGAACATATAGACAAGCCTGATGCATTTTGGAAACAAGTTCTGTGGACCGATGAGGTTAAAAAGGAAATTTTTGGCCGGAATGAGCAAAGGTACGTTTGGAGAAGGGCACAGAATTTAATGAAAAGAACCTCTGTCCAACTGTTAAGCATGGGGGTGGATCAATCATGCTTTGGGGTTGTTTTGCAGCCAGTGGCACAGGGAATATTTCACGAGTAGAATGAAAAATGGATTCAATAAATTTTCAGCAAATTTTGGATGGTAACTTGATGCCATCTGTGAAGAGAGAATGGCTTCTACAAATGCACACCTCAAAATCCACAAGGGATTACATCAAGAGGTGTTAACTGAAGGTTTTGCCATGGCCTTCACAATCTCCTGACCTCAACATAATTGAAAATCTATGGATAGACCTTAAAAGAGCAGTGCGTGACAGACAGCCCAGAAATCTCAAAGAACTGGAAGACTTTTGTAAGGAAGAATGCGCAAAGATACCTCAAACAAGAATTAAGACTCTTGGCTGGCTACAAAAAGCGTTTACAAGCTGCGATACTTGCCAAAGGGGGCAGTACAAGATATTAACTCTGCAGGGTGCCCAAACTTTTGCAGACGCCATTTTTTGTTTTCTGTAATTTTGAAAGTGTAAATGATGGAAATAAAATCGAACTTTTTTTGACATATTATAAGAATGTCCAATCTGTAATTTGATGCCTTTTGGAGATATTTCCATTTTCCTTGGCTTCGTTATGCACATTAATACAATTTTTTACCTGGGGTGCCCAAACTTTCGATCCCCACTGTTAAAGTGATATAACCATGACATCTAATGCTGGCCATACACTATACGAAAAATCGGCTGAACCCATTTTCGAAAAACAAACATTCGGCCGTGAGTGCAAACGATAGTGCCATCATGCAATGACTTAAATCGTTAAGTGAACATAAATAAAATGCATTTGTTTTTGTTTTTCTACATATACCTAGTGCAGACAGTTTGGAGGGTAAAAAAAAATTAACCTTTCCATTTGTCAGAAACTTTCCAAACTTGTCCTTTGGCTCAGAAACATCCCAACGATTATAGATTTTGTGCCCATTAACTGGCTGAAAAACAAACTGTCTAAATGACCAAAATTTGGGCGATTTTTCGTATAGTGTATGGCCAGCATAAGAATTTGTAAGCTGCAAGATAATAAATGCCGCCTTCTACATCTAGCAATGGTGATTTTGAAGCTGGCAAGGTCCTGATGGCAGGACAAAAAGGAGGAGTCTGTCTTCCAGATAGAAGCTTGTAGATTCGTATAGTTCTGACTACGTCCAACCATTTTCTTTGAAATATATAAAGCAGGGCTTGGGAATGAGCATGGACCAGTGCCCCATAGCAAGCTGCACTGGTCAAGGGGGAGGAGCCAGTAGCACCAACGTGGGACCTTTGAAGAGGAGGATAAGGGATGCTCTGTGCAAAGACATTTCACATAGTAGGCAAGTATGACATGTTTGTAAAAAAAAGTTCAGAGACACGTCTAAGGCCTCGTACACACGATCGGACATATCCGATGAAAACGGTCCGCGGACCATTTCCATCGGATATGTCCGATCTGGAGTTTGATCCGATGGCGTGTACACACCATCGGATCAAATTCCCCGCCGGCGGACGGCGCGGTGACGTGGTGGTGACGTTGACGCCGCCACGTCACCGCACCAGGAAGTAAAACACTTCCGCGCATGCGCCGAATCCATTCGGCGGCGGCGCTGCGGGACGACATGTCTGCTGGTAAGTGTACTAACCAGCAGACATGTCGGGCGGACAGATTCCCACCGGATAGATTTCAAAGCATGCTTTGAAATCTGTCGGGTGGACAAATCTGTCCGCTAGCCCATACACACGATCGGAGATGTCTGCTGAAACGGTCCATCGGATGAAATATCTAGGAGATCTGCCAGTGTCCCTAGCTCCTCCCCTCAACAGGAGCCTCCATAGTATGCGGGTTAGCTCCCAAACTGAGCTCTGTGTGTCCACTGACACAGTGTTGCTTGGTGCCACCCCCTCCTTACTGGCTGTGATTGACAGCATTAGGAGCCAATGGCACCTGCTGCAGTCTGAGCCCATGAGGAGGGAGAAAGCCAAGAGAGCCACTGCTTTCATGCATCGATGGACCAAGATCAGGCAGGGATAAGGGAGGACTGTACACAGACAGTTATTTACCCTAATACAGAGAGGCCACCAAAGTAAAAAAAAAAAACTTCTGACTTTAGAACCACTTTAAAGGTCCCAGGGAAGCACTGGGTGCTGCAAGGGCAGCCCGATATGAGAAACACCTTTGACTATGGTAGAATGAGACCAAATATTTTAAGAAAAGAATGGCCAAGCCTAAAACCTTTCAGTATGTTTAGAGACAGGTTCTGGTCAAGACCCGATTGCAGGAAGGCAAGAAAGGCTTGGTTCACACTATACTACATGACTTTCATCCTACTTTGCTCTGCGACATTGGCCCTACACTGCTCCTACATCCTTCCGACTTTCATGAACAGGATACTACTTTGATCCGACTTTGCCCCAGGACTTGAAGTCCGACTTTCAATGAGCAGGGATCCTATTTGGGCACTGTGTGATATGAATCTTGAGGGGGAACTCCACGCCAGATTTTAAGAAAAAAAAAAAAAAGCATGGATTCCCCTCCAAGAGCATACCAGGCCCATGGGTCTGGTGAGGATTCAAAGGGGAACCCCCCTACACCGAAAAGACGGCATGGGGGTCCCCCCCAAAATCCATACCAGACCCGTATCCAAGCAACAGCAAGGCCGGTCAGGAAAGGGGGGGACAAAAGAGCACCCCCCCCCTATTTAACTGTGCCAGGCCACATGCCCTCAACATGGGGGAGGTAGGTGCTCTAGGAGAGGGGGGCGCCCTGCGGCTTCCCACCCCAAAGCACCCTGCCCCCCATGTTGATGAGGACAGGGCCTCTTCCGTCAACCCTGGCCGTTGGTTGTCGGGGTCTGCGGGCGGGGGGCTTATCGGAATCTGGGAGCCCCCAGATACTGGCCCCCCACCCTAGGTGAATGAGTACCCATTCACCGGGAGGAAAAGTGTTTAAAAAAAAAAAAAAAACAACACTACACAGTTTTTTAAAATATTTTTTTTTATTAGTCAGCTACAGGCTACAGGCTTGCTTCTTCGACATCTTCTGGGGGTCCCAGTCTTCAACGCCGTCTGGTTCTCTTCCGCCGGGTGGGGGCCGCTTTCTTCTTTAGCTCTTTAACAGCGCCCCCCTCCCGGGCTTCTGTCGCCTTCTGCCTTCTTTGATGTTGACACCTCGCTCCCTCCCGCTGTAATGCCGGGTGCGCGCGATTTATATAGGCCTCTTATGACATCACAATCCCAGAATGCTCCGGGTGGTGACGTCACCCCTCCGCTCTTGTGTGAACCCAAGCTTGTCATTCATTTTGGCTCAAATCGCACCATAAAAACATATCGGTACTCGGTATCAGCAAGTACTTGACCAAAAGCATTATTACTCTTACTCTTACTTGCCGGTAAAACCCTAATATTTAGGTCTCTGGTATATTTTCAAAAGGTACAGTAGGTGACTGGGATATTGTGTCAATCTCGCTCCCTTTCTCGGCGAGATTGAGCACTTGCGAGCCCCATCGCGAGAGCCAGCGCCGAGCTGGCTTGCCGCGATGGAGACAAAGCCGTCATAGAAGCGACGGGGATCCGACGCGGATTCCCGCCAATTCTACACGTGGGCGGAGTTTGTTATGAATCCTGAAGGAGAAATCCCCGCCGGATTTAAAAAAAAAAATCCGGCATGGGTTCCCCCCTCAGGAGCATAACGGGCCCTTAGGTCTGTTATGGGTTGTAAGGAGACCCCCTACGCCGAAAAAACGGCGTGGGGGTCCCCCCACAATCCATAACAGACCCGTATCCAAAGCACGCCGGCCGGCCGGTCAGGAAGGAAGTGGGGGCGATCGAGCGCCCCCCCCTCCTGAGCCGTACCGGGCAGCATGCCCTCAACATGGGGGGGTTAGGTGCTCTGGGGCAGGGGGCGCACTGCGGCCCCCCACCCCAGAGCACCCTGTCCCCATGTTGATGAGGACAGGGCCCCTTCCCGACAACCCTGGCCGTTGGTTGTCGGGGTATGCGGGCGGGAGGCTTATCGGAATCTGGAAGCCCCCTTTAATAAGGGGGCCCCCAGATACCGCCCCCCCACCCTAAGTGAATGAGTATGGGGTACATTGTACCCCTACCCATTCACCTGCAAATAAAAAGTGTAAACACAAATAAACCACACAGGGTATTGAAATATTTTATTAGTTGGCCGCCGGGGGGGGGTGTGTATGATCGCTTTTATAAAAGCGCCCCCCTCCGGCGGGCTTCTGTGGGGGGTGGGTGCCGCCGTCTGGTTCTCTTCCGCCGCCGGGGGGGGCGCTTTGATAAAAGCGCCCACCACCCGGCGGGCTTCTTTCGACGTCTTCGGCGGCTGGGGGGTCTTCTCCTGCTCTCCGGGGGTCTTCTTCTTCAGGACTCGCCGCCGCTAACTTTGTGTGTTAGCTCAATTACTAGCGGCGGCGAGCCCCCTCCTCTGTGACGTCGTCTTCTTCCTCTTCTGTTCTCCAGATGTTGACGCGACGCTTCCTTCCGCTGTTATGCCGGGCACGCGGCTCGCAGCGAGTTATAGAGGCCTGTCTGGTGACGTCGCAGTCCCATCATGCTCCGGTAGGTAGCACGTGCTACCTACCGGAGCATGATGTGACTGCGACGTCACAAGACAGGCCTATATAATTCGCTGCGAGCCGCGCGCCCGGCATAACAGAAGAAGAAGAAGACCCCCGGAGAGCGGAGAAGACCCCCGGAGAGCGGAGAAGACCCCCCAGCCGCCGAAGACGTCGAAAGAAGCCCGCCGGGTGGTGGGCGCTTTTATCAAAGCGCCCCCCCCGGCGGCGGAAGAGAACCAGACGGCGGCACCCACCCCCCACAGAAGCCCGCCGGAGGGGGGCGCTTTTATAAAAGCGATCATACACACCCCCCCCCGGCGGCCAACTAATAAAATATTTCAATACCCTGTGTGGTTTATTTGTGTTTACACTTTTTATTTGCAGGTGAATGGGTAGGGGTACAATGTACCCCATACTCATTCACTTAGGGTGGGGGGCCGGTATCTGGGGGCCCCCTTATTAAAGGGGGCTTTCAGATTCCGATAAGCCTCCTGCCCGCAACGGCAGGATCTGTATCATATCTTGGGATGAACCGATTAATCAATATAAATCGATAATCATTGTTAAAAAAATCCTCCTGTCCCGTGATAACAGGCGCCGCAGTATTACACAGGACATGCAGCGCCGAAGTGCCTCGTATGTGTACAAGGCCCTGCCGTATTACAAGGCACGTCCGCGCTGCATGTCCACTCCTCTCCTCTGATATCAGCTCCCCACTGATCTCAGCCCCGCCCACTGCTGCCTCGAGGCAACAGAGGCTAGAAGCAGCGGTGAGGAGAGCCGAGCTGCACTGTCTGTGAAACTTAGAAAAACCTACCTGTCTAGTTTACAGTTTCATACACTCACACAGTAAAAGTACAATGAGTACATGCATTCCTATAACAATTCCCCATCCTCCTAACTCCCATCATTGGTTTTCCTGGGGGGGGGGGGGAATAGTGCCCCAGCATTGGTTTTCCTGGGGGGTGGGGGGACAGAATAGTGCCCCAGCATTGGTGGAGTAAACATTTTTTTTTACGAAAAATAGGTAGAAGAATACATATCGGCCTAAACTGAGGAAAAACTTTTTTATATATTTTTGGGGGATATTTATTACAGCAAAAAGTCGCTCTATTTTTGTTTATAGCGCAAAAAATAAAAAAAACGCAGAGGTGATCAAATACCACCAAAGGAAAGCTCTAATTGTGTAGCCAAGTCGCACGACCGCGCAATTGTCAGTTAACCCTTTCATGCCTAAGCCCATTTATGACATTTGGTGTTTAAAATCCGTATTTTTTGCTTGAAAATTACCTAGAACCCCCAAAACACACATATATATATATATATATATATATATATATATATATATATATATATATATATATATATATATATATATATATATATATATATATATATATATATATATATATATATATTTTTTTAGCAGAGAATCTAGATAATAAAATGGCGATTGTTGCAATATTTTATGTTACACGGTATTTGTGCGGTGGTGTTTTAAACGCAACTTTTTTGGGAAAAATTTACTTTCATGAATTAAAAAAAAATGAAAAAGTAAAGTTAGCCCAATTTTTTTTGCATAATGTGCAGGCATCATCCCGGTATAAAGCCCGAAAGCCGAGGACGAATATTTGCGTACTCTCGGCGTGAAGGGTTTAAAGCGACGCAGTGCCGAATCGCAAAAAAGTGCTCTGGTCTTTAGGCAGCAATATGGTCCGGGGGCTAAGTGGTTAAAGTGGTTTTCACGCATAAAATAAAAAAATGGTTCTGACTGAAAAGGGTTAAACGATCTCTGGCACAAATTAAAATGCCTTGCTTAGACAAAAAAGATTTTTCAGAAGCCTGCACAAATAAAATAATTGAAAGCAGATCTAGCATCACGTTTTTCCAAGTACCGGTACACGCATGCCATGTCAGTGTACCACTTTCATATATTTATAACTGATCCAAGATCACATCATTTCCCCTGACAATGCCTTACTCTCCAAACAGAGTCCCAGACCCGAGATACTGGCTCAGAAAAACAATCATTTCAAAAAATTGCATAACTAAAAAGTCAAAAATTACAGGTTTTAAAGTGGAAGTTCAGCCTCTCTCCAATGGCCCGTACACATGATCCGAATATCGTATGACAGATCATACGATTTTTTCGCTAAATAGTGCAAGTAAAAATTGAATAGGTTATTAAAGTCACGAAAATTCTCGCACGACTAAAAATGGAAGTGATGTCATGTGTTGTAATGTATTTGTATTGTATTTTCGGACGACAACTATACTGACTAACCACTTAAGGACCGCCTACTGAACATTTACGTCAGCAGAATGGCACGGCTGGGCACATCAACGTATATATACGGACTGCGCTCCCGTGACCCGGTCCGAAGCTCCGGGATCGCGGGACTCGCGGACCCGATCGCCGCTGGAGTGCGGCGATCGGTCCCCGGAGCTGAAGAACGGGGACAGCCGTGTGTAAACACGGCTTCCCCGTGCTTCACTGGGGCCGCAGCATCAATCACATCATCCCTGTTATAGGGGGATGTGATCGATGACGTCACACCTACAGCCACACCCCCCTACAGTTGTAAACACACAAATCATACAGCCCCCCCTTGTGGTTAACTCCCAAACTGCAACTGTCATTTTCACAGTAAACAATGCAATTTAAATGCATTTTTTGCTGTGAAAATGAAAATTTTCCCAAAAATGTGTCAAAATTGTCCGAAGTGTCTGCCATAATGTCGCAGTCACGAGAAAAAAAAATTATTTTTTTTGTCTTTTTTTTTGTCTAAGCAAGGCATTTTAATTTGTGCCAGAGATCGTTTAACCCTTTTCAGTCAGAACCATTTTTTTATTTTATGCGTGAAAACCACTTTAACCACTTAGCCCCCGGACCATATTGCTGCCTAAAGACCAGAGCACTTTTTGCGATTCGGCACTGCGTCGCTTTAAACCCTTCACACCGAGCGTACGCAAATATTCGTCCTCGGCTTTCGGGCTTTATACCGGGATGATGCCTGCACATTATGCAAAAAAAAAAAAAATTGGGCTAACTTTACTTTTTCATTTTTTTTTAATTCATGAAAGTCTATGTTCTTGGAGGACTGGAGTGACACCACTTCTGGTTCTCGGGCCATAGTATATTTTCTTCTTTTGCTTTTAAAAAGGTAAATGCCTGTTTAATGTTCAGATTGGTCAGTTTATGGTATAATTTACTGTTTCAATAGTTCTTATTCGGTTTTCAATAAATTTGCAAGAAAACATTGGAACAGAGATAGCACATAATCTTTACGTTGCATTTAAGGACTATCATTCAACACAAGGCAACTTATGAATCTGTTACAGCCATCGTAGTATGTGCACTGGACATTTCAGGATTTTTTTTTTATCCTGGGATTAAAGTAGAGATCAAAATTATTTAAAAAGGTCTCATGCACACTTGGTGTTAACCACTTAAGACCCGGACCTTTATGCAGGTAATGGACCTGGCCAGTTTTTGCGATTCGGCACTGCGTTGCTTTAACTGACAATTGTGCGGTCGTGTGACGTGGCTCCCAAACAAAATTAGCGTCCTTTTTTTTCCCCACAAATAGAGCTGTCTTTTGGTGGTATTTAAAACCTCTCGGTTTTTATTTTTTGAGCTATAAAAATAGAGCGACAATTTAGAAAAAAAAACAAAAAAAAACTTTTGCTATAATATCCCCAAAAAAGATAAAAACATATTTTTTACGCAGTTTAGGCCGATACGTATTCTACTACCTATTTTTGGTTTAAAAAAAATAAAAATAAAAAAAAAGCGCAATAAGCGTTTATCGATTTGAAAACGCTCAATGATGTCACATGTCCAGCCCTGCCCCCTTCAGTTAGAAACACATACGAGGTCACACTTAACCCCTTCAGCGTCCCCTAGTGGTTAAAAAATATTAATAAAAATGCAATAAAACTATCTATTTGGTTTGTGCAAAACCAAATAGATAGTTTTATTGCATTTTTATTAATATTTTTTTTTTACTACATGGAGGCGATCAGCAATTTTTTTCGTGACCGCGACATTATGGCGGACACATCGGACAATTTTGACACATTTTTGGGACCATTGTCATTTTCACAGCAAAAAATGCATTGTTTACTGTGAAAATTACAATTGCAGTTTGGGAGTTAACCACTAGGGGACGCTGAAGGGGTTAAGTGTGACCTCGTATGTGTTTCTAACTGAAGGGGGCAGGGCTGGACATGTGACATCATTGATCGTGTTTCCCTATAACAGGGAACAGACAATCAATGACACTGCGACAAAGAACAGGGAAGGTGTGTTTACACACACACACACACCTCTCCCCGTTCATCTCCGGAGGCGATCGGGTCCCGCGGCCGCTGTCACAGCGCTTCGGACCGGGTCGCGTGCACGCCTGGCGCCATGCGCGACCCCACGGCTGGGCTTAAAGGGCCACGTACATGTACGTGCTTGTGCCCAGCCGTGCCATTCTGCCGACGTATATCGCCGTTAAGGCGTCCTTAAGTGGTTAAAGCAGCTTTTAGGGGCGTCTGGTGTTTTTTTTCCTGCCTCTAAATGCCCCTGCATGTTAGCCTGCGTTCATGCACACATAGGCATTTAGAGCCGGTTCACACAGGGGCGGCATGACTTTGGGGTTGACTCGGCAAGGCGATCTCAAGACATCAGAGGCGACTTGCAAAATTACTTCTGTATTGAAGTCAATGCACGTCGCCCCGAGTCTTCCCCAAAGACGTACAGGAACCTTTCTTGAGTCGCTCCTATTTAGAACAGTCCCAGGAGCAGCAGCATTTTGACAGAAAAAAACAGTTGAAAGTCTGAACACGTGTTAACACTAGGTGCATGAAGTGTTAATTCATTTCATGTTTAATTACTTAAAGAAGTTGTAAAGGAAAACATTTTTTTGCCTAAAAATAATGTCTGCAAGGTAGACAGACAGAATAGTGTAATGATTCTGTTGACAAATGAGTAAATACCTATTAAATTCCTTCTTCTATATCACCCCCGGCGTTCTAGTTTCTGTTCTCTCATTCACTTCCTGGTTTCCATCACTTGTTCATGTAAGAACTACAGTATGTATTGCGGCACGCCCAGTAATTCACACCTCCTTGAAATCTCTAACGTGTAGAGCAGTGTTTTTCAACTCCAGTCCTCAAGGCACACCAACAGGTCATGTTTTTAGGCTTTCCATTGCACAGGCGATTTGATCAGTTTTGCTGCCTTAAGTAATCACCACAGCCATTTCATCTGAGGGAAATCCTGAAAAATTTACCTGTTGGTGTGCCTTGAGGACTGGAGTTGAAAAACACTGGTGTAGAGCGTGTCCTGCCACACAGATGTAGTTCCCAGGAGGGGGCGAGCACGTTACTGATCACCGCAGTAAAGTCTCCCTTCACGGTGGTCAGTAAAATCAAACAAGCAGGAAGTGAACAGAACAGAGAAGAAATAGAGCAACTTCTGAGCAAAAACGAACAATGAGGACATGAAAAGAGGAATGTCTGCAGGTAAAGGATGCTTATTATGGAAAAAAAAAAAAAACATCCAAGCCCTTAGATGCGTTTACAAGTGTCAAGCATTTTTTTTTCTGCCACCAGGAAGAAAGGCGTCTGGGAGAGACGAGGGAAGAATCCCGTGTGCATGAGGCCTAAGAGAGAAAACCTTCACAGTAGGCAAAATAATGGAACAGTATCTGGGAAAGATCAGTGGAGGGAATGAGGACAAAGGTAAAGTAGGGAGGAACGCTACAAGTAAGAAATGTGTAATCCAGGGCTTCACTGTATATCACATGTATTTGTAATTATGCTGGATACTACAGACAGTTCTGTACTTTACTGCCGCAGCTATAAGATGCATCTCAGAGTACCTTGTATTCAGTGAAAAGAAGACAAGACATTTTGACACCTTTCACACTGGGGTGGTTTTCAGGAAATATCCTCTGCTAAGCACCTGAAAACCACCTCCCATTCATTCAAGTGTGACTTCACAATGCTTACGCCACACTACAAAGTCCTGCAAGCCACATGTTTGGGAACACTGTATTTAGTGCTCCCAAAAGCCCTGCCCATTGGAACTAATGGGCAGCGCTTCGGAAGCGCCGCAACACAGAAGTTTTTAACCCCGTTTTTGGGATTAAAAGCACTCCGCTAGCTGCTGAAAAGCGCACCTTAAAACAGAGGTGGAGAACCGCTTTAGCGCTTACGTGGCACCAGTGTAAAGTGGTCTTTGTAGACAGGGTGGAAACCGAGTATCCCACTATCATCTCTGTACAAGAGCTGCAACTGTAAAACTAAGTGCCGAAAGCTCACAGCCGTGTAACTGACAGGACAAAACAAATATTTTACAATCCTCGGTTACGCACTGGATGTAGTAAAAAAAAAACATTATATATACCTTCTCTCTGAACAAATCATAAAGTACTTTTTCCTTAGAGTTCCACTTTATTGATTTATATAAATGTCTGTGACTGGAGTTCCACTTTAAAGCCTAAAGCTGATAATATAAGATTTGTTTTTTGTTCATCTAGTCAAGTGGGTAACTGAATAAAAATGAACAGATTCTCCCATTCACACAAACAAGGTGGAAGGAGGAATCCAACCACAGGCACATTGCGATCTGACAGCAGGACTCTCCACTCAGAATACACTGATTGACAAAAGTTTTTCATCCCGACAGAAGTCAGTCTAACAATCAAATTTAGAAGAGGGAAACAGCAGTACATTGCTCAAAATTTGGTCAATAGGCTTAAAAAGAGGAAGTAAAAAAACAACCTGCAAGACAAAGGCATAATGAGCTCATTCTGAATTACTTACCTGAGAATGAAGCCCCCACAGCGGTCCTCGGACACCTCCTCCGACATGACACCTGGAGTGACTTCCGGGTATCGCTGCTTCGGCGCTGTGACATCACTTCCGCACATGCGTGGGAGCAGGCAGTGAGGGCATGATCGCCTTCACTAGCTGCATGCTCAGTGTGCCTGCGCCATTGTTTACAATGCGCCGTGTAGATTAAGGAGATATTTCTTGCACCTACAGGTAAGCCTATTATACAGGATTTATATAGCGCCAACAGTTTACGCAGCGCTTTACAATATAAGAGGGAGACAGTACAGTTACAATAAAATACAAGAGGATTAAGAGGGCCCTGCTCAGAAGTGTCTAGGCTTACATGTAGGTTAAAGTGGTCTGTAAGGGTTTACAACCACTTTAACTCCAGTTTTAATTTAAAGTGAATGTAAAGGCAGAAGGTTTTTTATTATCTTAATGCATTCTATGCATTAAGATAAAAATCCTTCTGTGTGCAGCACCACCCCTCAGCCTTGCCCAAGCCCAATCTCGATCTAGCGATGTTTACAATTGCCTCCGCCATCTGGGCCTTTCCCTCGTGATTGGCTGAGACACAGCAGCCACTGCTGTCAAACTCAGTTAGCCAATGAGGTGAGGGTGCGGGTCTGAACCGCAGCTCTGTGTCTGAACGGAACTCTGGCTCGGTGCCCCCATAGCAAGCTGCTTGCTGTGGGGGCACTTAACAGGACAGAGGGGTCAGGAGCTCCAGCCAGAGACCCAAAAAGAGGAGGATCCGGGCTGTTCTGCGCCAAACTAGTGCACAGAAAAAAAAAAGTTCTACCTATTAAAATAAACAAAATCACTAACCCTAAACTGTCCATTTGTTCCAGGGAAACTAGTTCCTTCAAATACTGTCAGCACTGCATAAACTGTATTTAGTATCATATACATACAGTATACAGGGCTGTGTTCCAGCAGCAGTACAGGGTCTCCCCCTTCCGATCCCAGGACAAAGTTGATTTGGGCCAAGTGCTGCTCTGCCATTCACAGGAAGCTTTGTATTTTATGAATGAACAAATACAAGGCTTCCTCTGACTGGCTGAGCTAGAGAGAAGGGTGAACGATGTAATGGGCTCCTCCTCAGCCAATAAGAGGAAGTCTTGTATTTATTCAGAAAACGCAAAGCTCCCTGTGGAGCTTTGGGCCCAAGTCAATTTTGTTCCATAGGAAGTCCCCACACCTCTGCGCTGTATACTGCTGATGCAACATACACTTTATACAGAGACTGCATCAATTAGTAAAGGAAATCTATCAAAAAAATATCAGGGGTTCCTGCACAAATAAAAAGTCTTGGAAGGGGGTGCTGTGAAAGCTATTAAGCCAGGACCCCAGTTTACACCATGGTGTGCTGAAGTTACTACAACCCATTCATTCCAAAAGGGGCCCAACATAGGAGCGTAAAACTATTGGTCTGGCTCTTCGCTGCAGCATGCATTGTAGGGATTCAAGGATGAATTCACCTTTGCGAATACGTTTTTGGGTGCAACATGTTCCTACTGCAGGAGCACCTGCCTGCTCCATAGACAGCTAGCAGAGGATCCGCCACGTCATTCGTTTTACAAAATTCTGTGAATGTAACACTACAAGTCCCAACAGCCTTTGCACTGACAGTCTGCAAGAGCCCTACATGGGGGGAGGGGCAGGTAGAATTGGTGAATCCACTGTCACAGTAGTCACATGATCAGACTCCGGTCCCACCAGCTACTGATCTTTAGCCTGGACAGAATGCTTGCTTTCTGCGACAGCTCAATCTCTGTGCGCCGTGAGCAGACAACCGCTGCTCAGTGACGCATACGTGTAGGCAATAAAGCCCACCCTTTTGCTGCCACATGTGTGTTGGGCGGCGGTAAAGCGATATGGTCGTTTCTACAAATGTCCATTATGGTGCGCTAAAATAAGCCAGTACTTGTGCCAATGTTCTAAACGTTAAAAACACTTCTACAGCGTACACTATGACCAGGGTGGGGTAAATATGGTGGACAGCGCAGGCCGTGTACTGAGACTATCATACAATTGTCACATGACACAAAGATATTTGGTGCATAAAGTGCTAAATAAGCGCAGTGATAGAAATGGTTGCATTCTTCTCTGTGCGCCATTTGTTGTTTAGGAGTTGTGGTGTTGTGTACACTCTGTAAATTGAATGGCACCTCAGCGCACTGTAATAAGGGGCACTCTGTACCATGATGGGGTAACCCTGCCATGACCTGGGGTGCCTCTGGGTACACTATGGGGTATGACACTCCTCTATACTATACATGGAGAGCTCCTCACCCTCCACTGCTCTGTACTCCCTGCACATACACATCACCACCTGACATGATAGGAGGGCGACTCTGAGCACTGTGATAAGGGGGCACTCTATACCACAATGTGATGGGATGACCTGGGGTGCCCCTGGGTACACTATGGGGTATGACACTCCTCTATACTATACATGGAGAGCTCCTCACCCTCCACTGCTCTGTACTCCCTGCACATACACATCACCGCCTGACATGATAGGAGGGCGACTTTGAGCACTGTGATAAGGGGGCACTCTATACCACAATGTGATGGGATGACCTGGGGTGCCCCTGGGTACACTATGGGGTATGACACTCCTCTATACTATACATGGAGAGCTCCTCACCCTCCACTGCTCTGTACTCCCTGCACATACACATCACCACCTGACATGATAGGAGGGCGACTCTGAGCACTGTGATAAGGGGGCACTCTATACCACAATGTGATGGGATGACCTGGGGTGCCCCTGGGTACACTATGGGGTATGACACTCCTCTATACTATACATGGAGAGCTCCTCACCCTCCACTGCTCTGTACTCCCTGCACATACACATCACCACCTGACCCGAAAGGAGGACGACTCTGAGCACTGCGCTTTGCGGCATACACCAGGCAGGAACCGGGGGGTGGGAGGAGGGGATGTCCCAGCCCCACATATCATGCCGCCCCCTGTCCTCCTGCATGACCCGTCCACATGTCATTCGCAGTCCCTCTACGCTTACCTCTCCCGCTCCTCTGCGCTCTTCTCCGGCTCCACGGGCGCCATCATCACGTCGCAGTCCACAGTTGCCGCCATCTTACCGCCGGCTTCGAAGGGAAGGAGAAAGGGACGCGACTTCCGGGTCCTCCGAGCCGAGGCTAGTGCCAGTGCGACCCAGGAATACCAGCGAGAGGAGGCTGCGAGAGAGCGAACAAACCGCGACCGGAAGACCAGAGTCGGCCATCTTACTAAAGGGCGACGCCGCTTCCAATTTTCGGCAAATAATTTACTGAATGTTTCCATAGTGACGAGATTAAGCCTTAAAGAGGATCTCTAACTATATTTTTTTTAATTTTCTTTCTTTTTATGTTAGATGAGTAAGAAAGGGGTTGTGCAGCTGCCTTGTTTAAGGTATTTTAGTCAGAGCTTTTTTTCTCAGAAAATAGGTGCAGGAACTCAACCACGACCCATTCAGATTTCACAAACAGTAGAAGGGTCTTAAAGGGGCATTAAATACCAGAATTGCATTACATACAGAGTGCAGAGTTCAGGGGGTTACAAAGCAGTCACTTGTAAACACAGAAACCAGACTTCTGTGTTCACAAGTGATTGTGGTGAGCGGGCACCAAAGGGTCTGAGCCAAAGGTGGTGGAACTGAGTTCCCCCATGTTCCCCCAGAAAAAAAGCCCTGATTTTAGTCAATGCATATCACAGCCTCACCATGTTTCACAGTTGTGGTCCTTCAAGAGTGTATTAAATGCTTCCAGCTTTTTAAATTGATGTTCAGAGCGGAGCTACACCCAAAAGGGGAAACTCTGCTTATTTGCACCCTCCAATGCCACCTTTGGCACTTTTGGGGGAGAACACGCCCAGTGAGGATTTTTGTCAGCAGGACATCTCAGCTTCCCCCCAACAATCTTTTTTGCACTCATGCCAGCATCCTAGAAACAGGTGACATGCTTTGCGGGTGCGTATTGTAGGAGGGGTTCCACCTGGCTGCTCTGTCCTCATTGACTCCTGGCTCTAAGCTGCTCCCACACAGTAAGGTAAGATCAGGGCTGGGACAAGGGGTAGACAGGTGACCTGGACACTGAGTTCACATGTGGGGAAGGAGGGGTGACGGTTGGTAGCGCTCCCCCGCCCAATTGCAGTCTAGAGCACATTGAGATGCCCAAGTACCACAGTCTCTCAGAAAAGTTTACCAAGTGAGTTGCGCTGAAGGCAACACACTTTTCCAGCATTCTATCCTACAACCAGCCCACTGCTCTCCCAGATACTGTGCAGTAGATCTGGTACCCAGCTGCAGAGTGATGAGCTGACAGCCGAAAGAGGATACACAACTGTGCAAATGGATATGTGGTCAGCAGTGTCTCTCTCCTCTCTGCTTTCTTGACTGTTCAGTTTGGGTTATGAGCGAGAGCACAGAGGCCAGGTGAAGGACAGCTTAGAGTTGCCTCACCAGAAGGTGGAATGCATCCCATATGCTGATAATCATCCTTACCTAAACACCTCAGCCCCTGCAGTTGTCTCCAACCTTCCCATGAAAAATATTTCTCCCAGGCTCCCTCACCCTCCACTAACATGCCTTTTTCACCATCTTGCCCTTTCGCTGATAAAGATCCTGGCCATTTTGCCAACCCACTGACAGCACATTGCTCTCTGCATACCTCCCAATCATCCCAGAATAGACGGTATTGTCCAAGATTTCATTGAAATCCCTGTATTCCTCAGATCCAGGCTAAATCCTGCAGCCAAAGGCTGGAAGGAGTTCTGGCACTGTGCTCCACTTATTCCTCTGATCTGATCCGGACCTGTCCCCCCTGCAGTGCATCCGGCTGTTCTCTCCCTCCTTCCGGCTGCGTGACAGGTGTATCTACAGAATCTGGACCCAGTGCCCCCCCAACCACTTTAATTTCTACCCCCCTTGGTGACCCCCCCCCCCCACCACTCATATGGACAGCTCTCCTCCTCTCCCCAGAACCACAACTAGGTTCAGGATGGAGAGTGGAGAGTGTATATGTCATATTTACTGGCCCCTTCCTTTCCTGAATGAACACAGTGAGCGTTTGTTACCAATTGCTCCAAAACTGTGTTTACCATGCATCAGTTTGTGAATGAACAAGAGCCTCTGTACAGGAGTGAATTTTGGTCATTCACTGCCCAGTGCAGCTGTGGCTGCAGATAAAGGGACTGAGGAATCTCTGTCCTTAGTCCCTTTCTCTGTCTCAAACGTGAGATATTGAACCAAAGCCCAACAGAGGGGCTGTTAAAAGTGTAAAAAAAAGAATAATACAATTCTGAAAACTGTAAAACAAAAAATAGATTTTTAAGGGTTTATTCACACTTTCTAAAGAGCAATCTGCATTCAGATTACTTTTCATAGAGCATTTGACAGGGAATAAGGAGGTGTTTTATCACCTTCTCAACCGTTTTAACCTCTTTAACTCTACACTAGCATGTTGCAACTGTGTGCTTCCAGAGCAGCACCATTAACTTTAAATTTTCACATTCATAGAGGGTAAAAGTTCATGCTACAGCTGTGAAGCAAAGCATTGTGGTCTCAGTATGTTTACACCTCCAGGTGCTGCCTCTGCAGCTAAAGGGGGTAACGATATATGCATCCAGGGCATGCCAGATAGTCCCCTCCCTGCCATCATAATTTTACCATACCCTATTTTCACCTCAGTGCTCTATGTGCAACATAGGTCACTGTCACCCTTCTGTGCCCCTCATTCTCAACTTCAAAGGTTGGAAAGTATGCCTACATAGAGCGCTACTCACTACATGTGGGCTCCAGGTCACAGAGTAACACTTCCCCGAACATCTGTGTAGGGAGCAGATGGCCTGAATATAGAACTATAGGCAAAACTTTTTTTCTTTAATTTTGGATAGCATAAGGGAGGTTTATAACCCCTGTCAGTTTTTTCGCCATCTGTGTGCTATTGGAGAGATATACCTTCACTTCCTGTCCCATAGCCAAAACAGGAAGTGGGAGGAAATCCCTGCAAATTAAAGTAATTTCTTGGGGCCCCCAAGTCACCAGAACTAGTGTCCCCATTGAAAGATTTCCCCTTTGTTAGTGTTGTGATGTCAACCCAAAATTTGGGATTTTCTTTTACTTTCACTTTCAAAGATAATAATAAACAGGACAAATAGGACTAGGCTTAGGCCTTCACATTTAAACTAAGTAACAACAACCCAGTTCTGTTGTCAGGAATGGAATGACTCAAACAAGTCTTTACATTGAACCTCTGCTGGCTATGTTGGGGCCCTTAAAAACTGTTGGCACGCAGAATGATGAACATGACTAAGAGTGTGGCGTTTAACAGAAATGTAGTGTAGAATTGGGCTCAGCAGATGTGTTGACTCTTTCAGGCAGCAATGCAAAAAGTGGAGCCAGCTCAAAGGGCAGTCAGGGGTATAAGGACTAGGATACTATGTAGCAATGAGAGGAGGATGAGAAGCATGGCAAAGTCAGCGTTCTGAAGTACTAATGACTTGACATGTGCACGCAAAAATATTTTCATTTTCGCCCGAAAAATAAATGTATTTTGTTACTCCCGAAATTCGTTTTTATTTATTTTGTTTAGTTAAAAAATGCATTCGCCCAAAAATCCGAATTAATTAAGGTTGAATCTGTCACTGAATGTTCTAAGAAGATTCGATGGAGCAGCTAAACTGTACGACACCGTAATCGTACATTTCCGGTCGAATGATCCGCCTACAAGCTATAGAAGAATTCCTATGTTGTACGACACTAGTAAAATTATATTCATTAAAAAAAATTTGTTTGCACCCCCCAAAAGTTTTGAGCACCATCCGCCACTGCGTACCAGTATGGTTGTCAGGACCTGGACTTGAACCTGGGAACTCAGCTGTGTCTGGCAGTGAACCTTCTCACTGATCTATCTGGGATGCTGGACAGTTCCCTGTCTGATCTGCTGGACAAACCCATCTGATCCATTGGACATTCCTGCCTAGTGTCTTGATTGTCTTGAACCCCTTGGTCCTCCCATAAACTTCCTGATATAAGCCATGTCTCAGCATAATTATCTGGCAAGGAGGAAGTGCAATCTCCAGCATGTATCTTGCTCCTGTCTTCCCTGCTGCCGTCCATATTTTCTACTGCTCGTTATCGACCCTTGGCTTGTTCATCGACTACGCTTCTGCTTGATCCCAACCTGCAAATACTCATTACCGAACTTTTGGCTTGTTTACCGACCCCGCTTCTGTTTGATCCTTACCTGCTCATCTGCTATTGTACCCCGGCTTGCTCACCTCCTGGTGGGGCGATCCTGAGGACTGCGACCTGGTGCTAACACGCAGCAAAATCCATCTCCACCTTCAGGAGCTCTGGTGAACACCGGTTAGCGCTTAGATTCCGCACCTCAGGTGACCATGTGTCATCTGCCAGAAGTGACTGTCTGTACACCTGTCATCAACTGCTATAGCTATTGGCCTCTGAGCCTGACTCCAGACCGTGACAATGGTGTTTTTATAATTAAATTAGGAGTATGAAAACTAGAAATTATTATGTAAGCCTACGGATTGTAATGGCTATATAGCTATTGATAGCTGCCATTATAGACCGTGGCTGGGTATTATCCCGAGAGGAAAGTTTGTTCGAGTGAGTAGAAACTTCACAGTGAAGCACTCTGTGCAGCAATCTGAGATCTTTGAAAAAAGGTTTGTCAAGAAAGGTTATAATAAATATGTAATTAGAAAAGAGATTGCAGAGGTAAAATCAATAGATAGAAACAAGTTAATTGCAAATAAAGATTCGGTAGTCAGTGGGCCCAAACAGGTTGAGGACTTTAGAATAGTGCTTGAGTATAATGTGCAAAGTGGAAAATATAAAAAAAAAAAATACTGGAACATTCTATTAAAGGATAGTGTTTTAGGTATATTATTACCACCATTTCCTATGTTTTTGTAGTGCTACCCCCATAGGGGCCGCTGGTGTATGTGGTCGTCTCCCACCCTGCACAGCCAAGCACACACATTTCCACTCACTTAAGAGAAAAGAAGCAGTCCTTGCAGCTTTGTTTGTTTTTGTTTTTATTAGGGGAATTTAACTTGGATAGGGAAGTGTTGATATGGGATGCCCATTTGATCAGTAGAACTATTTAGGGACTTGAACTATATACATCCAGTATATACTTTCTTTCCTCTTCTACCTCCAGCACAGCTTCCTTGCAGACTGTTACTCCCAGGTCTAGCTAGCACAGGTTTTAAATCCAATACAGACGCACCTGCATCTTAGCAGAATACCCTCTGCAGGCAGGCCCCTTTGGCGGGTCCCTTTGGCGTAGCAAAAATAGAAGTCTATGGTGCTAGCTGTCCTATCTGTGGCTACTGCTCCCAGCATCATTTCTTCAGGCCCTGACAACCCTCCTGGCTGCAGCTGCCCCTGTGCCACCACAGTCCTCCTGACTGGCTCGTCATCCATTCTAGACTGCTCCATCCCAGTCCCCTCAGGCATGCCTCTTGGTCCTCCTGACTGTGTGTCACCTACCAGCCCTCTTGGCTGTTCTTTTCCTCCTGGAGACTTGCCTGGTAGTGTTCTCCCACTGTCCTCTCCTTGCTCCTGTGCCTCCTGACCAGGATACCTCCGTGTGTTTGAAGAGGGTGCCCAGGCCCAAGGCCACCCCTCACAGACTGGGGAGCTCCCTCCTAGGCCATAACACCCCATCTCTAGTTTCCACCTGACCTTGAGTATTTGAGGGGGCCTGCCTCCTGCCAACCCTCTATTGGAGATTGGTCAGGGCCCTCAGAACATTCCAGCTAGCTTCTCCTATACCCCTCCCAACTGTTTTTATAAACAGAAAAGCTGCTGATGAGTCATCCAGCCTACCTGAGTCACTCACCCAACCCAAAAAACACACAGGCTGCCAGCCAAGCCTGAAAATCGACCTTACTTATTGTAAAGAGTATTCCTAGTGATGACGGTAAGGTACGCAAGGTGGAGGTGAAGGTTTCAAGACAAGGGTCTGTAAAGACTTTCATCAGACCTATCTTGGAACTTATTCTGCTCTTGCCCTTTGGAGAATGAACTTGTTTGTGTGCGCTGCTGGATCCTACCTGTGACTTTAAGGATAAAGTGTCTTGAACTTTAGTTGACATAACTTGAAGCCTTAATTTGTTTTTATTTGTGCTGATTGTAGGGGGGCCAGCTTTGCTGAGCTATTGTTATTGCATTATATGCATGTTCTTTTTATGTCTTTCAGGTTTTCAAGACATCAAAGCAAATTACACTGTTTGTTATTTGCAGTTGCATCACTACCGTTCTGATGTATATAGTGACATTTACAATGCCAGACGGGGAGTGTGCCACCCCAATAAGGCATAGAATTTATATATATATATTGTTTCTCTGAACCATTTTCTATGGACGTTATGTTTAGTTTACATGCTGCCATCTAGTGACCTTTTGTGGTAACGCACCTATTTTTCTAGGTTTTTCTCTAATGTATGACATACTTCCTTTCTATGTAATGCTCCACCCTTCTTCCTGTGTTTGGTACTTTCTGTGCAATGGAGGCAGCTAACAAGCCACATGTAGCAGGGCACATGTATTCTACATAATAAGCTACAGACAATATCATATTTTGACCGCATAAGTACCACAACCTATTCATCTGTTTGTATCCTGTCATTTGCTGTAACTTGTCTTTCCGGATTAACCACTTAAGACCCGGACCTATAGGCAGCTAAAGGACCCGGCCAGTTTTTGCGATTTGGCACTGCGCCGCTTTAACTGACAATTGCGCAGTCGTGTGACGTGACTCCCTAACAAAATTGGCGTCCTTTTTTTCCCACAAATAGAGCTTTCTTTTTGTGGTATTTGATCACCTCTGCGTTTTATTTTTATTTTTTGCGCTATAAACAAAAATAGAGCGACAATTTAGAAAAAAATGCAATATTTTTTTATTTTTAGCTATAATAAATATTTCCCAAAAATATCTAAAAAAACTTTTTTTTCCTCAGTTTAGGCCGATGCGTATTCTTCTACCTATTTTTGGTAAAAAAAAATCGCAATAAGCTTTTATCGGTTGGTTTGCGCAAAATTTAGTTTTATTGCATTTTTATGATTTTTTTTTTTGTTTGTTTTTTTACTACTAATGGCGGCGATCAGCGTTTTTTTTTTTTTTTTTAACCATTTCAATACCGGGCTTTTATACCACTTCTCTCCTACATGTAATAATCATCATTCTTTTCCTAGAAAATTACGCAGTACCCTCAAACATTATATATGTTTTTTTAGCAGACACCCTAGGGAATAAAACAACGGTCATTGCAACGTTTTATCTCGCACGGTATTTACGCATTAATTTTTCAAACGCCTTTTTTTTGTAAAAAAAAAATGTTTCATGAATTAAAAAAATAACAAAACAGTAAAGTTAGCCCAATTTTTTTGTATTATGTGAAAGATTATGTTACACCGAGTAAATAGATACCCAACTTGTCACGCTTTAATTATGCGCACACTCATGGAATGGCGCCAAACTTCGGTACTTAAAAATCCCCATAGGCAACGCTTTATTTTTTTTTTACAGGTTACCAGTTTAGATTTACAGAGGAGATCTATTGCTAGATTCGTTGCTGGCACTCTAGCGCACGCAGCGATACCTCATTTATGTGGTTTAAGCGGCGTTTACATATGTCGGCGGGACTTACGTGTGCGTTCGCTTCTGCACGAGAGCTATCGGGGACAGGGGCGTTTTAATTTTTTTTTTTATCTTTTATTTATTTTTTTGACTTATTTTTTATTTATTTTTACACTTTTTTTTCAATTTTTTTTTTTCACTTTTATTCCCATTACAAGGAATGTAAAATTCACTGATCTCATGAATGGTTGCTTACAGCCGCAATCGCGGCTTTGTTTACTTACGGGGACCCGGGCGTGACGTCATCACAGCGTGCCCGGGTCCTCCGACGGTCATAGAGATGACTGGTCACCAGTCATCTCTATGCTTCTTGCCGACGCTGGACGATTCGTTCTCCGGGCCCCCGAAGGCACGGAAGAGCCCGGAGAAGCACGCGGCTTGTAAGAACGATCAATCGGCAGAACCACCGCTATGATCGTTCTTATGTCGTGCAGAATCGCCAGCTGAAGAAGAGGATATCTGGATGATGCCTCTGGCTGCAGACATCATTCAGATATCCACCCGCAGATCCTAGGCCGTCAATTGACGGGAACATTGTAATTTTCACAGCAAAAAATGCATTTAAAATGTATTGTTAATTGTGAAAATGCCAATTGCAGTTTGGGAGTTAGGCGCTGAAGGGGTTAAGTGTGACCTCATTTGTGTTACTAACTGTAGGGGGGTGTGGCTGTAGGTGTGATGTCATTGATTGTGATTCCCTATGTAAGGGAACACACAATCAATGCGGGCGCCACAGTGAAGAATGGGTAAGCTGTGTTTACACACGGCTCTCCCCGTTCTTCAGCTCCGGGGACCGATCGCTGGACTCCAGCGACAATCGAGTCCCGCGGTCACGGACCACGCGACCCCATTGGCTGGGCTTAAAGGGCCACGTACAGGTACGTGGATGTGCCCAGCCGTGCCATTCTGCCGACGTATATCATTGTGAAGGGGTCCTTAAGTGGTTAAAGCACCTCTGCGAATAGAATCGGTACTTGGTGAGTTCAAGCTATCTGATGAGGATTGTCCTCAGTGATTATATCTGCTTATACAGGCCAGGCATAGAGGTCTCACAGGGGATAATCGCTTCACAACAATCAGAGTCAGAATAACAGTCCTAGCTCAGCAGAGGAATTCCCTCTACAATAACACAAGTTAAGATAAGTGGAAGCGTTTTGCAATAAGAGTGTTGTGAGTGAGTGTTGTCTCGCAAAATGAGCAGGATTCAAGCCAAAGCAGTGTGCAGTACCGCATTTGGCCTGAGGTGGGGGGCACCGGAGCCGTTCAGAGCCATTCGTAATACCTCAGAAATTCTCAGTTTCCCGAGTTCAGCCGAGCTATCCTCGGGCCTTTCCGGGTGTTTCCGAGGCTCTCAGGCGCCCCCCACCTCTGACCACATGGGGTATTGCATGCCATTGAAGTCAGTGCGGAACAAATTATTTTAATTTCCATTGACTTCTATGGGAAAACTCGCTTTGTAATGCGAGTACTTTGGATTACGAGCATTCTCCTGGAACGGATTATGCTCTTAATCCAAGGTTCCACTGTGTATCCAAAAAGGTGCAGTAACAAGCCAAGGGTATTTCTTGGAATGGATGAATTTAAGGATGTCTATGTACAGTGTTCAAAGATAGGTGCAGTAAAGTATTCCAAAGGTAAAGCTGTCTGTACACAGTGTCCCAGTGAAGTAATAAGAAAGGTTTGCAAAGGTGGGAAATTGCTCTCTCACCAATGACCAGGCCTATTTAATGCCTTCTGAACAGCAGCTTCCCGAACGTCGTCCCTGCAGCGAATCCGCTGTGACGATCTTCTGTTGTGGAGCTCAAAGCACAAGTGTCAGATGACCAAGCTGGTGCTGGATGGATGGCTGAAGAACAGCAAGCAATGTTGGGCCCTTCTCGTCCAGGTTGGAATGTTTTTCCCCGCGTGGTAGGCCGCGACCTCACCCTCTCTCCCTTCCTCACGCACAAGGCCCAGGAGGAAAAGGCAGGGCTCTGGCTTCTTTTGTAGCCCCTCCCAGCAATCTCTCTGACGGTAGAAAAGATTCCTGGGATATGCAGGGAAGTGGATGAGACGGTGAGCCCTTGGATTGCATGGGGAAGTGGATGAGACGTTCGCACTGTGTAAACCTCAGAGGACAGAGTTGGTGAATCCTAAGCAACAGCAGTGGCAGGGTAATACTGATGAGCGTGTTGTGATAACATTGAGGTGAGCACACCCTTCACTTGTCTTTGGATGTGCACTAATGCATGAAGAGTGAAGACACTTGTTGGTTTTAGTTATTTATAATTCCTTTTTTTCTTACCTTTTTGGAAGCTGGATTATATGAATTTGTGAACACATAATTTCTTAACACTGGACTTTCTATTTATTCCTTTTGAAATGGAAGATTCGGAAATTCAAAAATTCTAAATTTGGAAATTTGAAAATTGGAAAAATCCGAAAGCAGAAAATCGATAATTCTAAATTTGAGAATTTGAAAATGTTCTAAATCGGAAATTAGAAAATGTCTGAAATTAGAAAATTCGACATTTGGAAAATCGAATGGCTTCTCTAACTATACTCCTGGAATGTCCGAGGCCTTAATTCCAAAATCCCGGATACTTGCATATTTCAGGAGACACATTTGAACGGGAGTAGGATTCTATCTCTTAAAAAAACCGAGGCCACTATTATCATGTTGAAAAGAGGGAGATGAGGGCGCTTTGGTGAGGCTGGGTATCCAGTAGACATGTGCAATTTGCATAGTTCCGAATTAGTTTTTTTACGAATTTTGACACATTTTTGAATTTCTGTATTTTTGAATTTCCAAATATTTGAATTTCTGTATTTTATAATTACCACATTTTTAAAGATTCGGAAATTTGGAAATTTAAGAAATTCGGAAATTCTAAAACTTGAAAAGCAGAAATTCGAAAAATCACAATTTGAAAATCGGAAATTCAAAAATTTGAAAATCGTTAATTCGAAAATTCTAAACAAATTTGAAGCTAGGAAATTCGAAAATCTGAAATTCATAAAGCAGAAATTCAAAAGTTTGAAAATCTGAAATTTGGAAATTCGAAGTTAGCAAAATTCTAAATTTCTTTAAATTTCGATAATTCAAAAAGCGGAAATTCGAAAATCCAAAATTCAGAAATTCGAAGTTTAGAAATGTAAAAGGTTGGAAATGGAAAAATGGCCTCTCCAACTATACTCTCCCGGAATGTCCGAGGCCTTAATTCCAAAATCCCAGACATTTGCATATTTCAGGAGACACATTTGACCGGGAGTAGGAAAAAAAGGTTAAAAAACCCTGGATAGGCCACTATTACCACATCAAAAAGAAGGAGAGATGAGGGCACTCTGGTGAAGCTGGGTATACTGATGTGCAATTCTTATAGTTCCAAATTCGTTTAACGAATTTTGACAAATTTGTTAATTCCAAAATGTCAGAATTTTTTATTTTTGAATTTCCAAATTTTTGAAAATTCTGAGATTCTGAATTTCGGAAATTTGAAATTCAAAATTTCAAAGATTTGGAAATTCAGAATTTGAAAATTGAAAATTAGAAATTCGAAACATCGGAAACTCAAAAATTTGAAGTTTGACAATCAGAAATTTGACATTTGAAAATTCAAAAATCCGAAATTCGGAAATTTGAAATTTCTTGTAATTAGGTATTGGAATTTCCTTTTAAATTTGGCTGTTAGTTAATGTAACAAATATGAATTCATCCGAAGTTACTAATTATCCAAATTAAACTAATGTAATGTAACAATCCAATAATAATAATAAAAAAACGTTATTATTAATTTGTTCCATTCCATTTGTTTAGATGCGGCATTCGTTATTTCGGATAATTCGTAACTTCAGATTAATTTTTATATTGCTACAAATTATTACTAACAGACAAATTTTAAAGGAAATTCTAATACCCATCATTTAACAATTATTCATTAGTCATTATTTCAAATTTTACTGATTTTCTTTCTTTTTTTTATAGATTTTCTGAAAATCGGAAATTTCAAAATTCGAAACTAAAAAATTCAGAGATTTGAGAAATCTGAACATTTTGAATTTCCAAATTTCTGAATTCCGAATTTCCATATTTTCGAATTTCAGAATTTCCAAAAAAAAGCAAAAAAACAAATGGAACTAAAACGAAAACAAACACATTTTTCGGCAGTGCACATGTCTAGTATCCAGTCCTTAGTAGCGGTGGAAGGATGGCACTGAAGGCAGCACTTTGTAGAGAAGAAGCAGTTCTGGAGGGTCATAAAGGAAAGAGAAAGACGCCTCTAAGTGCAGTGGTTTAGAGATTTATTACAGGCGCAATGGGATGTTTTTATCCCACTATTATCACGCCACCTACTACTGTACGATCGGGGGGTGAGTATCCTTATCCGTAAACCTTTATCTTTCACATTGTTGGACCTGCATCTGGACCCTGGGCTGAGGGCAAATTTGTGTTGATGCATGCTGTTATTGATTTGATGCCTATGGTAGTTGTGGGGCTCTACATAACCACCCCAGCTGTGATAGCTTTGCTAACTAAACTGCCTCAATTGATAGCTAAATATGACTGCTGATATTCTAATAGCGGGTGATTTCAACATGACTCCTTGTCCGCATCTGGATACATTTTCGGTGGATGTTAACATGGACTCGCCCCTGAATAAGTGGACATCTGCGTTTAAATTTACTGATGAGTGGTGCTGGAAAAATCCTCACCTTAGGAGATATATTTGCCACTCAGCTTCTTATGCTATGATGTCTTGCATAGATTTGATTTATGTCAGTGACCCGGTCATCTCTAGAATACAGGACATATGTATTCTTCCTAGGGGCATATCGGACCACGCACCACTGTTGGTGTAGTTTCAGATTTCAGTTGCCCCTGAATACCCTGGGTGTGGCGCCTGTCGAGATACTGGATCTCGGATATCAGAGTGGAGCCTCTGGTGGTGGGGGGGCAGTGAGGGATTATTGGGTCCATAATCACAACTCCGCTAGTCTGGAGGTAGTTTGGAAACGTCTTAAAGCTGTATGTACAGGGTCAGTACCAGACAGCTATAGGATCAGTTCAGGGGACATGGAAATTCACTATTCTGAGTCATGTGATAGAAGGGTCTATAATGACTGGCAGGTGGCCTTGCGAGAGGTCTCACTGCTT
The DNA here is from genome assembly GCA_029574335.1 of Rana kukunoris. Lineage (NCBI taxonomy): Eukaryota > Metazoa > Chordata > Amphibia > Anura > Ranidae > Rana > Rana kukunoris. The sequence goes on from CM056060.1 coordinate 75,959,271, forward strand.
AGAATGGCAAGGGCTAAGAAACAGATGTTATACCAGTTCCAGAGAATTTTTGAGCAGGGGGAGAGAACGCGGATGTTGCTGGCATTGCTTTCCAGGGAGCAGTCCTTGACATTTTGGAAAAGCGATCCACTCTGACCCATATAGCAGTCATGCCCTCGGACTTGGGTAAGTCTGTAATGAAGTCCATAGTCAAATGGGTCCAAGGCTGGCGAGGTGCCGGAAGAGGTTGTAACAGCCCAGTAGGCATTGTGCGGGGTACTTTTTTAGCAGCACAAGTTGGACAGGCAGCCACATAGTCGGTAACATCCCTTTTCATATGAGATCACCAGACATGACTCTGCAAGGTCTTATGAGTGATGGTGACACCAGGATGACTGGATAACACACCATCATGTTCCCAGAGGAGTACAGGTTTTCTGAGGCTAGGGCTACGAACAGGCGACCTAGTGGTATCTTCAAGCCTTGGGGAACATGATTCTGGGTTTCTTGTAACTGTTGGGAAAGAGCCGTAGAGATCTGTGCGACAATTTTGTGAGGTGGGAATATATACTGCTCGGTAGGTTGATCTTCTTCAGAGGTAGCGAACTGTCTGGAAAGAGCATCGGCTTTCTTGTTTTTATGCCTAGGAACATAAGAAAGAACAAAATTTGAAAGGGGGGGGAAGAACAGAGCCCATCAAGCCTGACGGGAGTTCAGACATCTTGCAGTTTGAAGATACAGTAGGTTTTTATGGTCAGTGAGGATAGAAAAAGGCTTGGGAGCCCCTTCCAGAAGATGTCGCCATTCAGACAATGCCAATTTGATGACCAGTAGTTCTCAATTCCCAACATCATAATTCATCTCCGCTGGAGAAAACGTTCTAGAAAAAAAATGCTACTGGATGGATTCTACCAGACTTAGGCTGTCTCCGGGAGGGCACGGCACCTGCTCCTACTTCAGAGGCATCAACCCCAACTATGTACTGGAGATCGGGATCTGGATGCTGAAGGATTGGAGCTTTGCTGAACATGTCTTTTATTTGCTGGAAAGCTGGTTCTGCTTCTGAGGACCTTGCAATTTGTACCTTTCTTAGTCATAGCAGTAAGGGGGGCCACAATGGAGGCAAAACCTTTGATGAAGCGTCTGTAGTAATTTGCGAACCCTAGAAAGCTTTGGAGTCCTCTAATGCCGCGTACACACGGTCGTTTTTTTTTTATGAAATAAAACGACGTTTTAAAAAACGTCATTTAAAATGATCGTGTGTGGGCAAAACGTTGTTTTATGTCTTTAAAAAAACGACCAAAAAAAATTCGAACATGCTTGAATTTTTTATGTCGTTTTTCAGAATATCGTCTTTTATTTGAAAAATGATCATGTGTGGGCAAAACGACGTTTAAAACAACGTTTTTAAACCCGCGCATGCTCAGAAGCAAGTTATGAGACGGGAGCTTCAATGGAACAGAGTGCCGTTGAAAGTGTCTTACGTAACCGCTGTGACGGTATGCGAGGTGAGATACTTGACCGTAGGTATATTTCACCGCGCATACGTTCTATTTTGAGAAGCTGAACCGGAATCCAGGCCGGGTTTTACGGCCTCTGGTGTTTCGGTCCGGATATTTGGGTCCACTGGAGTTCAATGTCAGGTGGACCTTAAAAACAACCAGGAAGAGATCAGAAGGGAGCTCTCTGGTTTTGGGACACTGAGGAGGGAACCTGAGTGTGAGGAGCTCTAAAGACATTGCAAGAAAAAGGTTTGCGTTGTTGTTTATTTTATGGGTGGTGGGGACCAGCCCCACACTGTATAGATAGGAGACCCTGATGTTTAGTTAGCGCCGGACGGCAAGGATTTAAGTTTACTGTTTTGTTTGTTTTAACCTGCAAAACTTTTGTGAAATAAACCTGGCAGCTGCCAGACTTAAAAAGAAAGTGCCTGTTTACAGACTGTGTTTCAGAAAAGTGATCCCCACGAGCTAATCTCCCACACCGCGCTTTGCAAGAGCATTTTCAGGCGGCGGCAGGTCGGCACTCCTGCGCGAGAGCCCGTAGCTCTACGTCGGGACTTTCGCGGCCACTAGGGGGCGTGTGCGCGCCGCCGGCGGCCCGCGCGCGGCGCCCCCCCGCTCGCCCCCGAGTCCCGCGCGCGTGCCCGGCGGGCGCGATCGCCGCCGGGCACGCGCGCTCGTTCGTTACAGAGCGGGGAACGAGAGCTGTGCGTGTAAACACACAGCTCTCGTTCCTGTCAGTGGGGGAAACGCTGATCTTCCGTTCATACAATGTATGAACGGAAGATCAATGATTCCCCCCTAGTGAGTCCACCCCCCACACACAGTAAGAACACAAATAGGAACACACTTAACCCCTTCCCCGCCCCCTAGTGTTAACCCCTTCGCTGCCAATGGCATTTTTATAGTAATCCAATGCATTTTTATAGCATTGATCGCTATAAAAATGCCAATGGTCCCAAAAATGTGTCAAAAGTGTCCGATGTGTCCGCCATAATATCGCAGTACCGAAAAAAAACGCTGATCGCCGCCATTACTAGTAAAAAAAAAATATTAATAAAAATGCCTTAAAACTACCCCCTTTTTTGTAAACGCTATAAATTTTGCGCAAACCAATCAATAAACGTATCGGCCTAAACTGAGGCAATATAATGTTTTTTTAAATCTTTTTTGGGGATATTTATTATAACAAAATGTAAAAAATATTGCATTTTTTTCAAAATAGTCGCTCTATTTTTGTTTATAGCGCAAAAAATAAAAACCGCAGAGATGATCAAATACCACCAAAAGAAAGCTCTATTTGTGGGAAAAAAAGGACGCCAATTTTGTTTGGGAGCCACGTCGCATGACCGCGCACTTGTCAGTTAAAGCGACGCAGTGCCGAATCACAAAAAGTGCTCTGGTCTTTGGACAGCAATATGGTCCGGGGCTAAAGTGGTTAAAATGATGTTTGAAAAACGTAGTTTTGTTTTGTGAGATAAAACAACGTTTTTTACATCACAAAAAGTGATCGTGTGTACGCGGCATTAAAGTAGTTGGTTGGGGCCATTGCAAGACAGCGGAACGTTTTTGAGGGTCCATTTGGAAACCGACAGCACTTATAAATGTATCCAAGGAAAGAAATACAACTTTGATGGAAACTCCATTTCCCAATCTTCGCGTAAAGATGGTTTTCTCAGTCATTGAAATACCTGCTTTACATGCGAGATGTTCTCTAGATGAGTATTGGAAAATAATAAAATGTCGTCCAAGTATATGATCACAAAACTGTTGCTGAAATCATGAAAAATGTAATTCATGAAACGTTGGAAGACAGCAGGGGTGTTACACAACCCAAATGGCATAACCAGATATTCAAAATGTCCATTACGAGTGTTGAATGCTGTCTTCCACTCGTCCCATCTTTAATTCAAATCAGATTATAAATCCCTCGTAGGTCTAGCTTGGAAAAGATAACTGCCCCCTTAAGTACATCAAACAGTTCAAGAATGAGAGGCAAAGGGTAGGAGTCTTTTACGGTAATTTGATTTAACCCTCAATAGTCTATGCATGGTCGAAGACCCCCATCTTTTTTTTTTTTTCAACAAAGAAAAAACCTGCCTGTACTGGAGAAAAAGAGGGTCGGATAAAACCTCTTTCCAAGTTGTCTTTTTCGTATTCCTCCATGGATTTTTGTTCAGGCAAAGACAGGGGATAGGTCCCTCCTTTGGGAAGAGGTGTTCCAGGAATCAATTTAATTGCACAGTCAAATGAACGATGTGGGGGTAAAACCTCTGCCTTTTGCTTGCAAAATATGTCTGCAAACTCATGGTATTCACAAGGCAAGGTAGGTGGGATGGTCACGGGAGCCAACATACAAGCAGAAAGTCTTTTTGGGTTGAGACAAACAGTTTGGATGACAGAACGACCCCCAAGAGGTTAGTTCTCCATTTTCCCAATCAAAAGAAGGGTTATGTTGTTGTAACCATGGGTAAGCAAGGATAACAGGCAGAAGTGGAGAATCAATAAGAGACAAGACAACTTCCTCTTTGTGGAGTATGTCTATCTGAAGGGTGATTGTCGTAGTCTCCAATTTTACAATGCCATCTCCCAAGGGTTGTCCATTCAGGGTGGTAATGTTTAGGAGTCTAGACTTTGGAACAAATGCAATGTTATTTTCTTTAGCAAATGTGTAGTCCAAGAATATGCCAGCAGCTCCAGAATCCACAAAAACCCTCACAGGAGACAAGTTTAGAGGGTAAATAGATAATTGCAGGGATGGTAATCTTGGTCTTGGGGGATATACCTGTAAGGTCTAAGCTGTCTCCTCCAACACTGGTTAGACCCTTGCCTTTCACAGGACGGGAAGGGCAGACAGATAATAAATGTCCTTTAAGTCCACAGTACAGGCATAAGCCCAATGCACGCCTCCTTTGTTTCTCCATCTCAGCTAGGTGGAGACGGCTTACATCCATGGGTTTCACAGGTGCCTGGGTTCAACTGAGACTTCCGGTTCTGGCTGAGATGGTGCTTGGAAGTTAGGGGGCCAAACGGTAAACTGGCCTATGAAACTTGCGAGTTCTAAGTCTCTCTTGGCACCTTTCATGATATCACACATCCAGAGGAACACACAGCTCTATGAATTTCTCAAGGTTTTCTGGGGAATCCTTATAGACTAATTCATTTTTGATGCAATCTACAAGACCTTTTTGGAAAACTGCACATAATGCCTTTGAGTCCTAATTAGTCTCCGCAGCAAGGGTACGGAACTCGATAGCATATTGTGCCACAGACCTGGTTGCATGTCCAAGAGCGAGTACTCAGCGAGTACTCAGCTCCAAAAATTTGTCAGCATCTTTCAGCACAGGATCATTGCGTTCCAGATAAGGAGAGACCCAGGCCAGGCCCTTCCCATTTAAGAAAGAAATGACAAAAGTCACTTTGGCAGACGAAGTGCAGAAAAGTCCCAGGGTTGTTGCGGAAATGCAAACGGCAAACATTTAAAAAGCCTCTGCAGTCCTCAGTATCACCACCAAACTTGGGAAGGGAAGTTTGGGTGGTACAGAATAGGCGGGTTGAATCGTAGCAGGAGAAGAATCTGGAGTCTGGACCGTTGCAGAGGAACCAAGCAAACAAGATTTAAGCATAGTACAAAGTTCACCTAACTTGGCGTCCAGGGAAGACAGATGATGTTCATGAGCTCCCATCAATTTTCCCCGATTTGAAATCGCCTTAACAATCTCAGCAGGGTCCACTGCCATTGTGGTCCATTTCTAATGTAAGGTACCTGTGATAGGTACTGTCCGAAGTGGAACTTGTGTGCTGAGGATTCAGGCAAATTAGGTTGGCAACAGGTCAGGCAAAATGGTACACGATCGAAATCCAGAGAGTGGTCAAGCAGGCAAAGGTCATACATAAGCTGGTGGTGAAGTACAAAATCAGCAGGCTAGAGAGTAGTCAGGGATTCAGGCAGAAGTTCAAAACGATAATTAGTGATGAGCGGAATACGCCATATTCGATTTCGCAATATTTCGCAAATATATAGAAGAATATTCGCGAATATTCGTTAATATCGAATATTCGTGATATTTTATCAAAAAAAAATTGCGAAATTTCGCTAAAGCGAATGCGAAATTGATTGCGAAATTCTCGTCAACACGCGAAAACGGAGATCATTTCCTGGATTACTAAACTAATAGGCACTAAACACTAACTCTACTTACACAAACTTATATGACTAAACTAAAGCTAATTTTTTTTTTTTTTATACACAAAACACAGAAGGGCAGAGAACGCATTTGCGAATATTCGCAATATTCGGCAACATAAAAGGATCGCCTTAGCTACTCGGCCCAGGGTCTCTAATCATACCAGCAATGCTTTTAGACGTCGATGGAGATCACTAGGATGTGATCTGTTTTAAAAATAAATTTGAAAAAATACGAAAATTCGCTATAGCGAATATTCACCGCGATATTCGATTTATTCGCGAATACTCGAATATGCAATATTCGTAACGAATATTCGCAATGCGAATATTCGTGAGCAACACTAACGATAATCAAGATCACAAGCAGTCAGAACACCCAGGGAGCTAATCCACACAAACGGGCGCTGAGAGATAGCATCACTTCCTATTTATGGGCTGCATTGATTGAAAATTGTCCACAGCTGACAGCAGGTGGGGCTAGTGAGTCCAAGGTAAGGCTTCATACTGCAAGGACATTTCCAAAAGTCCAGATCTCTGTAGCACAACAGGTAAGGCTGCAGCTGTGGGACCAGGAAGATCCCAGTTCAAACACACGCAGGTACATGACAGTCCTCCCACATAGCATCCATTAAAGATGCGGATGGGTTTACTGTGACAAATGCACTGGAAATAAATGTTTTGCTCTGCTTCTTGTAAGCGGGGAAGACTCCTGGGGACGATGGTCTCCCCTCTGATTTTTTCAAATGCTAAAGTGATACCCTGGTAGACAAGTTATGGGAAATGTTAACTTTTTTCTTGAAGGCCACTTCCCTTCCTGAATGTATGTCAAGAGCAATTATGGTGGTGGTGCCAAAACCGGGTAAAGATTTGTAGCTTTGCTCCTCATACCGCCCTATTTCCCTTTTAAACATGGACACCAAGATATTCTAGACTAGAGTGCTGGCTTCACCTTTTGAATAAGGTGATGCTTTCACTTATCCTCAGAGATCAGACTGGTTTATGCCGGGAAGGGCACAGACATCAATCTGCGAAGGCTGTATACTATACTTGCCAATTCCGGGAGATCGGAGATCCCGGGGGTGGTGGAATCCCTGGATGCAGAAAAAGATTTTCACTCTGTGGAGTGGTATTATTTATGGAGGGTGCTGCATAAATTTGGCTTCGGCCCTAATTTTATTTCTTGGGTGAAGAAGTTGTATTCAGCTCCCTCTGCCAAAGAATGCACAAATAATGTTTTATCTGAATCTGTCATGGACAAGTCTGGCCACTAGATGGTGATAGCGGCGCAATCGCAGCACTTTGATGCGCTGTTACGATCAAGTTTTCAACTGAATGAAACTTGATGGAATTCCCAGCTAGAGAGGTTTCTCAGGATAAACCACAACTTCACTCTCTTGTATGAACAGAAAGTTAAGGGTTTAATTCATCACAACCTCTACCTTGGAAACCAACCTTGAGTATAGGAACTCAATCAAAGCATAAGCAACATGAGTGTTACAAAAGGAAAACCAACTGATGAATCAGTACTACCAATAGGTTAGACTGGCCCCGCAGCTTCAGGACAATTCTAGTTGGGTGTCATGCAAGTGTACTCAGTGACAGTCTACACAAAGGGTGTGTGTCTGGAGTGAACTAGGAGATCAATTAGCAGTCAGTTAACCATAAGTGCTGTCAGGTATAGTAATGGAAAGTCCCACAGGGTTATCCTGGATTCTGATCACAGTAGGCTATGCCTAGGTTAAATACAAGTACTTGCGGTTCTGATGTTTCTTGATTTTAGCAAGAAAATATCCTAGTCCTCAGAAGCGGTCTGTATCAGAGTGGTGGTCCTGGTGAATCCTAGGCTGGAAGGTAGCAGAACTGGGATGGTGCAGAGGTCCTTCCTGGATGTGGAGTCTCTGGTCAGGTCCTGAGGGGTTAGAGGTGCTGAGAGGGGTCCCAGGTGACGGCAGGTGCCCAACAGAATAGCGGAACAACCTGCCGTCATACCTGGGGGTTTAAATAAGGCGTGCGGCGTGGGAAAAAGCACAGCACGCCGAGTCACACTTCCGCGTTTCAGCGTGGAACGCACAACACGGCGCACCAGAAGTGACGCGCGTGAGCTGGGAGGAAGAGCGCAGAAGTCCAGGGAAGACACAGGAGTGCTGGTTCCAGACAGAGGAACGCCAGTGGCGTTACACGCGCACGGGCGCGTGCACGAGCGGTAACAGCACGCGGCACGTGCAGACACCATCTTGGCGCCAAATATGACTATTTAAGGGAGCTGACCCTGAGGTCTCTTGCTGTTCGGTCTACAGCGTGGTTTGAGCCAAACCTGATACCGTTATCCATTACCTGCCTGTTCCTGAGACCCGGCTTGCCCCTGACTACCCTTGATCTCCACCTGCCCTGACCTCAGCTTGTCTCACCACGTTTCTGCCTGTTCCACTTATCTGTCTGCTGCCCGCCAGTTGCCAACTCGGCTTGGACCACGACCCCGCTCCTGCTCTGACCTTGCACCTGATCCACCAGCCAGTGTATGACCCGGCCTGTCTGAACCTGCTACTGCCTGTCTGTACTACGATACACCTCCCTCAGTGCTGATCCCGGCTTCTTGCATCTAGCTCCAGTCACCTGTAGTCCAGTCTTCCTCAGCACTCCTGACACCACTCCGGAGTGCACAGGATTCCAGTTCAGCCCAGCACCAGCGTTCCCGCCAGGCGCTTGCGTGACTCTCAGTTCCACCGGAGTTAGAGGAGCAAGAGTAGCCATTCCCTGCACATCAGGCTCCACCACCAGGTACGTGACAGGATCCTTTCCACTCCATCGTGGCACGAGACAGGGATGTCTCCTTTCCACTGGTCTCTTTGCATTGGCCATTGAACCCTTGGCAATTATTATTCAAGCTTCCCCTAGCATTCAGGGCATAGCAGTGGGTCCTCTGGTGGAGAAGGTGTCACTTTACACAGATGACACCCTATTGTACTTGACTTGACTGATGCCCAACACTCCTTGCCAGCAGCCCTTGAGATTATACATTTTTCAGTTCCCTCTCTGGGGTAAGAATTAACTGGGGTAAATCTGTCTCATTCCCTCTAACTCATATATCTAGCCTTCCCTGCAGGCTCTATTGAAATGGAGACCTAATGCTGAAGAGATAAAAGAGCCCACCTCTGTCCAAAAGGTCTGAGTCACTGGACATGACCAGAAACAATGTAGGAAGTCAGCTGTTTGGCCACAGCCTCTGAATGAAACATCCAGCTGAAGGTGATAACCCCATTTTATGTGATAGAGACAGGACACATGGGGAGTAGAGATGAAAGGGCTGCTCTCCCCGAAGTTACATGAAAGAGAGGAGGAGGCCATAGTAGGCGGAAACAAGTTTAGTGGGATCAGGGTGTCTCAGTAACTTATAACAACATAACCTGGGGAATGCCCAGGAAAAAAACAGGCCTCCTTACTGACCAGCCTGCAGAACAACCAAATTAACCTGTCTAAGGCCTCGTACACACGATCGGACATATCCGATGAAAACGGTCCGCGGACCATTTCCATCGGATATGTCCGATCGGGAGTTTGATCCGATGGCGTGTACACACCATCGGATCAAATTCCCCGCCGCCGGACGGCGCGGTGACGCGGCGGTGACGTTGACGCCGCCACGTCACCGCCACGTCACCGCACCAGGAAGTTAAACACTTCCGCGCATGCGCCGAATCCATTCGGCGGCGGCGCGGCGGCGGTGGGGCACGACATGTCTGCTGGTAAGTGTACTAACCAGCAGACATGTCGGGCGGACAGATTTCACCGGATGGATTTCAAAGCATGCTTTGAAATCTGTCGGGTGGAGAAATCTGTCCGCTAGCCCATACACACGAGCGGAGATGTCTGCTGAAACGGTCCATCGGACCGTTTTCAGCGGACATATCCCCTCGTGTGTACGAGGCCTAACAGTATGCGTTAAAAACAGGGGTTTTGTCCGCACGCATTTGCAAAGGCATGCGTAAGCCACAGAGCCGCACCAAGGCACCCTGTAATCTGTGGTCCTAACACTAAACAGTGAGTGTCCCCATAGTAGAGGCACACGCATTTTAATTGATAGATGAGGGCAGGTGGACTGAAGGGGAGCCACCCCTCCTAAAAGGTACAGAAGCACACCAAACACCCAGCATATAGCACAATGGCTGCATAGGTGCTGGTGTACTGCTGGACCAATATAAACACCACAGGTGAAACAAAAACGTGTCCACCGCCCCCATCTATTGCTGGCAATCAAAAAAAGTGGCATTGGTAGGCTAAAACAGATAACAACATAACCTGGGGAATGCCCAGGAAAAAAACAGGCCTCCTTACCGACCAGCCTGCAGAACAACCAAATTAACCTGTCTAACAGTATGCGTTAAGAACAGGGGTTTTGTACGCACGCATTTGCAAAGGCATGCGTAAGCCACAGAGCCGCACCAAGGCACCCTGTAATCTGTGGTCCTAACACTAAACAGTGAGTGTCCCCATAGTAGAGGCACATGCATTTTAATGGATAGATGAGGGCAGGTGGACTGAAGGGGAGCCACCCCTCCTAAAAGGTACAGGAGCACACCAAACACCCAGCATATAGCACAATGGCTGCATAGGTGCTGGTGTACTGCTGGACCAATATAAACACCACAGGTGAAACAAAAACGTGTCTCAGTAACTTCTCCAAATGTGGGTAGGTTAGTAGGGTCCTCTAGGGAACCAAACTGGGCACGGACAGCATGTCTGAGCTGATAGTAATAGAACAGGTAGGAGAGTGGCAGGTCAAAGTCAATGTGTAACTGATAAAAAGATTTAAAGCCCTGTGCATCGTATAAATGACACAAATGTTTAACCCCCTTAGTACTAGCAATTGGGATCAAGCAAAGAGTACAGTTCCTGTAGATTGGGGTTGAACCACGAGGGGTTATTGGGGGATGTCAACCAGGTATGTTTTGATATCTTTGTGGTAATGTAACGGAATAATGAAAGGGAGGTGGCTAATGTTATGTAGGGCAGGCCTCAAATTTTCCACTTGGCTACTCGCATTTTGCGAGTGGAAAATTAGGTCTGGCGAGGAGCTGGGCTGCCTGGTAGTGGGGGTCGGGCACCGCTGGCGGGCGTTGTTGATCGGGTGCTGTTTTCCCAGCGATCACCGGATGGCAGAGAGCATTGAGGTAGAGGAGAGCCGCGGTATCACAGAGTGGTATAGCCTGCTGTAACAGCATTACATTGAACTTTTCTCCGCTTTGCTCGCTCTCAAACACAGCCCTGCCTCCTCCTAACCCCCGCGCATGTAATAGACAGAACACATCCCAGCATTGGACCCGCATTCTGTCTATTACAGGAATCGTATCTATACGTCTAACCACCGGCCACCGCCGAATAACGGCAGCAGGGTGGTTCCTTAACTCTAGGAGGGCACTATATAACGTCCCCCCAGAATAACGCTCCCGCTCGCGCCCTGGGGCGCGCACACGGGAGTTTTCATGACCGCCAAGTCCAGATGACCCGGTGCATCACTGATCATAGTAAATCACTGCTAATAGCGGCCGTTTACCACGTGATTACCTGCAATACTCTGCAATACCCCGCAATACTCTGCAAAACCCACTTCCCGCCCCCCCGCCATCATATGATGTCCTTGACTTTGTGCGGAGCTATCTGAATGATGCCTGCAGCTACAGGCATCATTCAGATATCAGCTTTTTCAGCGGGCGATTCCCTACACCAGAATGATCTTAGCAGCTTTTCCGTCGTTTGATCGTTCTTACAAGAGGCGAGAAGGGACACCCCCCTCCCGCAGTCCTCCAAGCCTCTACCGACTCAACGCAACGATAGAAGCCAGGATTGTTTTTTTTCTTTATTTTTTATTTCAGGCTTCCCAGCCTAGAGGTGAGATAAGACCCCACATCTCACTGTAAAGAGGACCTGTCATGCCATATTCCTATTACAAGGGATGTTTACATTCCTTGTAATAAGAATAAAAGTGATCAAAAAATGTATTTTTGTGAAAAAAAGACTCAAACTAAAATAAACTAAAATGAACAATAAAATGTAAATAATTTTTTAAAGCACCCCTGTCCCTGTGAGCTTGCATACAGAAGCGAACGCATACGTAAGTCCCGCCCACATATGAAAACGGTGTTCAAACCACACATGTGAGGTATCTCTGCGCAAAGAAAACAGAAAACTGCGCTAAACCAAAAATTAAATTAAATTAAAATAGAAAGCTGCGGCAATCGTGTAGAAACACAAAGTAGTACAAAATGGCAAAGCCGCGCTCATCAGAATAAAAAAAGTATATATATGAATGAGGACTGCTGAGCAGTAATCTCCTGTGTTGGTAGCCAATGGTGTAGCTTAAAACATCACATAGTAGTATATATTGGTATACAGGTTTACATAGAAATAGAACCTCAAAAACGAAAAAAGGAAAATGCATAAAAAACACGGGTCCTGAATAACATAAATGTTCATAAAGTCCTTGTTATAGGAATAAAACTTGAAGAACCGAGTGTCAGGAGGCAAAACAACAACAGATCATAATGGTTCACTCCACCACAGTGACAAGATGTTAACGATAAAGTGATCCCTTCACCAGAATAAGGAGGGGCTGCTTACCAGAGGGCAAGCTCAATGAAGCAATTGGCTTTAGCCCAGCCGCGGCCTTTAATCTTGTATGGTTCCTGGGTACAACTTCCAGCAAATACCAAGGTATAGCGGTGCTCACGGAATGTGGGTGGAGAGAGAAGGAGGGACCAATAGTGTAATTCCGTTTACCAAAAAGGTTTAATAGAACATAAAAATGATACTCACATTTAATCAAAGCATCACAAGCATTTAAAACAAATCGCCGGCCGGCAAACAAAACGGAGCCCTTCCTCCGTGCGTGCGTGGTGACGTCACTGCGTGTCTTTCCCAGACGCGTTTCGTCATCAAGGGGACGTTCTCAATGGGTAGGGCTAATGCAGTATAGTCACCAGTTAAATACGCGATCCTCAATGTGAAGTGCCTAACAACCGTGGCCACGGCCGCCATCTTAAGTGTGGTATAGCTGCCCATACCTCGCGCTTGGAAGAATATCACCACCAGCTAAGGCAGATATTCAACTTACGCTGAAGACACAAACAAAGATCTAGATATATAAAGAAAAAACAAACCTTCATCCAAATACCAAAGTGATTAAGCCCTAGTCAGGATGGAAAAACAGGTCTAATTGTATAGCATGAAAAATATATTATGATTTATGATCAGTCCATAGTGAACTGTTGTACTTAGATAAATATATTGGTACCTGCACCTGCTATAAAGTCTGGCGCCCTCCATAGGAGCAAAGGAGGAAAACCACCCTGGCTTTTAAAGCAGGTCAGATCTATATTGGAGCTTGTTGGCGCGGAATTTACCAGGGATATATGGATTTACTCTTAACCCCTCGCATCCCGCCTAGAGAATAGTACACTCCTTTTCTACCTTAACCTTTATGTGCACTCAAAATTAATAGAGTGAAAATAAATAAGTGAAAAAATTGTGTTTAAGGTTCTCTAACATAAAATTAGATGCATAAACATCAGTGCATAAACAATTATTTAATTAAGTGAAGAATAGAAAAATAAAAATATATAAGGTGTATAATAAATAAATAAATATTATGATTTATTTAAATAAAAGGGAGAATATATATGTACCCTACCAACTCAGAATAATCCCTGGTCAGCAGGTCTACAGCCATATTTACTCCTGTTAACCATACTAAGTTAATAAGGCCTAGTTAGTTTACTAAGCTAGTCATGCCCTATACGGCTAACATAGTTAATGCTAATACATAAAAAGTGGGCCTTTCTTCAGGGGCCATGTTCCTATTTCCAAAGTGTTGTTTACAAGCTAGAAAGTAATAATGGTGAAAAATATATAAATTTAGTGATAAGGCGATCCCATACTGGGGTTACTTCTAACCTTAACAAATTGTGTTGAGCCTATTTTTAATTAGTAACTTATACACCTTTAAAGTGCTAGTAGTTATGGACGAGAGGAGAAAAAGAGTTAAACACTGAAAAAACATAAAAAGAAGACGGTTCCAAAAAAAACGCCTCTGTTGGTGCACTTCACAGTGAGTTTACAGAAATATAGTGGGATATTATGCATTATTGATGAATGCGTTGGTATCAGTCTCTACATTCAACCCATAGGGGGTATAGGTCTTAAGTCTATATATCCACCCCATTTCCATCCTAGAAATTTCCCTAACTAAGTGGCTCCCCCTCCAATGGGGCTTGAATTTGTCTATTCCCAAGAAGAGGGTATTGGATGGGTCTCGATTGTGTTTGAGTTTATAATGCTTGGAGACAGAGTGATCTTTGAAGCCCGACAAGATGTTTGTAATATGCTCATTCACTCGAACTTGAAAGGCCCTTTTGGTGCGGCCCACATATTGTAGACCGCATGGGCATTGTAGAAGATATACCACACCTGTGGATGCACAAGTGATGCATGGCCTAATCTTATGTTCTCTACCTGTGGCTGTAGAGGAAAAAACGGTCACACACCTATGTAGGTTTGAACTCAGACTGCATACTCTGCACCTTCTGCACTTATAGTACCCCTGTAATTGGTTGAAAAATCCAATCCCCCTATTAGGAGGATCGATCACATTTTGTGCAACCATGTTTCTTATGGGTTGAGTCCCTCTAAACACAACACGGGGTTTGGGGGGTAGAATGCCCTTCAGCAAGGGGTCATTAGTGGCTATATGCCAATGTTTATTTATTAAATGAGAAACAGCCCTATGTTGTACAGAGTAAGTAGTGATAAATGGTACCCCTTCCGGGAATTTTACCCCTTCTTCAGTCACCCTTTCACATAAAAGGTCCTCCCTCAGGGTGCCACGGACATCGGATAATGTCCTTCGTAGTTCATCCTGAGAGTAACCTTTCTCTAAGAAGCGGCTAGTCAAGACAGAGGCTTGGTTATCAAACTGTCTAAGATCAGAACAGTTTCTCCTCAGTCTGAGGTACTGGCTTTTGGGGACAGCTCTAAGCCATGGTTCATGATGACAACTATCTTTTGGAATAAAGGAATTCCTATCCGTCTCTTTAAAGAAGGTAGATGTAATAAATTTTCCCTCTTTGGCCTCAATCTTAAGATCCAAGTAGTGTACTTCAGTCTGACTAGCCTCAAATTTTAACTGTATTCCCCTTTGGTTATTATTGAGGGACTCAATAAACATGGCCAGGTCATGCTGAGTCCCTGCCCATAGGAGGAGGATGTCATCTATATACCTAGCCCACAGGGCCACCTGGGGTAGGTCGCCTGAGTAGATGACATCCTCCTCCCATTTGGCCATAAACAAATTGGCCAAACTGGGGGCATATTTGGCCCCCATGACAACCCCCGTATCTTGTTTATAAAAATTATGGTCAAACCAGAAATAATTTGAGGCGGCTGCAAATTTGAGTAGGGACATTACAAACTCAATCTGTTTTGTCTCCAATCCTGAATCTCTCGTTAGGAAGCACTGTACGGCTTCAAATCCCAGTTGGTGAGGAATTATTGTATATAAGGAAGCTACATCTATGGTTACCATCCACATGTCAGGGGTCGGGACACATCCAGACAGAATGTTGATAATGTGTCTGGAATCCCTGACATATGAAGGAACCTTTTTCACCAAAGGCTGAAGGTAAAAATCCACATATCTGCCCACCCGGGACGTAATGGAATCGATCCCACTTACTATAGGACGACCCGGGGGGCAGATTGGGTCCTTATGCAGCTTCGGTAAATAATAAATGGTTGGTGTGCGGGGGGCTTTAGGCAAAAGGTATAATTTCTCATTGAGGGACAAAATGCCCTCATAATACCCCCTCCACAAAAGAACCTCCAAATCCTTTCTAAACCTTCCTCTAGGGTCACTTGGTAAGACAGTGTAGGTGTCTGTGTCGTCCACTATTTTGTGCATTTCTCTGAGGTAATCCACTCTGTCCAAAATAACAATCCCCCCCCCTTTATCGGCTGGCCTAATCACCAATTCTTTATTTGTACAAAGGGAGTCTAGACCTTCCTGGAGGGTTTTATTAAGTTTGGCTTTCTTGATTTCGATAGCCTCCAGGTCCCTGACCAGCACATCCCGAAAAACTTTCAGCGATGGAGCCAGACCCCCTGGAGGGTTAAATAGAGATGCATTCTTCAAACCTGAATGTAGGTATCCATTGGTAGGTGTAGTATTAACATATGAGTTCCCAATCATATAACGTTTAATGCTAAGTTTCCTAATAAATCTATGTATGTCCATGTAGGTTTCAAATTTGTTCAAACCCCTCGGTGGTGCAAATTTCAAACCCTTGTCAAGAAGAGCTTTTTCGGAGTTTGACAAGGACTTGGAACTTAAATTAAAAATGCCCCGACCTACTACGTTTTTGTACGTTTTGAGTGTCCTACATCGCCTCCCCCCTCTACATCCTCTCCTCGTTCGCCCTGTCTTTTGGTGCCCTGATTTGGTCTGTGAAAACCCCAAAGCGAGGGGCCGCCAGGGGCCAGGGAGCCACCTGGCCAATTGCTGGCACCCTGAGGTTGAGATAAAGGGGGTGCAAACCACGCACTTTCATTAATCATGGGATGCTGGGGTCCATCTGAGGCTTGATAACCCTCTGGACCTACTTTATCGGTGAGAGGAAAAAAGTTGTTTGAGGTGGGGATGTTAAATTCCCACCCTGAATTTCCTCCTGAGAGGGAATATGTCGGGGATGGGTGGTTGCCCTCTCCTTGTTGGAATTGTTTCCAACCCTCCCTATTGGCAGTCTGAAAACCCTGCCCTCGGGGTTTAGTTTGGTTCCAACCCCCCACCTGGGGGGGTGGTCCATAATAATTGGGTGGGGGACCATAGTTATAGTTCCCTGAGAAGTGGGGGGCCCCTTGACCATATGAGGGCCCGCCACCTGAGTTAGGCCTGAAGTTAGTTGCTTGAGCCCCTGCTGGGCGTCCCTGATTTTTACCAGGGGGTCCTCTGGAGCCACCTTGACCTCTCCGTGGGGATTGTCTGGCTTGTAAACCTCCCGTTTTAACATTAGGGAAATTCCTTTTAGAGCCCATAGAGACCTGATGCTGGTTTACAGGGAGAGGAACACCACCTAGATTGTTGGAAATTTCCATGGCATTTGAGTTCAGCCTAGCTTGTTCATCCAGGAGTTTCTTTTGCCAATTG
The DNA here is from genome assembly GCA_029574335.1 of Rana kukunoris. Classification (NCBI taxonomy): domain Eukaryota; kingdom Metazoa; phylum Chordata; class Amphibia; order Anura; family Ranidae; genus Rana; species Rana kukunoris. Next base: position 75,976,132 of record CM056060.1, read on the forward strand.
AAGACTAGATTGCTCTGATAGTCTTCTAAATCCCTATTGAATTTCTTTTTCTTTTTTACTCTTTGGTCTTTGTCCTCTTTTTCTAGAAGACCAAGTAAAGTATGTGATTTTTCTTTATATTCCCCCATTTCTTTAGCAGGATCGAGCTTATCCTTAATAGTTTTGACTTCCTCATCGATCCTTGCCAGTTTAAGGGTCTTCCTCTCAATCAGAAATTGAAGGAAGGTGACCCCTGCCAGATTAAAGTATTTAAACCAGTCCTCTAGGTCGGAGTCTCCTTTTTGGGGGGGTACCTCCCACCTAAGGCTGCGGGGGACCATACCATGTTTAACGTATGTTTCCAAATACGCTATATCCCACTTAGTATGATTCTCGGAGATGAGGAGATTTTTAAGTCGAGTAAATAAACCCCCAAGATCACCCTCATCACCTTTGTAGGATTCAAAAACTCCATCAATATTTAGTTTGGTGGCCCTAAATTCAAAGACATCCATAATGACCTTGTTCTCAGCGTAACCTGAGGGGTAAGCTGCAGTAATAATATCAAAAACAGAACACAAAGAAAACAGAAAACTGCGCTAAACCAAAAATTAAATTAAATTAAAATAGAAAGCTGCGGCAATCGTGTAGAAACACAAAGTAGTACAAAATGGCAAAGCCGCGCTCATCAGAATAAAAAAAGTATATATATGAATGAGGACTGCTGAGCAGTAATCTCCTGTGTTGGTAGCCAATGGTGTAGCTTAAAACATCACATAGTAGTATATATTGGTATACAGGTTTACATAGAAATAGAACCTCAAAAACGAAAAAAGGAAAATGCATAAAAAACACGGGTCCTGAATAACATAAATGTTCATAAAGTCCTTGTTATAGGAATAAAACTTGAAGAACCGAGTGTCAGGAGGCAAAACAACAACAGATCATAATGGTTCACTCCACCACAGTGACAAGATGTTAACGATAAAGTGATCCCTTCACCAGAATAAGGAGGGGCTGCTTACCAGAGGGCAAGCTCAATGAAGCAATTGGCTTTAGCCCAGCCGCGGCCTTTAATCTTGTATGGTTCCTGGGTACAACTTCCAGCAAATACCAAGGTATAGCGGTGCTCACGGAATGTGGGTGGAGAGAGAAGGAGGGACCAATAGTGTAATTCCGTTTACCAAAAAGGTTTAATAGAACATAAAAATGATACTCACATTTAATCAAAGCATCACAAGCATTTAAAACAAATCGCTGGCCGGCAAACAAAACGGAGCCCTTCCTCCGTGCGTGCGTGGTGACGTCACTGCGTGTCTTTCCCAGACGCGTTTCGTCATCAAGGGGACGTTCTCAATGGGTAGGGCTAACGCAGTATAGTCACCAGTTAAATACGCGATCCTCAATGTGAAGTGCCTAACAACCGTGGCCACGGCCGCCATCTTAAGTGTGGTATAGCTGCCCATACCTCGCGCTTGGAAGAATATCACCACCAGCTAAGGCAGATATTCAACTTACGCTGAAGACACAAACAAAGATCTAGATATATAAAGAAAAAACAAACCTTCATCCAAATACCAAAGTGATTAAGCCCTAGTCAGGATGGAAAAACAGGTCTAATTGTATAGCATGAAAAATATATTATGATTTATGGAAAAATGTATCTAGCTATCAGTCCATAGTGAACTGTTGTACTTAGATAAATATATTGGTACCTGCACCTGCTATAAAGTCTGGCGCCCTCCATAGGAGCAAAGGAGGAAAACCACCCTGGCTTTTAAAGCAGGTCAGATCTATATTGGAGCTTGTTGGCGCGGAATTTACCAGGGATATATGGATTTACTCTTAACCCCTCGCATCCCGCCTAGAGAATAGTACACTCCTTTTCTACCTTAACCTTTATGTGCACTCAAAATTAATAGAGTGAAAATAAATAAGTGAAAAAATTGTGTTTAAGGTTCTCTAACATAAAATTAGATGCATAAACATCAGTGCATAAACAATTATTTAATTAAGTGAAGAATAGAAAAATAAAAATATATAAGGTGTATAATAAATAAATAAATAAATATTATGATTTATTTAAATAAAAGGGAGAATATATATGTACCCTACCAACTCAGAATAATCCCTGGTCAGCAGGTCTACAGCCATATTTACTCCTGTTAACCATACTAAGTTAATAAGGCCTAGTTAGTTTACTAAGCTAGTCATGCCCTATACGGCTAACATAGTTAATGCTAATACATAAAAAGTGGGCCTTTCTTCAGGGGCCATGTTCCTATTTCCAAAGTGTTGTTTACAAGCTAGAAAGTAATAATGGTGAAAAGGTATCTCTGCGGACGTTAGAGCGAGAACAATAATTTTGCCCCTAGATCTCCCCTGTAACTAAAAACATGTAACTAGTCAAAATATTTAAATCGTCGCCTATGGGGATTAGGTAGCAAAGTTTGGCGCCATTCCACAAGCATTTTCAATTTTGAAGGGTGACATGTTAGGTATCTATTTACTTGGCGTAACTTCATCTTTCACATTATGCAAAAACATTGGGTTAACTTTACTGTTTTTTTTTAAGCACAAAACTGTTAAGCCCCGTACACACGGCCGAGGTGCTCGGCAGAAACCAGCGAGAAGCTCGCTGGGATCCTCATTCTGCCGAGAACCTCGGCCGTGTGTACACTCTCGGCGAGCATCCCGTCGGGAAAGCCGATGAGAGAAAATAGAGAGCAGGTTCTCTATTTTCTCAGTGGCCCGTCGGGATGAATAGCTGGTCGCCTTTCCCGACGGGCTGGTCGCCGAATCTGACGGCCGGGCGAGAACCTCGACGGGCGGAACGATGTGTTCCGCCCGTCGAGGTTCTCGTATGTGTGTACGAGGCTTTAGGCCACGTACACACGACCAAATACATCTGTTCAAATCGGTCTGACAGACTGATTTGAACAGATATGTCTGCTGAGCTGTTTTGGTTTGTTCGCTGTACACACGATCAAACCAAAATCCCCGCCGGCAGACATCGCGGTGACGTGGCGATGACGTTGACGCCGCCACGTCTCCGCACCAGGAAGTAAAACACTTCCGCGCATGCGTCGAATCCATTCGACGCATGTGCGAGCAGATATGTCTGCTGGTTAGCGTACTAACCAGCAGACATGTCCGACGGACGGATTCCCAGCATGCTTTAAAATCTGTCGGCTGGCCAAATCTGTCTGTCCGTCCGTACACACGATCGAATCTGTCTGCTGAAACGGTCTATCAGACCGTTTTCAGCAGATAGATTTGATCGTTTGTATGCGGCCTTAGAGTTAAAGTGTTAGAAAAATTGCTGCGCAAATACTGTGCGAGATAAGAAGTTACAACGACCACCATTGTATTCTCTAAGGTCTTTGCTAAAAAAAAGCATATATAATGTTTTGGGGTTCTATGTAATTTTCTAGCAAATAAATGATGATTTTTACATGTAGGAGAGAAATGTTAAATTTGGCCTGCGTGCTCCAGAACGCCTGAAGGCAGGCCCGTCGGAACAAGACAGGCAAAGCAAGCAACTGCTTGGGGCCCCGAGCTGGCCAGGGGCCCCAACAGGATGGGCCCTTGCCACGCCGCTGCGCAGCCGCTTCCTATAAGTGCTGCAGCCTGTAGCATGGCCAAGCTGGCCGGGTACCGTAACCGCGCGGTACAGGAGATTCAGTGTCCTGTTCCCAGCCGGACTGACAGGAAGTGCACACACTCAGTCCGGCCGGGAACAACAAACTGAATCTCCTGGCGTGCGGTATGCGGTAGGGAGGGTAAAAAGAACATGGGGGAGGGACGCTTATCAGAAGAAGTACTACCCGACAATCGACGGAGCAGCAGCAGCACCCCCTTCCTTATCAGAAGAAGTACTACCCGGTTCATATACACTTATCAAATTGATAGTGCTCCTAGGCCCCCCCCGCTTATCTACTTGACAGAAGAAGTACATCTCGGTGTTCGGCGGCAGCTGTCCCCCCCCCCGCTTCTTTACTTAAAACTCCTCAGAAACACACACCGCCCCCCGCTTCTTGCTTGGGGCCCCCAAATTCCATGTTGGGCCTCTCGATGTGGCCACCACGGCGCTGTGTAAAGGTCTGGCCATACTCGGGGGTAATACCAGCATGTGTTTTGGGGTGTAATTTGTGGTAAGCATATGCTGTATGTTTGAAATAACCTGCTAATATGACAATTTAGTGAAAAAAAACATATCTTGATGTTGCAAAGAATTGTGGGAAACAATGACAACTTCAAAAAACTCAGCATGCCTCTTTCTAAATACCTTGGAATGTCTTCTTTCCAAAAAGGGGTCCTTTGGGGGGTGTAACGGTCACCACCGCTTATGACCTTCCATCCACCCACGACAAGCTTATCTGACACACTGCGACCATACTGCATACACAATCCATATCCATTCCCATAAACAAGACGAGACTCAAGCTCTGCACTTGCTTTCAAAGATAGGACAATTTATTGGTATTTTCTCAGCTTCTTATACAGTCTCAAGCATAATGCAGTTAGTCACAGGACAATGTAGTCTCCACCCCCCTTCACACCATGGGGGGCTTCAATCACACTCTAAAAGGCATTCAGGTAAGCTAACCATGTAGACGTGTCGGCACCGTATCTTCAATAGTGTTCAATTAACCTTGAATAATACACAGACATCTAGTTGAATAAGTTATCTAGACAGCTTTATCACACAATGGCAGAGTCTTGTGAGAGTGGGTGCAATCAACACCTTCAACGGAATGTCTTTACAGTGAATAGCCAACACCTTAAGATATTTCAATAGCATATTATACAAAGGTATGACTCACTGTCTGGTTGACCTGGTCATGTCATCATGAACTCCTTGTGATATCTCAGTCCTAAAATAAATTATTAATAATGTCCCATCCGTAATATATGAATTATGATTCTTTGTCACCCTATGGCCCTAGTGGACATAAGGTGACCCTAGACATAGGAATATCTCAGTCTGTCACGGTGCATTCCATTACATCTCTCCCCTTTCGGTGAGAGACGGACACAGGTGGGAACCCCAAACGGGTTGACTCCGAAGTCCGTCAGTAGTTCCAGTCCTCCAATGCTGGTATGCATACTGTACCCCAAATAAATGGCTCCAAACTGAGCATTACTCACCCGCCAACCTCTGCCTCTCTCAGAGAACACGCCTGCCGCTGGGGAGAAGGCAGGGTGGCTGGGCTCAGTCCATCATGCTGTTGGGGGTGTGGGCCAACTGCCCCCCCTTCCTGGGGTATACCAGTGGAGACTGAAGTCCCATCCACTGGTGCTTGGTGAAAACCCCCCGGTGCTTGCAAAGCAAAGCCGACATCCTCCTGTCCCAGTCCTGTACCCTTTTCTGGGGTTGTGCCAGTGGAGACTGAAGTCCCATCCACTACCCCAGGAACCCCCTCTTCTGTTAGTGAGGAGCAGAGGCCTGGGGCACTCTGCTCTGTTGCCAGCTCTTCCGCTGGGTTGCTGTGAGTGGAGACCACAGTCCCATCCACTACCACAGGGACCCCCTCTTCTGTTAGTTGGGAGCAGAGGCCTGGGGCACCCTGCTCTGTTGCCAGTGATTCAGCTGGGGGTAAAAGCTTTACCACCTCAGCTTGTTGTTGGAGAGAGGGGCCAACCGCCCCGGCTCTCTGGAACTCCACACCATCCGCTTTGGCTTTAGGGAAGGCAATCTCCATATTTTCCACTGCCGATTCATTAGCCAGGAGTTCACAGTTGTCATATGAACTTTCCTCATAGTCCCAGGCAATGGGAGCCCCACCCTGCTTCTGAGCCGAGTCTAGCAGCTGTCTGTAGGCGACCTCCAGCTCCCATTCTTGAATGGCCAGAAATTCAAAATCTTCCTGTGACCAGTGGCCTCCCGAGATATTTAATTTCTCCTCTCTGTGCTCCATTATGTCCTCCAAGTGCCACTCCCGATCATCCCCGAAGTCTGGATCACTGGACATCCTCCAATACAATAATCCCAGGCCATCATAGTCATGGCCTTCTGTGGGGCTGTCATCTGCTGACCACAGGCACTCTTGGGCTACATACCACTGGAGGGCTCTGTAGCTTTCATCCAGCTGCATCTCTGCCCGGATCAGCCTGCTTAACTCAGCTGTCCACTCCTGCTTTGGTTGTTTCCCCAACAACAGCATTCGTACGTCATACTGCGGCCAGTACCTTGCATAGATGGAGGGCAGGACCTTTCCTTGGTTTTGCTGCTCCCGAGCTAACGCTTCCTTCCAGAGTTGGCACCAAATCACATCCGAACATCCCAACAGGACCTCCTCTGATACTGGTCCTCTATGCTGTATCCGCATCTCTTGTAACCTTCTTTGGAATTCCTCTTCCATGGAGACTGGTGTCTGCACCTCTCCTCTCTCTTTGGTTGGTGCTGCTGTGACTTCAGCTGCTGCAGCCCTTCTTCTCTGTAGCAAGGTGGCATTCAGAGCCGCAATAACTCGGTCCCTAATCTCCGGTGGAGGGTTAGGACCATAATGTGCCAGTCTTAGGTTAACAGCCCGATCAAAACTTTCTTCCTCGGGTGTCCTGTCCGTTACGGCGGGCCTTTTAGCTCTATCCATTTCGACCAGTTCTGTGATAATGTCCCTTTTCTTACGGTTGCTGGCCCGTCTGCCCCGGCTCTCCAGTAAGTCCATGAGGGAAGAGAGCTTCATCCGTTCATACACCGTCTCCATTGTCATGTGCCCTTGTAGCTGTCCTTCTGATGATGGAATCATCCCACTGCTGTGCCACCAAATGTAACGGTCACCACCGCTTACGACCTTCCATCCACCCACGACAAGCTTATCTGACACACTGCGACCATACTGCATACACGATCCATATCCATTCCCATAAACAAGACGAGACTCAAGCTCTGCACTTGCTTTCAAAGATATGACAATTTATTGGTATTTTCTCAGCTTCTTATACAGTCTCAAGCATAATGCAGTTAGTCACAGGACAATGTAGTCTCCACCCCCCTTCACACCATGGGGGGCTTCAATCACACTCTAAAAGGCATTCAGGTAAGCTAACCATGTAGACGTGTCGGCACCGCATCTTCAATAGTGTTCAATTAACCTTGAATAATACACAGACATCTAGTTGAATAAGTTATCTAGACAGCTTTATCACACAATGGCAGAGTCTTGTGAGAGTGGGTGCAATCAACACCTTCAACGGAATGTCTTTACAGTGAATAGCCAACACCTTAAGATATTTCAATAGCATATTATACAAAGGTATGACTCACTGTCTGGTTGACCTGGTCATGTCATCATGAACTCCTTGTGATATCTCAGTCCTAAAATAAATTATTAATAATGACCCATCCGTAATATATGAATTATGATTCTTTGTCACCCTATGGCCCTAGAGGACATAAGGTGACCCTAGACATAGGAATATCTCAGTCTATCACGGTGCATTCCGTTACAGGGGGTATTTGTACTTTTCAGCCATGTTAGGGTCTCAATTTTCAGATATTGGCACCATAGCTTGTGGACTCTATAACTTTCACAAAGACCAAATAATATACACCAATTTGTACTTATTTTTCACCAAAGATATGTAGCAGGATAAATTTTGGCCACAATTTATGAAGAAAAATTACTAATTTGCTACATTTTATAACGGAAACAAAGAAAAAATCATTTTTTTATCGAATTTTCAGTCTTTTTTCTCTTATAGCGCAAAAAATGAAAAACCCAACGGTGATTAAATACCACCAAAAGAAAGCTTTATTTGTGTGAAAAAAGGACAAAAATTTTATTTGGTTACAGTGTTGTATGACTGAGTAATTGTCATTCAAAATGTGAGAGCACCGAAAGCTGAAAATTGGTCTGGTTATTAAGTGGGTTTAAGTGCCCAGTAGTCAAGTGGTTAAAAATGGACTTAGGGATTTTACAAGGGGAGTTAGCCGGGATATATAGTAATTTTGGCAAATAAATAATTTTAAGGGTGTTGGCAGGGTCCTGCCCATAAGGTCCAAAGGCAAGTCCATGCACTGTTTGTTTTGCTCTTGCAGTCGGGTTAATAGGGGGCCGAAATTATTAGTGATGTAGGCAGATAAGGGTGTCTGCACCAGAACTCCAAGATACCTAAAAGAGGACACCACCTGAAGTCTGGACTCCGGGTGAATCTGAGGGAATGCAGCAGGATCCAAGGGAAAGAGATTAGATTTGTCCCAGTTCACCCGGAAGCCAGAGTAATCACCAAATGTAGTAATTTCATATAGTAACGTGTGGAGTGACTCATTCGTATCGGCTAGGTATACTATGGTATCATCCGCATATAGCGAAATGTGTTCCTCTATGTTGGCAATAGGGAGGCCCTTAATTAAGGGAGAGGAGTGAATGCGCACTGCAAGCGACTCCCTGGCCAGGGCAAACAGGAGGGGTGACTACAGACACCCCTGCCTGGTGCCCCTAGAAACCGGGAAAGAATCAGTAACATGTGAATCAACCCGGATGCGGGCCACCGGGGAAGTATAGAGGAGTTTTATCCATGCTATAACACAAGGATCCTCAAACTACGGCCCTCCAGCTGTTGTAGAACTACACTTCCCATGAGGCATTGTAACACACTGACATTCACAGACATGACTAGGCATGATGGGAATTGTAGTTCCTGAACAACTGGAGGGCCATAGTTTGAAGACCCATGCTATAACACAAGGGCTAAAGCCATACAACTGTAACACCCGAAAGAGATATGGCCATTCCACACTATCAAAGGCTTTACAGGTATCTAGGGATACAATGGCAGTAGGGGGACAGTCATGTGGGTATTGAATATTGTGGAATAGTCTGCAGATGTTCATTCTAGTGAATCTGCCAGGTATAAAGCCTCCCTGGTAACTGTTGACCAAGGTCGCGAGTTTAACATCCAGATTAATGAGAGATATCCGGCGGTATGAATAACATTTGAGTGGGTCCTTATGTGGTTTTTAGTAGAAGTATGATCAAAGCCTCCTGCATAGTAGGGGGAAAGGTTCTGATGTCTAGGGCTTTGTTGTATGTATGTAAAAGGAATGGGCACAATAGAACTGGGCATACCATTCAGCGGGATATCCATCCAGGCCTGGAATTTTATGTGTAGGTAGCTGTGAAATGGGCGCTGCAATCTCAACAACCGAAATAGGTGCCTCCAACTCATTTCTTCCCTCAGTCGATAGGGAGGGGAGAGATAAGTCAGCTAGGTAGTCATTCAGCTGGGATTCGGTGTAGTCGGCCCCGGAGGTATATAGATCCTTGTAAAAGCTTAAAAAGGTTTACATAATGTCCCTAGGGATGTCACTGATGTGGCCTTGTATAGTAATGATACGTGGGATAGAAATTGGAGAATGGTCAGATCTGGTCAGGTATGCTAAAAGATGTCCGGCTTTGTTACCATGTTCAAAAGATTTCTGAGTAGCATGTAACATGTGTTTTGGGTAAGATCTATCAATCGGAGTTCATACTCTCTCCGACTCTGCAGCCAGACATCTCTCTTATTAGAAACGGGATTAGAAGCATAAGCAGTCTCCGCTTGCACCATGGCTGTCTCTAATTCCTCAGTATGTTGTAGATTATTTTTTCATATCACACACACCAGTAATGGACATAAAGGTACCCTGCAATGTAGTTTTAAAAGCCTCTCACTCTGTGGAGGGATCCATCTTACCCAGATTGTCTTTCCAATAGCCCGTAATGCCCTGTCTACATTCCCCTTGCACTACCTCATCCTCCAGCCAGTAAGAGTTCAAGCTCCAAATAATAGGGCCCAAACCTGGGAGGAGGAGGTTCACAGAGAGGGGAGCGTGATCTGAAACTCCCCTGGTCAAATAGGAAACAGCAGAGACAATGGTGGAAAAAAAAAAGAAAAATTTGTTTAAATATGGTACCTGTTGAGTGTCTATAGTAGTGGCACATGTTTAGAACTGTCCCTGCACAAAATGAGATTACTATAAGAAAAAGGTAATTTAAGACTGCTTGCGGCTTTAATGTAATGTCTGGTCCCTGCAATATGGATGAAAATCACTGAGAAAATAGCATGGGTTTCCCCGCCCCCCTCCCCCAAGTAATTACAAGCCCCTTTGGCCCTATATACTTTGAACAGCAGTATACAGGTGGCGCAAACAAGACAGGGACTGTAGGTTTGTTGGTAAGTAGAATCTGTTTGTAATTTTTCAACTGGTACATTTTTAAAGTGTAGCTTCAGTCATAAAATCTTTTTTTAAGCTTTTCTGAAAACATAGAGAAGGGTTATCACCCCTGTAACATTTGTTTTGATGTCTGTGTGCGTCTGTTCAGAAGATTGCACCTCACTTTCTGTCCCAATGACAAAAGTTTTTTTGTAATTTTTTTTTTTTTTGTGAAACAAGGATTGTGATAAAGCATCAGTGGACAAGAGACACGTTTTACAGAAGAGAATTTCCCTTCCTAGGGGTAGATTTCCTCTCACTTCCTGTTGCCTCCTTCCGTTTGCAAGTAGGATTCGTTTGTAAATTGGATGTTTGAAAGTAGGGGCCTGCCATATATACTCTGCAGAAATTTGGGCCCTAGGTGTTGGTGTTGCCACAACACTGTAAGCCCCCACAGTTAGTCTTGGTGGGCGCTGGAACGCCCTGCTGTGAAATATTAGATCAAGAATTGTAATTACACACCCCTGTTGAACAGGGGCAGAAAAATTGGGCCTTAGGCACTGGTGCTGGTGCCATAATACTGCAACCCCTCACAGATACTGTAGTTGGAGCACAGCAATGAGCCCGCTGCAAAACATTGCATCAAAAATTGTAATTACACGCCCCTGTTAAACAGGGGCAGAAGAATTGGGCCTTAGGCACTGGTGGCGGTGCCCAGAACCAACAATGTTCTTACAAGCTATCAGCAAGATCATTGAGGAGAAAAAGGATATTCACTTAGCATAACAGGATAGTCACTCAGCATCAGCATAGGCAGTCTTGAAGGGATCATCTGACATTTAAAAAAAAAAATACTCAGTTACATCAGCATAAGGTGCTTGGTAGCTGGTGGTGATCCAAGCCTGATTCATTTTTATGAAGGTCAGTCGATCGACCGAGTCGGTGGAGAGGCGCACCCTGTGATCGGTTAAAAAGCCTCCAGCAGCACTGAATGTGCGTTCTGAAAGAACACTGGATGCAGGACAAGCCAGTAGCTCAGTTGCGTACTGTGCAAGCCCTGGCCAGTGATCCACCCTCAAGACCCAGTAAGCCAGAGGATTTTCGGTGGGAAAGGTGTCCCAAGTCTGATCTTGCCCCTAGGTATTCCTGAACCATGTAAAACAGACGCTGGCGATGGTTGCTGGAACCGGTCATACCTTGGGGCTGCGGACTAAAAAATTGTCTGAATGCATCGGTCAGATGGCCACCTTCTCCACCGCTCTTTCTGTGACTCACCAAAGCCTCAGCAACACGTTGTCCAGGACCTGGATTTTGTAACCCCCAGTCTCTGGGAACCCATTGCACAGACATTTCTGCAAGGCCTCCCGAGGATGTTTCATCTTCTGCTCCCTCTGTGCCGGAAAGATAAGGTCCGCAACCTTATTCTTGTACCGTGGATCAAGGAGCGTTGCCAGCCAGTAATGGATCCCTCTCCTTCATAGCACGAATACGAGAATCCTTACGCAGGATTTGCAGGATCAGGGAGGCCATGCAGCGTAGGTTTGCTGAGGCATTCGGTGTGGAGTCCTCGGGGTCACTGAGGAAGACGTGATCCACAGCCACCTCATCCCAGCCACGTGCAAGTCCATGGGTTCCTTGGGACTGTAATTGATCCCTTGAAGCCTGCTGATGCTAAGTGCTAGGCTGCACTGTAGCTGGCCAGCTAGAACCTGTCCTAGGTAGCTAATATAACATACATGTATATACAGCTAAGCCTGCTCAGAACCTAATGTAGTGCACATGTTTATATGTGAGAGACAAAGATTATTCACTGTGATTTTGTGCTTGGATGTCATATAACAGTTGTATGTTGTGTTCACAGAAGGAAAATAAAAAATATGCCTTTAAGAGTCATTTGTTTGTATGGCAGCAGGAGGTAAGGAATAACACAGTTGAATTCATGCCAGCAAGCATAGAGTTAAGCTTTTGTGACTCATTGGTAGCCTTGCCCAATCACAGCTAATCTCACATTGAGCAGAGTCTTGACCAGTCACAGCCAGCTTTACAAACACTCTGTCTGGGAGATTCCTAATACTCCATGTGCTGCTAGATTATTCCACACAGAGACAGAAAGCCACATGGAGACAGAGACACAGAGCAGAACAGACACAAGGCCAAAGTTGTGTTTTATGAAAGCCAGGGGCTATAGATAGGTATGTGACACAGTTATATAAATGTTCCTATTGTAAATAGTGTGGTTAGAACTGTATACTGATCTAGTTGTGTGTTCACTTATAGTTCCACCTAACTTAATTCACAAACCAAACCCAACTAAGCTAACCCTGCAAAAGCAACCCTGCAAACCAAGTTGCAAACAACAGAGTTATACCCTTCAGAGAAATCAGAGAATGCTTTGATAACTTACTGAGAGAGAGAGAGAGAGAGAGAGAGAGAGAGAGAGAGAGAGAGAGAGAGAGAGAGAGAGAGAGAGAGAGAAAGAGAGTATAAAATACTGAAGAAAGAAATATATCCACCATCTTATGTTAAATGACAAGATTGAATATTTGAACCACCATTCTGTTATACTTTATTCATCACATGTTTTTGTACATGGACTGTCTGCTGCAAAGCAGCAGTATCTTATATGAAGAAAAGTGAGGTTAATAAAGAAGTTATCACAATCCTTCTAATGCCACAGTGCATAAGGCACTTCATAGTGCTGCGCCTGCCACAGTGGAACTAATTATTCCCTTTGAGGGAAAAGCGATAGCGCTCCTTAACTTGCACAGTAAAGAGCGCATTTGAGTAGCGGAGCGCCAGCATATACCGCCGCGCAGCAACCGATCCCTGAGTGAACAAGTAAAGACACCTCAGCGGAGCTACCATACAGGCCATAGAAGCGTGTTTACTCAAACTGCACCCGACTCTTAAAGTGGCAGAACTGCAAAGGCAAGATAGTCACGGAAAAGCACCAACCCTCCTGCGACCCCTAGAGAGAGAAAAAGACGCATGGTGGGAGACGAAAGTCCAGACCTAGAGTGCCTGCACCGCCACCCATGAAGAGGCCACGTACTGCAGCCAGCTAGTTTTCCGCCACCAGGCCCAAAGTCATCGCAGAGCAGCGTAACTCATCGCAAAGCATTGCGACTCATCACAGAGCATCGCAAGTCATCGCAGAGCATCGTATCTCATCTCAAAGCATCGCAACTCATCACAGAGCATTGCAAGTCATCGCAGAGCATCGCAAGTCAGCACAAGCTTCGCATCAAGTAAAGACAAGTCTCCTCTGAGGCCTCGTACACACGATCGGACTTATCCGATGAAAACGGTCCGCGGACCATTTCCATCGGATATGTCCGATCGGGAGTTTGATCCGATGGCGTGTACACACCATCGGATCAAATTCCCCGCCGCCGGACGGCGCGGTGACGTGGCGGTGACGCGGCGGTGACGTTGACGCCGCCACGTCACCGCTACGTCACAGCACCAGGAAGTAAAACACTTCCGCGCATGCGCCGAATACATTCGGCGGCGGCGGTGCGGGACGACATGTCTGCTGGTAAGTGTACTAACCAGCAGACATGTCGGGCGGACAGATTCCCACCGGATAGATTTCAAAGCATGCTTTGAAATCTGTCGGGTAGACAAATCTGTCCGCTAGCCCATACACACGAGCGGAGATGTCTGCTGAAACGGTCCATCGGACCGTTTTCAGCGGACATATCCCCTCGTGTGTACGAGGCCTAAGACTGACACAGCCCACAGATCACAGTATCCTGCTCTTCAGAAATAAGGTCAGAGCTTTCCTTTTATTACTTATCATTGCACATAGGCTTTGGAATAAAGAGACATTTTCGTGTGCAGGAATAAAAGACTGTAAAGTAAAACGAAGGACAGTTTGTAGTATACGGACTCTAAAGTATTTAAAGAGAAAGTCATTTATTGCCTGCATCTTTTGCTATTGCATTTAAAGTGAAAGTTATTTATTGCCTGCATATTGTTATAGCATTTAAAGTAAAATGTCTGAACCTAGTATTACCATGCCACTGTTAGAGGATACAAAGATAGATAGGATAGAGGGTGGAGAGCAAGTGAACCTGTCTGAGGTAGAAGAGTCTGATGCAGCATTAGCATTGCCCCAAACAAATGAGCTAAGACGCTCAGAACATATCAGAAAACCGACCCCAAAAATGCAGGAAAATTTGGAGCAAGAAGCATCATTAAAAGGAAAAAGGTTCACCAGAATGTATGATAAATGGAAATTATACATTAAAGATGTTCGTAGAAAGCTAAAGCAAGATAGTATAAAAGAAAACTTGAGTGATCTGGTAGAGACGATAGAAGAATCTGAATCAGAGCTTATGGCAGTGTATGTCAATCTGCGGTCATCCACAACACCTTCCCAGGATATTGTGAGGAACATGGACACATGTACTGCAGTCACTAAAGATTTAGTAAAGCTCACGAGAGAATTATCATCTGAAGCCAACTATGATGAAGTTAAGGCGAGAAAGAGAATGAACAAGCTCTCCAAAAGAGACTATACTAGGTCCACAATCTCAAGTGGGACTTCTTTCACTAGCAGAAGTGCCAGTCACACATCAGAGTCCTCAAGTACTCTAACCAAAAGAAAGGAACTTGTTGAACTTGTTGAACAACTTGCTGTCAAGAAAGCAGAAATCGAGATGGAATCTGCCATTGAGGCACAGCGCCATCAAATGGAGGCACACCGCCAACAGATGAAAAGTCTGGAAAGGCTGAAAGAAGATAAGATTATAGAAGCCAGATTAAGAGTACACGAAGAGGACATGAATGGTAGTCATAGGTCCAAATCTGTACTAAGTGATGAAGCATACTCCTACTAACCTCCATACATCCAGGAGAATGAAAGGAAACCTACAGTATTTAGTGAAGAAAAAAGTCATTGCCCTTCCATTCCTGCCCAGAAAGATGAAAAAAAGAGACTCACTTAACCACTTTAGCCCCGGACCATATTGCTGTCCAAAGACCAGAGCACTTTTTGTGATTCGGCACTGCGTCGCTTTAACTGACAAATGCGCGGTCATGCGACGTGGCTCCCAAACAAAATTGGCGTCCTTTTTTTCCCACAAATAGAGCTTTCTTTTGGTGGTATTTGATCATCTCTGCGGTTTTTATTTTTTGCGCTATAAACAAAAATAGAGCGACTATTTTGAAAAAAATGCAATATTTTTTACATTTTGCTATAATAATTATCCCCAAAAAAGATTTAAAAAAACATTATTTTTCCTCAGTTTAGGCCGATACGTATTCTTCTACATATTTTTCGTAAAAAAAAAATCGCAATTAGCGTTTATTGATTGGTTTGCGCAAAATTTATAGCGTTTACAAAAAAGGGGGTAGTTTTAAGGCATTTTTATTAATATTTTTTTTTTTACTAGTAATGGCGGCGATCAGCATTTTTTTTCGGTACTGCGATATTATGGCGGACACATCGGACACTTTTGACACATTTTTGGGACCATTGGCATATTTATAGCGATCAATGCTATAAAAATGCATTGGATTACTATAAAAATGCCATTGGCAGTGAAGGGGTTAACACTAGGGGGCGGGGAAGGGGTTAAGTGTGTTCCTATTTGTGTTCTTACTGTGTGGGGGGGGGTGGACTCACTAGGGGGAATCATTGATCTTCCGTTCATACATTGTATGAACAGAAGATCAGCGTTTCCCCCGCTGACAGGAACGAGAGCTGTGTGTTTACACGCACAGCTCTCGTTCCCCGCTCTGTAACGAACGAGCGCGCGTGCCCTGCGGCGATCGCGTCCGCCGGGCACGCGTGCGGGACTCGGGGGCGAGCGGGGGGTGCGCGCGCGGGCCGCTGGCGGCGCGCACAAGCCCCCTAGTGGTCGCGAAAGTCCTGACGTAGAGCTACGGGCTCTCGCGCAGGAGTGCCGACCTGCCGCCGTATAACTGCGGCGGCTGGTCGGCAAGTGGTTAATTTAGAACTAAGTTGTTATGTACTGGAACGTACCTTGCAGCCAGAGCCTAGTGTGCAGGAAGAGGCCTCTCTTACAGCCCCGGCTCAGGGGCTGCTGGAGTGGGAACAGCAAGCCCGGGAGCGCGGCGAGGTAAGGGTGGTTGGTGATGACAGCAGTCCGGCACGGTGGGTGGTCCTTCAGGTCCAGGAGACAGCGTCTCTGGAGCTGACACAGGAACTGGATAGCAGAGGCTGGTGGAGCAAGCCAGGTCAGGAGCAGGAAAGTTGGCTGATATCAGGGTCAGCAAGGCCGGGTGAGCAGGTAACCAGGAAGTCACTCTAGTGGGTGCAAACGTAGTCAGATTCAGGCACAGGGTCTGGTAACGGTGGGCAGGAGAGCAGAGAGGAGTCAGATCATGCCAGGGGTCGGGTTGAAGGTAATCGGATAGTCAGACAGAGCCGGGTCGAAGCGAAGTGTCACTGCAGCTGCTGGCTTTTTAAAGGCAGAGTGGCGCCAATCACGCCTAACGAGCACACGCGCGCTCCCGCCGCGCCTGCGACCGCCGTGCACATGCGCATGTAGTAGGTGCATGCGTGCACACGTCTGACGCACGAACGAGCGCACTTGGCGCACGAACGCGCGCACTTGAGGCGCGCCTGTGCACAGAGACAGATGACTGATGCCGATTCTGGCCATCAGTATGTGTGCGCCTGCGTGCTCGCCAGAGCCTACTGGCAGGTCTCTGACATTGCCCCCCCCAAGGGGCAGCCTCCGGATGCCAAGTCGGGTCCTCTTTTCAGGGTGAGCAGAAAAAAAAGCACAAATCAGTCTTTGTGCATGAATGTTGCTTTCAGGTTCCCAAGAATTGTCCTCTGGACCATACCCCTTCCATTTAACCAGAAATTGCGTTTGCCCTTGCCGTTTCCTACAGTCAAGAATGGCCTCCACCACGTATTCCTCGCAACCATCAACCAAAACTGGTTCCGGAGGACTGGCCCCTCTGTCAGGAAAGGGATCAGGAACCGCAGGTTTCAACAATGAAACATTGAACACCGGATGAACTTTCAGGGAATCGGGTAAAGATAGTTCATACGATACCTCATCGATCCTTCTCTGTATTGGAAAGGGCCCCAGGAACTTCGGTCCCAACTTCTTGGAAGGACATGTCAACCTGAGGTTAGTTGTAGATAGCCACACCTGGTCACCCGGTTGAAGATCCAGCTCACCTCTCTTTTTCCTGTCAAAGAACTTCTTGCTGTCAGCTTGGGCTTTCGTCACTGCTTCCTGCAACACCTGATTGTTGTGGCTGAGGAATTCCACCGTACTCTGCACTGCTGGAACTGGAGATTCTGAAAAAAAGTCAGGTAGAAATGTTAGGTTAAAGCCGTAATTGGCAAAGAAGGGGGACTGTCCAGTGGCTGAACCAGTGGACTGGTTGGCGTTGTTATAGGCAAACTCCGCTAAGGGCAACAGGGAGACCCAATCGTCCTGAGAGAAGGACGTGAAGCACCTAATGTACTGTTCAAGAGTCTGGTTGGTTCTCTCCGTTTGCCCGTTGGTTTGGGGGTGGTAGGCTGAGGAAAAGGCAAGTTCGATCTTCAAGGTCTCACAGAGGGCTCTCCAAAAACGTGACGTGAACTGAACCCCCCTATCAGACACGATGTTAGCAGGGACTCCATGTAACCGGACGATCTCCTTGATGAAGATACGGGCAGTCTCTGCAGCTGTCGGTGTACCCTTTAACGGAAGGAAATGAGCCATCTTAGACAGACCACAAAAATTGCCATACACCCTTCAGAACATGGAAGCTCAACTATAAAATCCATGGCAATCATCTTCCAGTGTCTATCAGGCACAGGTAAGGGTTTCAGTAGTCCCCAGGCTCGGTTCCTTGTCGTCTTGTTTCGATTACAAGTGGGACATGTATTGACATACGATTTGCAGAAATTTTCTAAGTCTGGCCACCAGAAGGTACGACGTACCAGTTCGAGGGTTTTGCGAACCCCAAAATGCCCTGCCAACAGGTGGTCGTGAAGGAGCTTCAAAACCTCCACGCGATTACTTCCCGGAACAAAAATTTGACTTCCCCTCCAGGACAGTCCGTCTCTGGATGTTAAAGTGGTACCGGGAGGTTTGGAAGCTTCCGTGGATGCCTCCCTAATTTTGGAGAGCAGATCAGTCTGGAGAAGTAAGAAATTACCTGCTGGTAGGATGGCGTCGGGAACAGATACATCCTTGGGGTTATCATGCATCCGGGAAAATGCATCCGGCTTGATGTTCTTTGAACCCGGTCGGTACGTAATGTGGAAACAGAAGCGTGAGAAAAACGGTGCCCAACGGGCCTGGCGGGGTTTCAACCTCTTAGCGGATCTCAGATATTCGAGATTTTTGTGATCGGAATAGATTAACACCGGATGGGCTGCGCCTTCTAACAGGTACCTCCATTCCTCCAAGGCGGTCTTGATGGCAAGTAATTCATGGTCGCCGACATCATAATTTCTTTCCGCGGGAGAGAGCTTCCAGGGAAAAGAACCCGGCAGGATGCATTAGATCCTTATTTCCCTGACGTTGGGGGATAACAGCCCCCACTGCAACTTCAGATGCATCTACTTCGAGGATATAAGGTAGTGCTGGATCAGGATGGCTGAGGATAGGGGCTGAGGTAAAAAGTTTTTTAAGCTTGTCGAAGGCCCCTTGGGCTTCTGGATTCCAGCGAAAACTTAGATTTTGTTTGGTGAGTTGTGTGATGGGAGAAATTAATGCAGAAAACCCCCTGATAAACCTCCTATAGAAGTTCGTAAACCCCACGAAGCGTTGCACTCCCTTCTTGTCCAGGGGTATCGGCCAATCAAGTATAGCAGACACTTTTTGAGGGTCCATCTTAATTCCACTAGGGGAGATCACCAGACCCAGGAACTGGATGGTTGATTGCTCAAATTCACACTTCTCCGCCTTGGCATACAGTCTGTATAACCAGAGTCAGCTGAGGACTTTACGGACGTGTTCCCGATGTCTGTCTAGTGATCCGGAAAATACTAAAATGTCATCAAGATAGACAATCACAAAGATGTCGAGGAAGTCTCTGTGTAAGGAAAGGACAGAGACGCCGTTGGCACGCACACACTCATACCAGGAACGCAGAATACGTTGTTGACCTATGGCGCGCATTTGCGTGCACATGCGCGCATCCACCAACCGCAACGGCGCACTTCCGCGCATGCGCGGGTGTGGCAGACGGCGAGCACACGCAGGGGGCGTTCCTGACCCTTCCTTCCTATTTAAAGGGCGCTCTGATGACCGGGTGGTGCTGACCGGTCTTCAGCGGTTCCTGAATTCCTGACGCCCGTATCTATCACCAAGATTCCTGTTTAACCACCCGGCTTGTGACCTTGACCTTGCTCCTGCTTAACCCTCGTGTACTCCGCTGCCTGCCTGCTAACGACCCGGCCTGTGACCTTTGACCTTGCCTCTGCTCAATCCTTCTGTACTTCGCTGCCTGCCTGCTGCCAACCCGGCCATCCTAGACCTCTGCATCCAAGGCTCCTGCCACGGGTCACCCTGACTTGCTAGGGGTTGGAGTTCCCCTTTATTCAGGCTCTTCGCTCTACACCACCTAGCCCTGTGCCTGCTGCTCATCTAGGGTCTGCTGCCCTCCCTGCATCCAGCGGTACTTCAAGCAAATATCATCTGGCACCCGTGTTCCTCCTACCTGAACGCCATCTGTTTCACCCTCAGAGGGGTTCTGGGTTGGAGATACAAGGGAGGCTGACCTCTTCACATCAGACTCCTACCAGGTACGTGACACTCTGAACACGTCGTTGATGAAGTGTTGGAAGGTGGCAGGTGCATTGCACAGACCGAAGGGCATGACTAGGTATTCATAGTGACCGAATCGGGTACGAAAAGCTGTCTTCCACTCATCCCCCTCCCGAATACGAACCAGGTTGTAGGCTCCTCTCAGGTCCAACTTGGTGAAAACGATAGCTGATCTTAGCTTTTGGAAGAGCTCAGGTACCAAGGGTAGCGGATATCGGTTCTTCACCGTGATGTTATTTAGCTCACGATAGTCCACACAAGGACGAAGGGACTGGTCCTTCTTGGTAACGAAGAGAGGTAGAGGACCGAATAAATCCCTTGTCCAAGTTTTCGTCAATATATATCTTTAGGGCCTCTTGCTCCTTTTCTGATAACGGGAAAATGCGCCCAAAGGGGATTTCGGCCCCCCGGAAGGAGCTCGATTGGACAGTCATAAGGGCGATGGGACGGGAGGGAGTCAGCCACCCGTTTACTGAACACGTCCAGGAAATCGTGATAGGGTTCAGGAATGGATTGAAGCAGGCTTGGGTCAGAGTCCATGCATAGTAAGGTAGTAGGTGAGCGAGAGGGCCCAGGCGTACAGTGTTGCTGACAGTAGGGGGACTGAAATGACACTTCTCCGGATGCCCAATTAATCAGAGGGTTGTGGGCCTGGAGCCAGGGTAGGCCTAGGATCACCGGGAACAGAGGGGAGGAAATAACGCACTTGGCGCACGAACGCGCGCACTTGAGGCGCGCCTGCGCACAGAGACAGATGACTGATGCCGATTCTGGCCATCAGTATGTGTGCGCCTGCGTGCTCGCCGGAGCCTACTGGCAGGTCCCTGACATAAGTGATAAAATAAAACAGGATAATTCTACTCCTAGATGTCACTGCAATTATCAGGAGAATGTTGCGACTATTGTCCCAGCAAGATGGCAGAGTACAGTCCCAGCAAGACTTCCCATTCCAGAACCTATTGTATTTTCAGGGGACATACTGAAGTTTATAGAGTGGAAGGCAAGTTTTGAAATGATCATTGAGCATCATTGTTCCAGACCAGTTGACAAGTTATTCTACCTTCAGAGATATGTTGGTGGAGCAGCAAATAAAGCCCTTGAAGGGAACTTCTATAGAACAGACGAAAAAGCCTATAAGCAAGCCTGGAAAAAGTTAAATGCAAGATATGGTCATCCTTTCTTAGTACAAAGAGCCTTTAGGGAGAAATTGAATAACTGGCCTAAAATAGGTCCCAAGAAACACTTCAAACTCCAAGAGTATGGTGATTTCCTGCAAGCATGCAGCAATGCCATCCCACATGTACGAGGACTAGAAGTACTGAACGACTATCTAGAAAATCACAGGATGCTAGCCAAGCTACCTGAAGAAGTGGCTTTTAGATGGAATCGCTATGTGACTGAACAGTTAGATCTAAATAAGTACTTCCCAAGTTTTGAAAAGTTCTCTGAGTTTGTTAATAGGGAAGCACAAATAGCATGTAATCCAGTAACAGCATCTTACGCCTTAAAATCCTTAGAAGAAAGGCCTGCACGAGATACAAAACACGCAAGAGCAACTAGCTTTGCAATCAACTCAGCAGCTAAAGGTCTAGATACCTGCAAAAGCAAGTTTAAAGTCACTACTGGGTTGAGTAAAGAGACAGAACCGACAAATCCTCAGACAACCTTTAAGTGTATGTTCTGTGGAGAGAACCACTCCATACACAAGTGCCAACAATTGAAAGAGAAGTCCTCAAATGAAAAGAAAAAATTTGTACTTGATAACCATCTGTGTTTTGGATGCTTAAGAAAAGGCCATGGGCCAGATTCACGTATTCCAGAGCATCTTTGCTCTGGAGTAACGCATCTCATTTGCGTTGCGCTGCCGTAATTTTAGGAGCAAGTGCTGTCATTCACGAAGCACTTGCTCCTAAAGTTGCGGCAGCGCATCACAAATGAGCCGGCGGAATTCAAATGTAGCGGGTACGGGGCGTGTAGTATGCTAACTACGCGCGATCCCGCCGCCAACGTACTGCGCATGCGTCGAGTGTCAAAACATCCCCGTGCGCATGCTCCAAAATCTGTGAATGAACGTCAATGACGTCACATTCCCATTCATGACCGTTTTACGCAAGCGACGTTTTTTTTTTTTTTTTCCGACGCGATGACGACGCCTATACCTAACATAGGATACTCCAACCCCATGTAGGTATATCTATGCGCCGCGTATCCCGTCCGGAAACGTCGTATCGTCATTGCGTCGCGCCGGATTTCGATCGTGAATTGCCGATTTCCGCTCATTAACATATTTTTTGAGCGTAAATCGGCGGGAACGCCCCCGGCGCCATTTTTAAGTTGAAGTAACGATGCGATGGCGAAACTCAGTTACGCTGCTCGCATCGGAACTTCAACCCGGCGTTTCTTGTTTTCTGGTTACAGAAAACAGAAACGCCGGCTCAAAGCCACAGTTAGGCTGGCGGATCACTCGATCCGCCAGCGTAACCTTTCCTGAATCTGGCCCCATGTTACTAAGGAGTGTAAGAAAAAGGCTACATGCAGCGTCTGCAAAGGACGCCATCCTATAGGCCACTACATGAAGAACGTCCAAAGAAGGATGAATCCTCAATACCTAAAGATGCTGAGGAAGAAAAGAAAGTATCAGTATTCCCTTGCAGATTAAGGGAAGGAAAAAGCAACGGCACATCAATGGTTGTACCAGTGTGCATTTCAAATCCTAAAAGGAGGAACAAGAAGGTATACGCCTATGCACTACTGGATGCCCAAAGTGACGTCACATTCATTGATCAAGAAATCTGCCAGAAATTACAAGTGGCTACAGAACCAGCGAAGCTCAAGCTCACCACAATGACGGGGAGAGACACATTAGTGAACAGTCAAAAGGTTAAAGGACTTATGCCGCGTACACACGGTCGTTTTTTGCGATGAAAAAAAACGTCGTTTTTTAAAACGTCATTTAAATTGATGGTGTGTGGGCAAAACGTCGTTTTTTGTCTTAAAAAAAACGACCAAAAAAAAATTCCAACATGCTTGAATTTTTTGTGTCGTTTTTCAAAACGTCGTTTTTTGTTTCACAAAAAGTCACCGTGTGTAGCAAAAACGTTGTTTAAAACAACGTTTTTCAACCCGCGCATGCCCAGAAGCTAGTTATGAAGCGAGCTTCAATGGAAAAGTGTGGTGAACGTAACCTCGCTTTTTGTGAAAAAACGATGGTGTGTATGCAACATCGTCTTTGAAAGTGACGTTTCAAAAACGTCGTTTTTTACTTCACAAAAAACGTCGTTTTTTTTCATCGCAAAAAACGACCGTGTGTACGCGGCATGAGAGTTAGAGGACTTCGTTCAAACCTCACATTAAATCTACCTCCATCTTATACGAAAGACGACATACCTCTAGATCGAGATTGTATACCTACCTGTGAAACAGCCAATAAATGGGAGCACCTATCTATCATATCTCATGAGATGTCCCCGCTGAAGGAATTTGGTGTCGGACTGTTGATAGGCTTACGATTGTCCCGAAGCTTTGGGACCACAAGAGGTAATCACAGGAGGAAAGGGTGAACCCTATGCTGTTCAAACTGATCTAGGATGGGGTGTTGTTGGAGGAAAACAGCAGATTGCAAAATCAAAACAGGTGACAGGATTGTGTCATCGAATATCTGTCCAAGAGATACCAACTGTAAGTTCAGCAAAGGTAATCAAGATCCTTGAATCTGACTTTGCAGACATAAGTTCTGAAGAAAAGAGTGTATCCCAAGAAGACATAAAGTTCGTACACACTCTAGAAGAAAGTATTCAGCAGAATAATCAAGGTTATCTTGAAATGCCCTTACCCTTCAAAGAACGACCTCGTCTGCCAAATAACAGAAATCTTGCCTTAGCAAGATTGAAATGTTTGAAGAAAAAGATGGGAAGAGATCCCAAATTCAAGCAGGATTATTTGAAATTCATGGAAGGCATCCTTGAAGAAGGACATGCAGAGAAGGTGAATAACCAACCTAAAGAAGGAGAAGTGTGGTACATCCCACTTCAAGGTGTTTACCACCCAAAGAAACCAGATAAAATTAGAGTAGTATTTGATTGCTCAGCAAAGTATGATGGTGTTGCATTGAATGATCATCTACTAAAAGGACCAGATCTTACAAACACTCTGCCTGGAGTACTCTGTAGATTCAGAAAGTATCCCATAGCGGTCATGTGTGACGTTGAAAAAATGTTCCACCAGTTCCATGTGAAGAACGAAGATAGAGACTTCCTGAGGTTCCTATGGTGGGAGGACGGAGATACAGATACAGAGCCAGCAAAATACTGAGAATGAAAGTACATTTGGTTGGAGCAGCATCGTCTCCAGGTTGCGCCAATTATGGTATGAAGTGCTTGGCTAATAAAAATGAAAAGGATTGTCCACCAGCAACAAATTTTCTTAAGAAAAACTTCTATGTAGATGATGGTCTTATAAGTCTAGAGTCCACAGAATCTGCTATCAAATTAGTAAAGGAAAGTTAAGAATTATGCGCAAAAGGAAACCTGCGCCTTCACAAATTCATCTCAAACAACAGAGAGGTACTGGAATCCATCAGTGACTCTGAACGTGCATCAACAATGAAGAATGTAGATCTCAATTATGATAATCTTCCAGTTGAGAATGTACTTGGCTTGGAATGGAATGTAGAGAACGACGACGTACCATTCTCTCTGCAGTGGCTTCTATATATGATCCACTGGGATTCTTGGCCCCAGTAATCCTCAAAGCAAAAGAACTACTACAAGTATTATGCAGACAGAAGTTGGGATGGGATAAACCCATACCTGAAGATTTGAGGCCAAGGTGGGAGACTTGGATAAGAGACTTGCAAAATTTGAAAGAAGTTCAGATACCCAGATGTTTTGTACCTCATGATTTAGGAGAGTACAAGAAAATAGATCTTCATCACTTTTCAGACGCCAGTACTTATGGCTATGGTCAGTGCTCCTACATCAGAGTGATAGGAGAAGGAAAAATACATTGTGCCCTGGTTATGGGAAAGACTAGAGATGTACCTACCAGTATACAGACAATACCAAGACTTGAACTGACAGCAGCTGTTGTTTCAGCATCAGTAAGCAAGTTTCTAAGAGAAGAATTAGAGTTAAAAATAGATGAAGAATATTTTTGGACAGACTCACAAGTTGTCCTGGGATACATAAACAACGAAGCTCGAAGATTCCATGTCTTTGTCGCCAACAGAGTTCAGAAAATTCGGGAAATGACAAATCCGGAACATTGGCATCACATTAATACTAAGCATAACCCGGCAGATCATGCTTCAAGAGGTCTGAATGTATCAGAATTGAATGAATGAATGAATGAATGAATGAATGAATGAATGAAAACTTATATAGCGCAGCACATGCGAAGTAAATCGCCTCTGGGCGCTTGATGTTCCTGTCTCCTTTGAGATCAAAAGAGATGCGTCTTAATCTTTCTCCTGAAGACTAGATAGTTCTCCTCCAGCCGAATGCTGGCTGGTAAGGCGTTCCATAGTCTGGGACCTTGGACAGCGAATCTCCTGTCTCCTTTGGACTTGAATCTGGCTTTTGGTATCTGAAGCCGATTTTGATTGGTGGATCGTAGAATACGATTGGGATTGTGAACTTGTAATTTTTCGCATAGATAATGGGGAGCATTCCCATGGATACACCTATGCGTTAGACAGAGAGCTTTAAAGGAGATTCTGTCTCTAACTGGAAGCCAGTGAAGGGATCTCAGTGAAGGTGAGATTGATTCCCAGGGTTTTTTCCCAGTCACAAGTCTGGCGGCCGTATTTTGAACGACTTGAAGACGAGCGATCTGGTACTTGGGGAGTCCGAGGTAAAGGGCATTTGCATAGTCCAGTCTGGAATTTACAATCGCTCCCACCACGACCGCTATGTCTTTCTTGGGAATAAAAGGCGTGAGTCTGCGTAGTAGGCGCAGCAGATGGTGAGATCCGCTGACTACTGACCCTATTTGTGCGTTCATTGTCATGTCGGAGTCAAAGATGACCCCAAGACTTTTGACTTTGGCGCTAGGGGTGATAATTTTGCCCAGAATGGGCGGCGGGATCCAAGTTGGTGTCGATAGATTCCTACGCTTGGCGTGAAACAGAAGAAGTTCTGTTTTTGCTCCGTTGAGTTTGAGATAACTCTTTGTCATCCAGTCCTCTATCAAAGAGAGGCATGTCTCTAGATTGAGGTGGTGATCCTTTTTATTGCAAATGCGGAAGTACAGTTGCGTGTCATCTGCATAGGAGTGATATAGCAGTTTTTGGCTGCT
This sequence comes from Rana kukunoris, assembly GCA_029574335.1. Classification (NCBI taxonomy): domain Eukaryota; kingdom Metazoa; phylum Chordata; class Amphibia; order Anura; family Ranidae; genus Rana; species Rana kukunoris. Next base: position 76,002,301 of record CM056060.1, read on the forward strand.
GATGATTTCGAAAAGAGGACGCACATAGATGTTGAATAACATCGGCGACAGGGGAGATCCTTGAGGGACCCCGCACGATAATGTGCGTTGTTCAGAAGTGAAGGGTCCTAGCTTCACTATTTGCGATCTGTTTTCCAAAAAAGAGGAGAACCAGGATAGATCGCGTTCTGCGACTTTAGCTACTTTAGCCAGCCGAGTCAGCAACAGCTTGTGATCTACTGTATCAAAGGCTGCGCTTAGGTCCAGCAGAACCAGAAGAGATGATTCTCCTTCGTCTGCGGCCTCGAGAACATCGTCCCATATCTTAAGCAATGCAGTTTCCGTCCCGTGTCCGGGACGGAATCCTGATTGAAATGGGTCGAGTAAGTTGTGGGTGTCTAGATGCTGTTGCAGCTGCTGTACCACTGCTTTCTCCATTACCTTGGAGAGAACATTTAGGCCTGTTATGGGGCGCCAGTTGAGTGGATCCTTAGGATCCAGGGTGGCTTTCTTCAGGATGGGTTGAATGAAGCCCTCCTTCAACTGGGAGGGCATTATGCCCTCCTTGAAGGATTGGTTGACAAGCTGCGTGACAGGAGGTGCCAAGATGTCGGCGCATTCCTTCAGCAGTTTGGTGGGGATAATATCATTTGGCGCAGTGCTGTTGCGCAGAGTGCCGATGATATTTTTAGTGGTCTGAATGGAGATGGGTTCCAGCGTGAACTCACCTAACTGTGGTGACTTACTGCCGGTGCAGTGTTATCGACTCCGGGGGGGGCTGGAAGAGCGATTGTTTTGCTGAATGCCTTGCCGGATTGCCTCAATTTTGGTAATGAAGCAATCCGCTAACTCATCGCAAAATTCTTGTGAATCCAAGTTGGGGGCCACAAGACATCCTGGATTCATGGTCTGGGTGACCAGCTTGAAGAGTTCGCGGGGGCGATTTAGGGCACCGTTGATAGCCTCAGAAAAATAATTCTTCTTGGCTTCAAAGATTTGTTTGTAGTATTTTCTAGTTATTACCTTGTAGATCGAGAGGTTCTCATCTGAAGAGTTTCTTTTCCAGGCTGCCTCTGCCCTTCTGCGCTCTTGCTTCAGTAACGCCAGCTGGTTGTTGAACCAGCCGGAGTTATTTTTCCTGATCTGGGTCTTTCGTTTCGGCGCTATCAAGTCAGCTGACTGCAATAGTGCTGTGTTTATGGCCTCCAGTGTTTCTTCCGCTGTTTGGTGCGGCTGAATTGTATTTATTTTTTCCCCTAATGTGGCTTTGAAAAGCTCAGAGTGGAGCTTCTTCTGACATCTAGTCCAGTGTGTTGTCACTGGATTTGATGTTTTTGTTAAGGGGGGGAAAATCGGAAATAATGAATTTAATTGCATGGTGATCTGTCCATGGCAATCGTTCATTTTCCAAGATTTTTATTTCCAGATCTTGTCTGAAAATAAGATCGAGCGTATGACCTGAAGCATGTGTGGGCCCACATACTAGTTGCTGAAGCCCTAATCCTTCTAGGTGGTCGATGCAGGCGTCGGCAATGGGGTCCTGCGGGGAGTTGGCCCAGAGATTGAAGTCCCCGAGCAGCAAAAGGTGTCTGCTATTCAGGGTGTAGGTGGAGACAAAATCCGTCAAGGATGGGAGCAGCTGCGACTTGGGGCCAGGTGGCCTATAGCAGAGTAGAATCCGGACGGTCTCCTGGCCGTTTACTTGCAGTTGGAGAGTAAGGGTTTCCATGAATGGAAGAGGGTTTTGGAGGCTTGGTTTTGTGATCGCAAGACGTGTCTTATGAATCACCGCCAATCCTCCTCCTCTTTGCCCTATTCTATTTTCCGTTATAATACGGTAGTTTTCTGGCACCAATTCTCCAAGAATTGAAAAATTCTAATTGGTTCACCGGTCCAGAGTTCCTTTGGGAAAAGGAGATCATTCCCAGTGAAGGTTACACAGAATTGTCTATGGGTGATCCAGAAGTAAAGGTTGTACAAACATTAAGCACTGCTGCCAAATGTCAAGATGACATACTTGAAAGACTAGCCAGATGTTCAAAAGGGAAAACGTCTCACTACTCCACTCGAGTTGGAACGTCCTATAGAAGTTAGTTGTTCTACTTGAGAGTGATAAAAGACACTTGGAAATTTGAGAACCTGATAGAAAATTCCCCAAATTCATGTTCAAATCCTACTATAGAGAACAGGAATTATAGGTAATTTTGGTGGGAGTGTAGCTGGCCAGCTAGAACCTGTCCTAGGTAGCTAATATAACCTACATGTATATACAGCTAAACCTGTTAAGAACCTAATGTAGTGCACATGTTTATATGTGAGAGACAAAGGCAGAGTTATTCACTGTGATTTTATGCTTGGATGTTGTATAACAGTTGTATGTTGTGTTCACAGAATCAAAAGGAAAAAAATGCCTTTAAGAGTCATTTTGTCACGTACCTGGTGGTGCGAGCCCGGCGTGCAGGGTGCGGCAGCCCTTGCTCCTCTGATCCCGGGACCCCTGATAGTGCAGACAGGAGGATCGGGACTACAGAGTCGCACAAGCGCCTGATGCTGGCGAGTGCGGGCCCGTGAGCTGAGTCGGTAGTTCCTTGGAGTCAGATTACAGGCTGGTGCAGGTAGAAGATCCAAGCTCACTGTCGGGCAGATGGAAACAGAAGTACAGCAGAAGCGGGGGAGGTGTCCTGTAGTACCGACAGGAACAAGTCTTTGCAGGTAAGCCCCCGAGCGGGATAAGGGTTCAGTAGGAGACAGCGTTGGCACAGGCGTGGTCAGGTTCAGTCCGGGTCGTTCAACAGGCGGGCAGCGGAGGTACAGCGGGTTAGCCAAAGGGGAAGTCAGACAAGCCGAAGTCAGGGCAGGCAGTAGACGGGTCAACAGGTACAAGCCAGGTGGTCAGGATCAGATTCAATCAGGTTCACAGATGCTGGTGTCTCACAGAAACGCTATAGACAGGACAGCAAGAAGCACAGGGATCAGGATTCTTTTAAAGCCAGATTTGGCGCCAAAACGTCGTCTCCACGTGCACGCGCGCCGCCGCCGCTAGTGCGCGCTCCCGTGCACGCTATGGTGCCGCGAATGTGCGCGCCGCTATCGCGAACGCGCGCGCCGTTATCGCGAATGTGCGCCAATGTGCCCACTAGTGGACCGGACTGTCCATGACACATTTGCTTGTATGGCAGCAGTAGGTAAGCAATTCACAGTAAAATTCATGCCAGAAAGCATAGAGTTAAGCTTTTGTGACTCATCGTAAGCCTTGGCCCAATCACAGCCAATCTCACATTGAGCAGGGTTTTGACCAATCGCAGCCAGCTTTGCTTTCTATGCTGTCAGGAAGTTTCCAGCACATGGTCTGCAAACTCTTTTCCACATGCAGACAACAGAGCAGAGCAGACATACAGAGCAGTTTTATGGAAGCAACAGGGCAAATTAGGTATGGTACACAGTTATATATGTGTTCTTATTGTAAATAGTGTGATTAGAACTGAATACTGATCTAGCTGTGTGTTCACTTGTAGTTCCACCACTCATCATACCTTCATACCTCCTAACCTAATTCACAAACCAAACCCAACTAAGCTAACCCTGCAAAAGCAACCATGCAAACCAAGTTGCAAAAAAAAGAGTTATACCCTTCAGAGAAATCAGAGAATGCTTTGATAACTTACTGAGAAAGAGAGAGAGAGAGAGAGTATAAAACACTGAAGAAAGAAATATATCCACCATCTTATGTTAAATGACAAGATTGAATATTTGAACCACCATTCTGTTATACTTTATTCATCACGTGTTTTTGTACATGGACTGTCTGCTGCAAAGCAGCAGTATCTTATATAAAGAAAAGTGAAGTTAATAAAGAAGTTATTTTTAAGCATTTGGTGTGGTCTTTAAACCTACTGCTTCCATAGAATGGCGCTAGAGGAATTTCAGAGTAATAGACAGTCTTTTTGGATTGAAAAGTCAGATCACAATTCTTCTAATGCCACATGAGGCACTTCATAGTGCTGCGCCTGCCACACACGTGCAGTACACACCAAGTAGCTTCATATGCAAACTACAGAGCACAAGTGCATTACTGGTACACACAAAGTAACTTTAGGTGCAAACTACAGAGCACAAGTGCAGTACACACCAAGTAGATTTAGATGCAAACTACAGAGCACAATGCAGTACACATGCACAATGCATGGTAATGAAGTGTGACCCCATGCAAATGATGGGCTGAACGTCATCCAATTACTTAAAACGAACGGCGCATGCGTCGTAACTTGGACGTATCCCTGTGCACATGTGTACAACCACGTCAAAATAACTGGCTAAGATACGTCGAATCACTGCCTACGACGTGAACGTAACCTACGCTCAGCCCTATTCACGTAGTACTATGTAAACTATGTAAAATACGACGGCTGTTCCCTGGTCCATACCTTTGCATTGGTTGCGCCCCCTATATGAGGAATAACTTTACGCCGGACGTAACCCTTATGCAAGTCGCTTAAAAAATGCGCGAATGGCGAATCTACGTCTGTGAATCGGCGTATCCCCCTCATTTGCATATCTGAATCAAAACTTCCATATGCATCCAGCGTAAATATGTGCCCACGATACACCGGCGTTTGAAAGTTACGTCGGTCAGAAGAAGCCTATTTTTCGACGTAACTTAGTTTGTGGGTCCGGCGCATAGATACGACGGCACACATTTGTACTTACGCAGCGTATCTGTAGATACGTCGGCGTAAGTGCTACGTGAATCCGGGCCATAGTTGGGAAGGTTGAATAAACCCACCAGTTCAATCTCTGTGTGTATTTCACTGCCATTTTCAATATCCCTGTACATTGTGTTTGTAAAGGAACACATGTGGCGCTTACCCTCGCAGGAGCTGCTGGTGATGGCGGGTCTTCTGTTCTGACGTAACTCTCTTAACTGCCCGATCCCCACTGACACACATGGTCGTAGACTAAAGGTCGTTTACACCTGTCTGACTGAAAAGTAAAGCCTCGTACACACCATTTGTTTTTGGGATGAATAAAAAAAAGCTGAGAGCTCCGGTCGGAGCCGCTCACAATTAAACAAGGCATGCATCAATGAACTAATAATTACCCAGACTTAAGGGTACTATAATAGACGAACAGTCAATGACTGTCTAACTGACACTCAAAAGACTACAGGAAGTTAAATAAAGCTATGACAGGTGGAACTAGAGTCTCTAGAACTACATCAACTAACTCAGTCAGGTACGGTCTCTCGCTTTGTGACGGGTGGCAGAATCTCTGGTAAGTTATTACCCTGGGAAATAACGTTTGGGAGATTATTTTCTTGTGTCTTATATCCTTGTGGCTGACATAGTTGTTGGTTTCCCCTGCAGATATTACTGTCACACAGTGCTTTTGTGACTGACTAGTCACTAGCACTGCTGTGCTCCTAGTGACTAGGGATAAGCTCCGGCATGTTCGCACAGTCCACGTGCAGAGCCCACCAGGAAGTCTGCACGGCGCTAACCACAGGCAGGGAGACATTTCCCGATCTCTGCAGCCGAGCATTGGGTATATGTCTCCCTGCCCCACAATCCCCCCTCCCTTTACCTTCCCAACCTCCATACCCCTGCCCCCCTTTCCCCTCCTTCATTCCCCATCCCTCTCCCTCCCCCTCCCCCTTTTCCCCCTCCCCCTTTTCCCCCTCCCTCACCCTTCCCCCCATTTTTCCTCTCTACCCCCAACCCCCCCTCCTTTGTTTGCCACCACCCGTGATCCACCTAATATTTCACCACGGTTTGGGACCCTCTATTGGTTTAACCAAGAACTAGCTTACATTCATTATTAACTCTAATTCTATGCTAAATTGTTCTAATCAGATTGTGTCACGTAAATGCTCCCTGTCCGCTGCAGGGAGAATTTTTTTAAGTGACTTTACTGCACAGTTGGTCTTGAGCAGATCTTATCATATTATCGGCTGTATTATCATGTTTGAATTGACTGTATTATACTGCATTTACTGTTTGTCTTATTATAATATTTGTTTCATAGACAACTCCTCCTGAAGAAGCTCCATACTGCAAAACTAGTTGAGAAAAAGACCAGTCTATACTCCACTGCAACAGATATCTCACGGGGGAACCCGTTAGTAATTGTCTGTGGTTGATATTTTATTGACTTTTTGTATATTATTTTTAATGTAATTGTAATTGTAATTTTAATTGTAATTTTTAAATATTATTAAACTATATATTTTACAGAAAAATACATTGTTGTATATCAGTACTTCGGGGTGGGTATATGTGTACGGTCAGCCTCAGCAACTGCCCCTTTACTCCCATCCTTTTTTACTTCCCTAACTCAGATGGATAAAAGGGTTCTCGTGCAATGATATTCATCCGACCCCAGCAGTAGGTGAAGTTCCTAGTATGTGTGGTACCCTTTGAAGATGTCAGAAAGTACCTGGAGCCTAATAGTTATCGTTGGCTGGTTTTCAATGGGGCCCTTCTTTAGGTGGTGCACTGTCCCTTTAAGGCCGCGTACACACGACGGACCGTTTCAGCAGACAAATCCGATCGTGTGTATGGGCTAGCGGACATGTCTGACCGGCGGACAAATTTTAAAGCATGCTTTAAAATTTGTCCGCCGGAGACATGTCCGTCGGATATGTCCGCTGGTTAGTACACTAACCAGCGGACATATCTGCCCACACATGCGTCGAATGGATTCGACGCATGCGTGGAAGTTTTTTACTTCCTGGTGCTGTGACGTGGCGGCGTCAACGTCACCGTCACCGCGCTGTCTGCCGGCGGGGATTTTGATCCGATGGTGTGTACACGCCGTCGGATGAAAATCCGGAGGAGACATGTCCGTGGAAACGGTCCGTCGGACCGTTTAAGTGGACATGTCCCTCCGTGTGTACGCGGCCTAAGACTGTTGTTGCTAAATGTGAATGAGCAACTGGATAAGAGTGGTCTCTATGGGGTTTACAGTGTATGGCAAGAGTTTAAGATGTGTAGCTCAGCTCACCACTCCTGGCAAGAGACTAGTTTGGTCCCAATGGCGTGGTGGTCAGCAGAATCCAAGAGTCCAGGTCTCAGATACTCACACAAGGTGTAGTCTCTCAGCTCCCATTCTAGAGGCACAGCAACTCTCTGGTTCCTCGGACTTGGAGCACAGATCCTGACAGTAAGGCCCGGATTCACAGCCAACGGCGCATCTTTGTGCGGGCGTAGCGTATCTTCTTTACGCTACGCCGGCGCAACGTTGAGAGGCAAGAATGCTATTCACAAAGAATATGTGCTCAAGGTTGCGCCGGCGTAGCGTATATTTGTCGGTGTAAGCCGACGTAAATCAAAGTAGGTGGAAGTGGGCTGGAAGTAGGCGTGATATATTAAAATGAAGCGTGACCCCATGCAAATGATGGGCTGAGCTTCAAAAAACGAACTGCGCATTCGTCGTCTCTTGGACTCATCCCAGTGCGCATGCTCACAGTCACGTTGAAGTAGCTGCCTAAGATACGTCAATACACTGCCTACGATGTGAACATAACCTACGCCCTATTCACGTAGTACTACGTAAACGACGTAAAATACGACGACTGTTCCCTGGTCCATACCTTTGAATGGGTTGCGCCTCCTATATGAGGAATAACTTTACGCTGGACGTAACCCTTACGCAAATCGCTTAAAACATGCACTGAACGCAAATACGTTCGTGAATCGGCGTATCTTACTCATTTGCATATTTAACATGGGTACGCCGAATGCGTCCAGCGTAACTATGCGCCCACGATGCGCCGGCGTAGGCAAGTTATGTCGGGCAGGTGAAGCCTTGCTTTTCAAAGTATCTAGCTTTGTGAATCGGCGCAGAGATGCGACGGCACACATATGTACTTACGACGACATATCTTTAGATACGTCGGCATAAGTCGGACGTGAATCCGGGCCATGTCTGTACCCATCACTCTCCTCTCTAGACTGCCCAATCTCTCTCTGTTTGCCTGAGAAAATGGTGAAGCTCTCCTCCCCTGGGTGTGGAGATTTTTTAAGAACTAAAGTCCAGTAGGTGGCTCAGACCACTAACTCCTAATATAATGGCATGGCTCCCAGCGGTCCCTGATTTCAAGAGACTATCCCTGATTTGGAGCAATGTCCCTCATTCGTCCCTCATTTTGGTCTGATTTATAGAAATAGTAATATTAGCCTGGCTGAATTTTTATTGATCTTTGTTGATTTTATTCCATTTCTATGCAAGACTGTAACATCTCTTGAATATACTGTATATGTCAATATTTGTCATCATACCTCCCTTTTTTTTATTTTTAAGAAATAGTTTTTGCACTGGAGTTGGGCTGTAGGAAAAAAAAATACACACACGATCTTACTAGTAATGTTTGAGAGAGATTATATATATATATTTGATCATATAAGAGTGGTTACAGATCCTTTTTTTTTTCTTGCTGTGGAGGGCCGGTCTGCCATTTGATGTGAAGTGCATAGAGTGGTTAGTAAATAATCATCATTCATTCATAGAAATGACATCCTCCGTAGAAGTACAATAGATCCGGTGCGTACAGTGAGCGCGGTGTGCCTCTAGATGGCGCTGTGTCCCGCACTCCCACTTCCCGTCCTGGTTTCCTCTGTGTACACATCCTTGTGTGGCCGGAAGTAGGAAGAAGAGTCGGTCGATTGCTGAGTTTCTGTGTAGGACGGTATGTAGTAACAGAACCATTCTCACCGGGATATAGACAGTGACACAGGAGCACACAGACACCAAGCTTTGCTGCTATTAAGGTGTACACTCCTTAGAGGGACTTGTGTCACTGCAGAGTCAGTACTATACACAGGGAGGACACACAGCTGACATCCCTGCACATACCATGCAATCTCTAGGGGCTCATTTACAGGAGCTCCATTCATCAATACAATGTTACCCTGTTCATGCCATGAGGCTGCGCTGAGGTCGGTTCTGGTGCGTTAGGAAAAACGCAGACCTGTTGCGGAGCTTTGAATGTCATTTTGTCACATTTTAATAAAATAAAAGCAAGACTTCAGTCTGGAATAGGGTTGCCACCTGTTCGGGATTCACCCGGGCAGTTTGGGTTTGGAATCATTCGTCCAGGTTTCACACTGTCTGAGACCCGGACACATTATTCAGACTGGACTAAGTCTCCCCCTCCCCCTTCTCTCTCCTGCCTCTAAGTAAGTAGGCCAAGGTAAATCAGGGTTCTTAGAGCACCCATTACATCAGAGTTTCCCATTTGCACCAGAGGCCACAGTGCTCCCCCTTACATCAGAGTCCTTGCCATACACCAGAGCATCCCTTATGTTAAAGTCCCCAGAGTTCTCCCTTACATCAGAGTGCCCAGAGTTCTCCCTTACATCAGAGTGCCCAGAGTTCTCCCTTACATCAGAGTGCCCAGAGTTCTCCCTTACATCAGAGTGCCCAGAGTTCTCCCTTACATCAGAGTGCCCAGAGTTCTCCCTTACATCAGAGTGCCCAGAGTTCTCCCTTACATCAGAGTGCGAACTCTGGGGATTCAGAAAGGGGGAACTCTGGGGATTAACTCCATATGATTAGAAATATTATTTAATAGCAATATCTAGGCAAAGTTTATGCATACTAGGAAAACAAAATTGCTGTGCAACGCTGAAGTGTTCGGGTTTGGCCTGAAGAAAAGGTGGCAACCCTAGTCTGGAAATGGACTTTAACCGCTTACAGACCGGAAGATGTTCTCCCTTAATGACCAAGCCATTTCTTTGCGATATGGCACTGTGTCACTTTAACGACTTGCCGATCCCCGCAGACCTATTTACGTTGACAGAATGGCACGGGCAGATTGGCATACAGATATGTCCATCTGAATCTGCCGCCCAGCGGGCGCATGTGCCCGCTGTGTGCCTTGCGTGTGCGGCCATGGGTCCTTGGAACTTGATGTTCGCGGGAGGCCCGCGATTGTCGTTACAAAGGTATTCCCCTATTCTGCCTAGTGGTCGGGAACGGTCATTCGTGACGTATCATGTGTAGCCACACCCCCTAACCGTAAGAATCACTTCCTAGGGAACACTTAACCCCTGCAAGTCCACCTAGTGGTTAACCATTTCACTGCCAGTGTACATTTTACAGTAATCAGTGCATTTTTATAGCACCGATCGCTTTAAAAATGACAATGGTCCCAAAATGGTGTCAAAAGTGTCCGATGTGTCCGCCATAATGTCGCAGTCACGTTAAAAATCGCTGATCGCCGCCATAACTAGTATAACAAAATATTAATAAAAATGCCATAAAACAGTCCCCTATTTTGTAGAAACTATAACTTTTGGGAAAACCAATCAATAAACAGATCGGACACTTTTGGCACTTTTTTGGGACCAGTGACATTTATACAGTGATCAGAGCTAAAAATAGCCACTGATTACTGTGTAAATGTCACTGGCAGGGAAGGGGTTAACACTAGGAGGGAATCAAGGGGTTAGGTGTGTTCCCTGGGAATCTTTCTAACTGTATGGGGTCTGGGCTGCCTGGAGGAGGAGAAAGATTGCGGTTTCTAATCACATGGAACAGCAGATCTCTCTCTTAACTCCCCTGACAGAACAGGGATCTGTCTGTTTGCATTGACAGATCCCTGTTCTGACTCCCATTCCCACACCGTACAGCTGACGTGTGCCTGCTACAGCTCCTTAAAGGAGCCAACTTACACCTACGATGATTTGCGGGAATGTCCCGACCATTATACATTGTATAATGACGGCGGCTGGTTGGCAAGTGGATGTAAACCCTCACATATACCCAGTGAAGTAAACAGCAGCAGATGATACACAGAGATGAAACAAATCTCCCTATGTAAGTTTTACATGTATATCTGCTGTCTTCATCTTGCTATATTCTTTAGAATTCTTAATTTAAATTTCCTCATTCAGCAGTGTTAAATGGACCTCAGCTTTAATAGGTTGTAAAGGAATTTTTTTTTTCCTTAAATAGCTTCCTTTACCTTAGTGCAGTCCTCCTTCACTTTAACTCATCCTTCGATTTTGCATTTAAATGTCCTTATTTCTTCTGAGAAATCCTCACTCCCTGTTCTGTCTGTAACTCCACACAACAATGCAAGGCTTTCTCCCTGGTGTGGAGAAAGCCTCTTGAGGGGGCGAGCAGGAGTGTCAGGACGCCCACTAACACACAGCTCCTTTCTCTATCTGCTCGCCCCCTTCCCCCTTAAGAGGCTTTCTCCACACCAGGGACAACGCCTCGCATTACTGTGTGGAGTTACAGACAGAAGAACAGGAAGTGAGGATTTCTCAGAAGAAATAAGGACATTTAAAAGCAAAATGGAAGGATGAGGCAAGTGAAGGAGGATTGCACTAAGGTAAAGGAAGCTAGCGAAGGACTTTTTTTTTCCCCTTTACAACCCCTTTAAGGGGACTACACTGTAAAGGGGCACTGTAATGTAAAGGGGGGGGGGGATGTGGTGTGAAGGGGACACTGGTATAGGGGGGATGAGGACAGACTCCATAAATATCCCATCCACCAAACCTGGGAAGATTGGCTGCCATGAAACCGATCCCTGGTGCCAAAAAGTTTGGGGACCGCTGCTGTACAGGACAACAATTTATTTTTAGTATTCAGCGGAAAGCAAAAGGTGAATTGCTGTCTTGATACTTGCGTATTGCCTGCAGTCTACTCACATAATTCATAAATCTCTAGAACATGCAGATATAAACTACTCACGATTGAGAATGTCATGGGGAATGTACAGCCCTGGTTGGGCTCAGTACACTGATGTAAATGTAGTGCAGGGATTTTTACTACTTTTGAAAGTATCGTTTTTTAGGCTGAAGTATATAACATTCCTCTTTTCTTTGCTTGTGTCGATGTAGAACTCCAGCAATGGGGAAAAGCTGTAAAGTGGTGTTATGTGGTCAACAATCAGTAGGTAAAACTTCAATTTTGGAGCAGCTGTTGTATGGAAACCATGTGGTAGGTAAGTTGAATGAAGTGTCAAATATATACTTAAAGGGTAAGTTGTAAGTTCACCTTTTCACAAAAAAATGACTCCAAATATGCCTGCCACCCCTCTGGACCCCACTGCACATAGCGGCCATGATATCTTATGCTGCTGGTGTAGCACCCCGTATACCATACAATGCAGTACACAGTCTCTGAGTGAGTATGCATCATAATGCTTGCAATGGCAAGAGATTATTGGTCAGTGTGACCATGCTGACCAATGAGAAGCACTTATTTCCTTCTAGGACACCTTACAAGAAGAAGCAGCCTCAGATTTACTTCTCATTATTCAGCACAGTTGGCAAACATTATGCTAGATCATCACTTAAGGGCTGTGTGTTACAATGTATGGACCACTACACCGGTGGCACTGGGCATCACAGCTGCTATGTGCAGCAGGGTCCGGAGGGGTAGTTAGGATAACTGGAGTTAGTTTCATAAATAGCTGAGCTTTCCCTTTAGGGGCTCATGCGCACAGGTTCTGTTGGCCTTACAATGTAAATTACGAGCGTGCCCAGCTGCTGCTTACAGCCAACCATAGTAATGAAAGGCTTTTTGCAACTGTAAGCGGGTTTACTCCCCTACATGTGTAAACACATGCATGTGTATGGGTCTGCAACCCTGGAACGTGTGGTGGTTTTGAATACATATATATTTTTTTTTTTAACTGTAATTTTATGAAATTTAGAGTGACAACAATACTGTTCTAATTTCATTTATTATTAGTTATTAAAATAAACAATGCATTTAATGTAATAAATTGAATATTATTAGTTTACAATTTATTTGAGTGACACCAACACTGTGTTGCCGATTGAACATGCTAAATTAAGCTGTTACCTGTAAAAACGTATCTCTCACTGCCTGCATCAATGAACACCACTCCAATTGGTAGAAAGATCCACGGGGCTAGGGAGAGTGAGATACCTGGAGCTAGAAATCCACTAATTAGAACGGGGTTCAGCAGTGCAGGCATAAGGAGAGGTATTTAATCCCCTCTTTGCAGGTAAAATCTGATTGACCACTCTGTCAGCAGGTTCTTATTGGCTGCTTCACCTCACATGACATCCTTTCTAGCCTTTAGCAGCATCTTGATGTTTTCATGTCAGGATGTAATGCCCATATCTATCTGAAGCTGTGGTTGGCATTGACAGGATAGCATAGGAAGCAGGGCTGCATAGAGGAGACTGGTAGCAGAATCGCCAGGTATTTAGAGGTTAATGGGTTTTGTTGAAGTATTAAGGTTTATATGGAGGAACTGATTCAAGGAAATATTTATGCAGGGTTTATACACACCTTAATTTAGGATTCGATTAGTGACCAGGTTAGTTTATTATTTTGCTGGCTATACAAAATACTTTAAGCTGACCATGGACAATAGAGGGTGGTAGGATGTGCAGACATAATCTGGTCATCTAAGGCTAGATTCACACTATTGTGGGTGCGGGAGTGTAAATTGCACCTGTTTCTGCACCCACAACCACCTGCAGACAGAACGCGCTTTTCTATTGCATACACGTGAGGCTGCCATTTATTCCTAATGGCATCTGAAAACATAGTGTGTTTTTGGGTGCAGGAAATCGCATGGTGCAAAAGCACTGTGTGATTTTCCTGCAGCTGCATTTTGAAAAAGATAGAGGGACATTTTTCCTGCGTTTTCTGCAGGTACAACAGCCCATTGAAGTGAATGGGCTGCTGTGCTGGTGCAAACGCAGGATGCCCCAAATGCATAGTTGTAAACCTAGCATTAAGGTCACATTGGTGTTGTTTTTCTGCACTTGATGTGTGTTTATAATTTGTGTATGCAGCGTGTTCTAATAAAGTGGAAGGAAAGCCTAATACTTAAATTCTTCCCTGCAATCATTAATGTCTGCAAAGTTCAGCCTTATGTCTCAAAATGAAAAAATCACAGATTTTTTTACCTTTATTTTGCAGTATCTAGTGCCTATCACATGACTTCAATCCCTCTCCTGACTGTGTCTAAGACAGTGTTTCTCAACTCCACTCCTCAAGCCCCCCCAACAGGTCATGTTTTCAGGATTTCCCTCAGATGAAAAGGCTGTGGGAATTACTAAGGCAGTGAAACTGATCAAATCACCTGTGCAAAATAATGGAAATCCTGAAAACCTGACCTGTTGGGGGGCCTTGAGGACTGGAGTTGAGAAACACTGGTCTAAGAGCAGCCAGTGGGCGGTACTACTGAAGGCTAGTGACATCACTTTCAGGAAGTGACCCTGTTCCTGTGTAGCCAGTGGGCATATACAGGATGGGAGGAGCTGATCATAGGTTCCTGCTCTCATCAATAAGGATACTTTCAATGACAATGGTTTCAGGTAGTGTCATAGAGCTGCCAAATTCAGCTCAGTGGGCAAGCTAAAAAAATGTTTATTTAATTTCCACAATAATGAAAATTATTATACAAAAATCCACAGTGTGCATAGAGCTGCAGAGCCCCAGGGAGGGAGGAGAGAGAAGAGCGGGATGACAGAGGCATGTAAACTCGCCACAGTAATCAGGGATCAGCAACCATGATTACTGTGGTCAACACAGACAGGGGGGCACAGGACAGACAGGGTCATCCCATTTTTTTTAGAATATAGACAAGTGACACAGCACAAGCACTATGCTGTATATCCTGCTGTAAAGGATCAGGTAATTATATATATATATATATATATATATATATATATATATATATATATATATATATATATATATATATATATATATATATATATATATATATAATTTTTTTTTTTGTGTTGAAACGACTTTAAGAAGGGTCAGTGATTTCAGAAGTATTAAAACCTTTAGACAAACATGAAAGCCAGTCAGCTAGTATTTACAGAAGGAAAGGTCAACAATGAAACCTACATATTCTCTTAGTGCAAGTTTTTATCAAACGTGTTTTATTTTTTTCTGCATTTTTTTTTTTTTTTTAACCTGTATCTTTGGGAATTTTTACATGTGTGTGTGTGTGTGTGTGTGTGTATATATAAAAAAAGGTGTACATTTTTTTTCCAGGATCAGACATGATGGAAACCCAGGAAGATATATATATTGGATCCATTGAGACAGACCGCGGTGTACGGGAGCAGGTTCGCTTTTATGACACGCGAGGATTGAGGGATGGGACTGAGCTCCCCAAACATTGCTTCTCAGGGACCGATGGCTATGTGCTGGTGTACAGTGTGGATAATAAGGAGTCCTTCAAAAGGGTGGAGGCTCTGAAGAAGGAGATAGACAGATGCAAGGATAAGAAGGAGGTATCATGCCTGTGATCGCTTATTGCCTTTGTGGTGTAACTAATGACATTTTGAGAAAGGAACCAATTATTATACCTTAAAGGGGTTATAAAGGTTTGTGTTGTTTCACCTTAATGCATCCTATGCATTAGTTCACCTGCTCGTCACGTGCCTGGCAGCCTCTTCTCCACTGAGTCCTGGCATTGATTGGATAGATTGATAGTAGCGCAGCCATTGGCTCCTGCTGCTGTCAATCAAATCCAATGACGCAAGTGCCGGGCGGGGGGGGGGATAGGGGCGAGTCATTCACTCGGCATCTATGGACGTGTGCCAACAAGGTAACCCCCTTGGGAGAGCTCTTCTCCAAGGGGGTTATCTAATGTGCGGAGGAGCCGCTGAGGGACCCCAGAAGAAGATGTTCGGGGCCACTCTGTGCAACACGAGCTGCACAGTGAAGGCAAGTATGACGTGTTTGTTGTTTTAAAAAAATAAAAAAGAAACCTATAGTATCACCTTAAATTGAGTCTAATTGTTGTGAGACAATTTTATTGGTAGTGTTACTAATGACACCTTGCAAATTGGCTTCTCTTCATAAGCCACTAATTTGGTAGTCCCTACCTACAAAGCCTCTTCCAGGTCAGTGGCTCAAAGTATAGAAGCCAAGGGTTCAGCATGACAGCCAGAACTAGAATTTCCAGAAGCCATTGAAGCTTCGATGTTTCTCTCATGACACGTTTCTATAACCAGTTTCTCATAATAATTAATAATGCATTTATACAAAAGACATAATTAAGGCTCGGCTTTTAGGGATCATCTCTGTGTCACTTAATTTGTCTCACCTTGCCAGGATCTCTGGAGAGCTCTAAATGTCATTTTTGTTCACATTTTTGTATTTGTAAAAATGGCGATCCTAGCATAGGGGAAAGAAAATAAAAATGAGTCTCGGGTCACGATTCAGTGAAGTTGTACAAGAAGCAGTTTAATCACAAACTGCGTAGGGGATTCTTTACTGTAAGGCCCCTTTCACATTGCGGCGGGAGCCACGCTGGCGGTATAGCGCCGCTAAAAATAGCGGCGCTATACCGTCGGATTTGCCGCGAGTTGCGGCAGCTAGCGGTGCGGTATTAACCCCCGCTAGCGGCCGTGAAAGGGTTAATACCGCCCGCTATAGAGGCACATTGTGGCCGGTATTGCCGCGGTTTCCCATTGTTTTTAATGGGAAGGAGCGGTATACACTCCGCTCCTCTCACCGCTCCAAAGATGCTGCTGACAGGAGATTTTTTTCTCTCCTGCCAGCGCATCGCCTCAGTGTCAAAGCCCTCGGGCTTTCACATTGAGGTTGTCTGGCAGGAGTTTTTCAGGTGGAATAGCAGCGCTATTTTTAGCGCTGTACCGCCTGAAAAACTCCTCAATGTGAAAGGGGCTTTAGAGCAGTAAGGAAGGGGAACTCCTGTCCACATTTGGTGTTAGTGAGGAGTGATGATAATTTCAAAGCACTTAGATCATCATCTTAGTGAATGCAATATACAGAGATTTAGGAAATGATAGAGACATAATTACAAACGCACACCCACGCAGGTTGAACTGGATGGACTGCTGTTTTTAATCAACCTCACCAAATATGAAACATAGAGCGAAACAACGCTTGTGCGTGAGTCTTCACCTGTCCCACCTCCACTGCACACTAATGACTGCTGGCCCTGTTCGTCACAGAAGTCATGGTGTGAAGAAAGATCTGGTTGGCCGCACTTTCATAAAAATCATCTTTCATTGATGCATAATGCGCATCGACAATCCTCGGTGTACAGATAAGGGAATATAGCGACCAGCTAATGCATTTTACGCTATTCTTGCGGTAGAAGCCAAGGAAGCTTAGAACTCTGTAGGGTAGTAATGCTTTTACTAAATGGGAAAAACTGCGCATAGAACTGTAGAATATACAATACAACATGCACAAGCCAATTTTCCTTTCTAGCAAAATTAACATACATTATGTATGCAATACGTATACTAAACAATTACTCACCTTTTTGTTGCGTCACCAAGATGGAATCTTCTTCATGGTTCTTTGCTCAGTTGTCTGACCGCATGCCTGGTCAAAAAGTTTTAATACCTCCCTCCTAACTTCCTATGTATCATATCCTGTAAAGCGCTTGCTCTGCTTAGCTCATAAACCTAATCCGACTAGTTCATTTGCATATCAATAGGGGGAGCCTTGGATTCTTAAAATCTGTCAAATAATAAATATGCTATAAAATCACCTAAATATCCATAGCAACACACCTCAGCGCTTAATAATAATAGCGCTATCATGGAGCTATTAAGTGGCTAGGTTGGCGTGAAACATGTTAACTGGTGGGTATGTTCCCTCGTCTGTACATTCGTCACTCCTCTTTCTCTCCTATGACAGCGATGGTGATTGGCAGCTCAGTCACCCTGCACTGTTACATGAAATGGAGAGACCTCAACTCTGGGTAATCTCCATTTGCCACATGGAGTTTAGACAAGGTTAATACTTCTCTTCTGGGAACCTAATTGAAAGGTGGTGGAGTGAAGAGAAAGTATGTGCAACTGGTATGGCTTTAAAATTGCCTTTAGTAAATCAACCACTATGCACTTTGCAAGAGCAGTGGCTTCAGAGCTTAGTAAATGGACAAAATCTTTGTTGACTTCCATCATCGAATCACGTGCACTCCAACCATATTATTTTATATATACTGTGATTCAGTACTTGCTGAATATGCTGCAGAAATCTCCCTCCACTGAGTCTGGCTGCATTCATTTTAACTGTGGGCAGCTGAAGCTGCTGCCTGTTCACTTCTTGAATTTACACAGACACACAGAGGCATACCTCCACTCTTCAGCCCTGCAGTTCTTATTGGCCCTTCTATGACTCCTCCCCCCTCCCTTCCTGGCATGCTCTCCCGAGAGTTGATGCATGATGTCATGGAGAAAAAGTCTAGGCTTTTTACCAGACAAACAGGAAGTGGGCTGTATAAGGTATTTACTGGCAGAAAAAATAACAACCATATCATACTTGCCTGCTCTGTTGCAGTGGTTTTGTACAGAGCAGCCCGGATCCTCCTCTTCTTCCTCTTTGCTGCCCCTGGCCCCTCCCTCCTGTTGAGTGCCCCCACAGCAAGCAGCTTGCTATGGGGGCACCCGAGTCGAGCTTCAGCTCTGCATGTCCATTCAGACACGGAGCTGCGGTTCATGCCCCACCTCCTTTTGTCCTGGATGGCTAACTGACTTTGACAGCAGCCGGAGCCAATGGCGCTGCTGCTATGTCTGAGCCAATGAGGAGGAGAGTCCCAGACGGCCGAGGAAATTGTCGCTGGACAGAGTTTGGGTTTGGTTAATTATTATGGGGTGCTGGGGAGGTTGCTGCACACAAGTTTTATTTATCTTGATGCAAAGAATGCATCAAGATAAAAAATTATTTTGCCTTTACAACTCCTTTAATTACATAGGTTATAATTGTTCATGTTGAAGTTCAGCTTTATTGCAGTAGAATTTATTTTTTCTTTATCGTACATCACGGGACACAGAGCGCATAGCCATTACACTTGGGTTATATGGGTACCTTCAGGTGTGGACACTGGTGTAATCAATTTCACAGGAAGTTTCCTCCCTATATAACCCCCTCCCACTGGGAGTGCTTCAGTTTTTTCGCCAGTGTCTTAGGTGTTGGTCACGTCTAGCTGTCCCTCGGAGGTCTCGGGACCCAGGATAGCTAGCCGGATCCGTCCGAAGTGCTTCAAAGCCAAGGTGTACGGTACCCGGGCCCTGCTGGAGTGGGGTTTTGCCTATAATGCCTCTCCTTGGAGGGCTGGATTCTGGGCTCCAGTGCCTTAGTCTCTTCCAAGAACTAAACGCTACTGATGCCAGGATGCTATATAGGTCCAGGGGTGTGGGTTCCTTAACACAGGACCCCGGTCCCTGAAGGTCCAAGACAATACCCACGGAGATGGGGGAAGGCTGGGCCTCTTGCATTTTGCAATACCCTGCGGCATGGAGCAGGTAAGAGGGAACCTGCGGGACTTGGTTCGACAGTAGGTATCCCCCTGGGTGTTCTGGGTTGGCTAATGGTATGCTTGTGCATCAGCCACTATCTCCACTATGTCTTTTGAGGCAGGATGGGATGTACTAATGTTTACCCAGATAACATGTAGATATATATATGCTTTTAAAGATATGTATTTTGCTACTCCCCCCAGATTTGCCTGTTAGCATGATACTGCAGCCCCACGTGTATAGAGAGGAAGTGCTGACAAAACTCCTGTTTCCTAGGAAGCCTAGGGGGACAGCTTCCTCTATGTGTGCACTACAAAGTTTAGTGGCTTACCGGGTGTCTGTGTTACTAGCGCTGGTCCAGGCTTCTCCTCTGCTCTCTGCTTCCTCCATGTTGGTTTCAGCGTGGGGGGGGCGGGGGCACGCGCGCCGCCTTTTACAGCGTCAGCGTGCGTGGGGGGGGGGGGCGGGCCAGCAGCGTCAGGTCTCAGATAAAGCAAAAAAGCATTTCCTGGCTGGTCATTCCCTCCTGAGAGCAGTGGAGAGTGAGGACACAGAGCGCGCAGCTGAGCCATTTCTGGCTAACAGTGACACCCAGTGGTGGTCTGTGGATCTTCAGGTCTGGACTTAGTCCACACTGACCAGAAAAAAAAAAAAAAAAAAAAAAGATTTTTTTCTTAAAGGGACTCAGCCTTAGATCTGGCAGTATCTGAGTCGGTGCAACCTTGGACTCCAGCTAACGGGCATTGGTGTGGCAATACTCACAGGACTCTCCTCGGTATTGCCGCCTTCTCAGGCGTATGAAAATTAAAAAAAATAATAATAATTTTTTTACCATAGCCTGTCCTTATTAATGTTTCACTTCTAGCTACAACAGTTGGGTGTTGGCTGTAGGGGTGTCTCAAGGTTGTGCAATGGCTCCCAAGGGATCAGGACCAGCTAAGGCTGCAAAAGGTGCCAAAAAAGTAAAGGGGTCTCCAACGGGGTCAGAGGATTTGGGCCAGGCTCCAGTGGTCCCACCCTCACCAGATAGACCACCGAACAGCATCGTGCAGGAGCCATTGAGGGTGCTAGGGGCAGAGGCGGCCCCCAATCAACCCATTCCCGTTTATGTTACGGAAGAAATGCTAGAATCCACCCTGGGTGGGCTAGAGAAAAGGTTAACTGCTTTAATTGCCCGCTCTTTGCCGGGTGGCAAACGGGCTAGATCCCCGTCACCTAGAACGGTGTGTTCGGATGCAGAGGTCCTCTCTTCGGAGGAATTGGACCCACAGGGGGATCAAGCGGACCTGAGTCCTGACGGGTCAGACATTGAAGATTCCACTATAGATGAAATTTTTTCGGCTTCTCAAGCAGAGAGTCTGTGGATCCAGTCTCTGACGGATATGGTTCGCACTGCTTTTAAACTTCCAGTGTCAGAACAATTAGCCCCCGCGGTATCCTCTTTAGGTTCACCCCCTTCTGGAGAGCGTGATTTTTCAGGATTGGGCTCGACCTGATAGGATTTTTATCCCTCCTAAAAGGTTTACCATTCTCTATCCTATGGAAGAAGAATTTGCAAAGAAATGGGCACTCCCTACCGTGGACGCAGCCATTTCCTGCGTAAATAAATCCCTGACCTGTCCGGTGGAAAATGTCCAGGTGTTTAAAGATCCAGTCGACAAAAAATTGGAGACCCTACTGAAGGCTTCTTTTACCACAGTAGGTGCCGTGGTTCAGCCAGCAGTGGCAGCCATTGGCGTTTGTCAGGCTTTAAAGGATCAGACTAAACAGATATTAAGGGACATACCGGCTCAGCAAGCTCGTGAATTGGCTGACCTCCCAAGAGCTCTCTGCTTTGCAGTAGATGCTATTAAGGACTCCGTTCAACAGGCGTCCCGTTTATCTCTGCTGTTGGTTCATATGCGTCGCCTTTTGTGGCTAAAAAACTGGTCAGCAGAGGCACCCTGCAAAAAGCTTTTAGCAGGATTTCCCTTTCATGGTGGGAGACTATTCGGTGAAGACCTAGATAAATATATCCAGACCATATCAAGTGGTAAAAGTTCTTTCTTGCCTATCAAGAAAAGATCGCGTGGGCCCGCATTTAAGCGACAGGCCTTCGCAGGCTCGGCCCCTTCAACTTCCCGTCAGTATCGACGGCCTCCCGGGCGTTCAGCATTTAATAGCCGCCCACAAGGACAAGCCACGACAGACAAGAGGCCATGGTCTCGCAAGCCGGTTAAACCAGTCCTCAAGTCAGATTCATGAAGGGGCGCCCCCACTCTCTTGGGTGGGGGGAAGGCTTCGGTTTTTCTCCGAAGTGTGGAAGGCCAGAATTCCCGACTCTTGGGTAAGATCCGTGGTAACCACGGGCTACAAGCTAGAGTTTCGGGAAGTCCCCCCTCCTCATTTTCAGGGGTCAAGTCTTCCAAGCGACCCATTAAAGAGGGCCTCTCTTGTAAAAGCATTGGATCGTCTCTTGTTCCAAGGAGTAATCGTAGAAGTACCAACCCAGGAATGGGGTCTGGGATTCTACTCCAACCTTTTCATAATACCAAAGCCCAATGGCGACGTCAGGCCTATCTTGGACCTCAAACGCCTAAATCGCTTTCTAAACATTCAGACCTTTCGTATGGAGTCCATACGTTCGGTGGCAGCCAGCCTACATCAAGACGACTTTCTAGCATCTATAGACATAAAAGATGCGTATCTGCACGTGCCGATCTACCCGGCACATCACAGGTTTCTTCGTTTTATGATAGATCACCGCCATTACCAGTTCGTAGCCCTCCCTTTCGGGTTGGCAACAGCTCCGCGGGTATTCACAAAGGTGTTAGCCCCGGTGCTAGCCGTCCTAAGGACAGAAGGCATTTTAGTCTTGGCATACTTGGACGATCTTTTGGTTATCGACAGCTCAGCTTCCAACCTCAATCAGGCAGTAGGTCGCACAGTTCAGCATCTAAAGGAATTCGGGTGGATTGTAAATCTAGAAAAATCGGTATTGAAACCCACAAAGCAGTTGGAATATCTAGGCCTTCGGCTAGATACAGACTGCCAGAGGATAATTTTACCTCAAGCAAAGATCAGATCAATAGCTCAAGCAGTTCAAGTGATCTTAGGCAAGAAGAGGCCGACTATTTGCCTATGTATGCGACTGCTGGGGAAGATGGTGGCCGCCTTCGAGGCTGTGCCCTACGCCCAGATCCATACCAGATATCTCCAGGCAGCCATTCTCTCTGCTTGGAACAAGTCCATTCAGGCGTTAGATCGTCCGTTAGTGCTCTCCCCGAAGGTCCGGCGCAGCCTGTCTTGGTGGCTGGTCTCTCAAAATTTGTCAAAAGGGAAATCCTTTTGCCCCATCACGTGGAAGATAGTATCCACGGATGCCAGCCTGTCAGGTTGGGGGGCAGTTCTAGAAGAACAGACCCAGCAAGGGCAGTGGTCGGAGGCAGAAAAACTGCTTCCCATCAATATCTTGGAGATCAGAGCTGCTCGGCTGGCCCTGATCGCCTGGACTCTCCCCCTTCAGGGTCTGCCAGTAAGGATACAGTCCGACAACGCCACTGCGGTGGCATACATAAACCACCAGGGGGGCACGAAGAGCCCAGCAGCCCAAAGAGAAGTAAACCTGATTTTCTCATGGGCCGAAGCCCATGTACCCTGCATCTCGGCGGTGTTCATCCCAGGGATAGACAATTCTCAAGCAGATTTTTTGAGTCGTCAACAGTTGCTCCCGGGGGAATGGTCGCTTCACCCCCAGGTATTCCAAGAGATTTGCCAAAGATTCGGAGTCCCAGATGTGGACATTATGGCAACGAGATCCAACAAAAAGTTGGACAAATTCATATCCCGAGCCAGGGATCCCTCGGCCTACGGGACCGATGCCTTGGTTTGCCCTTGGCACCAGTTTTCTCTTCTGTATGCGTTCCCTCCACTGCAGATGATTCCCCGCCTTCTACGGAGGATCAGGGTGGAGCTCAGGCCTGTGATCCTGGTGGCCCCAGCCTGGCCCAGGAGGGCTTGGTACGCACTCATCGTGAGGATGTCAGTCGGGCGCCGTGGCCGCTCCCCCTGCGCCCAGATCTGCTGTCTCAGGGCCCAATCTGCCATCCTGCTTCACAGCAGCTAAATTTGACGGCTTGGCGGCTGAATCCCTAATTCTTAAGGGCAGAGGCCTCTCAGATCAGGTCATATCTACGTTGATTCAGGCTAGGAAACCGGTCTCCAGAAATATTTATTACAGAGTCTGGAGAACCTATGTGGAGTGGTGCGAGTCTCAAAAATGGCATCCTCGAAAGTTTTGACAAAGGGTTGGCTCTTAGTACTCTAAAGGGGCAGGTGTCGGCTTTATCAATATGGTTTCAAAGACCCTTGGCCACCCATTCGCTTATGAAAACCTTCTTGCAGGGGGTCTTGCATGTGAATCCCCCTATTAGAGCTCCCCTCTGCCCCTGGAATTTAAATCTGGTCTTGTCAGCTTTACAAAGGCAGCCGTTTGAACCTCTGACAGAAATCCCTCTTGTGCTACTAACCCGAAAGTTGGTTTTCTTGGTGGCTATGGCTTCAGCCAGAAGGGTTTCCGAGCTGGCAGCCTTGTCATGCAGGGAGCCATACCTTATTCTGCATAAGGACAGAGTGGTTCTGCGGCCTCAACCTTCTTTCCTTCCTAAGGTCATATCCAGTTTTCACTTGAATCAGGACCTAGTCCTACCATCCTTCTTTCCTACTCCCCAGTCCAGAGAGGAAAGACGGCTTCATACTTTGGACGTGGTTCGAGCCACGAGGGTCTATCTCAAGACTACAGAGAAGATTCGGAAAACAGATGTGCTTTTTGTTCTTCCGGATGGCCCCAAGAAGGGTCAGCCGGCTGCCAAGTCTTCCTTGGCTAGGTGGATTAAGCAGCTGATTTTTCAGGCATATGGTCTGAAGCGCGTTCCACCTCCCTTATCAGTTAAAGCCCATTCTACGAGGGCCATGAGTGCCTCCTGGGCGGCACACCATCAGATCTCTATGGCACAGGTTTGCAAGGCGGCAACCTGGTCTTCCGTACATACGTTTACTAAATTTTATAAGTTGGACGTTGCAAAGGGTACGGACGCAGCTTTTGGGCAGGCGGTCCTACGGGCAGCAGTATAGAATCCTCTGGCCCGGTTCACGCCCCCTTGTTTTTCTGTTGGTGGAGCCATGTTTTCTTCTGACAATGTTTTTATTTGGCTATTCTTGGCCTTACGGTCTCCCTCCCTTCATAGAGCATTGCTTTAGGACATCCCAAGTGTAATGGCTATGCGCTCTGTGTCCCGTGATGTACGATAAAGAAAGAAGGATTTTTAATAAACAGCTTACCTGTAAAATCCTTTTCTTGAAGTACATCACGGGACACAGAGCTCCCACCCCTCTTTTGGGGAACATTGTGTAACCTCGGGAGAATTGCTTGCTACAAAACTGAAGCACTCCCAGTGGGAGGGGGTTATATAGGGAGGAAACTTCCTGTGAAATTGATTACACCAGTGTCCACACCTGAAGGTACCCATATAACCCAAGTGTAATGGCTATGCGCTCTGTGTCCCGTGATGTACTTCAAGAAAAGGATTTTACAGGTAAGCTGTTTATTAAAAATCCTTCTTTGGTTTTGGTCTACATTAAAGGTGCAAAATAAATACGTTACCATTAAATAGTTTATAACAATAAAGTTATTTAGCTTGTCTCTTTTGTTGTACAACCTCTTTATTATTCCACCTATTAATGACACACTTTTCCATGTCCTCTCTAGGTCACTATTGTGGTTTTGGGGAACAAGTGTGATCTTCAGGACCAGAGACGGGTGGACCATGACGCAGCTCAGCAGTGGGCCAAGGGCGAGAAGGTGAAATTGTGGGAGGTCTCGGTGAGCGAGAGGCGTACCCTGATTGAACCATTTGTGTTCTTGGGTAGCAAAATGACACAGCCCCAGAACAAGTCTGCCTTCCCACTCAGCCGGCGGAACAAAGGCAGCGGCTCTCTGGACAGTTAGAGTAGTGTGGCTTCCACTAAGTCATGTTATCCTGAATGGTGAGCATGATATCACTGCATGCAGCTCTCTCTTACACATCCAGGCTTCTGCCCACTCTACTGAATGTCTCACCAAGGATTCAGCCCACACGGCACCCATCAAGGCAGCTGCTTATACTTGAGTGTGACTATTCATGGTGCCTTTATGTATGTAACTCCACACATATTGATATTGTTATGTATTAAAGGAGTGCATGCTACTACCTAGTAGTCTAAGAGGCTTTTGGTGTAGGCCCCAAAGCCCGGTTTGTGTTCTGAAAGCTGACATTAGGAAACCATGAGCTTAACAAAATACTTGTTTTATATTTAGGACACTGACACTCCATTTTATTTTATAGAAACTATTTTACATAGAATTTAATATTTATGTAACTAGAGTGCTTGATCACTAGAAAGTGGTTTTAATGTAAAGATATTTCCGAAGGGCATATTTAACAAGCCCTGCTTATGATCCTGCGGCTGTCTAGATTAATTCACAAATGCAGATCTCTCCTGCAGTGCCACCTGCCAGTGAAATCTAGTACTACAGCACAGCCATTAAGATAACTACCAAGCTGCATTGTCCCTGAATATGGTGGGAGATTTCTCCATCCTGCTATAGTAAAGGGAATAGATTTAAAAGTTTAACTTTTTTCATCTGAGCCTCACGTGCATCACCACTACTGCATTTTAATATTTACATGACTAGAACATAAACTGTTTTTGATCCTATTTAAAATATGACAGTAATGTACATTCCCAATAACTTATAAATATAGACAAAGAAATAGTCCACATCATCCTAATAAGATATTCCTACAAAAGGGGACAGACAAACAGGAGAAGGAATTAATCAACTTCAAACGTACTCTAAATGCAAATAATTCAGTTAATAAAGGAATTCCCCAGCTCAGAATGATGGACTGCCCTTGCCATCAACACTTTAAAAAGAAAAAAACTTTTTGAATAAAAAAATAAATAAGACAACAGTGAAGTTGGCCCAATTTTTTTTATATTGTGAAAGATAATGTTATGCTGAGTAAATTTATACCCAACGTGTCATGCTTCAAAGTTGCGCCCGCTCGTGGAATGGCGACAAACTTTTACCCTTAGAAATATCCATAGGCGATGTTTAAAATATTCTACATGTGACAGGAAAGCTGACAACTTTTTTTTTTTCTTTAGTGTCTGAAAATTTGAGTTAGAACCCCTATTAGGTTTTTACTGCCATTAAAGGAACACTAAAGGTTCGTTTTTTATTAGATCAATTGATTGCTGTAAGCTAGAGCATTTAAATATCACTTACCTCGTTTTTCCTTTTGACCTCCAAAATACAGTAATCCAGGTTTGAAAATGCCATTTCCTGTCTCTCCTCTTCTTGCTTTCCACCAGCACCTGCATGGTAGAAAGCAGAATGTGCTCACCCCCTCCCTATGACTACAGCCCTGCATGAAGATGCTCTCTTATCCCTGACAGGCATGGAGGCTAAGCCTAATGGGAACTGTAGTTCCCATTAGGCCGTGATGTAGCAAGAATGAATGCGCACCGCAAACCAGGAAGTCGGTAAGAATAACGATTTAGGAGTGACGGAGGTGAATAAAACAGCTCAATTTCAACAGGTATCAAACTAGTTCTAATGCAAAACATTACTTTTTACTTTATCAGCTACTGTCAGACTTTAATTTAAGAGGAAAATATTTTTGTCTTTACAACCTCTTTAGGATATACCCTCATCTTTTGCCCTGATGTCAGTGTTTTATCAGGCATGACGTAAGGGTAACCTGTTTAACAGCAATGCTTCTCTTTAATAAAGTAGGGCAAAGCTATAATCTCAGTCAGATTTTTATTCCTGTGTCAGATTTCCTCCTCCTTTTTGGTTAAACTGTTGTCAGCAGGACAAGAAACAAGGGTGTAGCCTCGTACACACGGCCGGGAATCCCGTCAAGAAAAAAAATTGGGTTTTCCTAACGAGGTTCCTGGCAAGCTGTCCTTGCTCGCCGAGTGTACACATGGGCTATTCAAAAGTACCGCCGTTCTTTGGAATGGCAAGAACGCGGTGACATCATCGACCATGCGTTTGTCACATTCAATGTCGTTGCCGTCATCTTGCTACACCCTACACTGCTCTTGTATGCTACCGCGCATGCGTCAAAGTCTTTTTGAGCATGCACAGGTTTACCTGGAGACAGGTAAGCATACACACGCTCGGTTTTCTCGGCAGGAAACACTGTGCCGGGTATCCCGACGAGAAAATAGAGAGCAGGTTCTCTATTTTTCTCGTCGATACTTCCCCACTCTATCCAATACTAGAGGAAAAGATTTTTGGCTGGATATAGATTTTAGGTTGACTCCTGCCACCTAATGTTCGGCTCAGACAAATTAAAGATAAAATAACTGGGCACCAATTACCAATTTGTTAGGTTGGCCTGGATTTTTATAAAAAAATGTAAGACTAAATGGTTAGATGTTGCCACGAGTTAAATTGTGTGTGTTCCACTTGTGTCACCAAATAAGGTATTGGTAAATATAGATGAAAGGGCAGTGGATATTGCACCTTCAATTTTCCAAAGCTGGATATGAAAGCAACAAGTCCTTCACTTTACTTTCTGCAGTCACAGGGGAAGAGTAGTAGTTTTATTTTTAAATAGAAACTAACCCAGACATTGTAATATTAATTCCCATTGTGTTTATATATATATATATATATATATATATATATATATATATATATATATATATATATATATATATATATATATATATATATATATATAATTCTAAAAGTTTCTGCACACAATTGCTAACATTCCAGTCTATAGTTTATCGTAGAAAATATAATTCCTTTCACTTATTGCACATATTACCCAATACCTGTTACTGCACAGACAGATATGAGGCGAATTGACATTTCATTTTCTATCAATAATGATAAACCCATTCTAAGTGCCCTAAGAGGCACAAACCACAGCTTTAGATCTTTTCAATCATTGTTTTAATACACTAGCCCAGGGTAAACCTCTCATAGCTTTTCATTCCTCCAAAACAAAACTTCCATTAATTATAGAGAGAATACAAAAAGCTTTTGTTAGACTTGTAGTAGCACATAGGTTTAAACCTTATCTCTCTTTCTGGCTCCAAAAAATGTGATTTAAAAATAAGTTGCCAGGTGGAAAACTATGAGCCATACATATCAGATGCAGTCGCTGTTTAGCGGCCCAGCTGTTTTCAGGCAGGTGCTGTAGATGCCTGAATACAATGGAGATTCCTCCCACCTGTTAGTGTGGATGGGGGAATCAAGTGATTCGGACTGAACAGATGAAATTCGAGCCATTTTTGCATAGCCTTAAGCCGACTTTACACTAGTAGAATTTTGTTGGAAAATCAAACAAATGTCCTTAAAATCAAAATCTGTGACTCTTTAGTGAGGTCAATAAGGGTTTGTTTTCGACCATAGGAGCAGAATGGAGTTTTTTTTTTTAGTTCAGGAGAGTACATTCGCTCCCAAAATGTAATGTTAAAATTTTTTTTTTTTTTATAATTTGGAATGACATACATAATGTTATCAAATGTATTGATGAGAATATTTGTACTAATGTTCGTACAAAATTCTACTAGTGTATGGCCATTTTAAAGCTTAACTTGATGTTTCATTTAACTTTACATTTAACTTTAAAGCTGGTCCAAACAAGCAGTTTCCTTCACTAACGTGCATCCATTGTCAGCATTGTATAAACGCTATGAAGCATCATTTACATACAGAATACAGCTCTTTGTTTCAGCAGCTGGATGGGTGCTTCTAATTCTGTTTCTGGAACAAAATCGTGTGAAGCTGAGCACTGCTCAGTCATTCACAGGAGGTGGGGGTGGTAGGCAGATAATGTCAAAATCTCTGCTCAGCCAGTTAGAGGAAGCATGGTCTCCATCCTGCTGCTGGAACACAGTGCTGTATACTGTATATAGCTAATGCTACATATAGTTTACAGAGAGCTTCCAGTGGAATTATGTGTTAGTGAAGGAAATTGTTTATTTGGTCCCAACAATTTAAATTTAAATGAAACATGGACTTAGGCTTTAAGTTTCAGGTCACACCACATGCAGTCTAGTGCATCTTTTTTTCTGCATCAAAAGCACATTGGGAAGTAGTTTATATGGTTTCCAATGGCATAGTTCACACCAGTGCAGTCAGATCCAAGGTGTTTCAGTTCCAGGAAAAAGTAGAACATGCTGCATTTTTCTTGCACTGGACTGTTTTGGAATGCGGTAAAATGCACCAGAATGCACTGGAGCACATCCTACCCCAGTACAATGGGGTGAAAAAATGGGGGGGGGGGGGTTATTGTGTATGGAGCATTTTGGAGACGCATCAAAAAAGGACCGGGTTGGTTCACAAATGAGTAAAAATACACACGCAGAAACTCATCCAGAATGGAGTTAGGTGGTGTGAACGGCTCTAAGGTTGGAGGTTATGGGTGGAGATTCTCTCCCATTCAGACCAGGACCTGCAGTCAGTGACTTTAGCTCTGAGTTATCATGTGATAAAATGTAGAGAGCTCCAGAGGATAATAGTGCTGGAAGAATGAAAAACTGTGAAATGTGTTGTGCTTATTTGCCAGGAGACTGAATGATGAGGCTTATTATTTTATTTAGGTAAGTCCATATCTTTTTTTTAGAGCATCAGTCATGCTATTTGCTCAAAAAAAACTTCACCGCTTAAATTTTATCCCTTATGCCGCGTACACACGAGGAGACATGTCCGATGAAAACGGTCCGACGAACCGTTTTCATCAGACATGTCTCCTGGGATATTTTGGTCTGATGTGTGTACACAAGATCAAACCAAAATCCCCGCGGACAGACAGCTCGGTGATGTGGCGGTGACGTTGACGCTGCGACGTCCGCAAACCAGGAAATAAAATGCTTCCACGCATGTGTCGAATCCATTTGACGCATGCGGGGGATTTCGGTCCGCTGGTTAGGCGTACTAACCAGCGGACATGTCCGACGGACAGTTTTCCAGCAGATACGTTTTAAAGCATGCTTTAAAACATTTGTCTGCTGGAAACCTGTCTGCTAGGCTGTACACACGATCGGATATGTCCGCTGAAACTGGTCTGCAGACCAGTTTCAGCAGATATGTTCGATCGTGTGTACGCGGCCTTACAGTTGGCCATTTTTAGCATATACACACACACACATATATATAGTGTGTGTGTGTGTGTGAAAGGGTGTGCTATATAATATGCTTTAAGACCACACCCACCTTTCACCATGGCTACCAATCAGTGCACACACCTTCTTTAGGCTATAGATGTTATAATCATGAAATATTGCAAAGTTAAAATATTTTTTTTTTAAATATCCACATATTATAATTTCGTTATTCTTTTTTAGAAACTCTACATTTATTGTGGAAAAAAAACTATTACTATGTAAATACTGTTACAGTATGTCAAAGCTGAGTATGTGCACACTGAAAGAAAATCTGGGTTCTCATCATTCAGTACTAGTTTTCCTCCTTTGCTGTGTAAGTGGAAGAATTGGGACACACCATTCTGAAGAGGAGTTCATCTGAAATGGTTGTAAAAAATATATATGTACAAAAGTGCATATAACACCGCGCTAACCTAGTTAAACATAAAAGAAGCAGCCAACACAACAGAACTGGATAAATCCTGCAAACAAAAAAATATGGACAAAAAAGTGTAGCGCTAAAATTATGTGAAAAATAAACAATATAACACTGCAAAGCATCATATGTGACATGAAATAAATTATTATATATATTACGTGAAGCAACACATAAAACTAATCACCAAGTGTCCAAGATGATCATATCAATTTAGATATGAAAGAAAAGGAAAAAATCAAAAAAATCCTCATAGTGATGAAAAATGTCCAGAAACGTGACGGCAAATGACGTGACTTTTGATAGCAGGTCGCCCACCAGAGAGAAAATTAGGAGGCTTACCAGAAAGTGTGGACTCAACTAAGTGTATACCTAATGAGTCAAACAGACTTGGAACGATGGTAACTGGACATCAACTTTCCTTTGGAAAACCAGGGATGAGGGGTGGGTGTAAATCAGCTTCTCATATATTGGAAAACCAAGCAGGATGCAGCAATACCAGGACCAAGAAACTCAATTGTTCTTTAAAAAATCAGGAATGCAGAATTGAAGAAAGATCTGTTCTTGGGCAGCCACGGAGGACTTTGCTTTGTCTTTCAGAACCAATGTAGAAATATGGCCAGTAAAACGTTGTCACCTCCTTTCTTGGCTCTGAAATCCCAAATGTCATCAGTTTGGGACATTTGGGATTTCAGAGCCAAGAAAGGAGGTGACAATGTTTTACTGGCCATATTTCTACATTGGTTCTGAAAGACAAAGCAAAGTCCTCCGTGGCTGCCCAAGAACAGATCTTTCTTCAATTCTGCATTCCTGATTTTTTAAAGAACAATTGAGTTTCTTGGTCCTGGTATTGCTGCATCCTGCTTGGTTTTCCAATATATGAGAAGCTGATTTACACCCACCCCTCATCCCTGGTTTTCCAAAGGAAAGTTGATGTCCAGTTACCATCGTTCCAAGTCTGTTTGACTCATTAGGTATACACTTAGTTGAGTCCACGCTTTCTGGTAAGCCTCCTAATTTTCTCTCTGGTGGTGGACCTGCTATCAAAAGTCACGTCATTTGCCGTCACGTTTCTGGACATTTTTCATTACTATGAGGATTTTTTTGATTTTTTCCTTTTCTTTCATATCTAAATTGATATGATCATCTTGGACACTTGGTGATTAGTTTTATGTGTTGCTTCACGTAATATATATAATAATTTATTTCATGTCACATATGATGCTTTGCAGTGTTATATTGTTTATTTTTCACATAATTTTAGCGCTACACTTTTTCATCTGAAATGGTTATTTCAAAGTTTTGATTGTCTTATTCATTATTTTGCTTTTTAATATCTTTTTGCAGCTTCATGAGCAGTAATTTCAAATAAATTAAAACTGTGGTAAGGAGCACAAGATTTCCTCAAACCAGCCAGAGCCATAGTCCACCTTCTGAATGAAAAATTACCCATGCAGACAAGGTGCCCCTGTAAGTTACAAAGCAATGGCACTTTTTGAAATGTGATTGGCACACATGTAGGCTTCTGCTGGCATCCCTGAAGTCATCTTGATATACTCCCATACTGTTTTCTTTTGCTTTTCCCTAATAGCTTCTGAGACACAACAGAGCTTCGACACTTATTTTCAGCATCACGGCAGCAAGCTCCTCCTTTTCAAACGTGCTATACAGGGAGTGCAGAATTATTAGGCAAGTTGTATTTTTGAGGATTAATTTTATTATTGAACAACAACCATGTTCTCAATGAACCCAAAAAACTCATTAATATCAAAGCTGAATATTTTTGGAAGTAGTTTTTAGTTTGTTTTTAGTTTTAGCTATTTTAGGGGGATATCTGTGTGTGCAGGTGACTATTACTGTGCATAATTATTAGGCAACTTAACAAAAAACAAATATATACCCATTTCAATTATTTATTTTTACCAGTGAAACCAATATAACATCTCAACATTCACAAATATACATTTCTGACATTCAAAAACAAAACAAAAACAAATCAGTGACCAATATAGCCACCTTTCTTTGCAAGGACACTCATGCTGCCTGCCATCCATGGATTATGTCAGTGTTTTGATCTGTTCACCATCAACATTGCGTGCAGCAGCAACCACAGCCCCCCAGACACTGTTCAGAGAGGTGTACTGTTTTCCCTACTTGTAAATCTCACATTTGATGATGGACCACAGGTTCTCAATGGGGTTCAGATCAGGTGAACAAGGAGGCCATGTCATTAGTTTTTCTTCTTTTATACCCTTTCTTGCCAGCCACGCTGTGGAGTACTTGGACGCGTGTGATGGAGCATTGTCCTGCATGAAAATCATGTTTTTCTTGAAGGATGCAGACTTCTTCCTGTACCACTGCTTGAAGAAGGTGTCTTCCAGAAACTGGCAGTAGGACTGGGAGTTGAGCTTGATTCCATCCTCAACCCGAAAAGGCCCCACAAGCTCATCTTTGATGATACCAGCCCAAACCAGTACTCCACCTCCACCTTGCTGGCGTCTGAGTCGGACTGGAGTTCTCTGCCCTTTACCAATCCAGCCACGGGCCCATCCATCTGGCCCATCAAGACTCACTCTCATTTCATCAGTCCATAAAACCTTAGAAAAATCAGTCTTGAGATATTTCTTGGTCCAGTCTTGACGTTTCAGCTTGTGTCTTGTTCAGTGGTGGTCGTCTTTCAGCCTTTCTTACCTTGGCCATGTCTCTGAGTATTGCACACCTTGTGCTTTTGGGCACTCCAGTGATGTTGCAGCTCTGAAATATGGCCAAACTGGTGGCAAGTGGCATCTTGGCAGCTGCACGCTTGACTTTTCTCAGTTCATGGGCAGTTATTTTGCGCCTTGGTTTTTCCACATGCTTCTTGCGACCCTGTTGACTATTTTGAATGAAACGCTTGATTGTTCGATGATCACGCTTCAGAAGCTTTGCAATTTTAAGAGTGCTGCATCCCTCTGCAAGATATCTCACTATTTTTGACTTTTCTGAGCCTGTCAAGTCCTTCTTTTGACCCATTTTGCCAAAGGAAAGGAAGTTGCCCAATAATTATGCACACCTGATATAGGGTGTTGATGTCATTAGACCACACCCCTTCTCATTACAGAGATGCACATCACCTAATATGCTTAATTGGTAGTAGGCTTTAGAGCCTATACAGCTTGGAGTAAGACAACATGCATAAAGAGGATGATGTGGTCAAAATACTAATTTGCCTAATAATTCTGCACTCCCTGTATACCCAGTCCATGCTCATTTTCCCCATCCCAGCAAGTCTGGGTCTCTGGACAGAACATACTGCACCAAAAAAAAAAAACAGCGTGAAATTTACAGGTTTCGTTTTGGCACAAGAGAAGCACACTGCCATGATCGCCCAAGCTCTGCTGTATCATGAAAGCTTTACAGGACAAGTGAAGGTAAACAATATGGGAGTATTTCGGGCAGGCTTCTGGGGTGCCTAAAGCCCTGTACACACGATCGGATATCTGATGGAATCTAATCCAATGGATCTTTTCGTCGGATATCCGATGAAGCTGACTTTTTCAGTCTTGCCTACACACCATGAGTCAAAAATCCGATCGTGACAAAACAGAGCGACGTACAACACTATGACAAGCCGAAAAAAAATGAAGTTCAATGCTTCCAAGCATGCGTCGACTTGATTCTGAACATGCATGGATTTTTGTCCGATGGAGTTCCAGACAGCTGATCGGATTTTTCTATCTTTTTTTTTTACCCATAGGAGAATTTTAAAACGTGTTCTATTTTTTTTTCACCGATGGGAAGAAAAAACGATGGGGCCCACATGCGATCGGTTTGTCCGATGAAAACAGTCCATAAGAGTGTGTTAATCACATTGCATTGTAATATATTTGGGCCTCTTGTCTGCATGGATAATTTTTTTCTCAAAAGGTGGACTGTTTTTAATGATAAACTTCAGAGCAGAGATCTCCATTCTGATTACCCATTGGGTTATCCACCCCACCAGCATTTATTTGTAAATATAGGTTTTGCATAGACTGATCCTATAGAAGAAAAACAGCAATATATATTAAAATAGCCTCTTTGCTGTCTTTTAGATTAGACAACTTGGTCTATTTAAAACCCAAATTGCAGAAGAGTTAGGATGCTGTTGCAAAATCGACATAAAAACAATGCAATGATTTGTAAATCTCAAACACCCATTCTTCATAATAGAAAAAAAAACTGCTTAAGCTATGAAAATATAACATTTTAAGAATGGTAGAAAGGAGAAACATTATCCTGAAATTGTTTGATATCTATTCTCCTGAAATACTCCAATCAGGAAAATGCAACATTATGGATCCTAGATGTGGCTGGAGGATATTCGCAGGAGCTGTGCAAAAGCTTGAGACAGTCACACAGCAATTTTTTGTTTTTTAATAAATAGAGCCCTATAAGCCAGCAATGTCCTTAACCTTCCACACTGGCCCCATCTGTTTTTATAGGATTTTCTGCATTGCATAACATTTGTCAGTTTGTTCACAGAAAGAAAATAATCCTATACAAACAAACATCCACTCTAGCAAGGGAATGGAACTTATGTCCAGGTGCACAAAAACAGTAGTTCTTACTTAGCAAGCTACCACAACACAGTGAGGGGTTATTTAAGAAAGGCAAATCCACTTTGCACTACAAGTGCAAAGTGCACTAGAAATTGCATTGAAAGTGCACTTGGAAGTGCAGTTGCTGTAGATCCGAGGGAGACATGCAAGGGAAATAAAAAACAGCATTTCAGCTTGCACATGATTGGATGATGAAATCAGCAGAGCTTCCCCTCATTTCAGATCTACCCCTCAGATTTACAGTGACTGCACTTTCAGTGCAGTTTCAAGTGTACTTTGCCTTTGTTTTACCTTTCGTAAATAACCCCCAATGTCTTTTTGCAGAGAAATGTACTCTAGCTTCCCTATACTTTGAGAAACTTTGAGAGAGACTGCCTTGTGGAAGCAGCTGACTCCACTATAAACCGTGATCATATCAGTGGTCTAATTGCCCCATATTACACCACTTTCTCAAGAACCCACAGTACCCTTTCCTCACCAAACTGGCTTTCGCTGTGCTTTTAGTAAACATCAAAGGGAAAATGTAAGCCCTTTATATAATCCTACCAGTGCTTTTCTCACAGTATGAATGTGTGAACATGGTTCGGATGTGACCTCAATGGAAAGGGCAAGCGAAACCTCCAGTCTGCACACACAGCCACAGTAGTTGTTTTGCTAACAACTACATGTTCAATGTGGAGGATGAATCTTCATAAATGTATTTCTGATGAACCTTTATGTACATGGTTCTGTTTTATGTATACACATGTGTTCTGTTCCCCACCTTTATTAATGGATGTATACATGTTATTGTACTTTATAAAGCAGCCATTCCACACATTTGCATTTTGTCTTTTTTTTTTTTACTGATGTTAAAGAAAATAAAAAATACTTCCAGGCCAACAATGAAGAGCCAATTTTTAAGTTCAATCCAGGGATAGATACAGTAGGGTCTAACCAAGGTAACACCAAGTGTGTATGAAAGTAATGTGTTGTCAAATGTTTTCTATTGCACATGTTCCTTATTTGCCCCAGTAGCTGCCATGTTAGACTGGGTAAACATTGGGTTTTTATACTAAGGCTGGCTATACAGTGGCAATGCTCTGTAAAGCAATTTGTGGTAGAAAGCAGCAACTGTCTAGCTCTCAGAAGGTGATCCTGTCGCCTCCTGAATGACTGACTGATTTTTTTTCCCCTTCTACTGAATGGCAGTTTATAATGAGATTAATATGCTGCAAACAAATGCTTGGCTTTGGGGACATTTGGGCTCTATTGATTTGAATGGGCAAGTGTGAAAGGCATCGTCGCCTGTCAACTTGGCAGGTTGCGTTTAATTTTTGCTGCAACACACAACATTATGGCTGTGGCATGTGAACAACTTCCTATGGCTGTTGTTGAGCCTTTAGGTGGACATTAAAAGCACAGCTCAGACACTTGCTATTTGCCTCCTGGCCACCCTTGGAAATGAGCCTTTACAAAATCAATGACATTATTTGAGTGGCCATCCTCTGTTAAGTCCTAGCATGTGTTTTTTTGGTGCTTTTACTGGAATTTTCAGTTACAGTACATAAAAGGCATCAGTACTGAAGGTGAACACTATGGCTGGTGACTAGAGCTGCACAATTATTCGTTAAAATTGTTATCTCGATTCAACCAATGCAGTTGACGATCTCCAATGCAATTTGCCATTCTTTCATATAACAAGTGGAGAAACAAGCTGTCAAAAGAAAATATCCGGCGAGTCTGCCAAGTTTTTAGCAACATGAAACATTGTAACTTCCTTCTTAGATCAAACTTCTGTGTGTAAATGCAGGAAGTTTAACCACTTAAAGTCTAAATCTTTTTCCGACACTTGTTTCTTAAAGCAGGGGTCCGCTTTTTTTTTTTTAATACTGCAGCTGCTGACTTTTAAAATAAGGACACTTACCTGTCCAGCATGCCCGCAATGTCGGCTCTCAGGTGCTGCTGCTGCCATTTTCGATAAGGGAATCAGGAAATGAAGCCTTGCTGTTTCACTTCCTGGTTCCCTACTGCGCATGCGCGACTCGCGCATGCGCAATGCCACTGGTCCCTGCTGTCTTCTGGGACCCATGTGTCTCCCAGAAGACAGCATGGGTGCGCCAGACGTGTTGTAGACTCCCACAGTTAATGCAAGGGTCTATGCCGGGAGGAAGTGAGTGCAAATACTTGTCTTAGACAGGTATCTGCAACCCCCTCTCCCCTGAAAGGTGCCAATGTACCCTTGACCTTGTCTTTTCCCACCTATGCACCCCATGCAACCTCTCCAACTATCCTTACCCCCTCTCTGATCACTACCTTATTAACTTCACTCTCTCCCTCTCCTCCGCCTCCTCTCCCTCCAAATGCCTAACAGTTACTCGTAGAAACCTTCACCATATCAACCCTTCTTGTCTATATTCTGCGACTGACCACCTCTATGACACAATCGCACCCCTGTCCTGCCCCCACCTAGCCACTTCTGTCTACAACACTTCACTTCTAGCATCATTGGACAGATTGGCCCCCCTCAATACACGCAGAATAAGGCAACGCCCCCTTCAACCCTGGCAAACAGATGATACTAGAAGCCTGAAAAAACACAGCCGTGCTCTCGAGCGCCAGTGGCGCAAGACTAAGTCCCAGGAAGACTTTGTCCAGTATAAATCTGCCCTCCAAAAATACAATTCAAACCTCCTCACTGCCAAGCAGACCTATTTCATCACCCTCATTAAAAACTTATCATCCCGTCCCCGGGAACTGTTCTCTACCTTCAACTCTCTCCTTCGTCCTCCATTGCCACCAACCACTAACTCACTCACCGCCCAGGAGATTGCCAATCACTTCAAACAGAAGATTGATACAATTCGCAAGGAGATCTCTACTGTTCAGATACCCTCTACACTTCACACCTCATGCTCACAGGCACAGTCATTACTTCCCTCTTTCAACCCCACCACCATAGACGAGGTCACTAAATTACTTGCTAACGTCCATCTTACCACCTGCACTCTGGATCCTGTTCCCTCGCAAATGCTACGTTCACCCTCTGACTCTATTCTACACTCTCTAACCCACATCTTCAATCTCTCCCTCTCTTCTGGAATCTTCCCTAACTCTTTGAAACATGCACTTGTCAGCCCCATACTTAAAAAGCCCTCACTGGATCCATCCAATCTTGACAACCTACGCCCCATCTCCTTGCTCCCTTTTTTATCCAAACTCCTTGAACGTCTAGTCTATAACCAACTGAGCGTCCACCTTGCTGATAATAACCTTCTTGATCCCCTTCAGTCTGGATTTCGTCCTCAACATTCCACAGAAACTGCTCTCCTAAAACTTACAAATGACATACTAGTGGCCAAAACCAAGGGACACTATTCTGTGCTCCTACTCCTGGACCTCTCTGCTGCCTTTGATACAGTTGATCATCCCCTCCTCCTCAAAAAACTCCACACCTTTGGTCTCCGTGACTGTACTCTTCGCTGGTTCTCTACTTACTTATCCAATCGTACCTTCAGCGTTACTTACAATTCTACTTCCTCCTCTCCTCTTCCATTCTCCATTGGGGTTCCCCAAGGTTCTGTTCTTGGACCTCTCCTATTTTCAATCTACACCTCCTCCCTGGGTCAGCTGATAGCCTCCCATGGCTTCCAATATCATCTCTACGCTGACGACACTCAAATCTATTTCTCTACCCCTCAACTCACTCCTTCATTCTCCTCCCGTATCACTAATTTACTATCAGATATATCACTTTGGATGTCGCACCACTTTCTCAAGCTCAATCTATCCAAAACGGAACTTATCATTTTCCCTCCCCCACGTGTCTCTTCCCCTGATCTCTCTGTCAAAATTGATGGCACAACTATCCGCCCATCCCCACATGTCAAGGTTCTAGGTGTAGTCCTGGACTCCCAACTGTCCTTTAAACCTCACGTTCAATCTCTGTCCAAAAATTGCCGCCTTAACCTTCGCAACATCTCCAAAATACGCCCCTTTCTAACCAAGGACACCACAAAACTACTGATTCACTCTCTGGTCATCTCTCGCCTTGATTACTGCAACTCCCTTCTCACTGGCTTACCACTGCACACTCTATCCCCCCTTCAGTCCATCATGAACGCTGCTGCCAGACTCATCCACCTTACCAACCGCTCTGTCTCTGCTGCTCCTCTCTGCCAATCCCTCCACTGGCTTCCGCTCACCCAACGAATTAAATTCAAACTACTAACAATTTCCTACAAAGCCATCCACAACTCTGCCCCCAGCTACATCACTGACCTAGTCTCTAAATACCAACCTAATCGTTCTCTTCGCTCTTCTCAAGACCTCCTACTCTCTAGCTCTCTCATCACCTGCTCCCATGCTCGTCTCCAGGACTTTTCCAGAGCCTCTCCAAGCCTATGGAACTCCTTACCCCAATCTATCCGTCTATCTCCCTCTCTATTAGCTTTTAGAGGATCCCTGAAAACCCTCCTCTTCAGAGAAGCCTACCCTTCCCACACCTAGCAACTGCACTTTTCTTTTGAGTCTATCTGACCATCCCCCACAGCCAACTACCCTTTGTTCCACTTGACCCTCCCTTCTAGATTGTAAGCTCTTACGAGCAGGGCCCTCTGATCCCTCATGTATTGATTTGTATTGTGAATGTACGGTCTTCCCTGATGTAAAGCGCTGCGTAAACTGTTGGCGCTATATAAATCCTGTATAATAATATAATAATAATAATGTGACACCGGAGGGGGGGGGGAAAGGAATCCACTTTTGTGTGGACCTCCGCTTTAGGTTAAAATCAATATTTTTTTGCTAGAAAATTACCTGGAACCCGCAAACATTTTTTATATGTATGTATGTATGTATATATATATATATATATATATATAATGTGTGTGTATATATATATATTTTAGCAGAGACCCTAGGGAATAAAATGGCAATTGCTGCAATATTTTATGTCACACTGTATTTGCCTAGTGGTCTGTCAAATGCAATTTAAAAAAAAAAAAAAATTTCAATGAATAAAAAAAACAAACGAAACAGTAAAGTTAGCC
Organism: Rana kukunoris; assembly: GCA_029574335.1. Taxonomy (NCBI): domain Eukaryota; kingdom Metazoa; phylum Chordata; class Amphibia; order Anura; family Ranidae; genus Rana; species Rana kukunoris. The sequence goes on from CM056060.1 coordinate 76,042,754, forward strand.
CAATTTTTTTTTTGTTTTATTGTGAAAGATGATGTTACCCTGCGAGAATCGTGATCTATCTTTTAAGCAAAAAATTGCAATTCTCATTTTAGCAATAATCATGCAGCTCTACTGGTGACTATGTCTGTGTTGCAGTAGTGTGCACTAAAAAAAGCATGGGATGCTGTACTTCTCACACAGTATGGTGAGACAATCCACTGCATCAAACCACGCTGCCACAGATGGAACTAATTGAAATGTCATTAGTGGCGTTTCAAAGTTCGAAAAAAAAACAGGCCAATCAGCGCATTCACACTATTCCTCCCAGTGCGCACTAGTGGCCTCATGCACAGGAGAATATAAATGTGTAATGAGAGAATGTCTTCTGCACAAATGTGTCATAGCCTTGTACAGGTGTAAAAAAGGACACCACGTCGCTGGGGAATGCTTTATGCCTTTCTGCGCTCTAGGACTGGGGATGACCTGAAGCCAGTACAAAAAAGTAGCTCAATGAGCTATTGTCTGTTTTTTGTAGACTATTTACGCTGGCAGCAAAATCTTTCATATAAAGAGGTCCATAATGCACCTCAGCTTGTAAGGACATACAACAGGTCTGTATTGGCTGAAATGCGTTATATATATATAGTGATTTATTCAGATGATGAAAGCCCAGGTCATTCTGCGCCTACATGGACACTTAAGCCCCATACACACTATCAGTTTTCCTGCAGGTTTTTCTCTTCAGGTTTACCAAAACCATGTAGTGCAAGGGCCTGCCTGATTGCATACAAATTGAAACTCCTAAGGTTTGACCTCATATTAGATGGTTTTGGTAAACCTGAAGAGAAAAACCTGCAGGAAAACTGATAGTGTGTATGGGGCTTTAGGGGGTTATTTACGACAGGCAAATACACTTTGCGATACAAGTGCAAAATGCACTTGAAATTGCACTGGAAGTGAAGTCGCTGTAAATCTGAGGTGTCACATTGTGACACTGAACTACAATGATGAAATTATGGTGGTGGATACACTGCACTGCCAAGATGAAATGTAATAGCTGCTAACGCGGTTTAAGCCAAAAAGTGTGTGAGTGTGTAGCGCTTACACAATGCTAATTATGAAAAAACATTGTGAATTAATGAAGCATAAAACAATGATTCACATCAATAATATATGCAAACATCAATATTAGATTAAAAAAAATATGAAAAAAAGTCTGTATGATGAAATAAGGCGTATGTATGTCACACCGCTATCAAGACAAACAGATGTGATAGTGAATGAATGAATGAAGAACTTATATAGCGCAGCACATGCGAAGTAAATCGCCTCTGGGTGCTTGTTCTTCCTGTCTCCTTTGAGATCAAAAGAGATGAGTCTTAATCTTTCTCCTGAAGACTAAGTAGTTCTCCTCCAGCCGAATGCTGGCTGGTAAGGCGTTCCATAGTCTTGGACAGCAAATCTCCTGTCTCCTTTGGACTTGTATCTGGCTTTCGGTATCTGAAGCCGATTTTGATTGGTGGATCGTAGAATACGATTGGGATTGTGAACTTTTAATTTTTCACATAGATAATGGGGAGCATTCCCATGGATACATCTATGCGTTAGACAGAGAGCTTTAAAGGTGATTCTGTCTTTAACTGGTAGCCAGTGAAGGGATCTCAGTGAAGGTGAGATTGATTCCCAGGGTTTTTTCCCAGTCACAAGTCTGGCGGCCGTATTTTGAACGACTTGAAGACGAGCGATTTGGTACTTGGGGAGTCCGAGGTAAAGGGCATTTGCATAGTCCAGTCTGGAGTTTACAATCGCTCCCACCACGACCGCTATGTCGTTCTTGGGAATAAAAGGCGTGAGTCTGCGTAGTAGGCGCAGCAGATAGTGAGATCCGCTGACTACTGCCCCTATTTGTGCGTTCATTGTCATGTCGGAGTCAAAGATGACCCCAAGACTTTTGACTTTGGCGCTAGGGGTGATGATTTTGCCCAGAATGGGCGGGGGGATCCAGGTTGTTGTCGATTGATTCCTACGCTTGGCGTGAAACAGAAGAAGTTCTGTTTTCGCACCGTTGAGTTTGAGATAACTCTTTGTCATCCAGTCCTCTATCAAAGAGAGGCATGTCTCTAGGTTCAGGTGGTGATCCTTTTTATTGCAAATGCGGAAGTACAGTTGCGTGTCGTCTGCATAAGAGTGATATAGCAGTTTTTGGCTGCTGATGATTTCGAAAAGAGGACGCACATAGATGTTGAATAACATCGGCGACAGGGGAGATCCTTGAGGGACCCCGCATGATAATGTGCGTTGTTCAGAAGTGAAGGGTCCTAGCTTCACTATTTGCGATCGGTTTTCCAAAAAAGAGGAGAACCAGGATAGATCGCTATTTTAGCCAGCCGAGTCAATAACAGCTTGTGATCAACTGTATCAAAGGCTGCGCTTAGGTCCAGCAGAACCAGAAGAGAAGATTCTCCTTCGTCTGCGGCCTCGAGAACGTCGTCCCATATCTTAAGCAATGCTGTTTCCGTCCCGTGTCCGGGACGGAATCCTGATTGAAATGGGTCGAGTAAGTTGTGGGTATCTAGATGCTGTTGCAGCTGCTGTACCACTGCTTTCTCCATTACCTTGGAGAAAACATTTAGGCCTGTTATTGGGTGCCAGTTGAGTGGATCCTTAGGATCCAGGGTGGCTTTCTTCAAGATGGGTTGAATGAAGCCCTCCTTCAGCTGGGAGGGCATTATGCCCTCCCTGAAGGATTGGTTGATAAGCTGCGTGACAGGAGGTGCCAAGATGTTGACGCATTCCTTCAGCAGTTTGGTGGGGATAATATCATTTGGCGCAGTGCTGTTGCGCAGAGTGCCGATGATATTTTTAGTGGTCTGAATGGAGATGGGTTCCAGCGTGAACTCACCAAACTGTGGTGAATTGCTGCCGGTGCTGTGGGAATGACTACGGGGGGGGGGGCTGGGAGAGCAATTGTTTTGCTGAATGCTTTGCCGGATTGCCTCAATTTTGTTAATGAAGCAATCCGATAACTCATCGCAAAATTCTTGTGTATCCAAGTTGGGGGCTTCAAGACATCCTGGATTCATGGTCTGAGTGACCAGCTTGAAGAGTTCGCGGGGGCGATTTAGGGCACCGTGATAGCCTCAGAAAAATAGTTTTTCTTGGCTTCGAAGATTTGCTTGTAGTATTTTCTGGTTATTGCCTTGTAGATCGAGAGGTTCTTATCTGAAGAGCTTCTTTTCCAGGCTGCTTCTGCCCTTCTGCGCTCTTGCTTCAGTAACGCCAGCTGGTTGTTGAACCAGCCGGAGTTATTTTTCCTGATCTGGGTCTTTCGTTTCGGCGTTATCAAGTCAGCTGACTGCAATAGTGCTGTGTTTATGGCCTCCAGTGTTTCTTCCGCTGTTTGGTGCGGCTGAATTGTGTTTATTTTTTCCCCTAACGTGGCTTTGAAGAGTTCCGAGTGGAGCTTCTTCTGACATCTGGTCCAGTGTGTTGTCACTGGATTTGATGTTTTTGTTAAGGGAGGGAATTCGGAAATAATGAATTTAATTGCATGTGATCTGTCCATGGCAATGGTTTATTTTCCAAGATTTTTATTTCCAGATCTTGTCTGAAAATAAGATCGAGCGTGTGACCTGAAGCATGTGTGGGCCCACATACTAGTTGCTGAAGCCCTAATCCTTCCAGGTGGTCGATGCAGGCATCGGCAATGGGGTCTTGCGGGGAGTTGGCCCAGAGGTTGAAGTCCCCGAGCAGCAAAAGATGTTTGCTATTCAGGGTATAGGTGGAGACAAAGTCCGTCAAAGATGGGAGCAGCTGCGACTTGGGGCCAGGTGGCCTATAGCAGAGTAGAATCCGGACGGTCTCCTGGCCGTTTACTTGCAGTTGAAGAGTAAGGGTTTCCATGAATGGAAGAGGGTTTTGGAGGCTTGGTTTTGTGATCGCAAGACGCGTCTTATGGATCACCGCCAGTCCTCCTCCTCTTTGCCCTATTCTGTTTTCCGTGATAATACGGTAGTTTTCTGGCACCAATTCTCCTAGAATGGTGTTACAGTCGGCTGTGAGCCAGCTCTCTGTAATGAAGAGGCAGTCTAGGTCGTGTTGTAGAATGAAATCATGGATTTCAAGTCGGTGTTTTACTGCCGATCTTGTGTTGATCAAAGCACATGAAATGCGCTTAGGTTGGGGTAAACGGCTAAAATTTTTGACAGTCGATCGTCGATCGATCCTCAAAAGTTGTTCAATTCTTAGGGTCTTTTTGGTGATGGCTGGCAGTATTGCGGCGAAACGCCTCAGATTCCAAATGGTTTCTGCGGAGTACCGCAGATCAGCCATGATCACCATTCACCGGGGGAAAAGTCGTTTCTTTTGGTGGCGATGAAGAGAGGATTCAGTGAATCCTCCCGGCTTGGTCCAGAGGAAGGCAAAAAAACCCTAACCATGCTATGCCAATTTGCTTTGGTAGGGGAAAAAATTCCTTCCTGATCCCTGAAAGGCGATCGGGCGAACCCCTGGATCAAGTACTATTAAATTGTGAAAAGGGGGATGGGGGGGGGAGAGCTGACACTGCTGCTGGGGTGTACCAAGATGGCCGCTGACCAGGAGCAGGACATGGGACCCAGGCTGGTGTATAGCCAGCTGGGTGGATTGGTGAGCAGGGGGGGGGCTGGTTGTTGAGGCCAGGGGTGGATGAGTCCTACATAGTTACATAGTTACATAGTTAGTCAGGTTGAAAAAAGACACAAGTCCATCCAGTTCAACCATAAAAATAAATAAAAATAAAACAAAGTAAAACACAGTACATCCTCCCATACACCCAACTCCATACCCACAGTTGATCCAGAGGAAGGCAAAAAACCCCAGCAGAGCGATGATCCAATTTGCTACCGGAGGGGAAAAAATTCCTTCCTGATCCCCCGAAAGGCAATCGGATTTACCCCGGATCAACTTTACCTACAAAACTTAGTACTCAGTTATATTATGTGCATTTAGGAAAGAATCCAGGCCTCTCTTAAAGCAATCTACTGAGCTGGCCAGAACCACCTCTGGAGGGAGTCTGTTCCACATTTTCACAGCTCTTACTGTGAAGAAACCTTTCCGTATTTGGAGGTGAAATCTCTTTTCCTCCAGACGTAAAGAGTGCCCCCTTGTCCTCAGTGTTGACCTTAAAGTGAATAACTCAACACCAAGTTCACTATATGGACCTCTTATGTATTTGTACATGTTGATCATATCCCCCCTTATTCTCCTCTTCTCAAGAGTGAATAAATTCAGTTCCTCTAATCTTTCCTCATAGCTGAGCTCCTCCATGCCTCTTATCAGTTTGGTTGCCCTTCTCTGCACTTTCTCCAGTTCTCCGATATCCTTTTTGAGAACTGGTGCCCAAAACTGGACTGCATATTCCAGATGAGGTCTTACTAATGATTTGTACAGGGGCAAAATGATATCTCTATCTCTGGAGTCCATACCTCTCTTAATACAAGAAAGGACTTTGCTCGCTTTGGAAACCGCAGCTTGGCATTGCATGCCATTATTGAGCTTATGATCAACTAAAACACCCAGATCCTTCTCCACTACAGATCCCCCCAGTTGTACTCCCCCTAGCATGTATGATGCATGAATATTCTTAGCCCCCAAGTGCATAACTTTACATTTATCAACATTAAACCTCATCTGCCACTTAGTCGCCCAATTAGACAGAGCATTGAGGTCGGCTTGTAAATTGGAGACATCCTGTAAGGACATTATTCCACTGCATAGCTTGGTGTCATCTGCAAAAACAGAAATGTTACTTTTGATCTCAGACCCAATATCATTTATAAATATATTGAAAAGTAAGGGACCCAACACTGAACCTTGGGGTACACCGCTGATAACCTTGGACCATTCAGAGTAAGAATCATTAACCACAACTCTCTGAATTCTGTCTTTCAGCCAGTTTTCTATCCATTTACAAACTGATATATCTAATCCTGTAGACCTTACCTTACACATGAGCCGTGTGTGGGGAACTGTATCAAACGCTTTTGCAAAATCCAAGTATACCACGTCCACTGCCACGCCTCTGTCCAGGGTTTTACTTACCTCTTCATAAAAGGAAATCAGGTTTGTCTGACAACTTCTGTCCTTCATGAATCCATGCTGTCTGCTGCTTAAATAGTTTGTTTCCAGCAAGAACTCATCCATGTGGTCTTTTATTAAACGTTCCAGTATCTTTCCAACTATAGAAGTTAAACTAACAGGTCTATAGTTACTAGGTAAAGACTTTGTTCCCTTTTTAAATATGGGCACCACATTGGCTTTATGCCAATCCAGTGGTACTATTCCTGTCATTAATGAGTCCCTAAATATTAGATACAGTGGCTTTGAAATTTCAGAGCTCAATTCTTTTAGGATCCGTGGGTGGATGCCATCTGGTCCAGGTGTTTTATCCACCTTTATTCTGTCTAAATATTTCTGGACCATATCACTTTTGAGCCATTGTGGATTTGGGGCTGTGTCACTCCCACCCCCTATATCGACATGAGCTCCCCCATTCTCCATTGTATACACAGAGCTGAAGAAAGCATTTAATAAATTTGCCTTCTCTATGTCCTCAGTCACCCACTCTAGATTATTTTGTAAAGGGCCTACATGCTCAGACTTGACCTTTTTACTATTAATATATTTAAAGAATTTTTTGGGGTTTGTCCTACTATCTTTTGCAATCTGTCGTTCATTTTGAATTTTTGCATCCTTGATTTCCTTTTTACATATTCTATTATATTCTTTGTAACATTTAAACGACACTAGTGTTCCTTCATTTTTATATTTTTTAAAAGCTACAGGGGCTGGGGGTGAGCTCCTGGGGGGTTACTAGAGGTGTTTTTGGCCGAGAGTGCGGCGCGCCGCTAGGCCGCGGATGAAGCCGCGGCCTTTCCTAAGATGCGGCAGCCGCGAATCAGCAGTGGCTGGCGCGGTTCAGGGGAAAAAACGGGGAATCGCGGGGAGGCGCCGGGGGGAAGGTTGCTTGGCTGGTGGGTGGTAATGTGGGTGGTAATGTGGGGTAAGGAGAGGGAAAGAGGCCCAATCGGTTCCAGGGGAGGTGTTTCTCCGATGGAGGAGATTAGGCTGCCGCCGTGGCTGTCCTAACAAGGACGGCCACCTACGGGTCCTGGGGAGATGTAGATCGCCCTGAGTAGCAGGGGCTTACCTGGAGAGGTCCTTAGGAGAGTGAGAAGCGGCCAGGGGAGGCTGATGAATAGGCCTGCTGAGGCGGGGGGTGGGAAACCCTGCCTGTCTGGAGCCCAGGAGCCACACGTCCTACTGGTAGGTACGTGCGCCGATTACTACTGGGACAGTTCTCGCCCTGGGGGAGGGTCACTCTTTCAGACCCAACAGGAAGAGCTCCTGGAATCGAGTGTCAGATAGGAGTGCAATTGTTAACACACAAAGAATATAATAAAGTCCATAAGAATCCAGATCAAGTGAATGGAATATAACAGGTGACTTTCTTCAAGTGTGCAGTAATCCCATCGCCGAAAGTAATGCAGGCTTACCAGAGCCAATGGACTTAAGGCAGTGTTTCTCAACTCCAGTCCTCAAGCCCCCCCCAACAGGTCATGTTTTCAGGATTTCCCTCAGATGAAAAGGCTGTGGGAATTACTAAGGCAGTGAAACTGATCAAATCGCCTGTGCAAAATAATGGAAATCCTGAAAACCTGACCTGTTGGGGGGCCTTGAGGACTGGAGTTGAGAAACACTGACTTAACCACTTACCTACTGTGCACCTACACCCCCTTCCTGCCCAGACAAAATATAAGCTTCCCGCACTGCGTCGCTTTAACTGACAATTGCGCGGTCGTGCGACGTGGCTCCCAAACAAAATTGGCGTCCTTTTTTTCCCACAAATAGAGCTTTCTTTTGGTGGTATTTGATCACCTCTGCGGTTTTTATTTTTTGCGCTATAAACAAAAATAGAGCGTCAATTTTTAAAAAAATGCAATATTTTTTCCTTTTTGCTATAATAAATAACCCCAAAAAATATATAAAAAAAATATTTTTTCCCTCAGTTTAGGCCGATACGTATTCTTCTACATATTTTTGGTAAAAAAAAATGCAATAAGCGTTTATCGGTTGGTTTGCGCAAAATTTATAGCGTTTACAAAATAGGGGATAGTTTATGGCATTTTTTTTTTTTTTTTTTTTTTACTATTAATGGCGGCGATCTGCGATTTTTTTATTGGGACTGCGACGTTATGGCGGACATTTCGGACACTTTTCTGACATTTTTGGGACCATTTACATTTATACAGTGAAAAATGCTATAAATATGCATTGATTACTGTATAAATGTGACTGGCAGTGAAGGGGTTAACCACTAGGGGGCGGGGAAGGGGTTAAATGTGTGTCCTATGAGTGTTCTAACTGTAGGGGGAGGGGGGGTGACTGGGGGAGGTGACCGATTGTGTCCCTATGTACAAGGAACACAATCTGTCACCTCTCTCCCTGACAGGGACGTGCAGCTCTGTGTTTACATACAGAGCTGCACGTCCCAGCTCACTTACAGAGCAATCGCGTGTGCCCGGCGGCGATCGTTGCCGCCGGGCACTCGCACGGGATCCCCGCGGAGCGGCGGGTGCGCGCGCGCGCGCCGCCGGCGACGCGCGCGCGCGCCCGCCCGCGGCTTTAAAGGGACATCACGTCATATGACATGATGTCAGAACAATGGAGTCGTCTGCCCGCCGTCAATTGACGGCGGGCAGATGACAAGTGGTTAAGGTAACATACTCCACCAAAAGTCTAAAAAGGCTTATAGTGATAATATCACAGATGGTCACAACTCAGCTGGTCATCAACTCCTCTCCAGGATGAATGAATGGAAGTGGATGGGAAGCTTTGCAGGAGATAATATTCCCTGGGCTGGTGGTCTCATAAATGGTTGAAAGTATAAAGGAAGAAAATAAAAAGTTGCCACATAGCGTGTGTAAAGGTTGATATACCCAAAACACCTCTGTACAAATACATTTTAGTGCTAATGAATGGAAAATGATAAAATAACAAGATTAATGTGAACGTCACATTCTGGTGCAGTCTCAATGTAAAGGTCACATTCTGGTGAAGTCATAATATGAAGGAGCAAATTGCCAACATCCAGGTGCTACAGCATTAGGCTTGTAGTGAGTCTTTGCCAGACGAATTCCTGGCAAGTCTAAATGTGAAGGTCACATTCTGGTGGAGTCTCGATGTGAATGTCACTTTTTGGTGAGATTCAACGTTGACTTTACATTTTGGGGAGTCAAGTTATCTTTTGCTTTCTGGGGTGTTTATTTTTCATTTTCTTTTGTCTGGGATTACTGGGGGTTCTTCTGCAGAGGGAGAACATTCTGGTGGAGTCTCATTGTGAAGGTCACATTTTGTGGACTCGCAATGTACACGTCACATTCTGGTGCAGTCTCAATGTAAAGGTCACATTCTGGTGGAGTCGCAAAGTGATGGTCATATTGTCGGAGTCTCAATATGAGGTTCACATTCTGGTGGAGTCTCCATGTTAAGGTCACACTCTGATGAAGTCTCATTGTGAACATCACATTGTGGTGGAGTCTCACTGTGGATGTCGCACTCTGGTAGATACTCAATGTGAACTTCACATTCTGGTGGAGTTGCATTATGAAGTAGAAAATTACCAACATCCAGGCGCTACAGCAATTAGGCTTCCTGGCGACTTGAGTACTACTTTGAGGCACAAGTCTTATAGAAGTCAGCTTGAAGTAGTACAGGAACCTATTCTAAAGTCGGAGCACTGTAAGAAGACAGTGATTCTTATAAGTGGTTATAGAAGCCGCTAGCGATAATCACAGTTAAAACCAGGCATGCTGGTTGTACCCAAGTAGATCAAGCGATCAACTTGGTACATTCAGCCTGCCCATACATGGATTGAATCTTGGCCGATTCTTGCTGAAAATCTTGCACTCCTTGCTAATTGGAGAGCTCTAGCTCTGAATCAGGAGGGCGTGTCACAACCCCTTTAGAAAAATCACTGCTAGAGTCCTTCTCAGGAGGACGCTGGTAGGGGACAGACTTTTTGAATAGGTTGTAAATTGTAAGATAGGCTTTCTCAACAAGAACTTTTTGAAAACCTAGGTTTCTAGGGGTTCCGTGAGCAGTGAGCAATGTATTTTTGATCTTCTGTCTAGATTGACTGACTGCCATTGAAAGGGGACATGTCCCTACTGATGTACCATGAGCTGCAAATATAATCAATTTAGCAGGCGTTTCCTACAATCTAAAAAAATCTAATAAATGTGAAGAGAGTCCTGGGGTCCCAAGGATCTAAGCTGAAGTCCCAGATCCCACTGCCAGAGCAAGTTCCAGCACTCCATTCAGTGGGATATCCTCAATGTACTCACACATTGCACCCAGTATGGATTACATTACTTGTTTGCGCTCTCCGATCCTCCCCCTCCACTTCAAACTCTTGGTTGCTAGGACTGCTGACGTCCTAGCAACCAATAACGTGGTTTGTAGGCGTCCATTCTGCCACCCGACTCTGGCTCCTCCTTACTGCCTTCCAGCCTCTCCTGACACTGCACACACGGATGATAGGTCTTATCTTCTCCAGTGTGTAATTAAGTGTCCCCGCATACACAGTCCCCTCTACTGGCCCTGCTCCTCCACTTAGCTCTGTGCTTGACTCATCACGGTGACATGCTTTCCCTCCTCGGACTCTTCTGCGGGCGGCTGCCGAGTGACTGCTACCCGGTAAGTAGTGTGTTGTGCCGTTAGCCAGGCTCCCTCTCCCCCACATCTGATAAATTTACCTGGGTGTCTCAGCTGCTGCAGAGCTTCATGAAGGGGGGAGGGTGGGGCTGCTGGGTGTTGTGGTGTGGGGCAGTGATTGGCATCTGTGGGGTTCCCTAAACCCTAACCAAACCTCCTTTTCCACCCTAAACTTCCCCCCTGTCTCCACCATAAACAACCCCCTGACTCTCCACCCTAAACAAACCACCACCTGCCTCTCCACCCTAAACAAAACACCCTCCCTGTCTCTCCACCCTAAACAAAATCCCCTTCCTGCTTCTCCACCCCAAACAACTCCACCCTCCCTGTCTCTCCACCCTAAATATAACCCCCTTCCCTGCCTCCACCTTAAACTAATAACCCCCTCCCTGCCTGTATCCTAATCAAATAACCACCGATTCCCTGCCTCTCCACCCTAAACAAATAACCCCCTTCCCTGCTTCTCCACCCTAAACAAATAACCCCCCGGCCCTCCACCATAAACAAATATAGCCTGCCTCTCCACCCTAAAAAACAACCCCCTCCCTGCCTCTCCACCCTAAACAAATATCCCTCTTTCTCTGCCTCTCCACCCTAAACAAAACCCCCCTTCCCTACCGATCCACCCTAAACAAAACTCCCCTTCCCTGCCTCTTTATCCTAAGCAAACCCTGCTTCCCTGCCTCTCCACCCTAAACAAATAACCCCTTTCCCTGGCTCTCCACCCTAAACAACCCCCTCTTTCCTGCCTCTCCGCCCTAAACAAACCTTCCTTCCCTGGTTCTCCACCCTAAACAACCACTCGTTCTCTGCCTCTTCACCTTAAACAACCCCACTTCCCTGGCTCTCCACCCTAAACAAATAATCCCTCCTCACTGCCTCTTCACCCTAAACAAAACCCCTGCCTCTCCACCCTAAACAAATAACCCCCTTCCCTGCCTCTCCACCCTAAACAAATAAATCCCCCTTCCCTGCCTCTCCACCCTTAACAAATAACCCCACTCCCTGCCTCTCCACCCTAAACAATAATCTCAGTGTTTAATGATGGGGCTAGTATGGGGGGTGGGTCCTGTGTAATGATGGAGTGATATGGGGGATTTGGGGGTAAAATAGGAGAATTTATGCTAGAATGAGGGGTGTGGAAGGAGGATTTTTGTTTTACCCTGTCCCTTAAGTCCCTTTCACTGTTAACAGTCTGGCCACACCCACTTTTTGGCATGACGTGCCACATGCTTACTTCAGCCTCAGGTGTCCCTCATTCTCAAGATCTAAAGTTGGGAGGTATGTAGATATGAGATTTCAGCCTTCCACCAGCAGAATGCATGATACTTGAAAACAAAAGTATCTTGTGCCCTCCACCATACAAATAAGCCTCTTTACCGGACTGTGTTGATTCCCAATTATAGAAATCAACAACGCATGGGTGATTCCAAACCTAAAGCATTAAAACACCAGCATAGACACCATTCCCAAAACTCCAGATGGCTCCAGAAGCAGTCAATTTGGCTGGGTGACACCATGCAAGATTTTATGTAAAAGAACCAAGGCCACACATATTTCATTTATTTATTTTCAAAAAAGTAGACAGGTACTCGGACTTAAAAAAATAAAATAATTGGCACATAAGTAAACCACTGCACTGGGTAGCCTCTTAAGGTGCACATACTCACAGGTTCTAGGTGAATGATGACAAAAGGGTATTTAAAGTAGAAGTCCAGCCTGAACTCGTTAGACTGTGATTCTCCTAAGGGTTAGAGGAGTGCAATTCGTTTTGCACTCCTGTGACCTGTTTTCAGCAGAGAGCGGTCTGAAGTCTGCTCTCCACTGACGTCACACAGATCAGTCCAGGCGCCGCGTCATTCCCAACTCTGGGAGTCTGGATCCACCAGGTGCCTGGACTGATGGCCTACTCAGCCTCTCAGCGAGCCCTTCCCTGCCCCTCCACAGCTTAGCGCTCCAGTGAGCGTGAAGGAGCAGAGCAGGAGAGCTGCTGATTAACAGGCAGAAGCTCTCTGCTCGGGAAGGTCAGGAAGCGGTGTTTGATGGCTTGGTTCTCAGTGCAGAGACGGCGGGGGAAAGATGTAGCATCGGTACGATGCTGCATCCACCTAGGTAAGTATGATTATGGGGGGAAAAATCCCATACTTCTCTTTAATGTTCAAAAAAAGCCACAGCCCTTGCTGCCTGTGTGGAAGCAATGTTCTCTCTGCAGAGGTCTTACATGCCCCCTCCTGAATCTGATCCACAGTATAGCACTGCAATCAATAAAGCTTATGCTGCCTGCTGAGCTCTAGCTCTAAACCTTCAGGGAGCGAGTTGGACCTCTGCAAAGAGACTGCTGCTTCCCTATAAAGACCAATGGACTTTCCCTGCAATATGCTAACATGGCACAGCTTTTTGTACTTGGGCTGTGACTGGTTTACACACCATTTGTTTTTATGCATCTGGTTTGTATTGAGCTGATTTCAAATAAAAGTTCAGTGTGGCTTTAAGGTTAAAGTGAACCTGTGGTATGCCTATATAGGGCAGTTAATTCTGTCAGAAGTAAGAAAATTTAATCAATTTTATAGTAGAGATTTATTGCTAAACAGAAGCGGCACAAGAATAATTTATAATGCTGTCCATTTCATTGTGTTGCTTTCAGAATCGACAAAAAAAAAAAAAAAAAACTGAAATGCATCAATTCTTCTAACTGGTTGATGTTGATGTGCATTTTGGTGCCCTGTAACACGTGTGTTGGAAATGAATTGGGTCAATATGCTGGGGTAACATTGATAATGGATGGCACTGTAACACAGTAATGCATGTAACATGTGTTAACATATGTTGTAATAACACACAAAAGTGTGATTCAGTGCTTACATATGGCAGTTCACAGAACAATAGAAAACAAAAAAATCCTCCAAACACTTACTGCAAAATAAAAAAAAGTCAAAATTGTTTGAACAGTTTGGGTCCTTTCACACATTCCGTCTATCAAGAGCAGTGGCGTCTCCAGCTTTCATATTTAGGGGGGGCACATAGGGGGACAGGGACAAAAGTAGGGGGGCCCAACTATAAAATGCAATTAAATTATATATATATATATCTCCTGGGGCCCTTTACTACGATCCCACAAAGGGCCCCTTTACATGTTCAGCAGTGAGCTCCCTTCCTACTATACTGGGGCCCCCCAGGGTGGCAGAAAACAAGAGATATATGTCACCAGCACACCAAGAAAATATAAGGGTCCAAAGCAGTGGGAGAACTTTCAGGGTTGCAAAGGTTGTCTTGCCACCGAGCCCTGGTGTTCTGCCACTGTGGGGTTCCCCAGCTGTCCTGTCCCTGCTATTGACAGCGATGGTCTGGCATCTGTCTCCTTGGCAGCGGCGGCAGTCCATTAGGACCTAGTGCTGGTGACATTACGGATGCATGCAGGGGAAGGCTGGCACTATTAGTTATAGAGAGCTGAGCCCCCAGCTGGTCACCTAGCAGCGGTAATGCTGTATAACCTTCTCTGTTGACATGCTGATCGGGATGTGATCCAGGTAATGCTCCCAGTCAGATCTAATAAATACAGTATTTATTAGCATCAAGAGTACAATTATATATATATATACAGTATATATATATATATATATATAATCAAACGTATGTTCCGCAGCTGTGTGGGCTCTTTGCCTGTAAAGTGTGGGCTCTATGCCTGTAAAGTGTGGGCTCTGTGCCTGTAAAGTGTGGGCTCTATGCCTGTAAAGTGTGGGCTTTGATCAATAAAATCTCTGATATTTAACATTAGGATTTGACTGGGAGCATCACCTGGATTGCATCCCGATCAGCATGTCGGAGAAGGCTCCACTGCTGCTAAGCAACCTGCAGGGAGCTCAACTGTCTACAACCAATAGAGATGGGCTTGGGTGTGTTTGAAATCCCACATATTGTAAACTCCAGGTTGGATTATGCAAATGCCCTTTACCTCGGCCTCCCCAAGTACCAAATCGCCCGTCTGCAAGTCGTTCAGAATACGGCCGCTAGACTGGTGACTGGGAAAAAACCCTGGGAATCCATCTCACCTTCACTGAGAGCCCTTCATTGGCTGCCAGTTAAAGACAGAATTGCTTTTAAAGCTCTCTGTCTTACGCATAGATGTGTCCATGGGAATGCCCCCATTTATTTATGCGAAATAATAAAAGCGCATAATCCCAATCGCGCTTTGCGATCCACGAATCAGAACCTGCTCCAGGTTCCGAAAGCCAACTTCAAATCCAAAGGAGAAAGAAGATTCGCGATCCAAGGTCCCAGACTATGGAACGCTTTACCAACCAGCATTCGGTTGGAGGAGAACCACCTAGCATTCAGGAAAAAGGTCAAGACTCTTCTCTTTTGATATCAAAGGAGACTGGAACAACAAGCGCCCAGAGGCGATTCAGTTCGCATGTGCCGCGCTATACAAGTTTTCATTCATTCATTCATTCATTCATTCACATGCCCGATCCCGCCAGGAAGCCAACACTCCACAGTGCTAATCACAGGCAGTGAGACATTTCCTGATCTGTGCAGAGCAGCGGACCAGGAAATCTCTCACTGCCTGTGATTAGCGCTGTGCAGTGTGGGCTTCCTGGCAGGCTCTGGCATGTGGATTTTTGAACATGCCCAGCCCATCTCTAACAACAAATTGTGCTGGCCCTCCTGTACATTAGCCCCATAAAGTAACCAGCACTGGGTTTCAATGTGCTGCCGCCGCTGCCAAGGAGACAGAGACCAGCACTGTGAATAGCCGGGACAGGACAGCAACTCTGGTTATTCCATCACTGGTCCACACTGGGAGGATTCCCCCGTCCACCTATAATGTGTAGATGGGGGAATTGGATCATTTTTTTTCCCATTCAACCTAATAGTTGAATGAAAAAAAGTCATCAATATATGGGCTGCCTAAGAGCTTTTTTTTTTGGGGGGGGGCACATGGTGGGGCACAGCATAATGTTGGGGGGGTCAGGGCCCCCTCTGGCCCCCCCCTAGAGACGCCTCTGATCAAGAGATGGATGAAAAATAGACAGCAATGTACTCCTATGGGCAAACAGATGATCATCCGTTTACATCCACATACATTTAGGTCTATTTAAAAAAAAAAAAAAAACAAGTCTCTATTTTCTTCTGTTTAACCACTTAGCAACCACCTGCCGAAAAATAACGGCGGCAAGGTGGTTGCTTAACTCTGGGATCACGTTATATAACGTGATTCCAGAGTCGCGCTCCCGCGCGCCCCCTGGGGCGCGCACACGGGAATGTCCGTGACCGCCGGGTCCAGAGGACCCGGCGGGTCACGGATCACGGTAAATCGCCGCTGATAGCGGCGGTTTACCACGTGATCGCGCCGTCCAATGACGGCGCGATCAGATGTAAACAGACCGGCGTCATTTGATGACGCCGGTTCCTCCCTCCTCCCTCCTCTGTACCGATCGGTACCGATCGGTACAGTGTGAGAGGAGAGGGGAGGGAGCGGATGGCAGCGCCAGTGCTGCGGGCTGGATCTGTGACAAATGTAGTCACAGATCCATCCATCCATCCCTCCCTGCTCAGCCATCCCTGCTGCACATACTCTGCAATGCTGGGCAATACTCTGGGGGGGCAATACTCTGGGGGGGCAACACTCTGGGGGGGCAACACTCTGGGGGGGCAACACTCTGCAATACTCTGGGCATACTCTGGGCATACTCTGGGGGGCAATACTCCGCAATACTCTGGGCATACTCTGGGCAATACTCTGGGCATACTCTGGGCATACTCTGGGCATACTCTGGGCATACTCTGCAATACTCTGGGCATACTCTGGGCATACTCCGCAATACTCTGGGCATACTCCGCACTCCGCAATACTCTGGGCATACTCCGCACTCCGCAATACTCTGGGCATACTCCGCAATACTCTGGGCATACTCTGCAATACTCTGGGCATACTCCGCAATACTCTGGGCATACTCCGCAATACTCTGGGCATACTCCGCAATACTCTGGGCATACTCCGCAATACTCTGGGCATACTCTGCAATACTCTGGGCATACTCCGCAATACTCTGGGCATACTCCGCAATACTCTGGGCATACTCCGCAATACTCTGGGCATACAGCGCCCCTGTCCCCGTGAGCTCGCATGCAGAAGCGAACGCATACGCAAGTCCCGCCCACATATGAAAACGGTGTTCAAACCACACATGTGAGGTATCGCTGCGAACGTTAGAGCGAGAGCAATCATTTTGGCCCTAGACCTCTTCTCCAACTAAAATGATGTAACCAGTAAAAATATTTAAAGCGTCACCTATGGGGATTTTTAAGTCGCAAAGTTTGGCGCCATTCCATGTGGCCACGCTGTGTCAAAAAGTCCCACACATGGGGTATCGCCATACTCGGGAGGAATAGCAGAATGTGTTTTGGGGTGTAATTTGTGGTATGCATATGCTGTGTGTGAGAAATAACCCGCTAATATGAAAATTTTGTGGAAAGAAAATAAAAATGAAAAAAATCTTGATTTTGCAAAGAATTGTGGGAAAAATTACAACTTCAAAAAACTCACAATGCCTCTTTCTAAATACCTTGGAATGTCTTCTTTCCAAAAAGGGGTCATTTGGGGGGTATTTGTACTTTTCTGGCATGTTAGGGTCTCAAGAAATGAGAGAGGATGTCAGTACATCAGATGTGATCAAATTGATCAATTTTCAGTAATTGGTACCATAGATTTTAGACCCTATAACTTTCACCCAGACTAAATAATATCTAAATTTTTTTTGTTTTGTTACCAAAGATATGTAGCAGTATACATTTTAGGCCAAGTTTATGAAGAAAAATTACTTTTTTGCAAAATGTTATAATAGAAATGAAGAAAAATTCATTTTTTTTACAAAATTTTCGTTCTTTTTTCATTTATAGTGAAAAAAATAAAAACCGCAGAGGTGATAAAATACCACCAAAAGAAAGCTCTATTTGTGGGAAAAAAAGGACAAAAATTTCATTTGGTTATAGTGTTGTATGACTGAGTTATTGTCATTCAAAATGTGAGAGCACCGAAAGCTGAAAATTGGTCTGGTTATTAAGTGGGTTTAAGTGCCCAGTAGTCAAGTGGTTAAAAAACGAAAGCGGACCTAAACAGATGTAAACAAACGGTCAATTTTTGCATCGGTTGTTAGGAGTCGTCACCTGCTGCGTTCTAACAACCATTGACTCATCTCTGCAAAATGTAAACAACAGACTGAACAGTCAAATCAATGAGTGTCCACAGCAGACAAGGATGGGGGTGCAAGGAGGGGGCAGTGTGTACAGAGGCTAATGCTTGCTGGCTCTGTGACATTGCCAGGAGCAGCAGAGCTGTGATCCAGCCCCACTACTAAAGGAAACAATGGGCATGGCCATCTGTGGCATCACTGGGTGACTCCCCCACTTTGTTTATTTTAGCGGTGGATGGAATGACGGCTCTACTTCTCCCAGCACTAAAGTAAACAAAGGGATAGGTTCATCTGGTGATGTTATTGTTTCCTTTAGTGGTGGGGCTGAATCACGGCTCCACTTATCCCGTCAATGTCATAGAGCAAAAAGCATGGAGTCTCTCTGTACATACTGCACCCCTCCTTGCAAACATTGTCCCCCCTCTCCTTGCACATGCTGCTCCTCGAATTTTGTCTAAAGTAAACAAGAGCCAGGGGTCACCAGGTGTTGTCCCATGATGACCCACCCCTTTGTTTACTTTAGCAGCGGAGCAGATCACAGCTACACTTCTGATGCTAACGTAAACAAAGGGGTGGGTTTCCAGGTGATGTTATGGGATGACTCCCCTTTTTTTCACTTTAGCAGTGGGGGAACCAGCATTGTCTTTTGGAGCGGGCAAGCAACGGGAACGGTCGGGTTTGGCCGGCAAAACTGTTGTTCTTTTCGTAAGGGTCAGTGGCCATTGTTCATCGTGATTGACATGCACCTACATCGCTGGATGGCGTGATTGACGATGGATTTACATCAAGGGACTTTTTTTTTATATAAAGGACTATGTTGTGTGTTAATTTAATACCGGCTTTTATATACACCTCAATACCGGGCCTATTCTGGCACTTCTCTCCTACAAAAATGTACAAATCATCATTCTTTTGCTAGAAAATTACGCAGAACCCCCAAACATTATATATGTTTTTTTAGCAGACACCCTAGGGAATAAAACAATAGTCATTGCAACGTTTTATCTTGCACGGTATTTGCGTAATAATTTTTCAAACGCTTTTTTTTGGGGAAAAAAAATGTTTAATGAATTAAGAAAATAACAAAACAGTAAAGTTAGCCCATTTTTTTAAAATTTGCGCACACTCATGGAATGGCGCCAAACTTCGGTACTTAAAAATCTCCATAGGCAACGCTTTGAATTTTTTTACAGGTTACCAGTTTAGATTTACAGAGGAGATCTAGTGCTAGAATTGTTGCTGACACGCTAATGCACACGGTGATACCTCACATATGTGGTTTAAACGGCGTTTACATATGTCGGCGGGACTTACACGCGTGTTCGCTTCTGTGCGCAAGCTACCGGCGACGGGGCATTTTAATTTTTTTTTTTTTTTACTTATCTTTTTTTTTTTTTTACACTTTTTATTATTAATTTTTTTAATCACTTTTATTCCTTTTACAAGGAATGTAAACATCCCTTGTAATAGGAAATGTGTGTGACAGGTCCTCTTCATGGAGAGATGCGGGGTCAATAAGACAAAAAAATTCACCGATCTCATGATCACTAGCCGCAATCGCGGCTTTGTTTACTTACGGGGACACGGGCGTGACGTTATCACATCGCGCCCGGGTCCCCCTACAGTCCTCCGACGGTCATAGAGATGACTGGTGACGATTCCTTCTCCGGGCCCCCGATGGCACGGGAGAGCCTGGAGAAGCACCGGATGGCGGCGGGAGGGGGGGATGTCCCCTCCCGCTGCCTATAAGAACGATCAAGCAACGGAACCGCTGCTATGATCGTTCTTATGGTGCGCAGGATCGCCGGCTGAAGACATGGATATCTGAATAATAACTCTATCTGCAGGTATCATTCAGATATCCCCCAGCAATGCCCAGGACGTCATATGACGTCCCCCCAGGATGGGCGATCCCATCTGTGGACGTCATAAGACAATAGGTGGGTATTGAAGTGGTTAAACTAGTAATTCTTTGTGTGAATGAATAGGGGTACTATTTAACCCATACTGGTTCACTTGGAGGGGTCTAGTATGGATTTTGGGGGGGTGACCTCACGCAATTTTTTATATATTTCGGAGTGAAGTTGATTCCCCCCCTCCCAATCCATACCAGACCCAATGGTCTAGTAGCAGGGATCAGTCATGGTTGTTAAGGGTGCCAGCTGGCAGATGTAAAAAAAATTGATAAAAAACTGAACGGAACTGAAAACTGATGTAAAGACTGATGTAAACAGAATCCATTTTTTCCTTAAAAAAACGAATGACGCCTATGTGAAAGGACACTAAAACTGCTTACATTTAAAGGCTGAGTTAGAGATATTTTGAAAATAAGCTGAGAGAAGAATGAAGATGCAGCTATAAACCTTGCAGCTGTTACATATATCCTCCTACTGAGACTCGTGGCAAATGTTACTGCGCACACTACAGGGAAACTTAGTGACGTGAGCAGTGTGACCACTAGCATTAATTCTGTCCTTCCAGCTGTAGGACAGAGATAAAAGGGACAGCTGGTCAGATGAGTCTGCTCATTCTTCCTCAAGGCAAAACTGTCTGACTCACACTGATAAAGTAGTAAAATCTGAGCAAACAACTTGGCAATGCTAAGCGAAGACAGAGAGAGATTTCTTCCTAAATTGTTACAAAGTTTTATCCTTGCCTCCATTTAGGCATTGGCTTGGTACATCAAAGCCCATTAAACTAAGCAGTAATTACTTTCCATGTGAATTACTCCTTGATTTGTTAAAATTAGCAAAGGCATTATGAACCTTCCTACCTGCACCCTGTGTTTTATACCTGCTTAGGATATGCATTGATCATGTAGTTTCATGGTATAATTTTTTGCCCTGCACACACAGTCTGTAGTAGAGGAAATCTTTATAATCCTTTATCAGCAGTTCATGGTTCTGTTCAAACATGAGGCATATGGTATGGCACTGCAAACAGGCATGACCCTTGTCTGTAGTGTGAGAACTGACATTTCCTGTGAAGACACTGCATATCTCACAATCCCTGGGTCTCTCAGGCTAGTGTTTGCAAGCGAGAGCTCAACAGCAATTGGATCTGATACAGACACAAACAGGCATTCACAGACACACAGGGGTTTATTTACTATAGCACCTAGTTGGCAAATAGGGGAACAAATGGTCACAAGCAACTAAAATCCATAGAAAGTGAAAAGAAAAAGTCAGAATAGGTATTTACTATAGCACACAGGGAATAAATAGTCACAAAATCAAATTCACTATAGGTCACATAAATCAGTGACCGAAATCAGTAGTCGGGAAATGCACATGAAAATAATGTTTAGAGCTTAATCTTAATTAAGAGATTGAGCCCTGGTTCACACTGGGCTGCGGGAGTGAAGCCGTGCGAGTTCAGCTGAACTCGCACGATTTCACTCCCGCTGGCAGTCCCGATTTCGCCCGCGATTTAACCACTTGCATACTGGGCACTTACACCCCCCTCCTGCCCAGGTGAAATTTCAGCTTCCGGCACTGCGTCGCTTTAACTGACAATTGCGCGGTCGTGCGACGTGGCTCCCAAACAAAATTTACGTCCTTTTTTCCCCACAAGTAGAGCTTTCTTTTGGTGGTATTTGATCGCCTGTGCGATTTTTATTTTTTGCGCTATAAACAAAAAAGAGCGACAATTTTGAAGAAAAATACAATATTTTTTACTTGTTGCTATAATAAATATCCCAATTAAAAAAAAAAACACATTTTTTTTTCTCAGTTTAGGGCGATACGTATTCTTCTACATATTTTTGGTAAAAAAATCAAAAAAAAATCGCAATAAGCGACTGGTTTGCGCAAAAGTTATAGCGCTTACAAAATAGGGGAGAGAATTATTATTTTTTATTATTTTTTTTTACTAGAAATGGCGGCGATCTGCGATTTTTATTGGTACTGCGACGTTATGGCGGACACATCGGACACTTTTGACACATTTTTGGCGCCATTCACATTTATACTGCGATCAGTGCTATAAATATGCACTAATTACAGTATAAATGTGACTGGCATTGAAGGGGTTAACACTAGGGGGTGAGGAAGGGGTTAAATGTGTATGCTAGGTGTGTTCTAACTGTAGGGGGAGGGGGGGTGACTGGGGGGGTGACCGATCTGTGTCCCTATGTAGGAAGGAACACAGATCGGGCTCCTCCCCTCCAGAGACAGGACATTGTCTCTGTGTGAGCCGGCAATGAGAGATGATCTATGAGAGATCATCTCTCATTCGCCCACAGATCGCATTGGCAAACGGCCGCTCTGATTGGCCGTTTGCCGCGATCTGTGATTGGCCGTGTCCAAGGGACACGGACAACACAGGGCTTCCCCGCAGCGCGCACTACAGCGCGCGCTGGGAACGCCAGAAAGACATGCCGTCAAATGACGGCATGTTGGCTATTCAGGCCCGCGCTGTTGCCGTCATCCGACGGTAGCGCGGGCCTCAAGTGGTTAAGAGACATCTGTGCAGGTTTCTGCACAGATGTCAATGTAAATCGCGGCCCGAAATCGCAAAAAGTAGTACAGGAACTACTCTTTGAAATCGGTGCAAAGCCGTAGATGCGGCGTCGCACCGATTAGGATGGTGTCATTGCCGGCATCTCAAATCGAATCAAATCGTACCCAGTGTGAACCTGGGCTAAAGTGGTTGTAGATCACTTACAGACCACTTTATGCTACAGGTAAGCCTATAATAATGCCCCGTACACACGATCGTTTTTCGGCATGATTTAAAACTAAGTTTTTAAAAACGTAATTTAAAATGATCGTGTGTGGGCTTCACATCGTTTTTCATCTTCTGAAAAACGAGCATAAAAAATATTTGGGCGTGCTACATTTTTGAACGTCGTTTTTTAAAATATTGTTTTTCGGGTCATAAAAAAAGATTGTGTGTGTGGGCTAAAACAACGTTTAAAACAACATTTTAAACCTGCGCATGCTCAGAGGCAAGTTAGAGACGGGAGCTTGAATGGAACTTCCCCTTTAGAGTGCTGTCGTATGTCACCGCGCTTTGCTCATCATTTTTAAAAAACAATGGTGTGTGGGCAAACGTCGTTTTTAATGATGAAGTTGGAAAAACTTTGTTTTTCTTTAATGCCGAAAAACAACGTTTTAATCCATGATGAAAAACGATCGTGTGTAGGCGGCATCAGGCTTACCTGTAGCTAGCCATTATATCTTCTAAACCTGTACGGTTTAGGAGATATCCCCTGTACCCTACATGTGCCAATGTCATCAGCAAATGCGCAGTGGGGCAAACTGAAGCAATGGTAACGCATACGCGGGAGTGACGAAATTGCAGCGCCGGTAAATTAAACCGTCGGAGCCCACGATACCCGGAAGTCACTCCAGGAGAGATGTCGCTAGAGGGGGGGGGACGAGGCCACTGCGGTGGCTTCGATGTAAGGTAAGTAATTCATAATGAGCTAGTATGCTATGTAGTAAACTAGGCGACGGGGGGGGGGGGGTCCAGAAATAGAGATAGTCAGTGTGGAACATATTCAAGAGGGTAGTATTAGGGGCATTAGTGGTAGAGTAAATAAACCCAAGGTAAGTAGAGTAGCAGGTCCTAGTTGCAATCTCGGAACACCCAAGAGGATAGTACGTGACCTGTCAAAATATATTAATGCAGTAACGTGTTTGTTCACCAATGCCAGAAGTCTGCCAAGCAAAATAGGTGAGTTGGAAGCTCTGGTGCATCAGGAGAGATATGATGTTATCGGTATTGCTGAAACTTGGCTTCAATTCTCACTTGACTGGGCTATTAATATTCCTGGCTATGCACTCTTTCGGAAAGACAGGGTAAAAAGGAAAGGTGGCGGGGTCTGTCTCTATATGAGAAGTGACCTCAAAGCAAGCATGAAAGAGGACCTGGTTGATGGAGAGTGTGATGAGGCTGAAGCATTATGGGTGGAACTGCATACAGATGTGCATAGTTTAAAGTTAATTATTGGAGTTTGTTATAGACCACCCAATGTTAATGAGGAGGTGGAGAGTTAGCGCCTTGCACAGATGGAAAGGGCTGCAAAGGCTGGGACGGTGATAATAATGGGGGGATTTTAACTACCCAGAAATTAACTGGAGTAATGGCACTGCTGGGACAGGTAAAGGGCAACAATTTCTAAACCTATTGCAGGACAATTTTATGGTCCAGCTTATTAATTCCCCAACTAGGAATGATGCTCTGTTGGACTTGGTAATCTCAAACCATGCAGAGCGTATTACTAATGTTCAGATAAAAGAACACCTCGGTAGCAGTGACTATAACATGATTTAATTTGTTGTTAGCTGTAAGCAAAACCACTTACGGGAAAGATAAAAACACTTAATTTCAAGAGAGCAAATTTTCCAAGGATGAGGGCTGCTCTCTAGGACTTATGCCGCGTACACACGGTCGTTTTTTGTGATGAAAAAAACAACGTTTTCTGTGAAGTAAAAAACGACGTTTTTGAAACGTCACTTTCAAAGACGATGTTGCATACACACCATCGTTTTTTTCACAAAAAGCGAGGTTACGTTCACCACTCTTTTCCATTGAAGCTTGCTTCATAACTAGCTTCTGGGCATGCGCGGGTTGAAAAACGTCGTTTTAAACGACGTTTTTGCTACACACGGTGACTTTTTGTGAAACAAAAAACGACGTTTTGAAAAACGACACAAAAAATTCAAGCATGTTGGAATTTTTTTTTGGTCGTTTTTTTGAAGACAAAAAACAACATTTTGCCCACACACGATCAATTTAAATGACGTTTTAAAAAACGACCGTGTGTATGCGACATTAGACTGGGAGAGAATATTGGCATCACTGGGCACAAAACAGAAATGGGGATTCCTCAAAAAGACTGTTTGTTTGTGAACTCACTGCAAAGTATATTCCCATGGGCAATAAGTTTAAAAGGCAAAAAATAAAACCTTTGTGGCTCACGGCCAAAGTTAAAATAGCTATAAACTATAAAAAAAAGAGCTTTTAAAAAATACAAAAATGAAGGAACACTAGTGTTGTTTAAATGTTACAAAGACAGGATATGTAAAAAGGAAATCAAGGATGCAAAAATTCAAAACGAACGACAGATTGCAAAAGATAGTAGGACAAACCCCAAGAAATTATTTAAATATATTAATAGTAAAAAGGTCAAGTCTGAGCATGTAGGCCCCTTACAAAATTATCTAGAGTGGGTGACTGAGGACAAAGAGAAGGCTAATTTATTAAATACTTTCTTAAGCTCTGTGTATACAAAGGAGCATGGGGGAGCTCATGTCCATACTGATAGTTACAAAGCCTCAAATGATACACAATGGCTCAAAAGTGATAGGGTCCAGAAATATTTAGACAGAATAAAGGTGGATAAAGCACCTGGGCCTGATGGCATCCACCCATGGATCCTAAAAGAATTGAGCTCTGTCATTTCAAAGCCACTGTATCTAATATTTAGGGACTCATTAATGACAGGAATAGTACCACTTGATTGGCGCAGGGCCAATGTGGTGCCCATATTTAAAAAGGGAACAAAGTCTTTACCAAGTAACTATAAACCTGTTAGTTTAACTTCTATAGCTGGAAAGATACTGGAGAGATTAATAAAAGACCACATGGATGAGTTCTTGCTGGAAACAAACTATTTAAGCAGCAGACAGCATGGATTCATGAAAGACAGAAGTTGTCAGACAAACCTGATTTCCTTTTATGAAGAGGTAAGTAAAACTGTGGACAGAGGCGTGGCAGTGGACGTGGTATACCTGGATTTTGCAAAAGCGTTTGATACAGTTCCGCACATGCAGCTCATGTGTAAGGTAAGGTCTACAGGATTGGAAAAATCAGTTTGTAAATGGATAGAAAACTGGCTAAAAGAATTCAGAGAGTCTTGGTTAATGATTCTTACTCTGAATGGTCGAAGGTTATCAGTGGTGTACCCCAAGGTTCAGTGCTGGGACCCTTACTTTTTAATATTTTTATAAATAATATTGGGTCTGAGATCAAAAGTAACATTTCTGTCTTTGCAGATGACACCAAGCTATGCAGTGGAATAACGTCTTTACAGGATGTCTCCAATTTACAAGCCGACCTCAATGCTCTGTCTAAGTGGGCGACTAAGTGGCAGATGAGGTTTAATGTTGATAAATGTAAAGTTATGCACTTGAGGGCTAAGAATATGCATGCATCATACATACTAGGTGGAGTACAACTGGATGGATTCGTAGTGGAGAAGGATCTGAGAAGGACACAATGCCATTGCTGATGCAAATTTAAAATGTTTGTTTGTTGTTTAGTATTTCCAAATTATCATAATTTTCACCACAAAAATGTAATATGTGTACCAACATCATTATTCCAAATCAAAATGCTATTCCCATACTCAGGGTAACATCACTATTCTATACTCACACACCAAATATCACAGAATAAATTAAGAAACAGAACTTCTGCCTGATGTACTTCCACCACTTATAGGTAAATGCATAAATAGAAAAAGTTGGAGGTTTTCCACGCTAGGACTAGGTAGATGAGCTGCTGCCTCCTGTGTGATCTCACTTGGAGACAAATGTGAAAAAAGTTTTTTGGTGTGTATACAGGTAGTGGCGCTGCTAGTGTCATCCTTATAGGTGTACTGTGATTGTTTAAGTGTCGGGTACCTTTGTGCGGTGGGCTTATGAAGAGCCTCCGCTTTCCAAGGTGTCCCTTTTGATGGAGGTTATAAACAGGGCTAGGTAACCACCCCTGTGTGAAGCGTGGGCATGAGATTGTGTCAACTGACTATATTCTGAACCTGGTATGTTCTGAGTGTATGTGTTCACCTTCTCCGGTGATTGTGTGTTGAACCAAATTTTTTTAGTATTTAGGTTTAAGAGGGTTGCACCACAATTACAAAATATTGCCATATGTGTTCCACGGGGGAAGCACAACAAGCAGCATTGTGAATTCCCCACCAGCACCAATTGCAACCTCTTACCAAGCAAAAAGCCCCAAAATGTGAGATTGTCCTATAGCAACATCCAAAAAAAGGGGAGGGGGAGGAAAGGGCAGAGGGAAGGGAAAAACACAGGCCAGTACTAGGGAGGGGGAAGGTAGGACACGACACACAAGGAAAGCACTCACATTAGCCACATCCATATATGGTAAGAATAAGGAGAAAACCCAACCACAGGAGTGAATAAAGGTTCGACTTTGAGGCAAGGCGGAAGTATATATGTTAAACAATATTATTTATTACAAAATTAAGTAAAAAAAATAAATACAAGGCAAAAATTACAGAATAAATTCTGTTTTTTCTTTTTTGCCATAATCATTAAAAATGTTTCAATACTGTATTAATGTGATATGTATTGTTCCAGATTGTGAAACAATATCTATATATTTTAAAAAATCGTGCTTGTCTCGTCCTGAAGAAGCCCAACGGTGAAACGCGTAGGTGACTTCAAAGGATCTACTTATCACCCACGAATTACTAATCCAGATGGTGCTATTCTATTGTATTTAATTTTCTATTCTGTAATTTTTGCCTTGTATTTTTTTTTTTTACTTAATTTTGTAATAAATAATATTTTTTAACATATATACTTCCGCCGGGACAAAGGGAAAGAGGATTTTACACATCCGGACACTCTGAAACTGGCCACATCCCTGGTAACTGTAGAAAACTAAGAAAAAACCCCCAATGGAGTGGGACTTTAAAGGCCAAGTTCAGATAAAATATACTTTAATACATAGGTTATAATATGGACCCAGTCACATACATATTGGTATCTATAGAAAAGGTGACCTGTATGGTCCGTTACCTCTCTGTGGTGATCACATAGTAGGCAAGGAGCATCAGGGGTTGGAAAGAAGCACCCAGTGAAGGAGGTAAAGAAAAATTACAATCACATAACAATACAGTGTATGATACAACATAATAAAACAAGCACAGTCTCCATGGAACAAAGTGGAGAATGCCCGACGCGTTTCTGGTCTCTTGATTTAGAAGAGAGCCGTCATCAGGGGCCAGGGAGTTGTACCGTATAAAAATTATTTCTCAATTCGCTGGCTTATGCGGAGAGAGAGGTCCCTAAATTGGGATGGTAATGGTCATGAGTGGGTTCGAAAAAGGATCACTGGGGGGTAATGACCCTTCCTGTATCAGTGGTCACACTCCCGGTATGGGAGGGGGGTGATTGTCTTTCAAAGACACCCCCTAAAGTTCTGTGTGGTACTTGTCACGTGATCCCTCTGGATCAAACAACTAAGACGATTGTCTCAAAGTGTCCACCGGTTGGTAGCGTTATCCCTGGTGTGCATAGGGTGCCCTATGCACACCAGGGATAACGCTACCAACCGGTGGTACAACTCCCTGGCCCCTGATGACGGCTCTCTTCTAAATCAAGAGACCAGAAACGCGTCGGGCATTCTCCACTTTGTACCATGGAGACTGTGCTTGTTTTATTATGTTGTATCATACACTGTATTGTTATGTGATTGTAATTTTTCTTTACCTCCTTCACTGGGTGCTTCTTTCCAACCCCTGATGCTCCTTGCCTACTATGTGATCACCACAGAGAGGTAACGGACCATACAGGTCACCTTTTCTATAGATACCAATATGTATGTGACTGGGTCCATATTATAACCTATGTATTAAAGTATATTTTATCTGAACTTGGCCTTTAAAGTCCCACTCCATTGGGGGTTTTTTCTTAGTTTTCTATATACTTCCGCCTTGCCTCAAAGTCCGACCTCTATTCACTCCTGTGATTAGGTTTTCTCCTTATTCTGTCCTATAGCAACATGTTGACAGTAATCCGCCATAGCCAGCCTTGGAACCAGATGGCATATCACAGAAACAGGTTGGTCAATGGCACTCAGGACTTCCAGGTTATATCTGCATTGATTAACTATTTGGACCCCAGGGGCTGTTTAACACCTCAGAGATGGAGATTCCATGCATGTAGCAGCACAGTGGCTAAACGGTTAGCACTTCTGCCTTGCAGCACTGGAATTGTTGGTTCGAATCCCAAACATGCCACAATCTAGGTAGAAGTTTGTACGTTCTTCCTCTGTTGTGGTGTTATAGCTTTTTTTTCACAAGGTATTATATTTCTGACGGGTTGCACATAATGGAAACAAAAGAAATTACATTACAATTAAAGCGAATTTGGGTTTTACACCAAATCTTTTTGGGTCAGATATGGATTTATAAGTAGAGTGTGATCCTGCATCCATATTTAAATGTTGGATGCTATTGACGACTGTGGTTGTCAACAATTTGTGTGAAGCAGCCCTCACATTTCCTGCTTTGTACCCTCCACATGCCCAACAACTTACAACTTGAATTGTTTTGTTTTTGGTATCACTGATCATAGCCAGAGACTTGGACATTTGATCTTTTCCATTATACACTGCACAGATTCATATGCTTACACAGCTGATGCATTCTTGCCAAGAGTGTGTGTTCCTGATCAACAGTTGTGAGTACTTGAGGCACGCATGAAGAGACAGAATTAATTACACTGGTGGGAGTGTCCTTTACTGGGTGGGTGTAGGTCTGTTATCAATCTAACCTATGTTATAAAAAGGCCTGCACTAGTGCGGTTTGCTTTGCCTGAAAAGAGGCCAGATTATTGGCGGGCAGGGTGCTATAGTGTGCATAATGACCCACACTAGCTTTGATTTGATTAATGTTTTGTCTGTTTGCTGTAATTAAAAAATGTTAAATTACTGCGCTACCTCAAAATATAGCTGCTAACACTGCAATGTGACAAAATTGGATAAAGTGAATAGAAATAAAAGTGCAGCGCTAGTGTGTTAATGTACCACCTATGATATATGTGAACATCAACACAATAAGTGAAGTATGTAACAATAATTAAAGTGCACGTGTGCTGACCCAATATATGAAATATTGAATATAGAACTATCAATACAATGTGGAATGTATATGCCGATAATTAAAGTGCATAAAGGCTAATGCAAAAATAAAACCAATTAGTGCAAAACATATAAATATCATCACAATAAATATTGCATAAGTGCTGATAATTGGTAGTCACAATGAAGTGAACAATAACATGTAATACAATGAAAAACAAAGTCCACTGAAATATAAAATAGTTCACACAGCAGAACCGGACTTATATGAAATGGAAGATTTAAAATAAAGATCGCGTAGACTGGAGGTTCATGTTCACGACACTTAAACACATAGGACTCGGACGGAAAATGCTTAACTGGGTGACTGCAGCATACACGACCCCGACTGCCAGGGTTAGGGCGAACGGCACGACGTCCGACCCATTCCCGATTACTAACGGGACAAGGCAAGGCTGCCCGCTCTCGCCCCTACTTTTTGCCCTGACCCTCGAACCCTTCTTACGGCGTGTTAGACTGAACCCGGACGTTGCGGGACTGGTGGTGGGTGACCACCAATACAAAGTGTCGGCTTACGCCGACGACATGATGTTCTCCCTGACGGACCCGCTGACCTCTCTACCAGCCCTGATGAAGGAATTTGACTACTATGGTAAGATCTCCAATCTAAAAATCAATTTGACAAAGTCCGAGGCTATGGGGGTGGGCGTCCCTGTGTCACACTTGGCCTCACTCAAACAAAATTTTAATTTGAAGTGGACGGACACGGCTCTCACGTATTTAGGGACGCGCGTTCCGCCACGGATCTCTGACGTGTTTAAGCTTAATTTCCCCCCCCTACTGCAGACGGTTCAAAAATTGCTGTCCCAATGGACCACGGGCTTACACTCGTGGTTCGGGAGATGTAACATACTTAAGATGTCCATCCTACCTAAATTCATATATCTCTTACAAGCCCTCCCCGTGCGAATACCGGCGGATTATTTTAAACGAGTCCAATCTGCGTTTGGGACGTTTCTCTGGGCGGGCAAACATCCCAGGATCGGCAGAGCGATCCTCTCCCTGCCTAAAGGCAACGGAGGCCTCGCCGCCCCAGACATCCGTATGTATTACTACGCGGCCCAATTAAACAGGCTGATAGACTGGTGCCGACACGACCATATCAAACTCTGGCCTCGAATGGAACAGGCACAAAGCACAGTTCTGCTGCGAAACGCTCCCTGGAACCAGACTATGCGGTTAAGCGAGGTGCTTGATCACCCCCTGATTGGAAATACTGTTGCAGTTTGCACCAAGTTGCTTGCACGGTTTCGTCTGGCGTCGGACCCCTCGCCGCTGCGCCCGATTCTGGGCAATCCGTCGTTTCCACCAGGCCTTCTGGACCCCAAGTTTCGCGCACTACGAAACTCGGGTCTGTTTCAAGCCTCGCATTTCGGGGAAGCGGACAGGTGGAGATCTTGTGACGAATTAATGGACATGACGGGTCAATACCGGCTGGACTTCTTCAGAGCCGGTCAACTGAGACACTTCCTACAGACAATGACACCTCCGCCTGGTCCGGGCCACCCCCAGACAACCCTAGAAGAGATGTGTGTGGGCGTGGGCCCACTGCCGCATGCCCTCTCACTACTTCACACGATGTTGATCACACCGTCGGCGGACTACCGGTTACCGAGCTTGAGTAAATGGGAGAGGGATCTGGGACGTAACTTCTCAACCAGCCAGATAAACAAGATACTGAGATTTACACACAAATCGTCAATTTGCACTAAAGTACAGGAGACTAACTTTAAAGTGTTGACGAGGTGGTATAGGACCCCCGACCTCCTCCATCACTTATTCCCAGAGGTCTCGGACATCTGCTGGAGATGTCAGGCGGAAAGGGGCACTCTTTTTCATATTTTTTGGTCCTGCCCGTGTCTGAGGCCGTTCTGGGAGGGAGTGCGTAGGGTGACGCAGGAATTCTCGGATCGGGAGATCCCGGATGATCCGGCGTTCTTTTTGCTGCATGTGAACGACACTCCTGATCGTGTATACAAGAAATCAGTGGTCAGGCACTTGGTCGACGCGGCGAAGGCGTGCATCCCGTTGTGCTGGAAATCCACGAACCCACCGACGTTGGCCATGTGGGTAAAAAAGGTAGATGACGTAAACACCATGGAAGACTTAGTCCTGACGAAGCAAGATAGAAATGAACAATACTCACAAACATGGTCCTTTTGGAATGCCTTTAAATATTCTGCAGAGGGCCAAGCCCTGAGGGGCGCCCCTTAGCTGTACCAGACGATCGGTGCTCCCAGTTACCCTCTTCAGGGACACCTCATTTTGCTCCCTCATTGCGATCCGCTGAAACATACGGGCCTGACGTGCTCGTGACCCCCCCCCTTCCCTCCTACTGCCCCCCCCCCTTTCCCCACCCTTTCTTCACTCTTCTCTTTATTTCTACTCTTACTCACATGCTCTTAGAAAACGAGAAAATGCAGGGGGCTGGTCGCATGGACTGCTGCCTTGATGATGCACCTTACCGAGATGGGGCCCCTGCCCCGGTGTCTACGAGAGGCTGCAAGGCAGGACGGTACAGTCTGGTGTAGATTACAGTACTATTGTGTTGCCTACTCGGCTGCCTTAATTGACACTTGTTGATGGAATGTTGTATTCATGCCTATGTACGCGCCAGTTAGGCGCTAGCTCTTTATTTGTTGATATGTACAACTACTGTTGCGGTTCATGTGGACCGGTTCTCTGTTATGTATAAATAAACAATTAAAAAAAAAAAATAAAAAAAATAAAGTCTATGCCAGAGGAAGCATTGATAAATAGACATCTGCTGTAAGATCACCAAGGATAGAACATTCTCCACCCGGGGGAAGGGGTAGGTACTCTTACCGGAGACTGTGGACCCACCTGCCAGCGACAGCGATTCAACCAAGCTTAAGATAGAGGCCAGAACTCAGGTACAGGTCACTAAAACTCTTAGGCCTCGTACACACGAGGCAATAGATTTGTTCAAAACGGTCAGTCCGACCGATTTGAACAAATCTGTCTGTTT
This sequence comes from Rana kukunoris, assembly GCA_029574335.1. Taxonomy (NCBI): domain Eukaryota; kingdom Metazoa; phylum Chordata; class Amphibia; order Anura; family Ranidae; genus Rana; species Rana kukunoris. The sequence continues at coordinate 76,075,571 of CM056060.1, forward strand.
GGATTTTGGTTTGCTCGCGTGTACACACGAGCAAACCAAAATCCCCGCCAGCAGACGGCGCGCTGACGTGGCGGTGACGTTGACGCCGCCACGTCACCGCACCAGGAAGTAAAACACTTCCGCGCATGCGCCGAATCCATTCGGCGCTGGTGCGAGACGACATGTCTGCTGGTAAGTGTACTAACCAGCAGACATGTCGGGCGGACGGGTTCCCATCCGATAGATTTCAAAGCATGCTTTGAAATCTGTCGGGTGGCCAAATCCGTCGGCTCGCCGTACACACGATCGAATCTGTCTGCTGGGACGGTCTAGCAGACCGTTTCCAGCAGACAGATTTGATCATATGTACGCGGCCTTAGCGGTATGCACCAAAATCCCTTCCCGGAGCATAATCATAAGTAAGGGTCAAAAAAGAGAAAAACGCCTGCACATGGTGTAGGTAAAAAAAGGATAAAATGTATTTAACTACTTCAGCCCTGGAAGATTTGGCTGCTCGATGACCAGGCCATTTTTTGCGATATGACACTGCTTTCCTTTACTGACAATTGCACATGTGGTATTTGATCACCTCTGTGGTGTTTATTTTTTGCGCTATAAACAAAAGAAGAGCAACAATTTTGAAAAAAACACAATGGGGGTTATTTACTACAGGCAAATCCACTTTGAAAACTACAAGTGCAAAACGGACTTAAAATTGCACTTTCCAATTTTAGTTTGCGCTCATAGTGCAAAGTTGGTTTGCCCTTCGTAAAATAACCCCCATTGTCTTTCACTTTTTGCTATAATAAATATCCCACATAAAAAAAAAAAAAAATGTTTTTCACAGTTTAGGCCAGTTGCAAAACGTAACGCATACAGGGGTAAGGAGCCTGACTCTCAGTTTGATTTTTGTGTGACTTTGTCCAGTGTGACCATGCATTTCATGGGTTCAAGTACCACCTCCCTTAAGTTTCAATAGCGAATGGATATGTGCATCGGCGAAAGCATATTTGCCATCAGCATGATGCAATTTATCCCCCGCTGATGGCACTTATGCATTTGCCATTAAATGCTAGGGAGGTGGTTGCAAGGGTGGGATTTGAACTGATGACCTGAGTGCTGCTAGCTAAGCGTGCTAAAGATTAAGCCACTGTGCCGAGTACAATTATATCTAGAATATAAAGAAGTACCATGATTACAGAATAAATAGAACTTAACATTTTCATAAAATACGAATTAGACATAAAAATGTTTGACATTTATAGAATAGAGATATAACTCTTACATCAATGATAATAATATACATATTAGCAAAAGTCAAATCTACAAAATTTTGACGATTTAGCAATAATCTTGAATTTGTCTTTTAGGAGGATGTTGATTTTCTTGATGTATTTCCTTTTGTTAATCATTGTACTCCTGTATATTCTACATATAATTGTGCTCATCTCAATGGCTTAGTGGGTTGCACTCTAACCTAGAAAGACTCAGACCATGGGTTTAAATCCCAAGCATGGAATCACTTGCTTAACTCTTATGTTTAACCACTTCCCTACGGCCGTACGAGTATATACGGCCGCAGGGTGGCTCTAAATCTCCGGGCTGCCGTGTTTTCACGGCAGCCCCTTTCCTCGTTCCCAGCGCGCGCTCCAGAGCGTGCAGCGGGGAACTTGTGTACTGGCCGTGTCCCTTGGACACAGCCAATCACAGATCGCCGCGAACGGCCAATCAGAGTGGCCGTTTGCGATGCGATCTGATGGGCCTATGAGAGATGATCTCATATGTAAACATATGAGATCATCTCTCATTGCCGGCTCTCACAATGACAGCGTCCTGTCATAGAGAGAGCATACCGATCTGTGTTCCTAGTACATAGGGACACAGATCGGTCACCCCCCCTCCCCCCACAGTTAGAACACAATGCAGGAAACACATTAACCCCTTCCTCACCCCCTAGTGTTAACCCCTTCCCTGCCAGTCACATTTATACAGTAATTAGTGCATATTTATAGCACTGATTGCAGTATAAATGTGAATGGTGCCAAAAATGTGTCAAAAGTGTCCGATGTGTCCGCCATAACGTCGCAGTCGCAATAAAAATCGCAGATCGCCGCCATTACTAGTAAAAAAATAAAAATAATAAAAAATAACAATTCTGTCCCTTATTTTGTAGGCGCTATAACTTTTGCGCAAACCAGTCGCTTATTGCGATTTTTATTTTTTTTTAACCAAAAATATGTAGAAGAATACGTATCGCCCTAAACTGAATTTTTTTTTAAATTGGGCTATTTTTTTATAGCAACAAGTAAAAAATATTGTTTTTTTTCAAAATTGTCGTCCTTTTTTGTTTACAGCGCAAAAAATAAAAATCGCAGAGGTGACCAAATACCACCAAAAGAAAGCTCTACTTGTGGGGAAAAAAGGACGCCAATTTTGTTTGGGAGCCACGCCGCACGACCGCGCAATTGTCAGTTAGTGACGCAGTGCCGCAAGCTGAAATTTCACCTGGTCAGGAAGGGGGTTTACATGCCCAGTAAGGAAGTGGTTAAAAGTTAAGCAGGTGATTTCATAGCATAGTATGCTAGTATGCTAGTATGCTAAAAAATAGGCGAATGCCTAATTGCCGCTGCCACATCAGTGTGGTTGTTTACTTAATTTGCATACAATGGTATGTTATTTAGCAAAAATATTATTGTGTGGAAATAAAATAATCAAAAACAAGTGATCACAAAGGGTGTTAGCATGGTTGGGATTTGAACTCATGACATAAGTTCTTTCTGTTCATGAGTGCAGACCACTAGACCAACGCGCTGAGTAAAAGTAAATTTGCATAACATACAAGGAAATACCAAATATTTTGAAGACATTATCAAAAAGTGTAGAAGTCAGTAAACCACACAATTATAATAACAGTCAAAAAGAGAGCAATGCCTTGTCTACCTTGATAAAAATAGGAACATTCAGAAGCTTGTTCTTCACCCCCTGGCACTAGTTGACAAGCATATAGATACAGGTATATGTAATAGCTTTACAACTCCAACCTAGTCGATAAGAAGTTTATCCAGCACTAGTTCCACCGGACTCAAACCTGGAGTATCTAACCACGACCCCAGAGGTTGTCAAATTCACAGGGATCTCCCATGTGGGTAAATGTAATTCTCCAACCTAAGAGTATCTCCCATGCTTTGTAACCATTCTTTATGTGGAGGGGGGGTTAGTAGATCGCTCTAGCCCAGGGGTGGGCAAACTTTTTGACTCAAGGGCCGCAATGGGTTCATATATTGGACCCGGGGGCCGGACCAAGAGTAGATGGACCGCGCGCCTGGCTATGTAAATGCTAGGGGGGGGGGGGCGATCGTGAATGCCGCGAAGTTGCCGCAGGAGCGGCGCTGTCCGTGCCGCCCCGAGGCCTGGCCTCTGCAGTGGCGTAACCAGAGTTATGGTTGCCCGGGTGGAATTTTTTTTCCCGCCTCCCCCCTATATAAACATCCACGTTTATATGTGCGTAAACGTGGGGGTGGGGGACCTAAACATTTGGAGCTTTTTTTAAAACTTTGTTTATATTTATTTACTTATTTTTTTTTTACTCTTTTTATGTTTTTTTACACTTGATGTCATTGCTATTACGTAGGGGGATAAAAATCCCCCTATATAATAGCAAGGGTACACTGACAGGTCCTCTTTATGGAGACATTAGGGGTTTCTAGGACTCCTAATGTCACCTGGGGATCCCAAAAGGAGCTGATGAAGCACAGATCCGCTTCTTCTCTCTGGCTATAGAAGCCAGATTACTGACAGGTGAATGCGGATGTAATACACATCACTTCTGCATTCACAGCCTGGAGGGAGATCAGCAAGGAGGAAGGTGAGGGGTCAGGAGGGGGGCGGCGGCAGTACTGGAGGGGGGTAGGGGGGCACGCAGCCAGCACATATACACAATTGGCAGGCTATAGAGCCGCCGATTGTGTATATGTGAAAGACCCGGTAATGGCACTGACCTCCGACGCTGCAACTCCCTCCATGCTCCCATCTCCACACAGCGCCGTACCAGAGCGGAGGGGAAGACAGCGGCCTCAGCGGCTCACACTTCCAGTGCCTGTCTCCCGCCGCCATGTTCAAAGTTTCCCGGCGCGCTGTGATTGGGCGTATGGCGGTCATGTGCAGAGGCGGGACTTCCAGCCCCACGCCTCACATGACCCCCATATGCCCAATCACAGGCACGGGACACTAAACATGGCGGCCAGACATCAGTGACACAGGAAATTAAAATTAGGAGGAGGCACGGAATGTCGCCCCCCTGGCTCCGCGGGTCGGATTAAAAGGTCCGCTGGGCCGTATACGACGGGCGGGCTGTAGTTTGCCCATTCCTGCTCTAGCCACTGCCTCTCTTGTGGGGGCCTCTATTTGAAAATCATCTAAAATGCCCAAAAGGCATAGTTTAGGGTCAAGCGGTATTGAGATTAGAAACACTGTATTAATGGTAGACAACACTCCCACCCAGTAAAGATGTAGCTTTGGCCTCTAAATTACTGTAAGTGAATCGAGTCCCCGTGGTCTCTAAAACATTTGCCACACAGAGGGGAGTCCAGGATCTCAATCTTATGTAATTTGACCGGGGTGTAATGGGCCCACCGGAGTAAATATAATTGCATAATACTGTTACATTGAGTGAGGATTGAGATACAGCCTGCAACGCTTCCTCCCATTGATATTGGTCATGGCGGCCACCAAGTTAAACATGGGTGTCGTCAGACAGCTCCAGGGAGTGAAGGGATTCACGGACTTTAGCCCAATTTGGGGCAATCGTTCGTACGTAGAGTTGGCTAAGTTGCAACAGGAGCCCCGATGGAGAGCCCATGGTGTGATTATGCTGTCTCACATTTTCGCCAATGGTAGATTGCTGTCCTTCCCCAAACTGCGGGCTACCTTCAGCCTCCCGGCCACTATGTGGTTCCCATACTTGCAACTCAAACATGCCGTTGCAGCGCAGGGGGATGCAAGGGAGTGGACTCTATCGCCCACTCCTGTATTCCATGTGCTGCAAGCTGCGACCGAAACTAAAGGGATTATATTCCAATGTTATCAAATGCTGTTATCCGGTCATATGGGAGCTTATCCGTGTAAGGCAGTGTCTTTGTGGGAGAGGAACCTCGGCCAGTTAACAGGCGTCCAATGGGAGGAAGCTCTTCAATCTATAGTTACATGCTCTTTGAATGTGGCACAAAAAGTTTCCCAATTATATATACTTCTAAGAGTACATTACACTCCTGTGAAACTTCATAGGATGGGCAGAGCGGCGGATCCGTTGTGCTGCAGATGTCAAAGGCAGGATGGAGATCTTATACACCTTCTGTGGCGCTGCCCGAAGCTACACATATATTGGAGTGAGGTGGTGGGGACACTCAATGTTGTGTTTCAAACTACAGTACCCATTGACCCTATGTGTGTATATTGGGGGTCCTGAAGGAGGTTGTACCGGAGGAATTGATTAGAGTGGCCGTGTCTAGGGCACTGTTTTAGGCCAGAAAGATGCTTTTATTGGGGTGGAAGTCCACCTTGCCTCCTACTCGCTCCTCCTGGATAACCCAAAAGGGGAATACCCTTATTATGAAAAAATACATTTACCAACACAGGGGATGCTCGGGCAGGTTTGAACAGATATGGTCTAAATGGCTGGACACACCTGGTCTGAGCCCCAGAGAGCTTGTAATGTCTAGAATTTTGCAATGTCCATAAGAGGTACTGCAGTAAGTGTTGTATATTCACTTAAAAGATTGTGTCTGATGGAGAAGGGGGAATGGGGTGGTGTTTGACGGGGGTATGCGATAATTGTGAGGTAAAAGTCTTCATAGTAATACTTTACAGTTGTATAGTTCATTTTCTGTGCTTGTACATTGGAAATTGTTGTTGTTTATTACGTGTTCAATAAACACCTTTTTGATTAAAAAATGTCCAATCCACCGCTGAACCCTGTGCAACTACAGCATGTTGGAGCTGGATGTAATAGAATAACATAGACCTGGGCAGGGAAAACCTTTCACTCAGTTCCTCAAAGAAGCTTAGAGACCCATTTATAAAAATATGGTGCAGGTGTGTTATTCCCTATTTGTGCCACCTTGGGATTTGCTTCAGTTTAGTCAATTTTTTTCTCCTTATTCTTAGTGAATTAGACCAGGGGTCTCCAAACTTGCTAAACAAAGGGCCACTTTTCTGTTGTTCAGACCTCAGGGGGCCGGACTGTGGCCAGTGGGAGCAGAAAATGTCCTGGCTTCAATAAAGAGGAATATGGAGTATAGGAATATTCAGTATTGGGGGAGGAGTTGTGTCACATCATTGGTGTCAGTAGGAGGAATAGTGTCCCGTCATTGGTGTCAGTAGGAGGAATAGTGTCCCGTCATTGGTATCAGTAGGAGGAATAGTGCCCCAAGGGCCGGATAAAGGCAAGCAGAGGGCCACACCTGGCCCCCGGGCCGCAGTTTGGAGACCCCTGAATTAGACGAACAGAGACATCATGCAGTTTATTTTTTACATTAGCATTTCTACATTTGTGATGCACACTAGAGGGCATGGCAAGGTGTAGATTGGACACTTTGTGACCTGGAACAGAAAATTGTCTTGTTCCAGCTCCAGCGTCACCAGATGTAAATAGGGCCTAAATGCCAAAGGAGAGTTTAAGGTACATATTAACCACTTAAGACCCGGACCATTATGCAGATAAAGGACCTGGGCAGTTTTTGCGATTCGGCACTGCTTCGCTTTAACTGACAATTGCGCGGTCGTGCGATGTGGCTCCCTAACAAGATTGGCGTCCTTTTTTTCCCACCAATAGAGCTTTCTTTTGGTGGTATTTGATCACCTCTGTGGTTTTTATTTTTTGCCCTATAAACAAAAATAGAGCGACAATTTTGAAAAAAAAATCTATTTGTTTTACTTTTTGCTATAATAAATATTCCCAAAAAATATAAAAAAAAAATGTCCTCAGTTTAGGCCGATACGTATTCTTCTAAATATTTTTGGTAAAAAAAAATCGCAATAAGCGTTTATTGATTGGTTTGCGCAAAAGTTATAGCGTTTAAAAAATAAGGGAATTTTTATGGAATTTTTATGAATATTTTTTTTTACTAGTAATGGCGGCGATCAGCGATTTTTTTCGTGACTGTCACATTATGGCGGACACTTCGGACACTTTTGACACATTTTTTGGGACTATTGACATTTTCACAACGAAAAGTGCTATACAAATGCTGTGAAAATGACAATGGCAGTGAAGGAGTTAACCACTAGGTGGCGAAAAGGGTTTAAGTGTGGCTGTAGGTGTGACGTCACTAATCGTCGTTCCCTATATCAGGGAACAGCCGATCAGTGTCACTGCCACACAGAAGAATGGGGAAGGTGTGTTTACACACACCTTTCCCTGTTCTTCAGCTCCTGTGACCCATCGCGGGACACCGGCGGCGATCGGGTCCGCGGGTCCCGCGGGCGCGGTCATGGAGCTTCGGGCTCGGTCACGTGACCCACGGCTGGGCTCTTAAAGGCAACGTACCTGTACGTGCCTGTGTCCAGCCATGACATTCTGCCCACGTATATCGTCAGTAGGGGGTCCTTAAGTGGTTAACAGAAAGCTGTATCTGCCATCCTGTATTGTTACCACCAATGATTATTTTTTTTATCGTCCATATTTATTTGTTAGTAAATTATTTTATTTGCTAGCAAACAGTTAAGTTGCACAGAAACCTCATACCTCTGTTTTCTGCATCACTTCTAGGCTCACATGTTTCAGAAAAACCTACACATAAAGCACCCGACTCAAAATCTTCTTTTGAACCACTTCAAAGAAATACTGTCATGATAGAAACATGAAGAATGCCATTGTAGACCTCTTCTTTTAAAAATATTAGTTGTCTGGTAATAATTTTGATTGGTTTTAGCAACAGAGTTGAAACTTACGTAAAAACTTTTTTTTTAATAGCACAAAGGATGGTACTGAAGCCATTTATTGGTAATTGTTGACCAAGTTATACCAGACAGGTAGCATTTTCTGCTTTTATGACCAAAATGATTGTTTTCTCTTTAACCACTTAAGACCCGGACCAATACGCTGGCAAATGACCCAAGGGGTTTTTGCGATTCGGCACTGCGTCGCTTTAACAGACAATTGCGCGGTCGTGCGACGTGGCTCCCAAACAAAATTCGCGTCCTTTTTTTCCCACAAATAGAGCTTTCTTTTGGTGGTATTTGATCGCCTCTGCGATTTTTATTTTTTGCGCTATATACAAAAATAGAGCGACATTTTTGAAAAAAAATCTATATTTTTTACTTTTTGTTATAATAAAAAACCAATAAACTAAATTTTAGTCAAACATTTAGGCCAAAATTTATTTAGCCACATGTCTTTAGTAAAAAAAAAATCGCATTAAAAAAAAATTAGCTACCTAGCGGGAACAGCGACACTAATACAGCGATCAGAAAAATTATCGCTTAGTGACGCTGGCAATAGGGAGTGAAAGGGTTAACTAGGGCAGTGATCAAGGGGTTAAAACTTTATTGGGGGGGTGGGGGGGCTACCCTGACACTAACACTGACTGTCGCACTGTCTGTCACACTGACACTAAATACAGTAATCATACATGTATGATTACTGCATTCAGTGACACTGTGACAGGGGGGAGGGGGGGGGGGGGCGATCGCGGGGGTTAAATGTGTTTGTGTCTGTGTGTAAGTGTGCTGTTGGTGCAGACTTACTTGGTGTGTTGTGATCTCTCCTCAGCGGCGCTTGAAACAAACGCCGAGGGAGAGATCACGTCGCTTCCTCCTTCCCGTGTTTACACAGGAGGAGGAAGTGACAGGACGGGCGGGCGCGCGCATTGGCTGGGAGCGATCCGGAGGGGGCGGATGAAAACGGATAGCCGCCCCCACTTGTCGGATCGCTCCTGCAGCCGCGCGGACCGCCGCATGTACGGGGGGGAGGTTCGATCGGACCCCCGATCCCCCCCAAGGCACCAACGTATATATACGTTGATGTGCCTGTCGGTGCCATTCTGCCGACGTAAATGTACATGCGGCGGTCCTTAAGTGGTTAAAGAGCAGTTTACCTGTGTATTGACGTGCATTCCAGTGGAAGCGTGTGCAGTATACTGAATTCGTTTTTTAAATTTGTTATATTAAATTGTTTTCCTTACACAAAAATGTAGCTTCCTGCGCTGCTATTAGTCTATCCAAAGAAGAGTCGAGAAGCCATGAAGAGAGCGACGCAGGATCGCGCCCATGGAAATCCGGGGATCAGCTATGTAAAACTGGGGGGCCGGACACTGCAAGGTGTTTTTTCACCTTAATGCATAGGATGCATTAAAGTAGAGTTTCCATCCCATTTTTTTTTTTCATTATTGTGCTCATTAGACCTAAAAAAGAAAAAAACAAAACAAAAATATTTTTTTTACTCATCTGGAAATGCCTGTTGCTATGCGGTCCCACGAAATCTGCCCTTGGAATCACCTAGGATTCTGACATCATCTCCCTCTGATGCTCCTGGGAAATGTGTGTCATCATTTCCCAGGATGCAGTGCGCTGTCCAATTATTATTTCCCATCCAAGACTTCCAGGAAGTAAGTGCTTGTAGGCTTCACAATGCCCACAAGCAAAATGACAACCGTGTGGACTTAGTTTTTTAAACTGTCTTTTTTGAATAACTATGAGGAGCGGTGGCGGATTGTAAAATAGTAAGTGACCGGATTTATATTATAAAAACGCATGATGAAAGGACATACATTAAAAAAATGCTAATTGTGGTTGGAACTCCGCTTTAAGGTGAAAAAACACAAAGCTTTACAACCCCTTTAACAATCAAGGCTGCTAAAAGGTTCATATGGATTTGTCAGGAACCTGCTGTACACTTGAGTTACCTGATGGTGGCACTGTGTTTCTGTAATTAATGGCCTGTAGTTCTTGTGTCTCGAGTCTATGCAGTCAGTGGAATGGTGGTGTCAGTCGCTTGTGCTTTCTCTTTGAAGCCTACTAATTCTTTATAGTCAGCCTTTATAATATCTCTACTTTACTGTCTATAGGGTGGTTCTGTTGCCTTATAGAGTCCCCTAGAGCTGCCCTTACATGCTCTTCTGTCCACAGTACATTCTAATACCCCAGGAGCTCCTAATCCCTGCATTCAAAGCCTTGTCCCTACACCGCATTGATGCAGTAATTCATGCAAAATGAGCCCCAACCAAGTATTTAGTGCACACTATACTGTACATGGACATACTTTTTAGTAAGCCAACATTTCTGTATTGAAAATCCTTTTTTTTTATTGGTCTTTTGTGATTTTCAGATTTTCTGAGATACTGAATTTGAGGTTTTCACTAGCTGTAAGCCTTAATCATGACAATTAAAAGAAAGAAATGCTTGAAATATATCACTCTGTGTGTAATTAATCTATATAGTATAGGAGTTTCACTTTTTGAATTGAATTACTGAAATAAATGAACTTTTTGATGATATTCAAATTTTTTGAGATGCACCTGTAATTAGAACAAAAATGGTGAGGCTTTAGTACTTCCTTAATTTAGCCTTTCTCAAACAGGGTTTCATGGAACTCTATGGTTATTCCTGTAGTTGCATGAATGTTGAGTATGGATGAGCTTGCATTTGTTTGAAAGTGGGTTCTGGTCCGAACCCAAAGTCATCTGTCATTCTTGGTTCAAAGACCTGCAGGCGGGGGAATTCCTGCCACACAGCTGACATTCCATATGGCCATAGTAGGTCAATGATGTCATGAGCATCTCTGCCCCTTTGTAACGTTAGCTGCAGAGTGGGAAATCCCCTGACCTTAGCTCATTGGACCAAGAATGACAGCTGATTTCTGGGTTTGGAACCAAACGTGTTTCCGAACAAACACAAGCTCATCCCTAGCAGTGAGCAATGGTGAATCAATCTCCTACCTATACTAACCAACAATGTTAGGGGACATGGCAATGTTTATTGTCTGTTTCTTTTCTGTTATTATTATTCCTTCCATTTTCATAACATGCTAGTTATGCCATACAGTATTATTTACTTATGTATAGCATTCCACAATTTAGTTATCATGCTAGTGTACTACCAACTGTGATTACATTTATTTTTAGCAGGGGTTCACCTGGGACCAGAGCAATATTTCAAGGGTTCCTCTAAGGTAAAAAAAGTTTAGACTGATTACTATCATGTTCTGATCAGTGGCCCCATTGTCCCTTTAAACCTATCTCTATATGCTAGCTCCAGTGCCATTCCCCTTTGGAGCCCACATTTTAAAGCGGAGTTCCACCCAAAAATGGAACTTCCACTTAATCCCCTCCCCCTTACATGCCACATTTAGCATGTAATTTTTTTTGGGGGGGGGGGGGGGGGAGTGGGGGCTTCCGTAGGAGTGGGATTTCCTGTCCCACTTCCTGCTTCCGCCGAGGGGCTGGTAAGGCGATTAGGCCTAATCGCCTTACTGCAGCCCCTCCCTTCAGCAATCGTCTAGGACACTGACAGGTCCTAGACGATCCCCTGTTCAATCAGGGGCGGGCCGCACCACGCGCGCATGCACAGTGCGGCTCGCGCATGCGCAGTGGGTGCCCGGCCGTGAAGCCGAAGGCTGTCACGGCTGGGTGCCCACAGTCGCAATGAGGATGCTGGCCGGGGAGGGGGGGGAGAGGAGTGGAGCCCCGGTCGGCGCGTCGCTGGAACGTGGAGAAGGTAAGTGTCTGTTTATTAAAAGCCAGCAGCTACACTTTTTGTAGCTGCTGACTGTTAGTAAACATTACATTTGGGTGGAACACCCCTTTAAGCTTTCTTGTTGGGGGAGGTATAGAAAGCACAGAGCCCCACCCCCTCTCTAAGCTGAGTGATCTGTCACTATTATTAAAGTGTTTGTTTACCCCCAAAAAATAATGGATCTTGCTCCTTTAAAGCATGTTATATGGCACAGTGCTTGCCCTGTGTCATTTGGCCCCATGTAACACCTAAAAAACCTGGCTGATCCTGACAGTTTCTCCCCACCCCTTTGTAAACGTGTAAACTGACCACGGTGTATCATGGCTGCTGAGACCAGACACTGTGGTAGGGTGTCCACATTTCCAAACTGCTATTTAGGGACAACCCCCTCCCCCACACACCTCCTTGAAAAGATGATTTTTGACATATTTGGGGCAGGGGCGTATCATGAAATCAGCAGGCCCTTGTGCAAGATCAAAAATGGACCCTAGGCATCAAGAAGAACAACAATATGGCGCGCAAAGCGTGTCGTGGTGAACAGTGGACATGTCTTAAATTGCGCTAAATATTGGCTTAAAGGGGGTGTTGTTAAAGAGAGTCTGAGATTACTTATATAGTGCACAATGTGGCAATGTTAAATAGGAAATGCAGAGTTTATGGTGGTGAGTAGTATGTACAGGAGAGGAGTGTGGAGTGTATGGAGGTGCTCAGGTGGGTAATATGTACAGGAGAGGAATGTGGCGTGTATGGCGGGGGGTAATATGTACAGGAGAGGAGTGCTATGGCGGGGGTAGTTAGTGGAGAGAGGAGGAAGAGGTGTGCAATGAGCTGAGCTATATAAAGGGTCCACGGTTCTGATATGAGCTATATAAAGGGTCCACGGTTCTGAGATGAGCTATATACATGGTGCAGGGTTCTGGGATGAGCTGTGTACAAAGTGCAGGGTTCTGAGATGAGTTATGTACAGAGTGAAGTGTTCTGGGATGAGCTGCATGCAGAGTGAAGGGTTCTGGGATGAGCTGCATGCAGAGTGCAGGGTTCTGGGATGAGCTGCATGCAGAGTGCAGGGTTCTGGGGTGAGCTAAGTACAGAGAGCAGTATTCTGTGATGAGCAATGTACAGAGTGCAGGGTTCTGGGATGAGCAATGTACAGAGTGCAGGGCTCTGGGATGAGCAATGTACAGAGTGCAGGGTTCTGGGATGAGCTGTGTACAGAGTGCAGGGTTCTGAGATGAGCTATGTACAGAGTGAAGGGTTCTGGGATGAGCTGCATGCAGAGTACAGGGTTCTGGGGTCAGCTATGTACAGAGAGCAGGGTTCTGTGATGAGCTATGTACAGAGTTCAGGGTTCTGGGATGAGCTATGTACAGAGTGCAGGGTTCTGGGATAAGCTATGTACATAGTGCAGGTTTCTGGGATGAGTTATGTACAGAGTGCAGGGTTCTGGGATGAGCTATGTTACATAGTGCAGGGTCCTGGGATGAGCTTTGTACATAGTGCAGGGTCCTGGGATGAGCTATGTACAAAGTGCAGGGTTCTGGGATGAGCTATATACAGGGTGCAGGGTTCTTGGATGAGCTATATACAGGGTACAGGGTTCTGGGATGAGCTATCTAAAAGGTGCAGGGTTCTGGGATGAGCTATATACAGGGTTCTGGGATGAGCTATATACAGGGTGCAGATTTCTGAGATGAGCTGTATACAGGGCACTGTGATGAGCTATATACAGGGTGCAGCAGAGGTGTAATTAGAACCTTCAGGGCCCTGGTGCAAGAAACCATAAGGGGCCCCGACCTCCGGCCTGGGCCATTCCCTCTGAGCCCACAGGGGGCTTATAGTATAATGTAAAATGGGAGGGGTGGCAGTGGAGGGCAGTATAATGGGAGGGGGGCAGTATTATGGGAGGGGGTGATAGCAGAGGGCAGTATGATGGGAGGAGGGGCAGTGGAGGGCAGTATAATGGGAAGGGTGGCAGTGGAGAGCAGTATAATGGGAGGGGGGCAGTGGAGGGCAGTATAATGGGAGGGGGCAGTATGATGGGAGGGGGTGGTAGTGGAGGGCAGTATAATGGGGGGGTTAGTGGAGGGCAGTATAATAGGAGGGGTGGCAGTATAATGGGAGGGGGAAGTATGATGGGAGGGGGTGGTACTAGAGGGCAGTATAACGGGGGGTTAGTGGAGGGCAGTATTATAGGAGGGGTGGCAGTGGAGGGAAGTATAATAGGAGGGGTGGCAGTAGAGGGCAGTAAAATAGGAGGGGGGCAGTATGATGGGAGGGGGTGGTAGTGGGGGCAGTATAATGGAGGGCTTAGTGGATGGCAGTATAATAGGAGGGGTGGCCATGCAGGACAGTATAATAAGAGAGGTGGCACTGGAGGACAGTAAAATGGGACGAGGCAGTGAAGGGCAGTATAATGGGAGGGGGCAGTATGATGGGAGGGGGTGGTAGTGGAAGGCAGTATAATGGGGGGCAATGGAGGGCAGTATAATGTAAATGGGATGGGTGGCAGTGGAGGAAGGGCAGTATAATGGGAGGGTGGTAGTGGAGGGCAGTATAATGTAATTGGGAGGGGTGGCAGTGGAGGGCAGTATAATGGGAGGAGGGCAGTATTATGTAAAATGGGAGGGGTGGCAGTGGAGGGCAGTATATTTGGTAGGGGAGCAGTATTATGGGAGGGGGTGGTAGCAGAGGGCAGTGTAATGGGAGAGAGGACAGTGGAGGGCATTATAATGGGAGGGGGGCAGTGGAGGGCAGTATGATGGGAGCAGTGGTAGTGGAGGGCAGTATGATGGGAGGGGGGTATTGGACGACAGTATGATGGGAGGGGTGGTAGTGGAGGGCAGTATGATGGGAGAGAGGGCAGTATGATGGGAGGGGTGGTAGCGGAGGGCACTATGATGGGAGCGGTGGTAGTGGAGGGCAGTATGATGGGAGGGGTGGTAGCGAAGGGCAGTATGATGGGAGGAATGGAAGTGGAGGGCAGTATAATGGGAGGGGGGTTAGTGGAAGACACCATTATGGGAGGGGTGGTAGTGGAGGGCAGTATAATGGTGTGATGGAATTCACTAAAATTAATATTTTGTGTTATGATTAGAACAACTGAAAGGTTGGATTTCTCTTTTATATTCTTATATATTGTTTTTATTCCTCTTTATTTCTTTATCTATATATGATATATGCATATGCATGTGTGAAGGTATATACTACAAGTGTTATATTCCTTAAATGAAGAAACAGATAATGTTTTAAAGTTACAATTACAATTCTGTTTGAAATGAAGGCAAAGAAGTTATGTCAGATTAAAGGGTTAAAATCTCGGCTCAGAAAATGATTAAGTGAAGACAGCTGGCCCTTCTACTGCACTCCTAAACTCCCTCCTACCGGCTTCAATGTGGGCTTCAATGGGGATCCCTGTGTAGCACTACCCCCTCAGGAGCCGCTGGTTAGATGTGGGATCGGCATAAGTTAAATTACCTTTGATGTGTCTAGGGAAATTAATGGTAGCAACTTGTCAGAGCAGAACGGAATGTCCAAGCCAAGAGTTGACGTTTACTAACAGTCAACTTGAGGTAGACAGGATAGGTTGGTGAAGAGAATAACTTCGCAGAGTCAGGCTATGGATAAGAAGTCCTGTCCAGTCCTGCTTCTAGAGTATATTCTTTTCTCCCGTCACCACTCCCGCCGGAGTGGGTGCAGTGCACCTGGACAGGCCTCTCCCACAGGCCTGGCAGCCAGAGTGTCACTGAGAATGCTGAGAAGGAACAAGTCTCTGCCACCGACTTGGCTCTAGTAAATTAGTATCGGACCTGTGGCCTCTGCCACAGGTCCGATACTTGAGAGCAATCGAGCGTATCCTTTCAGTCAAGTCGTTTTGAAGTAAGGGGACCCAGTAAGTCACTGGGGCCCCTCGGCAACTCAGTCGCTCCGAGCCATGAGAGCCCAGAGTAGGGAACTCCGCGTAGCACGGGCCCCCAGCCAGGTAGGCCATATTGGTGGGGCCTGTGACGTGTGCACACCCTGAAGGTGAGTGCCACACCTGGGACCAGTAACCCGCGAAGAACCCCCGAAAAATGGCGTCTGTCACAGATATACCCTCCCCCAGCATGCCCCGCGAGGGAAAAACTACTCCAGTTGGCTGCTGGGGAAAAGTGGCTCCGTCTGAATCCCTGTGGTGCCACCTGCCGCCCAGAGATGGAACTGCATCCCTGGAGCACAGAATGACCCACATGATAATTCAGGGCTGACAGCAGCTCAATTTAACACAAATCAACCTGGGTGAGACCAAATAAGTCTCTCACCCCACTAAATTTACAAATAGCGTCCCTTCTGAAAGTAAGGGGGCGCTACAACTGTATGACATGACGATTTGTGCTAATTAAAGGGTTTTAAAACATGTGCAGTATGCTAAGAACAGACGTCATAGGGGCGTGTAATAAGGGACTGAACTATATGGACTGAACCAATCAGTATGCTTATCTGAATGATGTCATTTTGTCTATAAGGCTATGGAAATAAATGGGTTCAGTCTCTTTTCTGGCTGGACATAGAAGGAAGCGAGCAGTTTGTTTCTCAGCTCTCTGCATGCTTTCATGATTTGGGTCAACGGCAGAAATGGGTTTTGCCCTGAGATTGTGTCAGGGGTCTCATCATCATCAATGGGAGGGGTGGTAGCAAAGGGCGGTATGATGGGAGGGGTGGTAGTGGAGGGCAGTATAATGGGAGGGGGTTAGTGGAGGGCAGTAAATTGGGGCAGGAGTTAGTGAAGGGCAGCATAATAGGAGGGGTGGCAGTTGAGGGCGGTATAATGGGAGGGGGCAGTATGATGGGAGAGGGTGGTAGTGGAGGGCAGTATAATAGGGGAGTTATTGGAGGGCAGTATAATAGGAGGGGTGGCAGTGAAAGACAGTATAATAGGAGAGGTGGCAGTGGAGGGCAGTATAATAGGAGGAGTGGCAGTGGAGGGCAGTATAATAGGAGGGGTGGCAGTGGAGGGCAGTATAATAGGAGAGGTGACAGTGGAGGGCAGTATAATAGGAGGGGTGGCAGTGGAGGGCAGTATAATAGGAGGGGTGGCAGTGGAGGGCAGTATAATAGGAGAGGTGGCAGTGGAGGGCAGTATAATAGGAGGGATGGCAGTGGAGGGCAGTATAATAGGAGAGGTGGCAGTGGAGGGCAGTATATTGGTAGGGGGTGGTAGTGGAGGGCAGTATAATGTACAGCATGACTGGAGGGGTGCAGTGTATGGGAGGGAGCAGAGTAACCATGAGCTACTCTCAGAGTAAGGGCAGTGCAGGAAGCATTTCACCTACCTTTCTTCCAGCGCAGGGACAGCCATCAGGGAAGAGGCGGAGTTGGGGCGGAGCTTAGGCACAAGGAGGAATCCTCCACCGCCTCGCTTGGAATGCTGTGGCTCCTCTCTCCTCCTCGTCGTGACATCACTGCTTGTTAGACGCCAGTCGGCAATGCCTAGTAACTGTTTGGGCAGTGAGCCAGGCAGCGTCTGGGGAGGAAATTAAGTGGTCTCGGACAGAACTACCGCAGTGGGTAGTGAGGGCCAGCGGCAATGCAGTGGTAATTTTTAGGGGGCATCAGATCGGCCAAGGGGGCAATGAAGGTGCCCGGGACCAGGGACAAAAATGTCAATTGCGGGATAATCCTGGGCAATCCGGGACACTTAGACACCCTACACTGCGGTCAGTTTACGTGTTTCTGTCATCAGCAGCCTGCTATCTGCTCTTCCTGTGTCCCCCCTCTCTATCTGTGTGTGAGCCGCCCCTCCTGCTGTTCTCATGACACTAACCTGTATATCTCATTAGCACTGCCTCCTATTGCAGTGTCCCCCCTTGTGAATGATTTATAAATATAAATGCTGTAAATACCTCCATTTAGGAGCCGAGATCACATGACCAGCCAGCTCTCTCCTCCTTTCCTCCTCCCTTCCAGATTGACATCAGCAGAGGAATCTCAGCCCCGCGCGCTGCATCTCTAGGGCCCCATACACACGATCGGATATATCCGATGAAAACGGTCCGCGGACCATTTCCATCGGATATGTCCGATCGGGAGTTTGATCCGATGGCGTGTACACACCATCGGATCAAATTCCCCGCCGCCGGACGGCGCGGTGACGTAGTGGTGACGCGGCGGTGACGTTGACGCCGCCGCGTCACCACCACGTCACCGCACCAGGAAGTAAAACACTTCCGCGCATGCGCCGAATCCATTCGGCAGCGGCGCGGCGGTGGTGGGAGCCGACATGTCTGCTGGTAAGTGTACTAACCAGCAGACATGTCGGGCGGACAGATTCCCACCGGATGGATTTCAAAGCATGCTTTGAAATCTGTCGGGTGGAGAAATCTGTCCGCTAGCCCATACACACGAGCGGAGATGTCTGCTGAAACGGTCCATCGGACCGTTTTCAGCGGACATATCCCCTCGTGTGTACGCGGCCTAGGAGTTAAGGAGAAAGCTGGCCAGTCATGTGATCACAATCCCGGCAGTGAAATTAGATATTTGCAGCGTTTATGTTTATGAATCACACAGAAGGGGATAATACAATAGGAGGCAATGCTGATGGTGCATACAGGTTAGAGTGGCCTAACAACCATTTTAATGACCAATCAGTGCTGCTTGTTTGTTCATAATGAGTAAAAGATCACTCAAAGCTATAGCTCTCTGTAGTCTGTGCAAAGTATCTGTGTGTGTGTGTACAGTACAAGAAGCTGCAGATAAAATCCACAGAGCTGCAACTCGTGAATGAATCTTTTAGTATTATGAATGAAGAAGCACCACTGATTTTTCATTCATAGTAGTAACAGAACACTCTACCTGTGTCTATCAGTGGCTTCTTGTACACATACACAGCCTGACCGATGGATAGCAAAGGGCTGCAGCACTGTGTAAGCTTTAACTATTCACAAATTAGTGATCAGTAGGGATGGGCCAAATGTCTCCCTGTTCGGTTCTCACCAGAACTTTTGAACATCACAAAAGTTCGGAACCGAATAACGAACACCATTGAAGTCTGTGGGACCCGACACGGAAAAATCAAAAGTGCCCAATTTTAAGGCTTATATGTAAGTAATTGGGCATAACATGGTTATGATGGTCTGGATACTGCCCTGGGGGACATGTATTAATGAAAAAAAAAGTTTGTAAAAAACTGAGCAGTGATTTATCGATGCTTAAACTGAAAGCATAAAAATGAAAAATTCCTTTCAATATAGTGCCTGGGGGGTCCCCTTAGTCTACCTGTAGTGGCACATCTGTACTGTGTATAGAAGCTGCTGCAGCAATAATTGCATTTATAAAGCCAAAATAATGAAATGTTCCCTCCAAGCTTTCTTTTATTTGTAAGAAAAGGCTTGGGGAGCCAGTCTGTATGACGAGGCCACAATGTAGTGAACTCAGAACAAGATTAGAGATTTTTTGGATCATTTCTGGTGTCTCTACCACAGACTTTGGATAAAAGTAAGGGGTGCAGGAAAAATTGGTCTTTGTGTGTCTGTGACACCTTCACACTGAGGTATTCTTGATGAAAGTAGAAGAATTGGGCTCCCTGTCAAAAATTTAAGGTGTCCTCAAGAGATTTCCTCTTCTGCACTCTGTGGGGACGGGATGAGATCTGAGACTTTCAACTTATAATGGTGATCAAGGAAGGTT
Source organism: Rana kukunoris (assembly GCA_029574335.1). Taxonomy (NCBI): domain Eukaryota; kingdom Metazoa; phylum Chordata; class Amphibia; order Anura; family Ranidae; genus Rana; species Rana kukunoris. Next base: position 76,094,939 of record CM056060.1, read on the forward strand.
GCCAACCAATAGTGATCCTTTTCCTTTACGCCACATGTTCTTGGGTCCTTTCACAGGCTTTGAAGCATGAGGGATTTGCGGAGGCATGAGAAGCAGACTCCTCAGAGTCACTGAGGATTAGAGAATCTGAAACTGCCTCCTCCTAGCCATGTTCTACTCCCAAGGATTCTGGGAATGGAAAATCATCTCTTACTGTTTGATGTATATCTTCCTCTGCTTTAATGCCTTTGAAACTGCTAGAATCCATCTCCTCCTCTCTCTCCTTTTATGAGTTCTCTGGCATAGGAACAATGGCATAATGTAGGCCTTGAGAGGAAAGAAAGTCCTCCTCTTCCTCCTGCTGCTCTGCCTCGAGTGCCCTGTCCATAATGTCATGCAGAGTCTGCTCCAACAGGAATACAACAGGAATTGTACCACTGATGCATACATTGTCACGGCTCACCATCCTTGTGGCCTCCTCAAATGGTGACAGTACAGTGCATGCATCCTTTATGAGCAGTCATTGGCGTGGGGACAAAAAGATGAGCCGGCCTGAGCCTGACGTTGTGCCATACTCACACAGGTAATTGTTGAAGGCCCTCTGCTATATCTGCAACATTGCCAAAGTCGAGTTCCACCTGGTGGGCAAGTCACAAATCAGGCGGTTTACGGGCAGGTGGAATTCCCACTGAATTTCAGCCAACCAAGCACTGGCAGTGTATGATCGCCTGAAATGGCTACAGACTCTTCTGGCCTGCTTTAGTAGATCTTCCAACTCTGGGTACCTATTTAGGAAATGCTGCACCACCAAATTGAGGACATGTGCCAGGCATGGCACATGTGCCAACTTTCCCTGTCTAAGGGCGGACAGAAGGTTTGTGTCATTATCACACCTCATCATTCCTGGCTCCAGCTGGCGTGGCGTCAACCACCTATGGGCTTCTGCCCGCAGAGCTGCAAGAATCTCTGCTCTGGTGTGGTTCCTGTCCCCTAGACACACCAGCTGAAGCACTGCATGGCACCTTTTAGCCTGACTCATTGAATAGCCCTTTGAATGCTAAGGGGGTACTTGAGGTTCATAGGACAATTCAGCAGAGGAGGGCATAGAGGGGGTGAAGCTGACAAATCTTGCCTCGTCACCAGCTGTATGGAGATGTAGGGGCACAACAAGCTGCAGCACTATGCTCACTTCTGCATCCTTAATTGCAAGCAGTATGCTGTGAAAACAAATATATCATCCCTGTCCATGCTTGCTGGACCACTTGTCAGCAGTAATGTGGACTTTGCGGCTGACTGCCTTGCCCAATGATGCCACAATATTGTTTTCCACGTGATGGTAGAGAGATGGAATGGCCTTATGTGAAAATAAATAGCTACTGGGAACCTGCCATTGTGGTATAGCACATTCTGCAAATTCATGGAAGGGGGAAGAATCCACCAGGCAGAAAGGCAGAAATTGTACAGCCAGCAGCTTTGACAAACTTGCATTTCAACACTGGGCATGTAGGTCTGTAGTTTTTGTTTCGCTGCAGCAGATGGGGCAGAGAAATTTTCCAACTATAGTCTACAGCTGGTGATGTGTTGCTGGCAGATGTGCTCCAATGACTTGGGACACCCTGCGCTATACCATCATCCCTCTCAGTGGAGGCTGCTGAGAGGTCATGAGGTATAGCAGGGACAGACTGAGGTGAGTAAGGAGGAGGGACAGATTTGTGTGGCTTTTAGGTGCTCTTGCCAATGGGCATAGTGGTGGGAGGTTAAATGCCTTGTCAAGCATGTGATTCCAAAATTGTTGATGTTTTTGCCACGCTTGATGTGCTTGAGACAAAGTTTGCAAATAGCAACAGTGCGATTGGCTGCACATGTACTAAAAAAGGCACAGACAGACAGCTGACCTGTGGGAAGTGGGCTGGGAGGTAACAGCTCCACAATGTGATGGAGTGGCTGCTCCCTACTCTTTCATGATGTCTGACTCACCCTCACTTTCCTACTCTGCTCTATCTGGCACCCAGGTTGAGTCAGTGACCTCATCATCATCTCCTCCATCCTCATTACAATGGAGACAACTTGGCAATACAATTTATGTACCAGTGTTTTCCCCTCTCTGTAGTCTTCTGTTCCTGCCTTCCTCAACCTCAGAACCAACATCTGAATTGAGTAATGGCTGTGCATTAGCAAGGAGCAAGGGGCTGATGCTGTGTTCAAATAACTCAGCTGACCTTGAGCCTCTGAGCCACTGGCAACTGCTGACTACCACCGCTGCCCAGCTGAACTACAGGAGGCCAAGCTACTTATACCATTATAGCTCACCAAAATATGAGTTGATCTTACTTTTATTAAACATTGAATTTTAACTGACATACTGCCAGAGTGGCGCCATTCCTCTCTCTCATTTTTATGAATAGCAAACTACAAACAAATCCTTATCCAAATTTAGGGATGTGGGCATTCTCTCCCATTTTATGAATAACAACATCCATCAGCCAAGAGTCAGAGTAAAGGACTGGATGGGGAACACAGGAACAGGAATATCACGAAGAGAACACACTGGAAGAGCTGAAGATCAACCAGCAAATGCAGACACAAGCAGACTTCCTTATATAGGCCCAGGTGACCTGCTGGTAGAGGTACTGGGTCCTAAAGTCCTTCTCCTGCCAGAGATTCTGGGTGCTAAAGTCCTTCTCCTGCCATAAGTATTGGTAGAGATGCTGGGTCCTAAAGCCCTTTTCCTGCTGTTGGTTCCCTGACACTGTGTGAACCCAGCCTTAAGTGGTAAATTATAACTAAGACAACTTCAGAGGAAAGAATGAATTTTACTGAATTTGGAGAGATTTTCCCTTTCTGCTTTGTCCACGGGACAGGATTTGAAGAGAAATCTACACAATGGGAAATAAATGGGAAGAAAAAAAACCTGGCAAGGGATTTAATCCACTTTATAGTCGATAAAATACTGTATACAGTGATGGAATTTTAGCAAAGTTTTTGCAGATACAAATGTATAGGTGAGAAAAACAACATTGTAATGCTTTTTAAAGAGCATGAGCCTAAGGCCCCGTACACACCATTAAATAAATCTGTCCAAATCGGTCTGACAGACCGATTTGATCAGATTTGTCTGCTGGGCTTTTTTGGTTTGATCGCTGTACACACGATCAAACCAAAATCCGAAACCAAACCAAAATCACGACGTTGATGCCGCCACGTCACTGCACCAGGAAGAAAAACACTTCCGCGCATGCGTCAAATCCATTCGACGCATGTGCGGACAGATGTGTCTGCTGGTTAGCGTACTAACCAGCAGACATATCGGACAGACGGGTTCCCAGCAGACAGATTTTAAAGCATGCTTTAAAATCTGTCTGCTGGAAAAATCTGTCTGTCCGCCCGTACACGCGATCGAATTTGTCTGCTGAGACGGTCTGAATGAATGAATGAAAACGTATATAGCGCGGCACATGCAAACTAAATCGCCTCTGGGCGCTTGTTGTTCCTGTCTCCTTTGATATCAAAAGAGATGAGTCTTGATCTTTCTCCTGAATGCTAAATGATTCTCTTTCAACCGAATGCTGGTTGGTAAAGCGTTCATTATGTGTGTGTTGTGACACCGACGCAACTCATTTATGATACCTATGCTTCCAATCTGCTGCAGTTGCTGTAGACACCTGTGACAGGTGATATATGAAGAAAAAATTGTGTATATGTGACATATACTACCGCGCTAATTGCATAAACCCAATTATCAAGAACATATAGAATATATAAATATAAATTAACAATACATCCATAAACACCAGTGCTAAAAAATTTCAACTCAGAATAAATGTGTAGTCCTTCTGTGCATGCTGGTGCACCTATAAACACCAGTGCTAGCTCCAAAAGAATTTTTAACTCAAAATAAACACATAAATAAAGTCCTTTAGTGCATACTGTGATGCGTGCTATTGCTCATATGTAGCAGTGCCTCAGTCCTATTAAACCTTCCAAAGTGTCAAAAGATGATCTCCGTGACGTTTACACCCTTAAAGTGTGACCACCACCTCTATTCAAAGATTGCGCTCACCAGATCATGGAAATGAGACAGCATATAGCATCCTTAAACAACGGCTCCACACGATCCTCAATCATAAATGTCAGACCCAGATGGCTCTTAGCGTTTGTTCTCCCAAAAAAAAAAAAAGCCTCTTATGGTGTAATAGAGTTACAACCAATTTATTTAAACCAAGAAAGCCTTAAGGTCACACTCACATGCTCCGATGCCCAGCCGGCATTAGCTTATCCAGCGTTACTGTTTGTGCGGCGTGCATTCCAACCCTCGCTTGTGTTGCAGTTCAACGGGCGGAAGCTGCAGTACTGAACAATGGTGGAGGCTGGTGACACAATTCCGTGTATGTGAGAGATATTGCCCAAATGCCTCCACATGTTTCGCATGCACGCATGCGTCATCAGGAAGCTAGCTTCCAGTCTGGAGTTCACAATTGCTCCCACCACGACCGCTAAGTCTCCTTTGGGGATGAAAGGAGTAAGTCTGTGTAGTAGGCGCAGCAGATGGTGGGAATCCGCTGACTACTGACCCTATTTGTGCGTCCATTGTCATCTAGGAGTCAAAAATGACCCCTAGACTTTTGACTTTGGCGCTAGGGGAGATGATTTTGCCCAGAATGGGCGGGGGGTCCAAGTTGTTGCAGGTTGATTCCTACGCTTGGCGTGAAACAGGAGAAGTTCTGTTAAGATAACTCTTTGTCATCCAGTCCTCTATCAAAGAGAGGCATGTCTCTAGATTGAGGTGGTGATCTTTTTTGTTGCTGATCCGGAAATACAGTTGCGTGTCGTCTGCATATGAGTGGTAGAGCAGTTTTTGGCTGCTGATAATCTGAAAAAGAGGACGAAGATAGATGTTAAACAGCACCGGTGACAGAGGCGATCCTTGAGGGACTCCGCATGATACTGTGCGTTTCTCAGAAGTGAAGGGTCCTAACTTCACTGTTTGCGATCGGTTTTCCAAAAAAGAGGAGAACCAAGATAAATCGCCTTCTGCGACTCTGGCTACTTCGGCTAGCCGTGTCAATAATAGTTTGTGGTCTACAGTGTCGAAAGCTGCACTTAGGTCCAACAGAACCAGAAGACAAGATTCTCCTTCATCTGCGGCCTCGAGAGCGTCGTCCCATATTTTAAGCAGTGCGGTTTCCGTCCCGTGTCCGGGACGGAAACCCGATTGAAAAGGATCAAGTAGCTTGTGGGTATCTAGATGCTGTTGCAGCTGTTGTACCACTACTTTTTCCATAACCTTTGAGAGTACATTTAGGCCTGTTATGGGATGGCGGTGGACTGGGTCCTTGGGGTCTAGGGTGGGTTTCTTCAGGATGGGTTGGATTATGCCCTCTTTCAGCTGGGAGGGCACTGTGCCCTCCTTGAAAGACTGGTTAATAGGAGGTGCCAGGATGTCGGCACATTCCTTCAGCAGTTTAGTGGGGATATCATTTGGCGCTGTGCCATTACGCAAAGTACCAATGATATTTTTTGTGGCATAGATGGTGATGGGCTCCAGAGTAAACTAACCTGTTTGTGGTGAATTACTGTGGGTATTGTGTGAAGAGTTGCGGGGGGGGCTGAGGGGGGAATTGTTTTGCTGAATGCTTTCACGGATTCCCTCGATTTTATTAATGAAGTAATCCGATAATTCATTGCAAAAGTGTCCGAATTGGGGGCTTCAAGACATCCTGGATTCATGGTCTGAGTGACCATCTTGAAGAGTTCGCGTGGGCGGTTAAGGGCGCTGTTGATAGCCTCGGAAAAATAATTTTTCTTGGCTTGGAAGATTTCTTTATGATATTTTCTTGTTATTGCCTTGTAGATGGAGAGGTTTACCTCTGAAGAGCTTCTTTTCCAGGCGGCTTCCGCTCTTCTGCGTTCTTGCTTCAGTAACGACAGTTGGTTGCTAAACCAGCTGCAGTTGTTTTTCCGGGTGCAGCTGACTGTAGCAGGGCTGAGTTCATGGCATCCAGTGTTCCTTTGATGCGGCTGAATTGTTTTTATTTTTTCCCTTAACGTGGTTTTGAAGAGTTCCGAATGGAGCTTCTTCAGACATCAGTCCAGTGTGTTGTCACTGGTTTTGATGTTTTTGTCAAGGGAGGGATTTCGGAAATAATGAATTTAATTGCATGGTGATCTGTCCATGGCAATGGTTCATTTTCCAGGATTTTTATTTCCAGATCTTGTCTGTCAGACTGTTTCCAGCAGATAAATTTGATCATGTGTACGTGGCCTTAGAGGTTGAACCAAAAACTGAGATTCTATTGCCGGGAATGCCTGAACCTGTACATCTCAGTGCACATGTGCGTAAAGCCATATTTGCTCATTATAGGTTCAGGTTTTATTTAATGCTTTGTAGGGCTGCACAATAACAGCACTGCATTGCTCGTCTGTGCACATCCATGGATCAGGTCTAACTTGACTGAATATAATAGGCTTTTTGTTTCATGTTCATGTTTTTTCACCTTAATGCATCCTATGCATTAAGGTGAAAAAACATCTGACTTTTACTGGCCCTGAGCCCTGGAAAGTCCTGCATCGCGAAAGCGCTTGATCTTTGCCCGGGGTAGATCATTGGGTAGATTGATAGCAGCGCAGCCATTAGCACCCGCTGCTGTCAATCAAATCCAATGACACAGCCGTCCGGGGGCAGGACCTAGTCATACTTTGGCAGCTATGTACGCTGAGTGTATCACACAGGAGCACGCCCGCAAGGTAACCCCATCGGGAGAGAGCTTCCTAGAGGGGGTTATCTATTGCGGGGAGGAGCCGAGACAGCTGCCGTGGAACCCCAGAACCGAAGGATCAGGGCCACTCTGTGAAAAACAAACTGCACAGTGGAGGTAAGTATGATATGTTTGTTATTTAAAAAAAATTAAAACTTTACAACCACTTTAAAGGAAAAATGTCAGGGCAGAAATATATAGGCTGCCATTGCTGACCATCTTCTAAAGATCTTTTGACTTCAATATTTTTTAAGTCCCTGTCCTGGGACAAGAATGTAGACTAAAAGGTTTAAATGTGCTTGTTGCCTACTTGTATGCTACGGCACGGCATAGATGATGTGATTTTCTTTCCTGCAACCAATCAACTTGGGGACAAATAGCTTGTCCATAGATGGTATCTTGTCCGGTTCCAGGTGAACTGGCTGAGATTCAAACCATTTATGGCCAGCTTAAAGGATCACTAAAGGATTTTTTTTTTTAGCTAAATAGCTTCCTTTACCTTACTGCAGTACTGGTTTCATGTCCTTATTATTCATTTTTGCTTTGAAGTTGCTGTAATCCTGCTATGTTCTCCTCACTTCCTGCTTGTCTGTTTCCTTATAACCCCAGTGCTGGGAGCTTTCTTATGGTGGTCTAAGCTGTCATTACTGTGTGTCTAAAACTTCCCAGAACCAATCAGATTCATTTTAAAAACAAAACACTGCCCTGGATTTGTTTGTTTTTGTTCTGTGTGTCTATTTCTACTTTGCAGAAACATGAAGCCAGTTCAAAAGTGAAACTAACCTGCAGGCACATTATATGATTGATTTTTATCTATTTTTAATCATTTTGAAAAGGAATCAGTTAACTTTTATGACTCTATACCCTGTAAACAGTCATTTCAGCAAATGACCCTTTAAGGCTCTAAAAAACTGTTATAGCTAAAAAGATTTAGCTTGACAGCCAGACAAATAGTATTTTCAGAAGCAGGACAACAATGGCAGCTTAGGAGCTTCATTAATGAAATAAAGAATGCCATTAGTAGGGCATTTGTCTCCATCTAAATAATAAATGGCAAGCAATAAAAACAATAATGTCAAAAACTACAATGCAACATAGTAGTACAGTACATCAACCTAACTCCTATAAAACACCAGATATGCACACAGATTTTTTATCAAATATTTACTTTATTTATATCTCCATTTGTTTGGGTACATCCAAAAATATTCAATAAACAGTCGCCTAAGTCTGGAAGGAAGAGGGGAAGGAACAGGACACCCAAACAGCGTTGCTGAATAGTTTGAATAGTCCAGCTACAGAACATTTGATTTGCAAATACATTTATTTGTAGAGCGATTGGAAAGAAAAAGTGCGAAGTTGTGGCTTCCTTTGTTCTGTAGCAGGATGAAATCCATGCCATCACTAAGCCAAGACAGAGATTACACATTGTGGTAGACTGGGTGGGAGGTGATGATCTGTATTTCTTGGAAGCATTAATCACCCAACTGATGGTAAACTCTACAGTCCAATAAATCATTGTGCTTTATGAGGAACATTTGAGACCACTGACATAGGGACACAAAACCATAACATGCCCAGAAAGTATAGGGACACCGCCTGGCACATAGAAAGGCTTTGAGGTTTAACATAAGCACAGGGGATAGTTTACCTTTAAGACGGCTGATAGCTTTAGTGTCAAGATTGATTGCATATACATGAACCATAATAAGTTACCCATTACATGGATCACTGCTCTTCTGCAAACTCCATCAATAACTGGGTTAGGTTGAACAATTTATCCAACTGTATACAGTACAGAACGTTTCTCATATTTGACATACTATGCTCATATATATCTGAGACACAAAACTAAGACTAACATTCTTTGAGATTAAGCCTTACTATATAAAGTGCTCTGCTTTGGCAGATTCCATGTTCAGCCCCGGGATTACTTTTTGCCTTTGCCTTTTCATTGTCAGTCTTTAAACCTACCTTGTACTTTATTAGTAATTGTGTATGGAGAAATTGCGCGCTGTATACTCATGCAAAGCAGAGGAATGCCACATAGAGAATTAGACTGGCCATAGTTTTCCATCCAATCTGACAAAGATTCACATAACTCATATCATTTTATTTATACATTTTATTTTATAAATGACCAATAACGTGGTAAATATCAACAGATTTTCTTGGCGGATGGTGTTTAATAAGAGATGTTATTTAGTATAAATGGTCACAGAGAGTGTTGGGCAGAAGAGTGTGCAAAATCTGTTGTATCACATAGGTCATATTTTTGGAATGACAAATGATTTGAATTAAGCAAGTTCACTTTTGTGAACAGGGATGATGGGATTGATTTACTAAAAATCTGGTACAGCTGTGGCCAATTAGCTTCTAACTTCAACCTTTTCAATTAAGCTTTGACAAAATAAAAAACCTGGAGCCCTGGTTCACACTGGTTCAATTTGACATGCGATTTGACATGTCAAATCCGCGGCATTTGCTGGCAATGACACCGTCTTAATTTCAAAAAGTCATTTCTGTACTACTTTTTGCAATTTCAGCACGCGATTTACATTGACATCTGTTCAGAAACCGACACAGATGTCTCTGTATTCGCGGCTGAAATCGCGTCTGCCAACGGGAGTGAAATCGTGCGAGTGTGAATCTGGGTGGAAGCGGATTTCTATGCACCAGATTTTGCACTCTCCAGTTTTAGTAAATCAACCCCTATGTTGGTGAATATTTACATTGTATGATCATCTGTATCTCCTCAACTGAATCAAAATTGGATCAGACAAAAACCATCTATAAGCAGCATTACTGATACATCAGAACATCTTTCTGGGAGTGAAATATGTCCTAGCCAGATGTACCAAGGACTGACAGCTACAGTATGTGTTTATTATATACACGTAGCAATGGGAGCCTTGCCAGTACAAGGAGTTATACAATTTACCAGTTAATCTAGATGTTTCCAAACATGCTGACAATATCATGCATGGGCTCATTAAGTGACAGACTGGTGAACAGTAACCCACTCAGCAATGAGGTTTAATTACTTGGCACAATGCAGTAGTAATTCCGGCTTCCCTATCATTTTGAAGTTTCGCTTATATTACAATTACTGACAGCAAGTACTGGCATGGCCAGATAGCAATCATGTGCCAAACCTAGCTCCACTAGCTGCCTAAAATCAACAGTTGAAAAGGTAGCAACCTCAACTGGGTTCATGGCACCCATAGGAGTCCAAATCTCAACAAATAGCATTTATTTGATTTTTAAACAGTGTTACTGAAAATATTGAAATCCTGGTATTTTAAGCATATTTATCTCTTTGCATAAATGTTTTTTTTTTTTTTTTTGCATACTGATTTTAAAAAGATTTATGAAAGTCCTCAACTGCTGTAAACTACTGTATCACCTTCTGAGGAACTGAGCTTTGCTTTATAAATGTGCAAATACTTAATTTGGATTTTGTCATCCTGAATGGAATATACTGTATATCTACTAGACTGTACTCAGTTATTAACAGCAAATATATTCTATATCAGGGGTCTCCAAACCATGGCCCACTGGTCACATCCAGCCTGTAGCTAGGGTCATTGGTGTAATCTCAGGATACATTGATTGTGGATTCAAGTCAGAAAAGGCTGCCTATGGACCCTGGTGTAAGGGGGGGATACTGACGATGAGCCTGCTAAAATGGGTAATTTTCTGGGGCCCATGATGGAAGGTCGGAATCTGATGGGCACCATAATGTAAGGGGCCCAATGACGTAAGGGGGGACTCTGATGGGAACCTTGGTGAAGTGGGGAATAGGATGGGCACCGTGATTCTAATGGGCGGCATCATGATGAAAGAGGAGAATCTAGTGGAGATTTTTTTTTTTATATAATAATATTGATATATGGCCATTGTGCTAGTGGAATACAAAACTAAAAGAATGTAAGGGGGAATTGACTAAAACTGGAACAGAATCTGAAGAAGTTGTGTCAAGTAACTAATCAGCTTCTATGTTCAGCATGTTCAGTTACACTTTGAAAATGAAAGGTAGAAGTTGATAGTTGTCATACACAACTGCTCCAGATTTTGGCTGCTCCAGTGGTAGTAAATCTCCCTCAAAGTGACAATGTTTATGAAAGATTGAGTATGATGTACTACACTCCACCACATGTTGCTCTTTGGCGTTATACACATGTAATATTGTACACACAGCAAATGACTTATGTTTTACTAGACTCATTTGGAACAATTTGACATCACTACAGTTACTTTAAGTTCTATGTCTATGTTGACATGTGATTACATTTGCTCATCTGGGTGGAGGTCTTTGCTCCCATTGCATGCCTTAAAGTCAATAAATACGGAGTTTTAATGTTTAAAAATGGAACATCATTCCTTCCTTTCTTTTTTCAGATTTCCCTCAGGATCTTGTATTTTTAGGATAATACATAGTTTTCTTTTTAACCACTTGCCGACCGCCGCACACACTTATACGTCGACATAATGGCACAGCTGGGCAAATGGGAGTATATATACGTCCCCTTTAATTTGCCGGCTGTGTGGTCGTGTGCATGCCGACATGCTCACGACCCTGTCTCGAGCTCCGTGACCATGCTCGGGGGACCAGCGGACTCGATGTCCACTGGTTTCCCGTGATCGGATCACAGAGCTGAAGAACGGGGAGATGTCAGTGTAAACACAACATCTCCCCATTCTTCTAGTGACATGTCACTGATTGTCTGTTCCCTGTCATCGGGAACAGCGAAAAGTGACGTGTCATCGCAAGCCACGCCCCCTAACAGTTAGAAGCACTCCCTAGGTCACACTTAAAGGATCAGTAAAGGATTTTTTTTAGCTAAATAGCTTTCTTTACCTTACTGCAGTACTGGTTTCATGTCCTTTTTGTTCGTTTTTGCATTGAAGTTGCTGTAATCCTGCTCTGTTCTCCACACTTCCTGCTTGTCTGTTTCCTTATAACCACAGTGCTGGGAGCTTTCTCACGGTGGTCTAAGCCATGGGTCTTCAAACTACGGCCCTCCAGTTGTTCAGGAACTACAATTCCCAGCATGCTTAGTCATGTCTGTGAATGTCAATGTGTTACAATGCCTCATGGGATGTGTAGTTCTACAACAGCTGGAGGGCCGTAGTTTGAGGATCCCTGGTCTAAGCTGTCATTACTGTGTGTCTAAAACTTTCCAGAACCAGAATCAGATTCATTTTAAAAACAAAACACTGCCCTGGATTTGTTTGATTTTGTTCTGTGTGTCTAATTCTACTTTACAGAAACATGAAGCCAGTTCAAAAGTGAAACTAACCTGCAGGCACATTATATGATTGATTTTTATCTATTTTTAATCATTTTGAAAAGGAATCAGTTAACTTTTATGTCTCTATACCCTGTAAACAGTAATTTCACCAAATTTTTTTTTTCCTTTAGTGACCCTTTAACACCTTCAGCGCCGCCTAAAGGCTAACCCCTTCACTGCCAGCGTCATTTTTACAGTAATCAGTGCATTTTTATAGTACTGACCGATGTAAAAATTACATGGTTCCAAAATGGTGTCAAAAGTGTCCACCATAGTGTCGCAGTCACGATAAAAATCGCTGATCGCCGCCATAACTAGTAAAAAAAAAAATATTAATAAAAATGCCATAAAACTATCCCCTATTTTGTAGATGCTATAACTTTTGCGCAAACCAATCAATAAACGCGTATTGCGATTTTTTTTTTTACCAAAAATATGTCGAGGAATACATATCGGCCTAAACTGAGAACATTTTTTTTTTAATATATTTTTTGGGGATATTTATTATAGCAAAAAGTAAAAAATATTGCATTTTTTTCAAAATTGTCGCTCTATTCTTGTTTATAGCGCAAAAATTAAAAACCGCAGAGGTGATCAAATACCACCAAAAGAAAGCTCTATTGTGGTAAAAAAAGGACGCCAATTTTATTTGGGAGCCACATCGCACAGCCACGCAATTGTCAGTTAAACCACGCAATTGTCAGTTAAAACGACGCAGTGCCGTCCTGGGCTTAAGTGATTAAAGAGAAATGTTGGAGATAGGAGCACCTTATAAATCCTACCATTTCCCCAAATTTGTTTTTCATGGGTTGCACAAATGGGATGATTGCATTGGAAAAAATATTGTTTTTATCTGTACAGTATATGAGGACAGTGAACACACTATAAAATGGAGTTTGGATCCACACCCAATACCTTCAGGGCATCATCAAGATGACTAGCCAGAAGAGGTCTTCTTGCTCACAGGTTTGTTAGGGCCTGTGTTGACTGGCTTTTGGTTTGTGTCCAGCACAGTAGTGTGCTTTCAGGTGCATTCCCTTTGTGTTTGATCTAAATTTGAGATGCATCTATTATAATTCAGAGTTCATTGTAAGCACAAGCATTGGCAGGAGTGCCTCCAAGAGTACCAGTAAAACATACTTTAAACACCCAATGTGGATAGTGCGCACCCTCAGATGTGGATAGTACAGATAAAATACACCAAATTTGTTACTTCTGAAGAGGGAGCAAGAATTGCTCTGAAACATATTAAGTTTCTTTTACGTTTTAGCTTCACACAGTCTCTTAGGCCTGTCTATGGTCATTATAAATGTGTGCTTTCATAGCCACATCTAAGGGGGAGAACTGCCCACTTTGCATGTTTTAAAGTATGTTTTACTGGTAGTCATAAGCCTCGTACACATGTACGGTAAAAAGTTAGCCGGGAAACCCGAGGGGAAAACCGAGAACTTGCTCGGTAACTTTTTCCTTCTACACACGACCAGGTTTCCCGACAGGAAAACTGCCATGAGAGCTTTAAGCGGGAATCCTGGCGTGTGTATGCTCTATTGTAGTGTTTCCCATAGGAAAACTGCCGGGTTAAAAAATGCTGGGAATCCTGGTGGCAAAAAAGAGAGCTGGTTCTCTTTTTTTCCATCAGTTTTCCTGTCGGGAAAACTGCGATGGAGCATACACACGGCCAGGTTTTCCCGGCCAAAAGCTCTCATGGCAGTTTTTCCGGCAGGAAAACCGGTTGTGTGTACGAGGCTTTAGAGACACTTTAGAGACGCTTTAGAGGCACTCCTGTCTTTTCTTGTGTTTGCAGTCTCTTCTATCTTAAAGGAAGGCCAATGTGGAGGCTGCCTTGGACATTATTATTGAGGAATAAAATCCCATAACTGAATAACTATGCCAAAAATTTGAAGGGTTTTGAATGTATAGGCATTCAAAGTTTATTGACAGGAGCATTTGATCTCCAGTGGACCACGTTATGACCTTACTTTGATCTTTGTCTATGCTGCATCAACAGGCTTCAAGCTGCTTTTTGTATTCTCATTCATTTGTATGGGGAGTAAAGAAATTCTGACAGTAAAAAATAGCGCGTTTATTTAGGTAAGTGCATTGTGTAAGTATGTATTATGTGTAGGGCAGATGTTATGAATTATGAGAAACTGTTGTGAGACTCTGGGGATCAGCAGAAAGTAGAAGTGTCAAAGGAAACCTGCAGTGAGAAGGCGTGGAATAATGTGGTCATTACTGACCTACCATTTTGAAAACTCCAGTTTCCTAGCTGTCACACTTCAGTACTTTGAGTCACCAACTAGAACCAATATACAGAAAAGGAGTTGTGACTTCATTCTGAATTTCTTAATAGTCATATTTCTTCCAGGTCAGCAATTTAGAAACGATTAATATCAGGGACAGACAGCATCTTCAAAAGGAAGTCGTAAAGGGAAGCCTCTGTATTGCTGCCAGTATACGGTTTATTTAAACTACATCCTGCCTAATGCTAAATGGCTGAACACTGGTTTCTTCTAAAGTGCAGTTTAATAAAATGTTAAATATACATACAGCATATGGACTGTTTAAATTGCCAAAGCATTTGTATTACTTGTGACCTGTACACCTCTAATACAACATAAAGCCAGCTACAATATCATTGGTCATCTTTTAGGCTTTCTGTGTTACCAGCCTCCTTAGCAGCAAGTAAAACAGCAGTGTACTAATATACTTCATTTACCCATGTTTGTCAGAAATGACACTTTATACAGTTAAGGGTTGCTGCACACCATTATACTATGACATTAATATTCTCAGGGATAGGGGAGGGCTGCTAAATGGGAAAAGGGTCAGCTGTCCCACAATGCCTCTCTAGTTTTGTAAATTAAGTGGCCATAGAAGGTTCAGTGGTCTCAACTCAAGTTCCCAGTTTCAAGCATTGTTTGGAATTAATGAGACATTTCTGAACTGCTAAAAGGCCAATATGATTACCACTGGAGGAGAGAGGTGCTTGCTACTGCACAGGAAAATTCTCTAAAATGGACAAGAAACTTGATCCAATTGGGCTTGAACCTCTTCTCTGCTTTTGTGTAGAAGTAAGTTCCAAAACACTGCAGATGTTCCACTGTTATCTTTAGGTTAGCATTGCAGTGGGTCCATGTGCTAGAGTAACTTGTATAAAGGGAGATATCTATCTATGGCATACCTAAAGCCTAGTACACATAAAACTGACAGTCGGAGCTGCTGTACTTACAATCAGCGATCTCCCCTGCTGAGCTATAGTGTCCTGACAGGGGGCCCCCCTGTCAGAACACTCTGGTCAGCGCTTTTAGCCATTGGCTAAGGGTGCGATTGGGAGCCAGTCGTCAGACCTATTTCGGTCATGACCCTTTAATAGAAACTGGCCGAACGGACGGCTTCTGTCAGAACTGACTCCTAGGCCCTGTACACACAAGGAGACATGTCCGATGAAAACAGTCCACGGACCGTTTTCATCGGACATGTCTCCTGCAGGATTTTGGTCCGGCGGTGTGTACACACTATCGGACGAAAATCCCCTCAGACAGAGAACGTGGTGACATGGCGGTGACATTGACGCCGCCAAGTCACCAAACCAGGAAATAAAATGCTTCTACGCATGCGTCGAATCCATTCGACGCATGCGGGGGATTTCTGCCTGCTGGTTAGTCGTACTAACCAGCGGACATGTCCGACGGACATGTTTCCAGCGGACAAGTTTTAAAGCATGTTTTAAAACTTTTGTCCGCTGGAAACCTGTCCGCTAGGCCGTACACACGATCGAATCTGTCTGCTGAAACTGATCTGCGGACCAGTTTCAGCGGACATGTTCGATCATGTGTACGCGGCCCTACTCATGTTTCAATAGAACCTGTCGATGTCGCTCAGGCATAAGGCTGGCCATAGACAGATTGAAAATTGACCAGTTCAGCAGGGATCAGCTGAATTTTGAACAGTGTGTGGCTGTCCCTGTTTGACAGAAGTCGATCATTAGAATCACTGTTGACAAACTGACAAGTTGGAAAATATTTGTCGATCAGTAGCTGCAGCGTAGTGTATTCTGACAATGCCATGTTCTTTTGTAAAAAAAGCAATGTCGTGGCAGGGAAAGGGGGATTCCCCCATCCACCTCATTTGCATGGATAGAGTAAGCTGTTTGTTTTACAAATCTATGGCCAGCAGCTGAGCTCTGACTGCCCTCTTGGCCAAAGTTTGAATAGGTGAAATTGGTCAATGCATGTTTCTTTGTATATATCTGCATATGTAAAAGTTGATATGTGTAAACCTACATGTGTATAAAAAAAGAAGGAGGAATAGGTGTTGCCTAAAGAAACTAGTCATGTATGAATTGACAATTTATCAGTGCAGTTTAGAAATTAAGCATTTAATTGGTTGTTGTAGGTACCATCTTCAAGGTTAATTTGGAAGGGGGCCTCCTAAAGCATGCAAATATTACTGTATGAAGTATGATTACAACATTGTGTCTCCTTTTTGGGGGCTTAACTGTTTTTCTTATACTGGGTTTGGAAAACTCCATTAGAAATACAAGTCTACTTTTTCTATGGTTGCTGCAACAGTTCATTAAACAGCAAACTATTTTTTGTCTACCTACCATTAAAAGGATAAGGCTTAATTTTACCTTATCCAGTTTTATATGGTTTGATCCTCAACATATTATGTTTTATTACACTTGAAAAACATAGTTTCTGCTAGTGCATCTTCTTTACTTACCATTCTATATTGCACAAGTCTTTGACTCCGGCCCTGTAAAACTAAAAGAGAGGCAGCAGCAGATAACACTCTTTAAATAAACTTCTTAAATTCTTTATCTAATGTCCAATTTTAACACCAGGGGCAGTGGTGCAGTTAGAGAAAGAGCGCAGCCTGTGATAATAAACTATGGGGTCAAGCATTGAAGGCACCCAATACACTAAACAGATAGGAAGTGATAACTTAGATATGATATACCAGTAATAACCCAATTGAGTAAACATGACCATTGCTGTCAAGTAGGGTTGGAACTAATTATCTATGGCCACTGAAATGTAGAGAGATAATGACACAGACACACTAAAAAAAAAGTTTTAATCAATTTGCCATGCAGGACTTTGTAGCAGCTTTTTGGAGGGTATATTTTTTGCACTATATTGGGCTTTATGTGTCAATAAAAAAGCTTTATATTTCTTCAACAACTATGCATTATGAACACCTGTCTTCACCAACCATTCTTTTAATATCCAATTAGTTAGGCCCTAGCACTATCTAGTTGTTTTTAACATGTAAGTCAAGCTAAAACAAATATGGATTGAGCAGGGAAAGGTTAGATTCCCTGTCAATGTTTTTACTGCTATCTGGGGCTCCATGAGATTTACCCTTCTTCAGTGCCCTGCTGACATTGTTTTACCAGATAGGTACTGATGGTAACTCTCCAGTCTTTTAGTGATAGAGGAAGGTTAGAGCCTCTGTCACATTTTTCCTCACTTCCTATCTAGTAGAAGGTCCTCAGAAAAGAAAGCAAGGAAAGATCTCTCTAAGGGAGCCCTATAGACTGGTAAAAAACTGACAGGCTATTCCTTCTCTGCACTATTGAAACTTTTGGCTTAACATACACTGTTTTTAGATTGTAACTTTTATGGCCAGCTTAAAAACTAGATATTTCCAAACAGCAATTCATCACAGCTTTTAGATTAATTCTACTAGCAGGTTTTATAGGTGGCTGTGCAGAAGTACCATCAGTTCTTTAAACTGGCACTTTGATAAATCCCAGTGACAGAAGGAAATGACCGTGTTATAGCTTCTGGGGCAAAAGTCTACATGCAGTGCAATAACACCAAGGTGGGTTATGACCAGTTATTATCTCTGATGGATGGTTACATAAAAAAATAAAAAATAATTGAATACATGGAATGAAATGGTTTTGGCTACAAAATGCTAATAGGAGTCAGAACCTTCAAATAAGAGAAGAGCTTTCAAGCTTTACAAACTAAAAGTGTGCATTGCTATTGACACCTTTGTTCCCCCAAATTGGTGCTACACCCATAGTATTTTATAATATATTTATAATATCTTTGTTTTTAGTTCATCTACTTCTTGATTGCATTCGTCCCTGGATTTATATTATTTCTATTTAAATATCTGAATAAAGACTTGTACACTATCACATCTAGACATCTGCTTTATATGAAGGCACCTATCTTTACCACACCTGGGGATAACAAAGCTGTATCATGCCTTGTGCACATCAAGATACAAATAACACTGTGTGTCTGCGCCAGCATAGTTGCTGACATTGTATTATCTATTAAATAGGGATCTTGGTCATGTTTGAGTTTTTTTCTAAAATTCTCCAGTTTTACATCCCAAGCCATGTCCACTAAATCAATGTTATTGCTATCAGTTCCCTGCCATCTCAGAACAGAGGGATTGTAGTTTGTTTCTCCAAAGTCACTGTCCCCTGACTCCAGCGCTGTGGTAGATGTGGAAACTCACTTCCTCTGCCACCATCTGTTCACACAGTCTGACATGAGCAACTATGGCTGTCCATCCTTGTCTGTTGACTTTATGGCTTGGAAAGCTAGCTCCCATATCCAAGATGGCAAATGTGCTTTGGGTCATGAGCGAAGCGACAATTATATAGAATTTAGTACTCCCTGGAGGTGGCGGTCTTGCGATCAATATAGTTTCACCTCTGTACTAGTTCCTCTGCAATCCTATAATACATGGGGCCAGGCTAGTATGGAGCAAACATTATGGGTGCTGGAGAAGGTCGAATAGCAGCTGTTGGACTCCGGAAAAGAGCTGGTCCCAGAAGAGGGGTCTGGAAGAGGGCAGCAGCTGTGGTAGGGCGCAGAGTAAGAGCACTAGGTAGAGTGCAGACCGTCGTCGGCGTCAGATGGCTCGGAAGAAAGCGAGCGGCCAAAGTCTTAGTCAGATGTTTATGTAGAGCCAGCCTGGTCTATAAACAGAAATTAAACAAAATTACAATAAAACTTACAAAAATATATATTATTTCTTTATTTGACAACACTGTGAAGTTATCTTCAATGCTGAATGCAGAAAACAAGACATGCTTTCATGATACCAAGATTACCTTTAATTAAAGCCATCATTGTGCTAGAAGTAGAAAGGAAATTTGGAAGGGTAGCTTATGGTAATCCTAATGTTATAAGGGGTATAAATGTATTCAAATGAGATCTCTGGATTCTTGGGGCTGGCAGACTCTTCATGCCAAAGGGGCTTCACTGTCTCATTGGTTTGTGTTTGAGATAAGCCGAGATTGAAGTGCCACACCAAAATCTGATCATTCGGATAGATATTCATTCCAAGGCAGGAAATAACATTTTGACAGAAAGCCAATGTGTTTCAGGGGCTATGAAATACCTCTTTCAACAGGGCTAAAAAAGACACAGCAATGAAATAAAAAATGATGTATAAAATGTAATTATGTAAGTAAAATAATCATATTTACATGTTAAAGGTATAAGGTCCCTTATGCCCTGTAAAAAAGGCCACACTCCTTCTCCCAGAAGCGATCAGCCAGGAAAATGTCAGGAGGAGAGCCAGCCAGATCACACAAAGTGGGGATCTACTGCTGTGACACAGCTTGTATATGAAACGCCAGCCACTGTCAAACAAGTCTTACCTCCTGGACCTGCTCCTATCATTGACAGCACACTGGACCAATGCCAATCCAGGAGGTGGGACTTTGTTTGACAGCGGCCAGCATTTCATATCCAAGCGGT
This sequence comes from Rana kukunoris, assembly GCA_029574335.1. Taxonomy (NCBI): domain Eukaryota; kingdom Metazoa; phylum Chordata; class Amphibia; order Anura; family Ranidae; genus Rana; species Rana kukunoris. The sequence goes on from CM056060.1 coordinate 76,114,706, forward strand.
GTTCCCTGCTCTGTGTGATCTGGCCGGAAATCCTCCCGATTCCTCCCTGTGATCCCTGCTGCATTGATAGACTATGATGAGGATGGACCAATGGGCACTGAAATGCTGCATTTATGGGCTCTGATTAGGCTGCACATATGACTCCCTAAATCATCACTGACTATGGAAACTTCACACTGGACCTAATACAGCTTGGATTCTGTGCCTCTCATCCTCCAGATTTTGGGTCCTTGATTTCCAAATGAAATGCCAAATTTTCCACAGTCCGTGATGATTTGAGGAGCCATGTCATCTGTTTGTCCACTGTGTTTTTTTCTACCAGGTAATTCTAGAGCACTTTGTGCTTCTCTCTGCTGACCAGCTTTATGGAGATGCTGATTTTATTTTCCAGCAGGACCTTCCCACAGTGCCAAAAGTACCAAAACCTGGTTTAATGATCATGGTATCACTGTGCTTGATTAACCAGCAAACTCACCTGACCTAAACCCCAAAGAGAATCTGTGGGATATTGTCAAGAGGATGTTAAGAGACACCAGACCCAACAATGCAGACGAGCTGAAAGCTGCTATCAAATAAACCTTCTATAACACCTCAGCAGTGCCACAAGCTGATCGCAGATTCATGCAAAAGAAGCCCTGACCAAGTATTGAGTGCATACTATACTGCACATGGACATACTTTTCAATAAGCCAACATTTCTGTATTAAAAATCCTTTTTTATTGGTCTTAAGTAATATTCTAATTTTGAGATAATCAATTTTAGGTTTTCACTAGCTGTAAGCCATAATCATCAAAATTCAAATAAATAAATGATTGAAATATATCACTCTGTTTGTAACGCATCTATATAAAATATATGAGTTTCACTTTTTGAATTGAATTACTGAAATAATTTTACCTTTCAATGATATTCACATTTTTCTGAGATGCACCTGTGTGTATATATATTATATATAATTTCTTCCAACATTAGGCACCATATAGATTTATATGAGCATGATTATTTTACAAGATTACATATTCTTACATCATTTTAAACTCCACAGTTTTTTCTTTGTAGCCCTGATCCTGATTCATTGTCCCCCAAAACACATTGGCTTTGTGTTAAAGATTTTGATCTCACATAGAAGTAGCTGAGAAGTGGTCTCTGCATTATATTTGATGTGCACTTACCGCTAAAGCAGCACTCTTCTGCAGCTTGCTGAAAGGACTGTATTTTGGCTTTGGAGGTTTCCCAGCCAATCTGTCTTTGTGTCTTCTACTGTTCATGTGCTGATACAAAAGAAAAAACAGATTCTGGAATACTAATTCTGATTTTTTTTATTATTATTATTTAATTACTTTTTATTGCCATTTCAAACACAAATACAAAAAAAAACAATATATACACACACATATATACATGCACATACACATACATACACACATAATCAGGCATTTTAGCTCTTACAGAAAGAACAATCAGCAAATATATTATTTAAATATTAATATCTCTGCTTATAGAGCTATTTTTATTTTTTTTACTAAAACAAAAGCAAAAACAAAAAGAAGAAAGGGAGGAAAAAAAAGTAGGGATAAATGCCAATGCGCTGCTTTTTATTCCAGACTTTGGGCTATAAATAACCAGAGTATTAAACCCCCCCCCCCCCTGTACACAAACAGCCTTCTCCCTTCACTTGTACTCACAGCCCCCACTTGTAAGGTCATGGTGGTCTTCCTTCTCCCAAGTCCTGTTTCCACATGTCCCTTTCAAAATACATTACAGGCAGCAAAGCAAACACGAGGGTGCACATACAGGAAGCAGCCAGAGGTGGCAGCAAAGAGCTCTGTAAATCTCAGTGACACTGATCTTGCAACAGCTGTGGAGCCGACTCGCACAAACACAGAGAGAGTCAGCACAGCTACAGATGCGAGCATGGCAGACCCTTGCCAAATCCAGGGGGGGGGCCTCGCCCCCCCTTACCCCTATGAGCGGACGCCCATGGGTGTACAGATCTTTTTTATACACATTAGGCAGGGTAGGTAGAAGGAGTGGGGAGGGAACATCTTTAAGAATAGATAGTTAGGCTTTTATTTCACTTTGAGCTGGCCTAACCCCGCCCTGCTGGCTGAAGGAGATAAATTACTTGTTGGATTTATACTGCCAGCTATTGTATTCTGACAGCTGATACTCACAGCTGTCACAATACTCAAACCATACCACTGGTCAATTATTATCCTGGAAGTGAGCTGAGTAAACATGAGGGCCAACTTACCTGTTTGAGCTGGGTTTCAGAGTTGACATGGATCTCACACACGGGGCAGTTGAAGGCTTTGTTCTGGATGCCAATGCTGCTCTTGTTGCCAATTCTCTTCGGTTTTCGGGTAGCACGGCTCAGTGCTTTGCCCCTGCTCCTCCTTGGGTGAGTGCTTTGTCCTTCCAAAATGGATTTATGCTTTGCACCTGTTACAATAACAATATATTACTACCACATGTCTTTGGGAGATGCACATCATATATATGTTGAGTGGTATGTAAACGTTCATAGCAGTCATATGCTCCTCCCACCAGGGCCGTTTAAAGGAATTTGGGGGCCCCAAGCAAAATGCGGGCCCCTAAGCACCCCCCACACGCAAAGCCTATGTTAGCGCTTTACCCATTTTTTACACTCATGTTCTTACTCCCCCCCCCCCCCAGTCACTATGTTTTTTTATTCTTACCTCCCCTTCTTTCCTGTAGGCTGCCGCTGTAGCGTGGCCAAGCTCCTCTTCCTCCTGTCAGTCCGGCGTTCTATCATTATGGGCCCCCAGTCCCCTATCAGATAGTGCCCGGGCCGGGTACCGTGTGGTACAGGAGATTCAGTTTCCTGTGTTCCCGGCCGCACTGAAAGGAAGTGAGCACTTGGTGTGCACTTCCTGTCAGTTCGGCCGGGAACAGGAAACTGAATCTCCTGTACCACGTGCGGTACCTGGCTGCACTGACAGGACTCAAGGAGGCAGGAAGAGGAGCTCGGCCAAACTACAGCCTGGGAAGGGGAAGTTGGGGGCCCCAGGCAATTGTTTGTTTTGCCTGTCTTGTAGCGACGGGCCTGCCTCCCACAACCCATAACATAATGACTTTTAATGTGTATACAATCCTCCATACAGATCTCCAAATGCTGTTCAACTCACTTGCAACTGGAGTAGGAAAATCAAGGCTGTGTGATGTGTTAGAGTTCTGTAAACTTCAGGACTGGATGGATAATTACAATTTCTTTGACAGTGAATTTAGTGCTTTGCCTGGAGCAATGCTGTATCCTGGCCTAGGCAAACAAGGTCCAGGCCTAGGGCAGCACTTTGCAGGGGGGCAGCATGGAAAGAGTCCCCGCTGGCTTGCGCTAGTCTTATGGGGTGGACTGGGCTAAGAGGTATGCAGGTGGCTGGCATTCCGCAGCTGTGGGGGGTGGGCGCTTCTAATTTTGAATGTCCTATCATCCTGGACCACAAACCTTCCTCACTGTGCTATATGTTTTCTGCTGCACCATTGGCATGGTTATATCTTCTTAGAAAAAAGTAGAGATGCGCCAATCTAAGTGCAGTAAGCAAAGGATTTAATAAAGGTAAAATGACACAAGACAGCCAAATGGCTACTCACAGACATGAGTGGTAACAGAGGCAAATGAGAGGTGATGCAGGCCTGATGTCACTGTCGGTCATCGTCGATTTCCAAGAATCCTGTCTTCTAGTCCTGAGTCCACAGATGAGCCGGATAAGGTGAAGGTCCAGCAGCTTGAGAGCCTCGGGGGACCACAAGGAAGCAGGGAAAGTAGATGAGCTACTCGAAACGGCGTGCGTTCCAGCGTAGCGTCCCGCCGTCGCACTGGAAGTGATGTGGGGACCCGGGGCAGCCAATGGGATGACACGTTTGGTGGTGGTGCCTGTTCATACCACCACAGTCACTTTTGGAGGTCCCCTTGCTACCATTCCTACCTCTTTTTTATTGCAGGCCCCCCTACCGAAATCTCTATCCTCCAAAACAAAAAGAAAACACACAGAAGAGGTACGAGAGGAGGAAGGGGGAAAAAGACCTTCACCCTCCGCGTCCGGGAAAATTGCGGGAACTGTGAAAATCTATAATTTATCCTCTCTCACCCTGAACACGCAAGAAACCTCACTATTAGCTAAAGGTCTTCATTTTGCACCCACCACTTATCCCAACTCCTTCACCATGTTCAAGGATCTCAATAAATTCATTTGTAACTTAACGTTAAAAAGACACTTCAACATGAAAACTTCTGTTGTTTCTACTGAGTCTTCTTTGCCATGTGATGTCATGCCCATTTTAGATACCTCTGCGGACCTTCAGGCTATTCAGGATCTTTGTGAAATGTAGAATGCTGATGAAGATGAGGACGAGGTGATAATGTGGTCCCAATATTCCCAATCCCCTCATCCCACAGTACATACGTCTTTTAGACCTAAGTCCATTTTTTATCCCACCCAATCTAAAGGTCCTTATCTCTCCACCTTCTATCAGGTAGTTTTCAGATCTTTGTAAGTTAGATCCCTCCAAAACAAGTCGCTTTCATAATAACCTTAGTTCCTTGGAACACCAAGCCCTCAAATCTCTTAGTACCAATCCGGATATCATTATTAGATCAGCAGACAAGGGAGGGGGGATAGTACTACAAGATAAGATTGACTATATCTTAGAGGCCAGACGATTGCTTTCTGATAAAGATACCTATGAAAAATTAAAATACGATCCCTTACCAAAATGTATTGAAGAATCATCTGAGATTATCAAACAGGCTCTTATTGATGGGACACTGAGTAAGGTAGGCCGCTTTTTTTCAAAAAACTTTTTTTCAAGTTCCTTATTTATACCATTTGCCTAAAATCCATAAAGATATCAATAACCATTGCTTCGATGGACAGTATTACCACTAGTTTCTCTCTTTATATAGATCATTTCCTACAGCCCTCCCGTCTTTCATTCGGAACAGCACCCATTTAATTGACTTATTGTCACCCTATTTTTGGGAACTCTCTTATCATTGGGTATTTCTTGACGTTTGATCCTTGTACACATCGATACCACATTCCGTGGGTCTCAAGGCAGTTTCATACTTTCTTAAAGAAGACCCTAATTTAACCCCTTAAGGACCGCCGCATATACAGATACGTCGGCAGAATGGCACATACTGTACAGGCACATTGGCGTACCTGTACGTCCCTGCCTAGACGTGGGTCGGGGTATGATCGGGACCCCCCCCGGTACTTGCGGTGGTCCCCGTGGCTTTAGGAGCAATCCGGGATGAGGGGGCAACTGTTTGTTTTTGTCCGCCCCCTCCAGATCGCTCCCAGCCAATGCGCGTCCACCCCCACCCTCTTCCTGTGTAAACACAAGAAGGGGGAAGTGATGTCAGCTCTCCTCTCGGCGGTATTTTCAACCGCCGCTGAGGAGAGAAGACATCACAAGTAAGTCTGCACTAACACTACACTGACACCAGTACACATAGGCACATTTAACCCCCCCGATCACCCCCTGTCACAGTGTCACTGAATGCAGTGATCATATATTTACCGAGTGTCAGTGTGACAGTTAGTGTGACAGGCAGTTAGTGTTAGGTCCAGGGTAGCCCCCGTACCCCCCCTAATAAAGTTTTAACCCCTTGATCACTGCCCTAGTTAACCCTTTCACCCCCTATTGCCAGTGTCACTAAGCGATAATTCTTCTGATTGCTGTATTAGTGTCACTGTTGCCGCTAGGTAGCTAGTTTTTTTTTTTACTAAAGACATGTGGCTGAATACATTTTGGCCTAAATGTTTGACTAAAATTTCGTTTATTCGATTTTAAAAAGTAAAAAATATTGTTTTTTTTTCAAAAATGTCGCTCTATTTTTGTATACAGAGCAAAAAATTAAAATCGCAGAGGTGATCAAATACCACCAAAATAAAGCTCTATTTGTGGGAAGAAAAGGACGCAAGTTTTGCTTGGGAGCCACGTCGCACGATGGCGCAATTGTCTGTTAAAGCGACGCAGTGCCGAATTGTAAAAACGCCTCTGGGCATTTAGCAGCATATTGGTCCGGTCCTTAAGTGGTTAAACATACAACAAATAGAATTTATTCTTTCAGGCACCCGTTTTTTGCCTTGAACATAATTATTTTCAGTTTGATGATGATTTTTATTTACAAAAGCAGGGTACAGCTATGGGTGCTAATTTTGCCCCTAGCTATACTAATTTAACCATGGGGCTATTGGGAGGCGAAATTCAATTACGCCGCTCGCATCGGAACTCCAACCCGGCGTTTCTTGTTTTCTGGTTACAGAAAACAAAAACGCCGGCTTAAAGTGACAGTTAGGCTGGAGTATCACTCCAGCCTAACTCTACCTGAATCTGGCCCATAGTCTTCTATGGACGCTACATAGATGACATTATTTTGGTTTGGGATGGGTCCACTGATTCTATCATTGATTTTGTAGCCTATTGTAATACCAATTCTTTCGGCCTAACTTTCACCTCGGCCAGTGATTCTGACTCTATATGCTATCTAGACTAAACCCACGGCTGTGAGATCCTATCTCCACTATTCCAGTTGTCATCATCCTAGATGAATTAATAATGTCCCTAAAAGTAAATTCCATCGACTTAGATGGAATTGCACTAGACTAGAAGACTACAGATTACTAAGCACCAACCTTAAGGACAAATTTATTGCCAAAGGCTATCCTACAAACCTGGTCACAGATGCTCATCAAATGTACGATCTGGATTCTTTACCTTTACCACAATCCCAGTCATCCAATTCGGCTCCTACTACTCGTTTTATCACACAGTATCATGTCAAACACAAACAAATGGAGAACATCATCAAGAAACATTGGCGGATCCTGATTCAGGATCCTCATCTCTCTACGTCCATAACTGCTTTGCCAAAATTTGCATACAGAAGGGCCCCGAATATTAAGAGTAGTGTTGCTCACGAATAATCGCATTGCGAATATTCGTTACGAATATTGCATATTCGAGTATTCGCGAATAACTCGAATATCGCGGTGAATATTCTCTATTGCGAATATTCGTATTTTTTCAAACTTATTTTTAAAACAGATCACATCCTAGTGATCTGATCTCCATCGACGTCTAAAAGCATTGATGGTATGATTAGAGACCCTGGGCCGAGTAGCTGAGGCGATCCTTTTATGTTGCCGAATATTCGCAATGCGAATATTCGTATTACGAATATTCGCAAATACGTTCTCTGCCCTTCTGTGTTTTGTGTATTAAAAAAAAAAAAAAATAGCTTTAGTTTTAGTCATATACGTTTGTGTAAGTAGAGTTAGTGTTTAGTGCCTATTAGTTTAGTAATCCAGGAAATGATCTCCGTTTTCGCGTGTTGACGAGAATTTTGCAATCAATTTCGCTTTCACATTAGCGAAATTTCGCAATTTTTTTTTTTTTTATAAAATATTGCGAATATTCGTTAATATCGAATATTCGTGATATTTTATAAAAAAAAAAAATAGCGAAATTTCGCAATCAATTTCGCTTTCGCATTAGCGAAATTTCGCAATTTTTTTTTTTGATAAAATATCACGAATATTCGATATTAACGAATATTCGCGAATACGTTCTCTGCCCTTCTGTGTTTTGTGTATAAAAAAAATAAAAATTAAAAATTAGCTTTAGTTTTAGTCATATAAGTTTGTGTAAGTAGAGTTAGTGTTTAGTGCCTATTAGTTTAGTAATCTAGGAAATGATCTCCGTTTTCGCGTGTTGACGAGAATTTCGCAATCAATTTCGCATTCGCAATTTTTTTTGATATTAACGAATATTCGCGAATATTCTTCTATATATTCGCAAAATATTGCGGAATCGAATATGGCGTATTCCGCTCATCACTAATTAAGAGTAAGATTGCCCCTTGCAAAATCAAATCTCCAGGTAGTACTAAACAAAATAGGCTCAAACAACTCACTCTCATTCCTCTTATAGGGATGTTTCAGTGTAAAAAGGCTAAATGCCTAACTTGTTCCAATGTCACACATGGAAAAAAGAATTTTGTAGCTAATGATAAGATCTTTAATTTAGGCTCCTTCTACAACTGTTCTACGACATATGTTATTTACTGTATCTCCTGTCCGTGTGGCCTATTATATGTTGGAAGAACCATTAGAGCTCTCCGTACTAGATTTGGGGAACATAGGTGTGCTGTGCTTGCAAGCAACCCTAAATACAGCGTCGCACGTCACTTTGCTATGTACCATCATAAAGACATCACTGCTTTACAAGTATGGGTGATCGAGGCCATACCTGAAACCCAGACTGCAGTCGAAAGATTTCAACTTCTATGTAGACAAGAAACCTTTTGGATTTATACTTTAAATACCATATTAAATATTAAGTTTGTAGCTGCCCCAAGCCCTGAGTTCCAGTTCGTTGTTGCATCGCAGATCAGCAGACTCCACAGATCTTCACAGATCCACTGACATTCCGTTTGCTGTTTACAACTCTGGGATCCCTCCCACTACGTTCACACGGACCCAGCCTGCTAAGCCTCCATCCAATCCAGCATCAGTTCCTCCTGTGTTGTGTCTCTACCCCTCCTGTTCAGCGTCAGTGAGACGTCCTGTATGGCTTGAACGGAGCGCGCGTCTAGACTATTCACAGAGCACAGGTGATTACCCCCTCACCCCTGGCCGTTCCATCGCCATCACTCTCTTGAAAATCCGTCCTTCCATCTGGGACATGGTAAGAGCAATCGTATAGACATCCTTTGATGCCATCCAGCATTGGATCCTTTCCTCCCACAGTGAGACTGTATGCCTGAGGGAAAGACATTCACTCCATAGGAGTGTTTTTCTGTGTCCACTATCACGCTGTGCACTATGGTCAAGTGAAGCATATGTATTGGGATCATTCATACTGCATATTATATATTTTGCATCACAAAGCTGGGACTCTCGGAAACATATATATTGTTCATCAGACTATCCCCCCTTTTTTTTTTTTTTAAATAAATTTACATTTGCATGATTATGGGACTTCCTGCATTTGTCTGTGCCTTAGCGCTTTTCTGAAGAATTTTTTTGGTTTGTCTTCCTCATTTCACATCACTCCTGATGTGTCTATTCTTCTAGCAGCTCATTCACTCAACCCTTTACTATTCAGGGTACATTCATGTATTAGCACCATTTGGTTATACCCCCTTTCTGTGTGTTTATACTGTCTTACTACGGTTTTGGCGCTGTCTTTGTTTTGTTTGTCACTTTAAATACCATGACGCCCCATGGCCTCAACGAGGAAATAGAGACCAATAATATTATTTGATATAATTTACTAATTACATCTATCCTTAATTGATAATATACTCTTGCACATGTTCAGGGTGAGCGCTTACTAATATCTACATATGAAGATACAGGACTTTATATGTGTTTTTAGATGTCAGCATTATCGATGTATCTTTCTAATACACCTTCCTTAGATATATCGTGTATATTGTTTATACGATACATCTTATGATTATTACGCCTGGCAATTATATTGTCATTTTTTTATATAGGATTTTTAAATCATTCTTCTTTAGTATTCATTTTATTTTATATATATCTTTTATCCTTAACATAGATGTGCAGGTGGTGTTGTGTGCGCCCGGTGCACGTGCATGTTCATCCATACGTGTATATGTACATTAGTGTTGATGCGTGTGTACATGCATATCTGTGTGCACACCTCCAGTGGTTTTGGTTTGCAAACACACTTGGTATCCGAATGTGCTTGATATGTATGTGTGTGTGTATGTATATATATATGCATGTATGTATATGTATATATATATATATATATATATATATGTATGTGTATATATATATATGTATATACGTGTGTATAATTTTATTATTTCCCATCATTATCAGTATTATTACTTATTATTCATCATTATTATTATAATTTTTTTATTTAGATATTTATTATTCTACTTAATTATTATTTTTTAATTTTTATTTTTCATCTATCAGTATCATTGGTTTCCTGACTCTAATACCGTTTTATGTATTTTACTGTCGGTTCCATAACTGCTGTTTTCATTACAGAGTTCTTAGCTTTTGTTTTATCTTTTAAAAAAAATGTGTGCGTACTCCGTCTTGATATGCGCTCCCAACCAATCACAGCATATGCCCCCGCATATAGTACGTCCGTTCTCTATGGACGCTATGGATCTGAAGAAACAGTGGAGCTGTGAAATGCGTTATCCCATTGGCTGGCCCGGCTCCCCACGTCACTTCCAGTGCGATGGCGGCACGCTACGCTCCACGCTGGAAGGTACGCCGCTCCGAGCGGCTCATCTACTTTCCCTGCTTCCTTGTGGTCCCCCAAGGCTCTCGAGACGCTGGACCTTCACCGGCTCATCTGTGGACTCAGGCCTAGCGGACTGGATTCTTGGAAATCGACATTGACCGACAGTGACATCGGGCCTGCATCACCTCTCATTTGCCTCTGTTACCACTCATGTCTGTGAGTAGCCATTTGGCTGTCTTGTGTCATTTTACCTTTATTAAATCCTTTTCTTACTGCACTTAGATTGGCGCATTTCTACTTTTTTCTACAATATCCTTCAGAGCTTGCTTCTGCTTCAGTGTTGCTGCCGCTAGTGTACGTCTCATATCTACATATATACTTGGACTATTTGTTGGACTAATATGGGACATTTCATCATACTATTTATGTCTTTGTGGTATGGACCATAGAACAATATTTTATCTTTCACTCTACTAATCTTGCGCCATCTCTATATATTTTTTATATCTTCTTAGTCCTCTCCATTAAATTATCAGAAATTTGTACTTAAAGTAGAACTATAGGCAACACTTTTTCATTTTGGATAGAGTAAGGGAGGGTTATAGCCCATGTTAGTTTATTTTTTTACCATCCCTGTCCCATTTTAGAGATTTCCCTTCACTTCCTGCCCCATAGCCAAACAGGAGGTGAGAGGAAATCTATGCAAATGTAGGGATTCCATTGCCCCCCCCCCCAGGCCCTCAAAACTAGTGTCCCCACTCAAAAATTTCAAGGCAGGTCTTAAACAGCAAGGGTTGGGGCCTTGACAAGAAGGAGTGGGTCATATTTAAATTATAGGTTGCACAAGTTTAGTCAGGCCTAGGGCAGCACAAAACCTAAATACACTACTGGCCTAGAGTTCAGATTTTGTTTAGAAATACATACAAGGAATCTCTTTCTCTGCTGCAGCTCATTAGCACTTACAGCCCCCCCTACTATATGACTGGACAGTGAAAGATGAAACTGATTTATGGGCTAATGTAAGCTCTCTTCTCCTATCAGTATGATACTTGTGCTGAAGCACAACCAACTGCTCCTTGTTTCCTTGCTTTATGCTACCCCAGTATAAGCTCTGCTATGCAGCGACTGTAAGATGCATGTACCAAGTCACTGTTGGAGATACAACAAAACTTCAGCTTAGCCTATCGTATGAAATGCAGTTTAGAAAAAGAACACAAGATGTTGCTAATGCTCTATGATGTGTTGTATTTTCCTGCCCACAGTGATGTACTTGTTGGTTTTCTTTTTCCTGCCTTGTTGTCTGTGTGTGTCCTTCTTACAATGTGAAGAGAGACATCTTTGTCTGTGTGATGATGTTCCAATAAAGAAGCCAGTTCCTGTTACTACACAACGTCTGATCTCAATTGACTCCGCTGCACCTATCAATCGTACATTGCAACAGTCACAACTAGGTATTTAAACTGCTTGCATGTAAAAAATGTATCTAAGGATGTTTAAATGACTACACAGATGCACTAATTTGTCACTTTTGTTATTTTAAAAGAAAAAATATTAAATTTACAAACACTTTAAATGTATTTTGGTCCATGTCAATGAGTCCATGTAGTCCTCAAATATACAGTATCATTACCTTCTCATAGAGCTGAAGTTATATGATTTAGCTCAGTAAGGCTAAGTTCACACTAGCCCATTCTCTGAAAACCAGTCCACGGTGGCTATAATGAGCAAGAAGGGAGGTGGCCGTGTAAGGCCGCGTACACACGATCAAATTTGTCCGCTGAAAACGGTCCGATGGACCGTTTCAGCAGACAAATCCGATCGTGTGTACGGGCTAGCGGACAGGTTTGTCCATCGGACAAATTTCAAAGCATGCTTTGAAATTTGTCCGCTACAAACCTGTCCGTCGGATATGTCCGCTGGTTAGTACGGCAAACCAGCGGACATATCTTCCCGCACATGCGTCGTATCCTGTGAATGGATCCGACGCATGCGCGCAGAAGTGTTTAGTTCCTGGTGCGGTGACGTAGCGGTGACGTGGCGGCGTCAACGTCACCGCCGCGTCACCACGCTGTCTGCCGGCGGGGATTTTGATCCGATGGTGTGTACACGCCATCGGACCGAAATCCGATGAGACATGTCCGCTCTAAACTGTCCGTCGGACAAGTTTGAGCGGACATATCTCATCGTGTGTACGAGGCCTTAGGGAACTGATTCTTGCAAGAGTAGTCAATTTTTCAGCATGTTTAGAGACACATTTTAAGTGAATTTAAAAATAATTTATGGAAAGGAATTGTCTGCAATTTAGCATTTTTGTGCTATTACCTTGCATTTTTTCATGGTGGTGACAGGGTTACTTTGTGAATATTGGTGCAATTTTTATTTTTTATTTTTTTACTGATACACAAAAGTATCCTCTGGGTTTTAAATAATATTTGCAAATATACTATTGAATATGTAGAGGTGGAACCAATAACTTTTTCAGAGGTGGCAATACCTTTCACAAGTGTAGAGAGATGACAGTACTATAATGATCACACTACTAACCAGCATTATGAGCCTCCAGTTGAGATGCCGAGTTCACAGTAACCTTGCAGGTGGCACAGTATAGGTGCTCTCTATTCTTTCTTTCTTTCTCACTGTCCTGAGTGGAAACACCATTTTCTTCAGAGGCCTTCTCTGGACTATATGGTTCCTCTGGAGCCAGGGACCCGGTCTCCATTAACTCAGCACTGCTGTCTAAGGTCTCTGGAGAGGCACATTCCTCCTCCTGATCAATGGTCTGAGGTTCAGGTGTTGGACTGTGGTGGCTTGGCTCCGTGTCCAGTTCGCTAAGCCTGGTAATTTCAGCCTGTGCTTCTGTTGCTACAAGAAAACAAAAAGAGGCACACAATTACAAACTAAAAGCACTATAGTATGGTATATATATTAGAAGCATACCATGAATACTTCCATAAGTCTCCAAAAGATCTTGTTTGTAGCAATCTAAAAGAAAATACCTGTAATTTCTATATTTCCTGGCAATAATGACAAACTAATATGAAAAAAAAAAGAAAACATGCATGGGTTGCAAATCATCACAACGTGATAAACTTTTTTTCAGAGAAATGCATTTCTTTTAATACATTGGATATATACCATAATTGTAGAAAGAAGATGTGAGTAAAAATAGGATTTTTGTACTCACAATAAAATCCCTTTCTCTGAAGTTCATTGGCGGACATAGCACTTTAATCTTGACCTTAGGGTTATATCGCCACCTTCAGGAGAGGACTAGGCAGAACATGTTAAAAACAGGGGGCGGTCCTACTGGCTATAACCCCTCACACTGCATCCAGCAGCTCTGTTCGTAAAAAAGTGGTACAAACATAAGAAAAAGAGGGGTGGGTGCTGTGTCCGTCAAAGAACTTTAGAGAAAAGGATTTTGCGGTGAGTACAAAAATCCTACTTTCTCTTTCGTTCATTGACGGACACAGCACTTTAGTCTTGACCTTAGGGATGTCCCCAAGCAGTGTAAAATAAACTAGGGTTGGGAACAGCAGGCAAACAACCTCCACCCAAAACAACCAGAGCTCCTCAACGCAGGAGTTGCAACCTTAAACAGCCGCCTACAAAGCCTTGTGGCCGAAGCATGCATCCACAGTTGCAGTCATCAACCTTGTAAAATATTGTGAACGTGTGAACAGACGACCAAGTCGCCACCTTACACACCTTGGAAACGGACGCCTGATGTCGGAAAGCCCAGGAGGCACCATTTGCCCTGCTCGAATGTGCCATGACAGGAAATGGAGGTGCCTGCCCTTTTTGGGCGTAAGCCTGAATCCTAATCGGTCTGATCCACCAAGAAATGGTGGCCGACGAGACGGCCAGGCCCTTCTTTGGACCAACCACTGGCATAAACAGTGAGCCTGACCTCCGAAATGGAGCCGTAGCAGACAGATACACGCACAGAGCCCGGACCACATCCAAGGAATGCAAAGCAGCCTTATTTGGATGCGATGGCCGAGGACATAAGGATGGAAGTACATGTCCTCATTAAGACGAAAGGCTGAAACAACCTGAATAAACTAAGGCTGCGGCCGTAGTACCGCCTTATCCTTGTGGAGGATCAAGTGGGAAGACTTGCAAGACAAGGCTGTCAACTCAGAAACCCTCCTGGCATATATAATAGCCACCAGAAAGGCTACTTTCTGTGAAAGTGTCAATAGAGGGGTCTCCATAATATTTTCAAAAGGCGGTTTCTAAAGTACAGAGAGCACCAGATTTAAATCCCACAGAGGCAGTCATGGGCGAACCAGAGGGGCCACATGTCGACCCCCTGCACAAACATACTTACCAATGAATGAGTCGCCAAAGGACGCTGAAAAAAGGCAGCCAAGGCTGATATCCGCCCCTTAATGGTGCTTAGGAAGAGTTTCTGATCCACTCCTCGCTGCAAAAACAGCAGGATCCTGGAAACCGAATAAGTGCGCGGACACCACCCCAACTTTTCACACATAGGGATGTAGGCCTTCCATGCACGATGATAAATCTTCCGAGAGGATGACTTTCGCATCCTCAGCATAGTAGAGATAACTGAGTCTGACAGACCTTGGTCTCTTAGCACCTGACTCTCAACAGCCATGCCGTTAAAGCCAGCGACTAAAGCAGGATGAAGTATAGGACCTTGCGAGAGAAGGTCCTCTCGCAACGGCAGATGCCAAGGACATCCGCCACCAGTCCTACCAAGTCGGCGTACCAGGGACGCAGAGGCCAATCTGGGGCAATTAGAATCACTGGAATCGCTTCAGTCTCAACTCAGTGAAGCAGACAAAGGAGAAGGCATAAATGAACCGATAATGCCCCCATGGAGCCACCAACGCGTCTGTCATGTCCACCCAGGGATTCTTGGACCTGGCCGCCAACCTCTGTTACTTTTCGATTAAGCAGAGAAGCCAGGAGACCCACATTTGGCGTGCCCCATCTCAGACAAAGTAGCCGTAATACATCCGGATGAAGCGACCATTCCCCTTGGTCTGGCATTTTACGATCTAAGCAGTCCGCCTGCCCGTTTTCGATACCCAGAATGTACACGGCCGAGAGAGCCAGCATGTGCCGCTCTGCCCACTGCAGGATGTGAGCGACCTCAAATGCTACAGATGAGCTACTTGTTCCTCCTTGCTGGTTGACATATGCCACTGCCGTGGTGTTGTCCCACTGGATCCTGACTGGGCGGCCCTGATCGCCCGAAGTTCCAGCCCATTGATCGGCAGGTGGTATTTTTTCTGCGTCCATCGACCCGGTGTCGACTGTACACCCCAAACTCCCCCCCAACTGGTCAGGCTGGCATCTGTCGTGATCACCATCCAGTGAAAAGAAAGAAATGACTTCCCGGCCTGAAGGGCCTGGAGACCTCTGCCACCAGATCAGGGATTCCCTGACTAGGCGGCTCACCCGCATCTGACAATCCAGAGATAATGGAGATTTGTGGACTTGAGCATATGGCACCGCTTCAAAGGAGGCTACAATGAGACCCAGGACTCGCATGCAAAAGTGCAGCAACGACCACCTGCCAGGCCAAAGGGAAGAGCTACAAATTGGTAGTGCTCATTCCCGACCGCAAACCGCAGAAACTTCTGATGCCTGACGCATATGGGAACATGCAAGTATGCGTCTTTGATGTCCAAGGACGCCAGAAAATCCCCCGGATGGAGTGCAGCGACCACAGAGCAAACTAATTCCATCCTGAACCTTAGTACTTTTACAAAGGTGTGGAGAGCCTTGAAATCCAGGATTGGATGAACCCCTTCCTTCTTTGGGACTACAAACAAATTGGAGTAGAATCCCTGAAACCTTTCCGGCAATGGCACAGATACTATCACCCCGCGCATCAGCAGGTCGTGCTCTGCCCCAAACAGGGCATCCCGACGAGCCGGAAGAGGATGAAGGTTTAAGGGAAAAAATCTATTTGTTGCACAAAAAAGAAACTACACTACACTATTGGGGAAAGGCCTCCAATAGTGTAGAGGTCAAAGCATAGGGAAGGTTCATTGAATAAGAAAAACCTGCTCTCACATTTAAAATCAACAGTAAAAGCAATATGTAAACAAAACAGCGGCGTGTCAACGCCTGCCTACGTCACTCCAGGTGTACGCCGTCCACTCCCTATGTGTTACGACACCGTCATGTGTCTTCAACTGGGGACACGTGACGGTGTCGTAATGCGTAGGGAGTGGACGGCGTACACCTGGAGAGACGTAGGCAGGCATTGACACACCGCTGTTTTGTTTACATATTGCTTTTACTGTTTTTAAATGTGAGAGCAGATTTTTCTTATTCAATAAACCTTCCCTGTGCTTTTACCACTACACTATTGGAGGCCTCTCTCTCTTTTA
This sequence comes from Rana kukunoris, assembly GCA_029574335.1. Taxonomy (NCBI): domain Eukaryota; kingdom Metazoa; phylum Chordata; class Amphibia; order Anura; family Ranidae; genus Rana; species Rana kukunoris. The sequence goes on from CM056060.1 coordinate 76,131,344, forward strand.
TCTCTCCCACCCCTCCGAGACTTCTGGCTTTATAGGTCCTGAGTGGTTACCAGTGGAGAGACAGGAGATACCACATAGGAGACACCCCATAGAAGTAAGTGGAAGTAGGAGAGAAGATTGGTCGGTGATTGAGGAGGCAGATGACAGGACAGGACCCTCTTATAGGCATTCCCTATTCCATACTGAGGTGAGAGTTCTGAGAGCCCTGTTACGGATACCTTCTCATCATCCCTATCCTCTGAGTGGATTTTAGCTTTTACATTTTCAGTATATCTTCAGTTTGCCAGCCCAGCATTGCACTGCTGCACACGGGACTTTTCTCTGGATCATACCCCTATATACAATGCCTTGCGAAAGTATTCGGCCCCCTTGAACTTTGTGACCTTTTGCCACATTTCAGGCTCCAAACATAAAGACATAAAACTGTAATTTTTTTGTGAAGAATCAACAACAAGTGGGACACAATCATGAAGTGGAACGAAATTTATTGGATAATTCAAACTTTTGTAACAAATAAAAAACTGAAAAATTGGACGTGCAAAATTATTCAGCCCCTTTACTTTCAGTGCAGCAAACTCTCTCCAGAAGTTCAGTGAGGATCTCTGAATGATCCAATGTTGACCTAAATGACTAGTGATGATAAATAGAATCCACCTGTGTGTAATCAAGCCTCCGTATAAATGCACCTGCACTGTGATAGTTTCAGAGGTCCGTTTAAAGTGCAGAGAGCATTATGAAGAACAAGGAACACACCAGGCAGGTCCGAGATACTGTTGTGGAGAAGTTTAAAGCTGGATTTGGATACAACAAGAATTCCCAAGCTTTAAACATCCCAAGGAGCACTGTGCAAGCGATAATATTGAAATGGAAGGAGTATCAGACCACTGCAAATCTACATAGACCTGGCTGTCCCTCTAAACGTTCAGCTCATACAAGGAGAAGACTGATCAGAGATGCAGCCAAGAGGCCCATGATCACTCTGGATGAACTGCAGAGATCTACAGCTGAGGTGGGAGACTCTGTCCATAGGACAACAATCAGTCGTATACTGCACAAATCTGGCCTTTATGGAAGAGTGGCAAGAAGAAAGACATTTCTTAAATATATCCATAAAAAGTGTAGTTTAAAGTTTGCCACAAGCCACCTGGGTGACACACCAAACATGTGGAAGAAGGTGCTCTGGTCAGATGAAACCAAAATCAAACTTGTTGGCAACAATGCAAAACTTTATGTTTGGCGTAAAAGCAACACAGCTCATCACCCTGAACACACCATCCCCACGGTCAAACATGGTGGTGGCAGCATCATGGTTTGAGCCTGCTTTTCTTCTGCAGGGACAGAGAAGATGGTTAAAATTGATGGGAAGATGGATGGATCCAAATACAGGACCATTCTGGAAGAAAACCTTATGGAGTCTGCAAAAGACCTGAGACAACAAGACAATGATCCAAAACATAAAGCAAAATCTACAATGGAATGGTTCACAAATAAACATATCCAGGTGTTAGAATGGCCAAGTCAAAGTCCAGACTTGAATCCAATTGAGAATCTGTGGAAAGAACTGAAAACTGCTGTTCACAAACGCTCTCCATCCAACCTCACTGAGCTCGAGCTGTTTTGCAAGGAGAAATGGGCAAAAATGTCAGTCTCTCGATGTGCAAAACTGATAGAGACATACCTCAAGCGACTTACAGCTGTAATCGCAGCAAAAGGTGGCGCTACAAAGCTGAATAATTTTGCATGCCCAATTTTTCAGTTTTTTATTTGTTAAAAAAGTTTGAAATATCCAATAAATTTCGTTCCACTTCATGATTGTGTCCCACTTGTTGTTGATTCTTCACAAAAAAATTACAGTTTTATATCTTTATGTTTGAAGCCTGAAATGTGGCAAAAGGTCACAAAGTTCAAGGGGGCCGAATACTTTTGCAAGGCACTGTATACACACATATATTTTCACTTTTTAACTATTTACTATTATTTACCACTTATTGTTTTTATATCACTTTATCTTTTGGTAGTGTTAGTGTTTGCGCATCCCCCCTTTCTTTATCATTTGTCCCACCTGTGTATAGTAAACACTCTAGGTTTGCTGCATTCACCTTTGTTTTTTGGACACATCATTTACACATAGTAGCGCATAAGCTACCCCACATTATTTTAGACCTTCAAGCTGTCACAGATTTGTTCGCAGGCTTGTTTGGCTTGCAAAACCAGGGACGCTTTTGTCCCTCAGCGTGCACCTTGTTGCCCTTGGAGCGCTTACCTGCACGCCCGGGCGGATGAAAAAAAACCGATTCTGAGCGGAAAAGGAGGGCCCTGGTCTATGGTGTGGCCTTACCTTTCCTGGATTGTGGGAGCAGCATGCTCTTACCCTCAGTAATATTCTTAATAATGTCATCCAGTGATGCGCCAAATAGCCTCTCTCCCTGGAAGGGCAAATCCGCCAGATGTCTGGTCCGCGGACCAGCATTTCAGCCAAATCAGGTGCCGTAGAACTGCAGCACATACTGAGGCTCTAGAAAGCAAGGCAGTTGTATCTAAGGTCGCATCGCAGACATACTTAAGGCCATGCACCAACTGGTCTTCCAGTTCCACACAGACCAGGGAGCCTGTTGCTTTTTCAACTCATGGTGCAACAATTTTGCCCATTCAGCAAGCGTCTGTGACACTAGGGCCATGGCCAATACTGGCCATAATGCTAACCCCTTTACCATGAACATGGACCAGACCACCGCCTCTGCCCTACTGTCTGCAGGGTCCTTAAAAGCAGGGGTACCCTCCACCGGAATCAAGGTTATCTTATTCAACCTGGATACCAGGGGGTCCACAATCAGGGGAGATGTCCATTTTTTCAGGAAACTCTCTTTCCATTCTTTGTAGATAAACTTATCAAAATAAGTTAGGTAGGGAAACACCTTAGCCATGCAGGCCGGATTGTAAGATCCAAAAGGGACCGACACCTCTATAGATTCCCCAGCCGTATCATCCATTTTTAGGGTATCTCACACCGCTATGATAAGTGCTCCAACAAGCGCCTTTAACTGCACTAACCCGGACATGGAGTCATTCTCACTGTCCGATTGGTCCTGGTCTGCATCCTCTGACCCGTCAGAACAGGGGCCGTGTGCCACAGCCAGGCCTGAGTCTGAATTTAGAGCTTTTCCCAGAAGATGGTGGGGAGGAGGGGGCTTTTTACCCCCCTTGTGCCCGCACACCACTTCTACCCTGGCAACGAAAGACTTCCGGACCGCCGACAAAGCGTCCATAGCCACCGCAGGTGCAGTTTCCAGTGCAGTCGCTGTAGAGCTGAGGGGGACATGCAAAGAAAATTAAAAAAACAGCATTTTTGCTTGCACATGATTGGATGATAAAAATCAGCAGAGCTTCCCCTCAGACCTACAGCGACTGCACTTACAAGTGCACTTGTAGTGCAAAGTGGATTTTCCTTTCGTAAATAACCCCCAAAGTGTGATCTTCTCAAAGTAACATTACATTTATAAAGATTAAAAAAAAAATACGTACAGGTACTGTTAGTACTGAAGGACAAGAAGAGAGACAGAGTATGTTGAAGTGTCATATGATGGGAACCAAAGACAACCATGTAGTTAAAGGAAACCTGTCATGAGATAAACATGTACAAAATGGCAGGGATCAGTTGTGGCAGTACCAAAATCGGTAAGTCCCTATATGGCCTCTTGCACACTGCAGCTTGAAAAGCTCAGCACAGCATGTATTACTTATCTAGAATGTGTTGCTTATTCTTGAGTAAAAAAAAAAAAAAAAGAAGAAATATCTGCATTACCAATCTGTTTTTCGCACCGGACGCGCAATTGTGAGTAAATACGCGCATATGAGCATAAATATTAATTAATTTTCCCTAGGGATGTATAGTGTGCACAAATGCACATACACACGCATAAATACACACAAATGCGTGCAAACACATTTCTAAAATGACGTCTAAAATGCTCAAACATCAGTACTGTGTGCAAGAGGCCTATGGGATCCGAAATTTGGAGGCTCAGAGAGACTATGGGTGGGAAAGAGCCTTCAATTCTGATTACTGGGACTCTGTCCCTGAAACGGTTAACCCAGACGAAACAGCCAGTAGGTGACTGTGAGGTGGAGTGTGAGGCAGGACACATTTGGGAGACAGAGTGGTGGACTGCTGTGAATGAGAACATGCAAAGCAGCTGCTGACATAGCTTTTGAACCCTGTTAAAGGACATGTTTTACAGGTGGTGAGCTTAAAGTTTGATGTTTTCACTGTCATATATCTATCTATCACTATCGTAAGACCTCATCTGGAATAGTAAGACCTCATCTGGAATACTTTGGGCACTGGTTTTTAAAAAGGATATTGGGAAACTGGAGAAAGTGCAGATAAGGGCAACCAAACTGATAAGAGGCATGGAGAGCTATGAAAAAAAAGATTAGAGGAACTGAATTTATTCACTCTTGAGAAGAGGGGATTAATGGGGGATATGATAAACATGTACAAATATATAAGAGGTCCATATAGTGAACTTGGTGTTGAGTTATTCACTTTACGGCCAACACAAAGGACAAGGGTGCACTCTTTACAAAACTAGAGCTCCTGATGGATGTTCATTTGGCAGTGAACTAAAAGACTACATACATACTCAGAGGCAATTAATTACTGGGAATCTGGTGAGTGCAATTCCTAAAGGGTGATTGAATAACTTGGTGTGTTGAAGGTTAAAAGACAAAGCACCTGATGTGTCTCACATGAACTGTCAATTTTTTTTTTACTTCACTTTGAAATGTTCACATTAATATGGTAGTTGATTTACTAGATTAGGACCTAAGTGCCAGATAAGTGACCCTGTTTTACGTCTTCTGTTATATTTCCCACTATGTCAGGACAGAAACCAAGGTCCATTTATGTTAGGGAACATCTTAGGCCACGTACACACGATCAAACATATCTGCTGAAACTGGTCCGCAGACCAGTTTCAGCGGACATATCCGATCGTCTGTACGGGCTAGCAGACAGTTTTCAGCAGACAAAAGTTTTAAAGCATGCTTTAAAACTTGTCTGCTGGAAAGCCTTCTGTCGGATATGTGCGCTGGTTAGTACGCCTAACCAGCAGACCGAAATCTCCCGCATGCGTCGAATGGATTGCGTGGAAGTATTTTACTTCCTGGTTCGGTGACGTGGCGGCGTCAACGTCACCGCGCTGTCTGTCCGCGGAGATTTTGGTTTAATTGTGTGTACACAGATCAAACCAAAACATCCCAGGAGACATGTTCAATGAAAACGGTTCGTTGGACCGTTTTCATCGGATATATCTCCTCGTGTGTACGCGGCCTTACTTTACATCAATTTGCAGACTGGAGGCTCTACCATATACTGTACAATTTGTGAATAGCAGCCAGAGGCCAGTAAACATGGCTTTGCCGTCTCTCGGTCCTATTCAGCAGTAACATTCACGGCCTGTGTTAGCTCAAAATTAAAATTTGTGTAATTTTCTCCCAGCGTTTTCTGTGCCTGTGAGGACAAAAGGGAGTAGTTCCCTGCTGGGACAATCAAGCAATTATCTTCAACACCAAGTTCAAAAGCAATTAACAAATGCTTCTCCAGGCTTATCTCTATCCTCCGACATGGGACATGTTAACATCCATGACGGACATCAAAGAGGATTCTCTTCCTTGTATTACTGTTCAGTTTGATTCTTTAGGCTGGTTGAAGGAGACTGAGGGAAAATCAGGTTATGTAAGACCTAGAGACTGGCTGTAACCATTTCAGTCTGTTTTAAGGACATTTTATTTAAATCTTTAGTACTTTATTCTTTAAAAAAAAATCTCAAAATGAAATGCAATATAAATGATTCATTGCAAAACAAAATAAAAAAATAAATCCCTGAAACGAATAGTTACATCCACAGGTATGCTCTTTTTGGATGCTGCAATGCTTTGTGTAAACTATGGATTGTACTGTGTACAGTTAAACATTTTGAAAGCTCTTTTTAAGATCCCCAGCCTCTAATCATATTACCTGGAACCTTTAAAGAAGAGAAGTAGGAAAAATGACAGCTGTGCTGTTACTAGGTCACACTATCAAACATTATTATATACACTATGCCTCCTCTGTTAACAGATTTATTATTAAACTGAACTAATAATCTGTCTATTCCAAGCCCTGGAAGAACAGCAAACTGAAAAATATAATCCACTTTAATACACTAATGATAATAACTGCCCAAAGATGCAAGCAACTGTCAGATCCATCCATTAGTAGGAGTTACTATAAAGAGTAACTATAAAGAAAAGGTAATTTGACCAGTGGCAGCCCATCAATTAAGGGTGCATGGGAGCCATCCACCTATCCATGCGTCCACCCCCCTGATCTACATACAGGGTTCCAGTCCATGGATTCCAATGGGGGGGGGGGGTTAAGTACGTGATTAGAGCCAGAGGCTCTAGGGGTGCTGTGCTTACAAATGATCAGAAGCTCTAATAGGCTTAAAAAAAAGGGTGGGCTCGGGGGACAGAGCATTGCTCTCTGAGCCCACCCAGTTGTGTGAGAATAGCAAATTAAAATTAGCTATTCTCACACAAATCCTTCTCCCGGCCAATCAGGAAGCTGGTCATGAGACCCATCCCCTGAAAGGACAGGTGATCCTATTGGACGCCTAGTGCCTAGGAGGAGGAGAACCATGATGGAGGAGAGGATACAGGAGCTGCTGCCTGCAGTCCTCCACCTAGATGGGGTAAGTGCCTGACCAACTGGCAGACAGCGAGTGAGTGGGCAAGCAAGGGGTGTGCTGCCGGCTGCCCGGGTCCCCCCCAAAAAAAACACCAGCTGTCACTGCATTTGACATTTTATTCGATTTTTGTACTTTATCACTGCTTGCTACGTATTGTTGTACACAATATTAAAGAGAAATTCCAGGTATGGATATTTTCACATAGTTATATTGGACCAGCTTGGATCATTGTAAGCATGTATTTGCCATACCTGTGAATTCCCTGTGGAAACTGGGGCTGTAGTAGACACTGCTACTACAGTTACATAGTTAGTCTGGTTGAAAAAAGACACAAGTCTGTCTAGTTCAACCAATAAAAAGTAGTTACTAGTTACCAGGTCTTGTGTTGAGTGGCTGCTCTGCTGCTTTGTGAATACAAGAGTTTGCCACTTGACTCAGGCGCCATTTAGAAAACACTTTGCATTTTCTCAATGGATGCCAAGCATCCTCTTAATGAATGAGGTGGGGAGGCAAGGTGGTAACATTTCAATGTTCACTTCATCCAGTCAGAGAGTGCTTTGCATTCATTGAGAGAATGCAAAGCTTTTTCTGAATGGCACCTGCACTGAGCGAATGACCTCCTGTGTTCTTTGAGCAGCCAAAATAGCAGTACCCACTAGAGTGATTTCCGGCTTCTATGGGATTCCAATATATGCATAATTACATTGGGCCAAGCTGGAATAGTCACCTGCTAGCACTGACACCTTCTCTCTCCCTTCTTTGGGGTGCTGGGTCTATCCTTGTTGACTGGCCAGGAAATGCACATGCAAACAGGCTTTCCATTATTCCAGTGCCAATGTGTGACTGCCAGCACAACTCTGTGTACATTCCAAAGAACACTATAATATGTTCAGGCAGGTTGGCAAATGATCATCTGTTTACAACAGTATGTTACGTAGCGTTAGTCTGTATAACGCACTTGCACTGGTGTTTGTTGTGTAGAGGCAGCGCAAAGCATTGTTACAATGCATGACAGTATCTACTTTTTCCTTTTTTGTTCTTTATTGAAATATCATTAAATAACACTTCATTCAGCTCTATGCCCAACATCAAAAAGAAAATGAATGTGAAATGCTGCAGTGCATTGACATGCTTTTTTATGCTGCTGCTGTGATGCCTAAAAATGCAAACCTGCTGGATTTTTATGCAACGCACACCAAAATACATGTATGGTGTGAACAGGCTACATAGGGAAGAATTGTTTTTTTAGCATCAATCCGATCCAGGTCAACACAGCTCAACACACATCGTGTGAATAAGCCCTTAATAGTTTCAAATCTTGTTCTTTTATTTTTCTATTGACTAATAGAGTTGAGCGGACACCTGGATGTTCGGGTTTGACGGGTTCGGCCGAACTTGACCCGAACTTGACCCCGAACCCGAACCCCATTGAAGTCAATGGGGACCCAAACTTTTCAGTACTAAAATGTCTCTAAAAAACGAATGGAAAGGGCTAGAGGGCTGCAAATGGCAGCAGAATATTGGGAAGAGCATGGCAAGTACTCTGCAAACAAATGTGGATACGGAAATAACTTAAAATAACATAAAAAAATAATAATAATAATCTTCACCTATGAGGACGAGGTCCATATGGAGTAGGAGGTTGAGGTGGAGGTGGCAGTGTAGGTGGAAGCGGCGGTGGAGGAAACACTGCAAACACTGCAAAATATATGTTTTTGCCCTAAATGGGTGTTTTTTGCCTTTCATGTGTTATCTTTTATCTGCCAAACAGAAGTGTATAATGGGGGTAGTGGCACTAAAACCACAAGCCAAGCATTTGTCTCACAGCTGTGGTGTGGCCCTATTCTCTTTAATGGTGGAGCTTGACAGGTGGTGCTGCCTGTCAACTTAGTATGTTGCATTACATTTTGCAGTGGCTGCGACGTGAAGGATTGCACCCAATGCAAGTGAATAGCCTCCTCTGTCTGTTCTTTAGTCTTTAGGTGGTTGGCCAGTGGAGGTGATAAAACTGCATTTCAGCCACTTGTTTTTGATGTCCTCCGACCTCCTGTGTGAAAGAGGTCTTGGAGTCGACAGAGGTACAAAGGCAAGCAGGTAGATAAAAGGGGCATTTGGTGCAGTAGGATACACTGTATGTATGCAGGAGGCTGTAAGCTGAAATGTAATCACTGAATGTCTCACAATAAACCACTTAAAGCAGTTTACAGGAGTTTACAGCAGGAAAACAATGTCTACAAGGCTCTCTGCCCAGCTATGGCCATTTCTTCCCACCAGGAATGATGGCTATTGCCTAGTACACACGACCAGTTTTCCCGTCGGGAAAACTGCCATGACAGCTTTTGGCCAGGAAAACTGGCCGTGTGTATGCTCCATGGCAGTTTTCCCGACAGCAAAACCGCTGGGAATCCCGGCGGGAAAAATGAGAACATGTCTTCTTTTCTCTTGCCGGGATTCCCGGCGGTTTTTAAGCCGGCAATTTTTCTATGGGTAAAGCCTGTGGTGGAGCATACACACGGCCGGGTTTCCTGACCAAAGCTCTCATGGCAGTTTTCCTGCCCGGAAAACCGGCTGTGTGTAGAGGGAAAAAAGCTACCGACCAGGTTCTCGGTTTTTCCTCTGGCGGGAAAAATCGATCGTGTGTACAGGGCATAAGAGCTATTTACCCATCCCCAATTCGATTGAATTGCATAACCCACCAAGATGTTTCTCCTTACAGTCAAGGAATGTTTAAATATGACATTGTACTTGGTCAAAACAAATTTGTACTTGTTTAAAATAAAATGAATGCATTTCTTCATCTGCGTACCTAATTTTGTCCTTAACCACTTCAAAAGACGTCTGCAGCGCGGACCTGAAGTGCCGGGATCACGTCTTTGGACGTCAAGTTGTGTGCATTACCCGCGCGCGGCACTGGGTGGCGCGCAGCGGGTAAACACTGTCCCGGCGCATCGCTGAAGAGCCGATGCGTGTACCTGGCGGCCGCGATGTCCACACAGAGTAAACACAGAGCTCCACGTCCTGTCAGAGAGAGGAGCATCAGTCACCTCCCCCAGTCACCCCCCTCCCTCCACACAGTTAGAACACACCCAGGATAAACATTTAACCCCTTCCCCACCCCCTAGTGTTAACCCCTTCCCTGCCAGTCACATTTATACAGTAATTAGTGCATTTTATAGCACTGATCGCTGTATAAATGTAAATGGTCCCAAATTTGTGTCAAAAGTGTCCGATATGTCCGCCGCAATATCGCAGTCCCAATAAAAATCGCAGATCGCCACCATTCCTAGTAAAAAAATAAAATAAATAAAAATAAATAATTCTGTTCCCCATTTTGTAGGCGCTATAACTTTTGCGCAAACCAGTCGCTTATTGCGATTTTTTTTGTTTTTTACAAAAATATGTCGAAAAATACATACCGGCCTTAACTGAGAAATTTTTTTTTTTTTTTTTTTTTTTAAATTGGGATATTTATTATAGCAACAAGTAAAAAATATATATATTTTTTTAAATTGTCGGTCTTTTTTTGTTTATAGCGCAAAAAATAAACACCGCAGAGGTGATCAAATACCACCAAAATAAAGCTCTATTTGTGGGGAAAAAAGGACGTTAATTTTGTTTGGGAGCAATGTCGTGCGGCCGCGCAAATGTCAGTTAAAGCGACGCAGTGCCGGAAGCTGAAATTTCGCCTGGGCACAAAAGGGGGTTTATGTGCCCAATAAGCAAGTGGTTAAAAAGCAGCAACACAGTCACCAATATAAAGCCTCATACACATGGTTCGATTGTTGTACGACCGAACAACTGATTTTTGTCAAAAGCTCGTGTGCAGAATTTTGTCTAGCAAACTATCTGTAAAGTAGTGTTTGACAAACATGAACGTAGTGACGTATTATGAGAGTATAAATAGGAAGTTAATTTCTTATTTGGATGGCAGATAGCATCTCTAATTTAATTTCTGTTGTTTTTTTTTCTGCACAGTAAAAAAAATTGTGTAGAATAATACTTGGCTATGTGATTTTCTTCAAATGACAGTTTGGGAGTAGGCAGTTACATTAATAACAAAACAATGGAAATTAACAAGGGACACCAACATAGTTGTATCTTTGATCTTAAAAACTCAGGGATAATGGTGTTATGGTAAAAAAAAAAAAAAAACAACAACCATAATATTAATATAATTTATATCACTACAAAACAAATGTCTTTTATAATACGTTTGGCATAACTGCATCAGTATCACCAGCAAAGCAGCTTCATTATAATCCCATTAACCACCTCAATACAGGGCAGTTTCACCCCCTTCTTGCCCAAGCCATTTTTCTGTCACAATTTGAATGACAATTGCGCGGTCATGCAACACTTTACCCAAATGAAATCCTAATAATTTTTCACCACAAATAGAGCTTTCTTTTGGTGGTATTTGAGCACCTCTGCGGTTTTTATTTTTTCCGCTATAAACAAAAGAAGAGCAACAATTTTGAAAAAAAAAACAATATTTTTTTACTTTTTGCTATAATAAATATCCCCAAAAATATATATAAAACAATTTTTTTCCTCAGTTTTGGCCGATACGTATTCTTCTACATATTTTTGGTAAAAAATTGCAATAAGCGTATATTGATTGGTTTGCGTAAGAGTTATAGCGGCTACAAAATAGGGGATAGATTTAAAGCATTTTTTTTTTTTACTAGTAATGGCGGCGATCAGTGATTTTTATCATGACTGCGATATTGACACTTTTGACACTATTTTGGGACCATTCACATTAATACAGCGAACAGTGCTATAAATATGCACTACTTACTGTGTAAATGTGACTGGCAGGGAAGGGGTTAACCACTAGGGGGCGATCAAGGGGTTAAATGTGTACCCTAGTGAGTGATCCTAACTGTCGGGGGAGGGGACTGACTGGGGGAGGTGACTGATCGGTGTCCCTATGTACAAGGGACACAGCATCAGTCTCCTCTCCCTGACACCTCCTTTACACACAGAGATTCACGGTCCTGCTCAGTTACAGTGCAATCGCGGGTGCCTGGTGGATATTGCGGCCGCCGGGCATGCGCAACAGGTCCCCAGTAACGCAGTGCATGCCCCCCTAGTGGCTCGGCAAGGATGTCATATGATGTCCTCCCATAACTAAAGCATTATCGTGCCGCCATCAATTGACGGTGGGCGGTAGTAAAGTGGTTAAACAGGATGAGAATGTGCACTGCTTTTTGACATTTCATAATTTACTGCGTCACAAATGTTAATTCTAGATTACGAACAGCAGTTTCCAAGACCGAAATCTTCCCGGTCGTTCCTTGATTCCGAGCATGCGCGATTGTACTTTCGACTTTTGTGTGACGATTTCTGTGACCATCCGAAAATCAGAAGTTGAGTTCACATCCGACAAAAATTTTATAGCCTGCACATCCAGCTTTTGTCTGACGAAACAGTGAAATTGGCTGTCAAAAGCACCGTACCAACGATCCGAAAATTCACAGACCGCTCATCTTACAAATGTTCCAATCTGATTTTTGTATCGTGTGTACAGGCCTTTAGGGAGGAAAACAATGCTGCCCTTCTATTCCTTCTGTATTGAAATGTATTGTAATTGTACTGTCCCCCTTTATATTGTAAAGGGATGAGCAAACTGTTGTCGCTAAATAATAATAATTATAATAATAATAGAATCCCTAAAAGGTTAATGAAAGGTGATGACCTGAAAGGATCTTACTTTCACTCTGAGAGTCTGTGCTTCTTGTGGTGTCCACTGGGGGCGCTGATGCTCTTTCTCTAATTCCATTCTGCTTCTGCTTGTGTCGTGCGCTCTCCAAGGCTCTGAGCTTCCGTGCATGCTTGTGGCCTTTATAATGAGCTTCAGCCTGGTTCTGTAAGACACAAGATCACAGGGACATGAGGAGGATAAACATGTACAAACCCTAAGCACACTAGCTTCATTCAGAGAGCCCAAGATAAAGGTCAAATCTGCAACTATAGCAGCTATACAGTATAACAATCGAACATCTGGTTACATCTACATCAATGCTTTATAAGGTGGTGGAAATCATTGAAACCCGTTTTGAGAAAAAGTTTACAAACACAATTTCCTGGATTCTATAGGATTTCATGAAAAGGTCCTTTCAGAGGGTTCTGATCAGATATTCGTATTCGTTTTTCAGGTGGATCTGATCGGAAGCTCAATGATAATCTATGGGCTATCGTACATGCGTCCATTTACATCCAACTACCTACAAGTCCATCTAGGTCCAAAAAAAAAAGAAGGTATGCATCTTTTTCCAAAAAATGTTATGTTACTAAACAAGACATATTGGGCCAGATCCACAGAACTTTTACGGCTGCGTATCTCCAGATACGCCACTGTAATTTCAAATCTGCGCTGGCGTATCTTTACGCCGATTCTCAAAGGCAGATACGTCTAAAAAATAGGCTTCCTCCGCCGACGTAACTTGCCTACGCCAGTGTATAATTGTGTGCAATTATACGCTGGCCGCTAGGGGCGCTTCCGTCGTTTTACGCGTAAAATATGCAAATGAGCTAGATACGCCGATTCACGAACATACTTGCGGCCGGCGCATTTTTTTTACGTCGTTTGCGTAATCATATGTCCGGTGTAAAGTTACCCCTGCTATATAGAGGCGTACGCAATGTCAAGTATGGACGTCGGGACAGCGTCAAATTTTTAACGTTTTACGTCGATTGTGTAACTCGTCCGTGAATGGGGCTGGGCGTAAATTACGTTCACGTTGAAACCAATGAGTCTCAGCGGCATAATTTGGAGCATGTGCACTGGGATATGTTCACGCAAGTGCTTTGTGAATACGGCACTTGCCTTTCTAAGTTGCGGCGGGGTAGCGTAAAGAAGATACGCTACGCCCACACAAAGATAGGCCGATCTTTGTGGATCTGGCCCATTGGTGGTAAATGGGTGTAAACTGATGTATACCTGTTTACATTCACCTGCCCATATACCTAACACAGGTCAGCTTTCTGGCTGGAGACAAAATCTAAATGTACATAGATATCACAAAAGGGACATCAGTTCCGTTCTCTGTCAACGGAACAGCCGCTCAACTGAAAGGACGTTACGTCATAATAAGTAATGTCTTTATAAAATACACAACGCATATTTTAACATCTATATAACAAATAAACACTGGTGTACAGTTTCTAAATGTGTTTTGTTGTAATACATTTTATTATCCAATAACATACAACCTGACCTATTTTTTCAGTGCATGCCATCAGTTAGGTCATTGGTTTGAACTGGCACCATTGGAAGCAATGGCATCTTGCCCGACCTTGCACTGTGATTGCAAGTAAGAGGCTAAAAATACCTACGGTAGGTTTCCAGGTGTATTCCCATACACAGGAAGCCGCATTTGTGTATGATTGGCATTCACATGTTACAGCCATTCACTTGTATGGCAGGCTGTACACAGCACCTGCGTGTATGGGCATAAGTTCCCACATGCATGCGTCTTTAACCACTTGCTTACTGGGCACTTAAACCCCCCTCCTGCCCAGACCAATTTTCAGCTTTCAGCTTTTTTTAATCATTTTATTCACACACATAGAGTTTTCGTTTGGTGGTATTTAATCACCGCTGGGTTTTTTATTTTTGGCTAAACAAACCAAAAAAGATGGAAAAAAAAAAATCATGTTTCATATTTTGTTATAAAACTTTGCAAACAGGTCATTTGTCTCCTTCATTGATATGCGCTGATGAGGTGGCCCTGATGGGCACTGATAGGCTGCACCGATAGGCACAGATAATGCGGCACTGATAGGCACAGATGAGGTGGCAATAATGAGGACAGATAAGGTGGTACTGATGGCCACTGATAAGATGGCACCACAGATAGATGGCACTGATGGGCACTAATAGGTGGCACTGGTAGGTGACACTAATGGGCACTGGTAGGTGACAATGATGGGCAGCACTGTTGATGATGCACTGATTGGTGACATTGATAGGTGGCACTGTGGGCATTGATGGGTGGAATTGTGGGTACTGGTAGCGCTGGTAGGCACTGGTAGGCGGCACTGTTGTGCACTCGTAGGTTGCACACGTGGGCACAGATGAGCTGGCGGCAGCTCTCCTTGATCGGGACCAATGTCCCTCTGTCAGCCGCTGGTGATTTGCATTTTTTTTCTCCTCGCACATCATCGTGAGGAGAAAAAATAGCAGATTACCGGCTCTGTTTACATCACATGATCAGCTGTCGGGATGGACCCTTTACCCTTGACATCTATTGACGGTCTCCGGCCAAAGTAAGTCTGTTATTCGGCTATAGCGCGGATCTCAATCGGTTAAAGCAGAGCTTCACCAACAAGGGGAAGTTCCACTTGTCTGCATTCACTTTAAGTTTTGATAATTCTTTTTTTTTTTCGGATGGGGTAGCGGGTACCTGGTTTTGACAGGTACCCCCCCCCCCCCCATTAAGGTCAGATCGTTGTAGCGATCCAAGCAGATGTTCACCCCCCTCTTATGCAGTACAGAGATTATGTGATCATTTATAAAAAAGGGAAAAAAGGTATTTATAAGGTTTTTTTATTAAGTGTTACTAAACCCAGGAGGACCCTGCAGTCACTATATCTGGTCTCCCACAGTACACAGAACATGAAAATGCAATAGTTTTAGTAAACTTCTAAATACCTTTTCTCAACAGCAGTATATACAGTAGCAGTCATGTGGCTTCTATTAGTGTCTGGTTATAGGATCTAGGGGGTCCTAGCAGAAGACAGACTGAAAAATAGCATGCAGTGTCAAGCAGTGGCTACCAAAGCCAGCAGAATATTGACATGCATTAAAAAGGGAATTTACTCCAGAGATAAAATTATTATTCTAGCAGTTCAAAACAATTCTGGTTCAGCCGCATCTGGAGTATTCCGTCCAGTTCTGGTCACCAATCCTCAGAAGGGATGTGCCGGAGCTGGAGAGAGTCCATAGAAGGGCAACTAATTTAATATGGGTACTGGAGGATCTCAATTATGAGGAATGACTACAAGTGCTAAATGTAATCTCCCTGGAGAAGAGACGCCCAAGAGGAGATATGATAGCGTTATACAAATATCTCAACGGTGATCCCCGCATAAGTATCACATTTTATGAAACAGTCTCAGGGAGTGTAAGAGGTAACGGGGCCACACGATGAGCCTGGATAAGAAGCGGTTTAACCTTAAGCTGCTTTTGACTGCAGGTTTTCACTGTCTGGGTGGTAAGTACGTGGAACTCTCTTCCACAATTGGTGGTGTCAGCAGGAAGTATGGATAGTTTGTTAAAGACTCTTATAGGGGCATATGGCAAATTATGCGCAATTGTCTGTTAAAGAGACGCAGTGCCGAAACGCAAAAAATGGTAAGGGTTTACAATGACTGTAGCTCCGGGGGGTCCGAACTTTTTTGAAACAGGGCCAGATTTGATGAAGTGAACGTGCGTGAGGGCCGACCATGTTGCCTGACATTCTTTGAACCATTAAAATTCTGTGTCAGTGTGTTCGTCCAAGCACTAATACACTGCCCAAAAATAATTCTCCTACCTTTGTGGCTGTGTGTGGTGAATATATACAGTGCAGAAAATAAGTATTTGAACACCCTGCTATTTTGCAATTTCTCCTACTTTGAAATCATGGAGGGGTCTGAAATTGTTATAGTAGGTGCATGTCCACTGTGAGAGACATAATCAAAAAAATAATTCCAGAAATCACAATGTATGAATTTTTTAACTATTTATTTGTATGATACAGCTGCAAAGAAGTATTTGAACACCTGAGAAAATCAATGTTAATATTTGGTACAGTAGCCTTTGTTTGCAATTACAGAGGTCAAACGTTTCTTGCAGTTTTTCACCAGGTTTGAACACACTGGAGGAGGGATTTTGGCCCACTCCTCCACACAGATCTTCTCTAGATCAGTCAGGTTTCTGGGCTGTCGCTGAGAAACACAGAGTTTGAGCTCCCTCCAAAGATTCTCTATTGGGTTTAGGTCTGGAGACTGGCTAGGCCACGCCAGAACCTTGATATTCTTCTTACAGAGCCACTCCTTGGTTATCCTGGCTGTGTGCTTCGGGTCATTGTCATGTTGGAAGACCCAGCCTCGACCCATCTTCAAAGCTCTAACTGAGGGAAGGAGCTTTTTTCACCAAGCTGCTTGGCAATTTCCCCGTAGCCCTTTCCAGCCTTGTGGAGGTGTACAATTTTGTCTCTAGTGTCTTTGGACAGCTCTTTGGTCTTGGCCATGTTAGTAGTTGGATTCTTACTGATTGTATGGGGTGGACAGGTGTCTTTATGCAGCTAATGACCTCAAACAGGTGCATCTAATTTAGGATAATAAATGGAGTGGAGGTGGACATTTTAAAGGCAGACTAACAGGTCTTTGAGGGTCAGAGTTCAAATACTTCCTTGCAGCTGTATCATACAAATAAATAGTTAAAAATTCATAAATTGTGATTTCTGGAATTTTTTTTTTTGATTATGTCTCTCACAGTGGACATGCACCTACGATGACAATTTCAGACCCCTCCATGATTTCCAAGTGGGAGAACTTGCAAAATAGCAGGGTGTTCAAATACTTATTTTCTGCACTGTATATATATCTACTCTTTGCCCCCCAAGAAATCCCAGAGCTCCGCTCAGGGTAAGGATGAGGTCAGGTTGTAAAAAATAAATAAAAAATTCTCTTCTTTATCCCCTGAGAAATCTGGCCTTTATCTCTTCTGTGGCCCCCAAGCTCCACTCAGGGCAAGGATGAGCTATTATTATATTTTTATTATTATTATTAGATTAGATTAGAGAATATATATATATATATATATATATATTTTTTTTTTTTTAAACCAAACTCAAGCACAAAAGTGATAAAAGCAAATTGCAAGTGCGGGCCATATAAAACCAGACCGCAGGCCGCAAATGGCCCACGGGCCGGACTTTGGAATGCCTGCTGTAGCTGATATCTTACAGAAACTAAACAGATCCAGTAAAAGTTCCATCTAGTGGTTAATCTGAAAATATTTATTTTTAATAGATAAACACAAGTCTGTAAAAATGTCATAGACAAAAATAAATGTAGGTAGCACACATCTATGTCTTGCTACATTAGGCAATGAAGACCAATATAGCCTTTGGGCTTATTCCTGCAGCATTTGATACCCAGTTGTGTAATCAGGCTGTCTAGGACCTTCACAAGGGGTTCCCCCTCCACTAATATATTGTAACTCATCCATAATTTGTTTTGTGCTACCCAAAGCAACCGGATAGCTTCTAAAAGCCATTTCCATGTACAGAGAAAGCATGCTGACATCTAAATTATTGCCAAGGACTACGACTCTTTTTTTTTATTTATTTTTCAAAGCACAGTATAAATGTAGGATAAAAATGCTTCCAGAAATATTAAAGTGGGCAGACAAAATCAGATTTGGTTTCTTGCCACAAACCGGTCATGGATTTTTCTAACAGGCTTTCTAATCTCACCACGGCCCGGGTCACCCTATCCTGGAAGTAAGAATTGGTTGTCAGACAGGTGCTGTAACAAATACGGTTTCCCAAGATAAGATGGGGGTGCACCGTGCAAGACACAGAGATGTTGTAACATTCCTTACTACAGCAGAAAATAAACACACAGAGGAGGGTGATGGCGCTTCGTACATTCAGTCCTCTGCATGGGGGCTCCTTGCCGGCTGCTGATCTATTTGCATTCAGAGGACATTATTGTAGGCATAATGAGGTGCATACTGATGGCAAGCCTGCAAGATGCTGATAAGACTCAGCCACAATGAGAGACAGGAGGGGGAAAACCTCTGCTGAGCCGAGACTGACAATGCAGTACAGCAAGAGCAGACTGGCTGTCCTGTCCTCTGCAGCATGTCTCATTTAACCCCTTTTTAGCCCATGACACACACAAAAAAAACGGAATATGACCTTCCAAAGTTCCAAGTACGAGTAAAAAGTATATATATATATAACATGGAACATATTTGATCTTGTATCTTTTAGGTATGATCATAGACCCAGACTAATATTTTCCAAGCTATGACCAGTCTTGTACCACCATTAAAAATATTATTGTGTGTAAATATGACCAGTGTTGCTTTTTATTGCATTACAAAAATTCAATTGGCTTCATGGATCAATGGTCCATTAGCACTTGAGACTAGCATTATGGTTATTGGGTGGACTAATGTAAACCTTAGATTCTTCTACCTGTAGGGTTATGCGGCATTGCATCCCCCTTTAAGAATTTCCATCAAGTGCCATAGTACTTACATAGCTAAATGATGGCATAATGTTACCCCAATGGATTCTGCATCATTCACCCCCAAACAAATAATACAGGAATCATATAATTAAAGTGTAGGTGGTGGCGCCTACTGGTATGTGAACCAATGTGTTAGTGGGGTGCTGGTTACCAAAAGGTGCTGGTGTTTTAAACCAATAAATATGAGATAAATAAATTGATAAATAAATGTGTAATTAGCTATTAGAAGTCCATGTGGAAAACAGGAGAATTCCCTGGTGTGTGAACCATTGTAATGGTAACTGCTAGTTATCCTAAAAGTGCTAGTGCCTATTACCTAATAAATATAAAAATAAATAAAATACATAAATATAATGAATTAATTGGATTATAAAAAGTCCATATAAGAACATTTCTTATTTAAAGTCCATGCAAAAGTGCTGTGTGCTCCGTACAGAAACAATTCATATATCTTCAGTGAATCACTCTGTGCTCCCTTTCTCTGTGGTCTAATAGGTCCCACACTCACCATTATATTATAATACATCATATTTGACTATATAGATATCAGTATCATCATATTTCAAGCCATTGTAATACCCAGTACAAAACACTCAGGGATAGTGATGATGTGACATTGTTTAATATTTTTACCATTGCTAATATATTTGTATGCCTCTCTTAATATATATCATATTGTCCCATCTTATTTATGCATACGTTTATCTGGATATCTGTTATCGACTATCATGTATGTTTACATTGCGTCTGATCATATACCCAATGATAATCTGGTAGCAGTACAATCTAGGCTCCGGTCTGCAGAGACCTCACAAACATGGCGCCTGATGATAGAGCTCCTAGTGTTTGAGCTTCTGTCCTCAAAATCACCAATATGGCAGACGATCAGACGCAATGGAAGCCTAAACAACATAAATAGAGAAGTGCATGTGACCAACGGCACGCTCCAGATGACGTCAATACGACGAAACCGGTAGTGCGATCACACGTTTTGTTCACAACACTTCCATACAATGCTTGTATCAATCTTTCTAAATGTGAGTACCTGTTTTTATTTAATAAACTTTTGTTGAATACAAAAACGGTATCACGCTATTGGGCATTCTATTTCTCCTTCTCTGAGCGGATACTAAAAAGACCATACACTGGGGGACATTAAAAGATTTGCCAGAACGCTGCACAGAGCACATACTGTGGATGCCTGTTACCCCTGAAAGGGGAGCTGGATCTGGTGAGTGTGGGACCTATTAGACCACAGAGAAAGGGAGCACAGAGTGATTCACTGAAGATATATGATTTTTTTCTGTACGGAGCACACAGCACTTTTGCATGGACTTTAAATAAGAAATGTTCTTATATTGACTTTTTATAATCCAATTAATTTATCATATTTATGTATTTTATTTATTTTTATATTTATTTGGTAATAAGCACTAGCACTTTTAGGATAACTAGCATGTTACCATTACAATGGTTCACACACCAGGGAATTCTCCTGTTTTCCACATGGACTTCTAATAGCTAATTACACATTTATTTATCAATGTATTAATCTCATATTTATTGGTTTAAAACACCAGCACCTTTTGGTAACCAGCACCCCACTAACACATTGGTTCACATACCAGTAGGCACCACCACCTACACATTTAATTATATACCACTCATACTCCATTTAGGTGGAGCACACATGTAGGGGCAGCCACTGAGAAACTTTTTTCACAATTTTTTCATATATACAGGTCATTCTAAAAAAATTAGCATATTGTGATAAAGTTCATTATTTTCTGTAATGTACTGATAAACATTAGACTTTCATATATTTTAGATTCATTACACACAACTGAAGTAGTTCAAGCCTTTTTTTTGTTTTAATATTGATGATTTTGGCATACAGCTCATGAAAACCCAAAATTCCTATCTCAAAAAATTAGCATATCATGAAAAGGTTCTCTAAACAGGCTCTTAACCTAATCATCTGAATCAACTAATTACAGTAACTCTAAACACCTGCAAAAGATTCCTGAGACTTTTAAAAACTCCCAGCCTGGTTCATTACTCCAAACCGCAATCATGGGTAACACTGCCAACCTGACTGCTGTCCAGAAGGCCATCATTGACACCCTCAAGCAAGAGGGTAAGACACAGAAAGAAATTTCTGAACGAATAGGCTGTTCCCAGAGTGCTGTATCAAGGCACCTCAGTGGGAAGGAAATAGTGTGGCAGAAAACGCTGCACAACGAGAAGAGGTGACCGGACCCTGGGGAAGATTGTGGAGAAGGATCGATTCCAGACCTTGGGGGACCTGCGGAAGCAGTGGATTGAGTCTGGAGTAGAAACATCCAGAGCCACCGTGTACAGGCGTGTGCAGGAAATGGGCTACAGGTGCCGCATTCCTCAGGTCAAGCCATTTTTGAACCAGAAACAGCGGCAGAAGCGCCTGACCTGGGCTACAGAGAAGCAACACTGGACTGTTGCTCAGTGGTCCAAAGTACTTTTTTCGGATGAAAGCAAATTTTGCATGTCATTCGGTAATCAAGGTGCCAGAGTCTGGAGGAAGACTGGGGAGAGGGAAATGCCAAAATGCCTGAAGTCCAGTGTCAAGTACCCACAGTCAGTGATGGTCTGGGGTGCCATGTCAGCTGCTGGTGTTGGTCCACTGTGTTTTATCAAGGGCAGGGTGAATGCAGCTAGCTATCAGGAGATTTTGGAGCACGAATGCTTCCATCTGCTGAAAAGCTTTATGGAGATGAAGATTTAATTTTTCAGCACGACCTGGCACCTGCTCACAGTGCCAAAACCGCTGGTAAATGGTTTACTGACCATGGTATTACTGTGCTCAATTGGCCTGCCAACTTCCCTGACCTGAACCCCATAGAGAATCTGTGGGATATTGCGAAGAGAAAGTTGAGAGACGCAAGACCCAACACTCTGGATGAGCTTAAGGCCGCTACCGAAGCATCCTGGGCCTCCATAACACCTCAGTAGTGCCACAGGCTTATTGAATCCATGCCACACTGAGTCATTTCTGCAAAAGGATTCCTGACCAAGTATTGAGTGCATAACTGAACATAATTATTTGAAGGTTGAATTTTTTTTTTTTTTTAAACACTTTTCTTTTATTGGTCGGATGAAATACGCTAATTTTTTGAGATAGGAATTTGGGGTTTTCATGAGCTGTATGCCAAAATCATCAATATTAAAACAAAAAAAAGGCTTGAACTACTTCAGTTGTGTGTAATGAATCTAAAATACATGAAAGTCTAATGTTTATCAGTACATTACAGAAAATAATGAACTTTATCACAATATGCAAATTTTTTGAGAATGACCTGTGTATATATATATATTTTTTTTTTCCCATATCTTTCAGATTTTTTACCATCCCAGCACCAATTTTCTAGCATATATTTATATACTTTCCGTAGCGCGGATTCATTTTTTCCTTTAATACAGGAATCATGCCTGTTCACTATGGCCTTGTGGATAAGGATGGTGACACAAACTGCATGGAAATCTCATTGTTGGGGATTCCAAAACATAGGGAAACTTAGTCTGTCCTTCAACCCACAAGTGCCCAGCAACATAAAGCTTATATGAGCAAACCACAACGACTTCCAAATCCCCAGCAAAGATCCATAATCCATTCAGGACAGTAGACTTTTAAGACAGGCCATTTAAGCTATAGAAATGAACACATCAGATCCTGACATAATATGCACACACTTGTTCCATCCTACAGCTCACCATTTAGTGGAATAAGCATAGGGATGACAGCTTTGGGTCAGCCATCTTTGAAAACAAGTTAGAAAAGGCAGCTTCTATATCTGTATAGTGACACGTTCTAATGCAGCAGCTGTCAACATAGGAGTTGTAGGGAGCCTCAGTTGGGACCCCTGACGCCAAAAAAGAGCCACGTAGAATGTTTAGACTATGTAATGCTAGGAGAGGACTGTCAGAGATAGCAGATATAGATGAAAAGATAAGCCAAGACTTCAGACATACAGAGGTGTTGTTGGAGACTTGTCCTGTTGCAGAAGATAATCAGCGACTAAAGCTAGTAAAGATCACTGCTATTACCTCTTCACTGATTAATGCTCCCACTCCCTCTACTACCTGCTGGGTTGTGGGCAGACCCGCTTACAATGCAGGACTGCTGATTTTTACTACTAGACGGAACACCAAAGAGAAGCAGTTTTAGGGGACCTATAACACATGGAGAGTGATATAAAGCAAGGGATCTAGCGCAAAAACTATATAGTAACTACTAAAAAGAGCCAGTGATAAATGATAATCAATCACTAATAGTGAATATGTAAAGGAATAGATGAATCTGTGAAAGAGTGTCTAAAGGAAGATATATATATAACCATATATATATATATATATATATATATATATATATATATATATATATATATATATATATATAAATAGGTAGTGATAAGTGTCCAATAAATACTGCTGCTATAAAGTTGCCAGCATAAAGAACAGAACAAGGTAAAAGGTCCACTAAGAGAAGTTATATGGAGATGGCAATGGAGGGGTTAATCGCATCCATAAACAGGCCCCCAGAACTCTCACCTCAATGTAAAGTATCACTACCTATTTATATATATATGGTTATATATATCTTCTATTAGACACTCATTATTCACAGATTCATCTATTCCTTTACATATTCACTATTAGTGATTGATTATCATTTATCACTGGCACTTTTTCGTAGTTACTATATAGTTTTGCACTAGATCCCTTGCTTTATATCATTTATTTGTGTGTATTGTAAACACTAATAGGTTTGGCGGCACTTGCATTGTTTTTTAGTTTAGCATTTATTTACTCACAGTAGCGCGAAGGACACTTGATTTATAAACACATGGAGAGTGCTTTTAATGGCACCCTAGGCAAAAGCAAGCATTTAGAATGTGCGGGGGATCCTGCTACTGCCAATCCATCAGTATCTACTATCATTTAATTTAATAATTACACAGAGGAGTTTCTAGAGCTCCAAACTCCATGCAGTGCTTTAGTTTAAATGTGAACAGAAAGGCCAAAGCCAGAACAGATATGCCATTGCAAAAGTGATTTCCAAGTAATCCACAATTATGCGATCTAGTGGCACAGGATCGCTTTACCAACTATTATGGCTCAATTTATTACACGAGTAAACAAAGCAGAATTTAATGCTGGGCCCACCACACACACATCATTCAGGAGCACACTTTTTGTACAGAGATCCCCATTTTTTTCAGCATTGTAGTAGCTACACAAATGAAATGCATAATTCATCCCATATAGTTTTATGGAAGTGAGAGCGTATTTGTTTTGTCCTCGGTCTTACTTCCTGTCTGTTTGAGATAGGTAGCAGGGATTGGCCATTTAGCGGTGGAGAGAGATGCCATATATGATATAACTTATGTTGGAGTTCAGTGAACATATATACATGTATAGATGGTCACACCACACGAGTGTGAGATGCACTTTTAGATTTTTTTTGTAATAAATTTATATTGGTTTAATTTTGTTGCGTTATCTCTGGTAGGCACCATTAGAGTCCCATTTTTGGGATGGGGAATGGATTCATCCATCCATCTGGCGGATCAGATCAGTTGGATGGAAACAGACAGGGCATCCTTTTACATCCAAATGCCCATAGAGAAAACCAGAATTAGTGGACATGTCATCTACCTGCTCAGTGGGGATCAGCGGAGAAATTCCCCACTGAGCAAGCTAATCTGCTGGTGGACTCTGCTAGGAACTTCCGCTTTTTGGAATCCTCCCACGTCCGGCGCCTCCACCATCCCCCCGCTGTCTTTTGGGAGACACACAGGTCCCAGAAGACAGCAGGGACCAGTGAGATAGCACAGCGTGAGTCACGCATGCACAGTAGGAAACCAGGCTGTGAAGCCGCAAGGCTTCACTTCCTGATTCCCATACTGAAGATGGCGGCAGCATCCAAGGCACCCTGGACAGGTAAGTGTCTTTATTTTAGAAGTCAGCAGCTGCAGTATTTGTAACTGCTGACTTTAACCACTTGTCCACCGTCCGCCGTCATTTGACGGCGGGCGGAAGACTCCATTGTTTTGACAGGATGTCATATGACGTCCTGTCTTTTAAAGCCGCTAGGGGGCGCGCGTGTGCACCCGCGGCTTCGCTGGGATCACGATGCGCGTGCCCGGCGGCAACGATCGCCACCGGGCACCCGCGATTGCCCAGTAACTGAACAGGGACGTGGAGCTCTGTGTGTAAACACAGAGCTCCACGTCCTGTCAGGGAGAGAGGAGACTGATCTGTGTCCCTTGTACATAAGGACACAATCGGTCACCTCCACCAGTCACCCCCCTCCACCTACAGTTAGAACACAAACTAGGCTACACATTTAACCTCTTCCCCGCCCCCTAGTGGTTAAACCCTTCCCTGCCAGTCACATTTATACAGTTATCAGTGCATATTTATAGAACTGTTCACTGTATGAATGTGATTGGTCCCAAAAATGTTACAAAAGTGTCCGATGTGTCCGCTATAATGACGCAGTCCCAATAAAAAATCGCAGATCGCCGCCATTACTAGTAAAAAAAAATAATAATAATAAAAATGCCATAAAACTATCCCCTATTTTGTAAACCTTTTTTTTACCAAAAAACTGAGGAAATTTTTATTTTTTTATATATATTTTGGGGAATATTTATTACAGCAAAAAGTAAAAAATATTGCATTTTTTTTTCAAAATTGTCACTCTAGCTTTGTTTATAGCGCAAAAAATAAAAACCGCAGAGGTGATCAAATACCACCAAACGAAAGGTCTATTTGTGGGAAAAAAAGGACGCCAATTTTGTTTGGGAGCCATGGCACACGACCGCTCAATTGTCAGTTAAAGCGACGCAGTGCCGGAAGCTGAAATTTCGCCTGGGCAGGAAGGGGGTAAAACCTTCTGGGGCGGAAGTGGTTAAAAAAAAAAAACTCTGCTTTAAGCTGGTCATACACCAGTAGCATTTTGTTTAAAGATTTTTGTTTTCTAAAAGTTTGCTCAATTCTCCAACTGTTAGTGAGGTAAAATCTAAACTTGATTTGGACCATAATGACAAGGATATTCAAAAGAGTGGAATGATATTTTTTTAACATTCAAAATTCTAGCTGTAATTGGGGTTCTGGAAAATATTGCAATGAAACCTGTTTAATACATCTGGGACGCAATTTAAATAGCAGGTCTGAGTGAAATTTTAAGGACTTTCAAAGAAAATGAGCTGACTCAATGATGGCAATGGATAATGTTATGATTTCTGTACGAACATTTGAACTAAAATCTACATGACAGATACCATTGAAATATACCATTGAAATAAATAGCACAATATAATTTCAGAGTTTTGTTAAACTTTAAAATTCAGCATGTACATAATTTTTTTTTCAATCTACTGCACCAGCAAATGCCTAATAACAAGCTGGCAGTTTACCATAAAAATAAACAGGGACCACTTGTCCCTGTCACCGTGTACATACTGCTTCTGGAAGCTGATTCTTTTCTTACAGGCTTGTGTTACACAGAAAGCGTAACCACTATTATTACGCAGAGAAAATGTTGTTTAGCAGGGGGTAAACATGCTATAGGTTCCTATAAAGAAAATTACTGTGTGCACTAACTCCCATTTAACCTGACATTGCTCTAAAACAGTTCATCTGACATCAACCTATCACAAGCACAGGTAGGTGGCCATGTCCCCTTTAATGTGCAAAGGTCTGAGTGTGACTAGCAAACAAGTAAATGCTTTTACAATGAGCATATTCTTGTGACCAATACAATACAATGGTTTGCGATGGGTTATTTTTACAGTTAATTTTACCATCAGACGGATCCAAGCCACTACAGTAAAATCAAATCCGCAGTTTTTCAAATTGCCAAAAGTTGTCACCGTTTACAAACGCATTGTTAAAGCATATTAAACATTCAGACATGCCGTGGGACAGACATAAATCTATACTAAAAGAGTAAAGAAATGGGGTAGACTTAATGTGACAATGGGTCTTTGTTGCCTTCACTCCTTTTGGTTTATTTTTCTAATTATATTGTCAATATTGTTTACTTTTCGTTTACAAAATGTTTGTTCTCTTAAAGAAATGACCAGAAAGCTAGCATACTGTTTGGGATTATAGTTCTATCTGATTTTAACCTTCAAACCGGTTTTTGCCTCCTCCCAGCTATAGCAGTCGTTGAGAACAGAAGTAGATGCTGTGGGGAAGGAAAAAGACAGATCCCCTCTGCTGGAATGGACAGCCTACGGATACGTATCAAATCAAATGTTGATTGGGGACTGTAGGGAGCCAGGAATCATGCTGGGACTGAAGGGAAATGCTCCTGACCACAGCAATGAACACACAATGCTTATCTGATACCATAGAAGCATCTCAGATCTGTACTGTGCAAACAAATCCCTGAAAGCATCACTGAGGAGTTGTACGCATGGATGATTGCAAAGGGTAGGGTGTGTGGAGGAAGCCAATGAACTGCCTGAAATATTACTGTGCCCATATCCAGTGCTTTAAGTGGGCCAAAAGAGGTGCCGGTACTCTATTAGGCGCCGGTGCCCCCCCCCCCCCCCCCCCGGGGCAGAACGTTTTTTTTCGCCCCCCGGCGCTAGCGCATGACCACATACGCCCAATCACAGGGCGCCATGCCATCAAATGCAGCCACTGTGTCATCAATTGTCACCACTGTGCCATGCCATCAAACGCAGCCACTGTGTCATGCCATCAAATGCAGCCACTGTACCATCAATTGTCACCACTGTGCCATGCCAACAAACGCAACCACTGTGCCATCAATTGTCACCACTGTGCCATGCCAAACGCAACCACTGTGCCATGCCATCAAACACAACCACTGTGCCATGCCATCAAATGCAGCCACTGTGCCATCAATTGTCACCACTGTGCCATGCCAAACGCAACCACTGTGCCATGCCATCAAATGCAGCCACTGTGCCATCAATTGTCACCACTGTGCCATGCCAACAAACGCAACCACTGTGCCATGCCATCAAATGCAGTCACTGTACCATGCCATCAATTGTCACCACTGTGCCATCAATCGTCACCACTGTGCCATCAATCGTCACCACTGTGCCACCAATTGTCACCACTGTGCCACCAATTGTCACTGTCCAGACATCTATCCACCTCGGAGCTTTTATTATAACCTGCTGGGACTTGTAGTTCTCCAACTTCTCCTGGGGCTCATGGAGATTGGAGAACTACAAGTCCCAGCAGGTTATACATACAATAAGGCTCTGAGGTGGATGGGAGTGGATTGCATGCACCTGAGCCCCAGGAGAAGATGGAGAACTACAAGTCCCAGCAGGTTATAATATAAGGCTCCAAGATGGATGGGTGTCCGGACATCCATCCACCTCGGAGCCTTATATTATAACCTGCTGGGACTTGTAGTTCTCCATCTTCTCCTGGGGCTCAGGTGCATGCAATCCACACCCATCCACCTCAGAGCCTTATTGTATGTATAACCTGCTGGGACTTGTAGTTCTCCAATCTCCATGAGCCCCAGGAGAAGATGGAGAACTACAAGTCCCAGCAGTCTTACTAAAATGACAGGCTCTGAGGTGGATAGGTGGGGATCAGGCAGTGCACCCCTTTAGATTTACACCGACCCCCCCCCCCCTTCCCCTTCTCTCTCTCCCCTGTGGTACAGGAGAGTGTTTTGCTTACCTTGCTGGAGATGGAGAAACTTGCCGCCGCGCTGTAAACACATGTTCCAACTTCCAGGCCAATCAGCGCCTCCCACTCCACCGCCCGCCAATCTCCTGCGCCGTTATGTTTTTTTTTAGCCCTTCTGCCTAGTTGGCTGGTGTTTCCCGCCACTCCCACATCAAGGGAGACAGACAGTTCCACCAGCCAACCAGGCGGAAGGGCTGAAAAAAAAACTCATCGCGCGCTGCCGCCGGGTGTACCAAGATGGCCGATAGCTCCAGAGCTAGGCCAAAGCCGCGGCCTTTCCTAAGGCGGCGGCAGTGGCGGCGGCGCTTTTTCGCGGACGCCAGGATTTTGCCCCCCTGCAATTTTTTGCCCGGTGCAGGAGCCCCCCCCGCTACGCCAGTGCGTTCCGGTACGGGAAACCCACGTACTGGGCGCACGGAGAGGTGCTGGTACTCTCCAGGGCCATTTTTGGAAGTGGCGGTACTGAGTACCGCCACGTTCCGGCCCACTTAAAGCACTGCCCATATCATATATGCCATCAATATGGTTAATTAGCTACTCTAGTTGAACAATACACACATTTGTGCCCTTAGTTTGTGTAGGTGAAGAAAATGACTTGTCAGATAAACTCGTATGATGCCTAGTACACACGATCGGTTTTCCCAGCGGTCAAAAGTCCGCCGGGAAAACCGAGGGGAAAACCGAGAACCTGCTAGGTTGCTTTTCCCCGTGTATGCACAGCCAGTTTTCCCGACAAGAAAACTGCCATGACAGCTTTGGTTGGGAAAACCGGCCGTGTGTATGCTCCACTACAATGTTTCCCATAGAAATACTGCCGATCAAAAAAAACACAGAGAATCGCAGCGGGGAAAAAAAGAGAACAAGTTCTAATTTTTTTGCTCACAGTTTTCCTTTAGGGAAAACTGCTATAGAGCATACACACGGGCCGGTTTTCCCGACCAAAAGCAAACATGGCAGCTTTCCCATCGGGAAAACCAGTTGTGTGTATGAGGCATAAGTCTAAATCTAATTCACCATATTACAATTGTTTGTAAAGTCCTGTACACACGGGCCAAAATCTCGTCAGGAAAAAAACATAATTTTTCCTGATGTGATTCTTGGCAAGAATCTCTTGCCGCCCAAGTGTACAGACACTCCATTCAAAAGAACCGCGGTTCTTTTGACTAGCATGAACGCAGTGACATCATCACGTACGAAGAGCATGCGCTCGTCACATTCGATGTTGTCGCTGCTATCTTGCTGCACCCTACCTATGCCTAGGAAGCTACCGCGCATGCATCTAAGTCATTTCGAGCATGCTTGGGTTTCCACGGTGTCAGGTAAGTATACACACTGTCGGGTTTCTCAACAGGAAAACACTGCCGAGAATCACAAGAAAATAGAG
Source organism: Rana kukunoris (assembly GCA_029574335.1). Classification (NCBI taxonomy): domain Eukaryota; kingdom Metazoa; phylum Chordata; class Amphibia; order Anura; family Ranidae; genus Rana; species Rana kukunoris. The sequence goes on from CM056060.1 coordinate 76,161,443, forward strand.
AGCAGGTTCTCTATTTTTCTCGTCGAGATTTTAGGCAGTTTTCTTAACGAGAAACATGAAAGCCTCATACACACACACGTATACTCGGCAAGAAAGCTCTGCCAGCAGTTTTCTTGCTGGTTCTTGCCGAGTAAACCGTGCGTGTGTACGAGGCTTTACTGTTTTTACTACCTCCAGATCTTGGTGGTTCTGCCTTAGGTAAGATGCATTTCAAACAATGGCATGTATAGTTTTTTTTCATTTTGGATAGCATAGAGTAGGGTTATAATCCATGTCAGTTTATTTTTGCCATCTGTTTTTCATGGGGGAGCTTTCCCTCCACTCCCTGCCTCATAGCTGCAACAGGAAGTTAAACAACATTTCTCCAAAGTGAGGAAAATTCTTGGTAGTCACTAAAACTATTGTCCTCATTGAAATATTTATCCTCTATTCCTGCTCTGGGGACCACTCAAAGTTTGGAATTTTATTTTCCCTCCACTTCCGGAGATAATGGTCACCAGGATAAATAGATAGGGCGAATCTCTCTAATGGAGACAAAAACAGCAATAAAAACCTGACCGGTGTTCTAATTCTTTTCAACTCTATTCAAAACAAGAAGAAAGCAGGAACTAGTGAGTGAATATTCAGACTAGAGGGTCTGGCAGTGTAATAGGTGGACAACAAGAATGATAAAGATTGGGAATGGAATGACAAGAGAGAATAGAAGTGCCGCAGAAAGGGAAGGAATAAGTTAGAAAGCGAAAAGTCAAGACAAAGGGGAAGCGGGCTTGGGGAAGGATGGCGCATAGGAAATTGTTAGGAGAAAGGGGAGGGAAATCTTCCCAGAGCCTACAATATTAAGTAACAACCTTAACATCAAAAGGATGTTCCCAACAGAGCAGTGGCGGCCTGGTGCTCAAAATGTTTGGGGGGCGCAAGCAAACTGAAAAAAAAAAAACATTAATTGCTGCCACTGTGCCCCTAAATGCAGCCACAGTGCCCATCAAACACCGCCAGTTTGCCCCCTCAAATGCAGCCAGTTTCCCATCAAATGCAGCCAGTTTGTGCCTAAATGCAGCCAGTTTCCCCTCAAAGGCAGCCAGTTTTTCCTCAAATGCAGCCAGTTTTTCCTCAAATACAGTCAGTTTGTCCCCAAATGCAGCCAGTTTGTCCCCAAATGCACCCAGTTTGTCCCAAGCCCTTCACTTACCTTGCTCTGGTCAGCGCCGTCCTCCTTCAGGCTCTCTTCGCTCCCTCGATGTCTTCTCCCATCCTCAAAGTCGCTTCAGCCAATCAGGTGATCGGTAACCAGACCCGGTGCACTTGATTGGCTGAGAGGCGGGTCAGTGTCAGTGTCAGGCTCTAACCAGGCACTTCCAAAACACACCCAGTGCTGTTATTCAGATGGCAGGTGCTCAACAGGCGGGCGGACACCTGAATTGTGGGCGGCAGCGGCGACAATAGATATATTCATGCAATGCATGAACATATCTATAGTTGAGTGACGGGTGCGTGCAGGAGAGAGGGGGGCGGCGCTCCTGCGCCCACTATGGACGCACCGCTACTGCAACAGAGCCTTCCCCTCATCCAAGACAGAGAAGTCCACCCAATAGAACGTTTTGAAGAAGATTTTGTGCTTGGCCGCTAGGTAACAGCTCATCCATCTTGTTGACTTCTTCCACTTTGTTTTGCCACAGGTGTGTGGAGGGAACTGACAGATCCCTCCACTTCAGGGGGAAACAGGCTTTCACTGTTTGGAAGAGGTGTTGGAGGACCAGTCTTCAATAGGTTTTCTCAGGGACCAAGGAGTTATGCAAGAAAAAAAGATGGGTTGATCTATTGGCTTTTTAGTTATATTGTGAGATAACCAATGATGCTGTAAATGTGTACTTTTACTTTAGGTTGACTATAAATCAGTTAAAATACTTACAATAACTTGATGAGTATTTGTCAAGTCTTTAAATTGTTACGATGAATATGCTTTAAAAAGCAGCTACTGACCCCAAAAGAAGTACAATTTAATAAATAGGCCATTTCAGAACTCTCAGAGGGCAATAATGTTATCATGAACTTATTATTAAATGTCACTGTAAGTGGGGTCTGCTTCTCCCTCCTACTTTTCTACCAATTAAAAGTAAGAATTAAAAACCCTTGACATACACAGCTGAGTTTTGGTAATGGGTCCCAGTACTCAAGCATCTGGATAGAGAATGCCTGCTATAGCATCATAACTAGGGAGACATCTATCCTTTTATCAGAAGAAAATGGATCTGTATAAACTCCAACTGTCCAATACAGAAATATACTGCTATACTCAGACAGCACACTTTTTAACAATGCCTAAAAAAACAGATCTTGTGAAAATGACCTCTATGAAATATCTTTGCAAAAACTGAAATCCTGCCCATATTTCTAGAAATTATAACTGAGCTCAACTCTAAACCCATTAATCTACTTTATATGGTCAAAAGGGACATGGACAAATAATTGTATCTTAAAGCGGAGTTCCACCCAAAAATGGAACTTCCGCTTAATCCCCTCCCCCTTACATGCCACATTTGGCATGTAATTTTTTTTGGGGGGGGAGTGGGGGCTTCAGTAGGAGTGGGACTTCCTGTCCCACTTCCTGCTTCCGCCGAGGGGCTGGTAAGGCGATTAGGCCTAATCGCCTTACTGCAGCCCCTCCCTTTGGCGATCGTCTAGGACACTGACAGGTCCTAGACGATCCCCTGTCCAATCAGCGGCGGGCCGCGCCGCGCGCATGCGCAGTGCGGCTCGCGCATGCGCAGTGGGTGCCCGGCCGTGAAGCCGAAGGCTGTCACGGCTGGGTGCCCACAGTCGCAATGAGGATGCCGGCCGGGGAGGGGGGGAGAGGAACGTGGAGAAGGTAAGTGTCTGTTTATTAAAAGCCAGCAGCTACACTTTTTGTAGCTGCTGACTTTTAAAAAACATTACATTTGGGTGGAACACCCCTTTAATGGCTGGTATAAATTGCAATCCCTGTATGTTTAAATTGTATGTAAATACTTTGATTATTGAAGTGAATTATTAAGTAATGTGAAGGTGGTACATGGTTCCTACAAGGTTATCTTCCTATGTCCCAAAGTGCTTCAGAGATTGTGGGCAATGTATGTGGGTTCCAATTTACAATTTTATATACTCTCTGACCCAGATCAATCTCAGAAAAACTCTTTTACTGGCACAATTAAACCAACCAATGGAAATGCTAAAAAAAAGAAGATTATGGCCCGGATTCACAAACGATCTCCAGATACGCCGACGTAAGTCCAAATGTGCGCCGTTGTATCTTTACGCTGATTCTCAAAGCGAGATACGTTGAAAAATAGGCTTCCTCCGCCCAACACAACTTGCCTACGCCAGCGTATCGTGGGCGCATAGTTACGCTGGACGCATTCGGCGTTCCCATTATAAATATGCAAATGAGTAAGATATGCCGATTCACGAACGTAGATGCGCCCGGCCGCTTCATATACGCAATTTGCGTAAGGCTTACGTTCACGTCGTAGGCATTGCGCCGACGTATCTTAGGGAGTATATGCATTGTGATTCTGAGCATGCGCACGCATGCCCAGTTCGACCGGCCATTCATTTGCATGGGGTCCTTCCTACTTTGAATTAGGCGGGCTTACGCCAGCCAATTTACGGCCTACGCCGCCACAACTTAAGGAGCAAGTGCTTTGTGAATACTGCACTTGCCTCTCTAAGTTGCGGCGGCGTAGCGTAAAGAAGATACGCTACGCCCGCACAAAGATACGCCTCTCTACGTGAATCCAGGCCATTGTTCATATTTAATGCATTTTTTTCTAATGTAAAATGTTTGTTTCTTTGGGTTGATAATTTCTTTTGTAAACAATTTAACCAGTTGCCGACTGCCCTATAGCAGTTTTACTGCACAGAATCACATATGAAAGAATCTTTTAAACGCCCCCTTAATATTGATACTGCTTTGTGCTACTATTGAAACCCAAGGCTAGAATATTCCTTTAAATATATTATTGCTTCTGTAGTTAAAAGTAGGGAATATGTTTTTATAGAGAAAGAGGAAGTCTTGTTGCAGTGGTTTGTCTGGGACAAAGTGATGTAATAACCTATTTACCTTAAAAAAACTGTCTGTACATTGTCCAGCGAGATATGTTATAAATAATATGTCTATACTTGGGGAGGTGTTAAGCCTGGCCTGGATTGAAGGTAAACCATGGGTGGGCAGGTCCGGTTATACCCTGATTCATACTTGCCAACTGTCCCGAATTTCCCGAGACATTCACAGGATTTAGACCTTTGTCCCAGTCTTATCTAATCTCGTGGAATGTCCCGGGAAATCGTTTTTGTACCAATTTTTTATTTTTCGACCCCCCCCCCCCCCGCTAGAGGTCCACGGCACTGGCTGTCTCTGTCGCCATTTTACAGAAGACCAGAGGCGGAGCTCCATTTTTATTGGACGCTTTTTTGCCACCCAGGCTCCGCCTCTCTTGGTTCTGTAAAATGGTGAGGAGACGAACACACTGACTGTGACTCTGCTGTCTCATTCTCACTGGCTGCCAGTGCCTCGGATTGTCGTGCTGCTCGGAGAGTAAGTGAAAGTCTAAGCAAGTAACTCTCCGGGCGGTTGCACGTCCACAGGTGCATGAATGGGGGGGTCTGCTGTACTCCTGGAGGGGGGGTCTGTACTCCTGGAGGGGGGGGTCTGTACTCCTGGAGGGGGGGTCTGTACTCTTGGGGGGGTCTGTACTCCTGGAGGGGGGGTCTGTATTCCGCTGGGAATGCCTGATGTAAGGAAGGACTCTGCTAGGAATGCCTGATGTAAGGAGGGACTCCGCTGGGAATGCCTGATGTAAGGAGGGACTCCGCTGGGAATGCATAAAGTAAGGGGGGGCTCCGCTGGGAATGCCCGATGTAAGAGGGGGTTCCGCTGGGAATGCACAATGTAAGGGGGGACTCCGCTGGGAATGGCCGATGTAAGGAAGGACTCCGTTGGTAATGTCTGATGTAAGGAGGGACTCTGCTGGGAATACCTGATGTAAGGAGGGACTCCGCTGGGAATACCTGATGTAATGAGGGACTCCGCTGGGAATGCCTGATGGCATCTGGTGGCAGGCGACGTGACAGGTGACACGCTCAGGGCTTCCACTGATTATGGTGAGTTGAATAATTTCATTCTATATTACAATGCAATAATAGAAATTATGCACTTCAATCACCCTGGCACTATAACAACCGTGGTGACAGAATGAAGTGCTAACATCAGGTGTTTGGAGGATCTTTATCTGCTAATTTGTTAAACTTTCTGGAATACACATTTCTTTCTCGTACATCACGGGACACAGAGCAGCATATTCATTACTATGTGGGTTATATGGAGTACCTTCAGGTGTGGACACTGGCAATCTCAAACAGGAAGTCCCCTCCCTATATAACCCCCTCCCCTAGAGGGAGTCCCTCAGTTTTTTCGCCAGTGTCTTAGGTGTTGGTCACGGAATAGCTTTGCTCCACATCCTTGGGATTAAGGGCGGGCTAACCGGATCTGTCCAAGGAGCCTCAGTGCCAAAGTGGACAGTACCCGGGCCCCAAGCCGTGGGGTTTTGCCTATAATGCTCCTCTTTGGAGGGCTGGACCCTGGGCCCAGGACTTGGAGTTTGTAAAAACCATAAGTTCCTGTTTGCCAGGGTGCTATATAGGTCCAGGACAGTGGGTACCTTCATAGGACCCCAGGGCCTGAAGGTCTACTACGCTACCCACGGAGATGGGAGAAGATTGGATCAGTTTGCTGGACAAACATCCTGCAGCATGGAGCAGGTAAGGGGGAGCCTGCGGGACTTGGTTCGACAGCAGGCTCTCCGGGGTAACCTAAAAGGGGGGATAGCCTAAGTATGCTCTGCATGGGCAACCTTGTTCACTATGTCTGAAGAGAGACAGGATGACACCTTTTCTCCCCCATCACTAGGTCCCCCTGTCTAAATATGTGTGCTAGCTAAACCTGCTGTTTCTTCCTAGGGCTAGTAAGGATCCCTAGGGGCCTTTGGAGAGTCCTACCTGGCCGGGGGTTTGAATCTGCCGCCTGTTTCTGCGTTCCTGGATCTCCAGCAGCGCGGCTCCTCCATGTTCCTCCTGTTTCCGGCATACGCGCGCGCGTGCGCGCGCACGTCTTATTGACGTTTTTCGCGCCGTTCAGACAGGAGGGCGGGGGGGGGGCGTGCCTGCGGCGTCATACAGGGGCGCGCCTTTGTGCTGTTATAGACAGCAGGCATTGTCAGTGCTCAGTCTGAGGCTGATTTTCAGAGGAGAGGACGCAGAGCGGCAGAACAGTGACTCCCGGTGGCGGAAGAGGGGTAGTACATGTGGACTTTGTTCCAAATACCTTTTTGTTAAGCCAAGAAATCCCCCTTTTTGCAGCAGGTTTTGGAGGCTGGCAAACTTAGTTTGGGGTCACTGTATGTTGTCAAAAGAAAATATATAATATATTTAAAAAAAAAAAAAAAAAGAAAAACATACGGGATCCCATCAGTTTTTGGGCATTAGTGATCTATTGTCCCCTAAACTCTGATTTTTGTACTCCTGCCCACTACAGTCTGTTGTGTGGGCGGAGTCCCTCGATTTTGTATTATGGCTTCCAAAGGTTCGGGGTCAAAGGGTACAAAAAAGACCAAAAAACAAAAGGGTTCCCTTTCTGATTCTGATATGCCGATACTTTCCCCGCAACTTATTAACATAAGAAACGCCTTGGATGAGCCATTAGGGGGATCTGGTGCGGAGGCTGGCCCAGATCAGCCCAGCCCTGTGTTTATCACAGAGGAGATGCTAGCCGTATCCCTAGGGGGGCTAGAAGAGAGAGTAGCAGCATTGATCGCTAGAGCTATTCCTGGTAAGAAACGGGTTAGATCCCCATCACCAACAGGTGTATCCTCAGATGCTGAGATTCTCTCTCCGGAGGAATTAGAATCACAGGAGGATCAACTAGACCTGAACCAAGAGGGTTCAGGGATTGAGGGGTCTGCCTCGGAGGAACCATTTTCAGATTCCCAGACAGAAAGACTGTGGGTACAGTCTTTGACGGACATGGTCCGCTCGGCATTTAGTTTGCCATTGCCAGAGCTTCAGGTTCCTCCGGTATCCTCTCTGGGCTCTTTGAAAGCTCCGTTAAGCAACGCAGTTTTTCCGGTCCATCCTCTCTTGGAGGAATTGATCTTTCGGGATTGGGTACGGCCGGACAGGATTTTTCTGCCACCGAAAAGATTTGCGGTCATTTACCCCATGGAGGAAAAATTCTCCAAGAGGTGGAGGCTCCCAGTAGTGGATGCAGCCATCTCATGTGTGAATAAATCACTAACTTGCCCGGTGGAAAACATACATATGTTTAAAGATCCGGTTGATAAAAGATTAGAGACACTTTTAAAAGCATCCTTTGCTACGGCAGGAGCAGTGGTGCAGCCAGCGGTGGCTGCAATTGGAGTTTGTCAGGCATTAAAAGACCAGACAGAGGAAATGTTAAAGGACATGCCTACCCAACAAGCAGAAGAGTTTTCTGACATTCCCAGAGCTCTGTGTTTTGCGGTAGATGCTATAAAAGATTCCAGCCAGCAGGCCTCTCGTTTATCACTATGTTTGGTGCACATGAGAAGGCTCTTATGGTTGAAGAACTGGGCGGCGGAGCCCCCATGCAAAAAGCTTCTGGCAGGGTTTCCCTTCCATGGAGGACGACTCTTCGGAGAGGATCTGGATAAATATATTCAGACTATTTCAAATGGCAAGAGTACCCTTTTACCGGTCAAAAAGACATTCCGGGCTCCTACATTTAAAAGGCAGCTCTTTCCTGTCTCGGGGCCCTCTAATTCCAGGCAGTATCGACGGCCGCCTGCACGATCCAACGTTAACAGTAGATCGCAGGGACAGACCCCTGGGGGTAAGAGGCCGTGGTATCGCAAGCCGTCAAAGACAGCCCCTAAGTCTGCCTTATGAAGGGGCGCCCCCACTCTCGCGGGTGGGGGGAAGGCTTCGTTTCTTCTCAGAAGTTTGGGAAGCCAAGAGCCCCGACAAATGGGTCCGGGCATCTGTAACCACAGGTTACAGACTGGAGTTTCTAAGGTATCCTCCGCCTCATTTTCAAGAATCAAGGCTACCAAGGGATCCAGCAAGGAAGGCCTCAATGCTGGCAGCTTTGGATCACCTGCTTGGCCAGGACGTAATTATAGAAGTGCCAGCCCAAGAGCAAGGCCTAGGTTTCTATTCCAATCTCTTTGTCATACCAAAGCCCAACGGCGATGTCAGGCCAATCTTGGAACCTAAGGGTTCGTTCCTTCCGGATGGAATCCATCCGGTCAGCAGCCGCCGCGCTTCAGAAGGACGATTTTCTGGCCTCCATAGACATAAAGGATGCTTACCTTCATGTACCAATCTTTCAGTCGCATCAAAGGTTTTTACGCTTCGCGGTGGGGCAGCGACACTTCCAATTCAGGGCGCTCCCCTTCGGGCTGGCCACGGCCCCCCGGGTATTCACGAAGATCCTAGCCCCAGTTCTGGCCAATTTAAGGATCCAAGGGGTCACAGTCCTAGCATACTTGGACGACCTTTTAATCATATATCACTCACGGCCGGGTCTGCAAAAGGCAGTAAACCTCACGGTTCGGTACCTCGAAGAATTCGGCTGGGTCCTGAACCGGGGAAAGTCAGCGTTCCAGCCTACAAAGCAGTTGGAATACCTCGGCATGAGGTTAGACACAGAACATCAAAAGGTGTTCCTGCCCCTTGTAAAGATCGAGGCTATCAAGGGGTTGGTTCAGTTGGTTCTAAACAAGAAAAAAACCAACTATTCGCCTGTGTATGCGATTACTAGGCAAGCTAGTGGCCACATTCGAGGCAGTACCATACGCTCAGATCCACACTCGCGTCCTACAGGCAGCCATTCTAGCAGCCTGGGGCAAGAGGGCACATGCCTTAGAGTCCCCTTTGACGCTATCATCAAGGGTCCGACAAAGCCTGGCCTGGTGGTTGAACCCTCAGAATCTTCTAAAGGGAAAATCCTTCAGCCCTGTTGTCTGGAAGGTAGTTACCACAGACGCCAGCCTGGCAGGCTGGGGGGCGGTCTTCGAGGGGTTCTCCCGCCAGGGAACTTGGGTGAAAGCAGAGAGGCAGCTCCCCATCAATATCTTGGAAATCAGAGCTGCTCGCCTAGCCCTTCTGGCTTGGACCTCCAGATTAAAGGGGTTCCCGGTGAGAATCCAGTCACAATGCCACGGCGGTGGCATACATAAACCACCAAGGGGGAACCAGGAGCCAGGCCGCTCAGAGGGAGGTGAACTTGATTTTTCAATGGGCAGAGGTTCATGTACCCTGCATTTCAGCGATATTCATTCCCGGAGTGGACAACCTGCAGGCAGACTTCTTAAGTCGCCAGAGTCTGTTGCCAGGGGAGTGGTCTCTGCATCCCCAGGTCTTTCAGACAATCTGCCAGAGGTGGGGAATGCCGGACGTAGATATAATGGCATCCAGGTTCAACAAGAAACTAGACAGGTTTCGTGTCGCGAGCGAGGGATCCTATGGCCTGCGGAACCGATGCGTTGGTTTGCCCTTGGCATCAATGCAAACTTCTATATGCATTCCCTCCACTACAGTTACTCCCGCGCCTGTTGCGCAAGATCAGAGGGGAGAACAAGCCAGTCATTCTAGTAGCTCCGGCTTGGCCCAGGAGGACTTGGTACTCACTAGTCCTGAAGATGGCAGTGGGAGACCCTTGGACTCTTCCTCTACAACCAGACCTACTCTCACAAGGCCCGATCCTCCACCCTACATTACAGCGTCTAAATTTGACGGCCTGGAGGCTGAATCCCTGATTCTCAGGGGTAGAGGTCTGTCTAGGCAGGTAATCCCTACCCTGATTAGGGCTAGAAAGCCGGTCTCCAGGGTGATTTATTACAGGGTGTGGAGGAACTACGTAGGCTGGTGTGAATCCAAAACATGGAATTCCCGCAAATATACTATTGATAGGGTGTTAAGTTTTCTCCAGCTAGGAGTGGATAAAGGCCTGGCACTAAGCACAATCAAGGGACAGATCTCAGCTCTGTCAGTGTGGTTTCAGAGGCCGCTGGCCACCCACTCGCTGGTAAAGACCTTCATACAGGGGGTCTTGCGTATTAATCCTCCTGTCAAGTCACCAATTTGTCCATGGGACTTAAATCTTGTCCTGTCCACTCTACAGAAACAGCCTTTTGAGCCGTTGGCTGAGATTCCTTTAGTCTTACTGACAAGAAAATTGGTTTTCTTGGTCGCCATAGTTTCGGCCAGGAGAGTGTCAGAATTAGCAGCCTTATCGTGTAAGGAACCATATCTCGTTCTGCATAAGGACAGGGCAGTTCTCCGGCCCCATCCTTCCTTTCTACCAAAGATTATATCCAAATTTCACTTAAACCAGGATTTGGTACTTCCATCCTTCTTTCCAAAACCTACATCTAGAAAGGAGGGGTTGCTGCATACCTTGGATATTGTCCGGGCCATGAAGGCCTATCTTAAAGCTACAGAAAAGATCCGGAAGACAGATGTGTTATTCGTTCTACCAGATGGCCCCAAGAAGGGGCAGGCAGCTGCAAAATCCACCATCTCGAGATGGATTAGACAATTAATCATTCAAGCCTACGGGTTGAAGAGGTTGCCTCCTCCGTTGTCGGTAAAGGCCCATTCTACCAGGGCCATGGGCGCCTCTTGGGCAGCACACCATCAGATCTCTATGGCTCAGATATGCAAGGCGGCAACGTGGTCATCAGTCCACACGTTTACAAGGTTTTATCAACTAGACGTGAGAAGAAATGCGGATGCTGCCTTTGGTCAGGCAGTACTACAGGCTGCAGTTTGAAATCCTCGGGATCAGAAACACCCTTGGTTATAAAAAAAAAAAAAAAAGTTTTTTTCTTGACTAAGTTGGAATTATTATTATGATTTGAGTTTATCTCTAAATTGAATCCTTCTTTGGAAGATGTCTCCCTCCCCTCATTAAAGCATTGCTTTCGGACATCCCACATAGTAATGAATATGCTGCTCTGTGTCCCGTGATGTACGAGAAAGAAAAAGGGATTTTTAAATACAGCTTACCTGTAAAATCCTTTTCTTGGAGTACATCACGGGACACAGAGCTCCCACCCCTCTTTTGGGTGACCATTTTGGGAGGCATACTGCTTGCTACAAAACTGAGGGACTCCCTCTAGGGGAGGGGGTTATATAGGGAGGGGACTTCCTGTTTGAGATTGCCAGTGTCCACACCTGAAGGTACTCCATATAACCCACATAGTAATGAATATGCTGCTCTGTGTCCCGTGATGTACTCCAAGAAAAGGATTTTACAGGTAAGCTGTATTTAAAAATCCCTTTATTTCTATTGTGGTGAAGGATCTGGGCCTGCCGTCCCTCCATCCCTCTTTCTTTCTTTTTCTTTCTCTCTCTCTCTCTCTCTCTCTCTCTCTTTCTTTCTTTCTCTCTTTCTTTTTCTCTCTCTCTCTCTCTTTCTCTTTTTTTCTCTCTCTCTCTTTCTTTCGCTCTTTCTCTCACTTTCTTTCTCTATCTCTCTCTCTTTCTTTCTCTCTTTCTTTCTCCCTCCATCCCATTCATCTCAGACTTTAACCACACACTCGTTCAAGCCACGCGTATCTAAGCCACACCCACTATCCCTTGAAAACCACACCCATTTTTTTACGTCACATTTTCCGTATTACACTACGATGCGCCCACAACTAATGCCCTGCCCCCTAATTATGACAAGGCTTCACCTACAAAAAAGAGTTGCTAACAACATATATGTGATCCTGCACTTCCAAGTAGCAGGTGCAAATGCATGCTGCTGGTGGCTCACATTGACCCGATGTCTGCCAGCACCCGCTGATCATTTGGTACACAGGCAGAATGGCAGTCTGCCTATGAAAACAAGGCAGATTCCTGTTCTGTCAGCAAGTTAGGCATGGATCCTTTGTTCCTGCAAAGCAGAGACATGGATTCATGCCTTCCCCTAGTAAAAGCACCTCCCCACTGCACTAAAACAGGATAGGCAGGGCCGATCCGCCCTATAGGCTCACTATGCAAGCCGCTTAGGGCCCCGCAAAGCTGCGAAGGGCCCCCAAATTACTAGAGTCCCCGTTTCTCAACTCGCTGGCTGTATGGGAGAAGAGGAAAGAAGTCAGTACCCCCCCCCTTCTCAATTTAATGTAAGATGTCATCATTTCCGACAGCAGAACACCCCCTCCCCCCGCTTTTCAACTTTCTTTAATGTGACATGTCACTGTCGTCAGCGTCGCCCGCTTCTCATTTTTAATGTGCCATGTCATTTTGCTTAGGGCCCCAGGGAGGTCAGGATCTGCACTGAGGATAGGCACACAGTTAACTCTATAACGCTATATTGCAGACCCACAATAAGTTGCTAAATTAAGCCATTACTAGTAAAAAAATCCATAAATATACCCAACAGTTTGTAGATTCTATAACTTTTGCCCAAACCAATTAATATACGCTGTGGAGATGCAACCACAATGTCACAGGTGCATATGAGAAGTGTATGCCTGATATTGTCAGGAATACTAATTACACACCTGTGGGCTGGGTTCATAAGGTCAGTGCTCAGCCTTGGAGACACCTCCGCCCGGCAGACAGGAGTTCTGGCCTAGGAGTCAGGAGGAAGCCTGTGCAAGCAGACAGACTAAGGCCTAAGGTGTAATGCCACGTACACACGATCACTTTTTGTGATGTAAAAAAAACGTTGTTTTATCTCACGAAACAAAACAACGTTTTTCAAACTTAATTTAAAAAAACGATGTTGCCTACACACCATCGTTTTCTGAAAATTTCTTGCGTAAGACACTTTCGACGGCGTCTCATAACTTGCTTCTGAGCATGCGCGGGTTTAAAAATGTAGTTTTAAACGTCGTTTTGCCCACACACGATCATTTTTTATGACACAAAAAACAACATTCGGAAAAACGACATAAAAAATTCAAGCATGTTTAAATTTTTTTTTGGTCGTTTTTTTTAAGACATAAAACAACGTTTTGCCCCCACACACGATCATTTTAAATGACGTTTTTTAAAACGTTTTTTTTTTTTCATCACAAAAAACGACCGTGTGTACGTGACATAAGGCCTGAGCAGGAGTGCTGTGTTATTAGCCAGGAAGGCTGAATGCTCAAGACTCTAATACAGAATACCACTGCGAGGGAATCTGCTGTTTATTTTTGAACTTTCTGTTTCTTTCGAATAAAAATGGACTGCCATGCCCTTGAAAATGCAGTCTCGACTGACAGGATTTCTTCAACTCGCGTGCTCCACTAGAGCTTAATCACCCCAACATCTTACAACACTTATTACATTTTTTACCAAAAATATGTAGCAGAATACAAAATGGCCTAAATTGGTGAAGAAATTCGATTTTTTACATTTGTTATTGAATATGTTTTATAGCAGAAAGTAAATAATATTGTTTTTTTTTTTTCAAAGTTGTTGGTTGTTTTTTGTTTATAGCACAAAAAAAAAAAACGCAAAGGTGATCAAATACCACCAAAAGAAAGTTCTATTTGTGGGGAATTGTCAGTTAAAGTCAAGCAGTGCCGTATCGCAAAAAAAAAATGTCCTAGTCTGGAAGGGGGGTAAATCTTCCGGAGCTGAAGTAGTTAAGAAAGCTTCATTGTAGTTTTCATTGAAGATCAAATCAATATGATTTTGATCTCTTGTCAAGAGGCCCTTGAAGGGTGTGGGGCCCATAAGCCTGAGCCCATTGGGTAATCAGGCACAGATGGCAATTTCCAGCTTGCCATGATTTTTTTTAAGCTTACTTATTAGCCCTACAAATGGCCAGATTTGAATCACAAGCTTTAATTCCCCCATAAATGTCAATGGGATTTTCTGCAACGTTTGCACACGTCAAACATCGAGCAAGTGTTCATGAACTGAATCAAGGCAGATTTGCTCACCCCCATTAGGTTTAAAGAGTAATTCCACTTTTGCAGTCAAATTTAACCACTTAAGACCTGGACCTTAAGGCAGGTAAAGGACCTGGCCAGTTTTTGCAATTCGGCACTGCGTCGCTTTAACTGACAATTGCGTGGTTGTGCAACGTGGCTCCCAAACAAAATTGGCGTCCTTTTTTTCTCCACAAATAGAGCTTTCTTTTGGTGTAATAAATATCCCCCAAAAACATATATATATATATATATATATATATATATATATATATATATATATAAAAATTCCTCAGTTTAGGCCGATACGAATTATTCTACCTACTTTTGGTAAAAAAAATTGCAATAAGTGTTTATTGATTGGTTTGCACAAAATGTATAACATTTACAAAATAGGGGAGTTTTATTGCATTTTTATAATTTTTTTTTTTTTTTTTACTACTAATGGCGGCGATCAGTGATTTTTTCCTTGACTGCACTATTATGGCGGACACTTCGGACAATTTTGACACATTTTTGGGACCATTGTCATTTTCACAGCCAAAAATGCATTTAAAATGCATTGTTTATTGTGAAAATGACAATTGCAGTTTGGGAGTTAACCACAGCGGGCGCTGAAGGGGTTAAGTGAGACCTCATCTGTGTTTCTAACTGTAGGGGGGTGTGGCTGTAGGTGTGATGTAATTGATTGTGCTTCCCTATATTAGGGAACACACGATCGATGACGGCACGACAGTGAAGAAGAGGGAGGCTGTGTTTACACACAGCTCTCCTCGTTCTTCAGCTCCGGGGACCGATCGCGGGACTCCAGCGGCGATCGGGTCCACGGGTCCCGCGGCCGCGGTCACGGAGCTTCGGACTGGGTCGCGTGCACACGCCGCGGGCGCGCGGCCGCAACCCACGGCTGGGAACTTAAAGAGGACGTACCTGTACGTGCTTGTGCCCAGCCGTGCCATTCTGCCGACGTATATGTGGAGGAGGCAGTCCTTAAGTGGTTAAGAAACCACCACTGTATGTTTGTTATGTGTTGTCATTTAACTACTTAAGGACCTCCTCGTGCAGATATACTGCAGCATGTACCTGTACATGATTTTGGACGCGGGGTCTGGGGAGCTTGCCACGGGTGATCTACTCTGCTGGGATTGGACATTGCGTCTGCTGGGACCCACTGATCGTTCTGAGGGGAGGCAGAACGGCGGTCTGCCCCTGTAAACAAGGCAGACCGTTGTTCTGTCAGATGGAAAAATAGAGATCTAATCAGAAACACAGATCTCTGTTTTCATTTAGTCAAAGCACATTTGATTGCCCCGATGTTAACCCCTTCCCAGCCAGTGTCATTTGTACAGTGTCAGTGCATTTTTTTTAGCACTGATCACTGTTTTGGTGTCAGATTTGTTGCAGTCCAGCTAAAAATTGCAGGTTGCTACCATTACTAGTAAAAAAAAAAAAAAACATAAGCGCTATAACTTTTGCGCAAACCAGTATAGGCTTATTAAGATTTTTTTTACCAAAAATATTTAGCAGAATACATATTGGCCTAAATTGATGAATACATTAGATTTTTTAAAAACATTTTATTGGGTGTGTTTCATAGCATAAAGTAAAAAATATAGTTTTTTTTCAAAATTGTCAGTCTTTTTTGTTTATAGCGCAAAAAAAACCCTCAGAAGTGATTACAAAGCTCTATTTGTGGGGAAAAAAAGGACATCCATTTTATCTGGGTACAGCATCGCACGACCGCGCAACTATCAGTCAAAGCAGCGCAGTGTCGTATAGCAAAAAATTGACTGGTCAGGAAGGGGGTAACATTTTCCGGGGCTGAAGTGGTTAAACAGTATTCCCAAAGGTAATGTAAAAAAGATTTTTAGAGCGGGTTTATACATAGCATTAGTTAATCACAATGGCCAGAATAAACCCGTTACATAAATTTACTAGAGTCAAGCATTTTCTCTGCCAAAATTCTGCTGCAAGGAGGAAAGGAGTCTAGGAGAGCAAAACGTCCAGTGTGCATAAGGCCTAATAAATTGGTATATTGTTCCAAGCTAGACCAATATACCTATGTATATACCATATAGAACAAAAAAAAACCGCGCTAGGAAACCCCCTCCCCCCAAAAGAACTACAGGCTGCAGCAAGCGTGTGATAAACAGGAAACAATGGGATATAAAAAGCCGCGCCACACAAAGGTTGATAACACCAGTGTAAGTGATGGTAAAATTAATATAACACTAAAGTCCAATAACGTCCATAATGATTGAAATAATGATGAATCTTGGAAGCGATCCTCTGTGAAGTGTCACCAAACGCACACAGGTCAGAAGGTGCACCCGCCACCACATGAAAAAGCAGCTTACCAGAGGTCAGATCTATGCTAGCGTCTGACTATAACCCAGTCAACGGCCTTTAGATCCTTGATGTTCCCACGATCAACTCGAGTAGACCAGGAGAGGGACACTTCTTAAACTGTTAAACAGCATCTTGAATGTACCCCTCCGTCAGTCCTGTGTCTGATTAGTGAGGGGAAATCAGACACAGGACTGACGGAGGGGTACATTCAAGATGCTGTTTAACAGTTTAAGAAGTGTCCCTCTCCTGGTCTACTCGAGTTGATCGTGGGAACATCAAGGATCTAAAGGCCGTTGACTGGGTTATAGTCAGACGCTAGCATAGATCTGACCTCTGGTAAGCTGCTTTTTCATGTGGTGGCGGGTGCACCTTCTGACCTGTGTGCGTTTGGTGACACTTCACAGAGGATCGCTTCCAAGATTCATCATTATTTCAATCATTATGGACGTTATTGGACTTTAGTGTTATATTAATTTTACCATCACTTACACTGGTGTTATCAACCTTTGTGTGGCGCGGCTTTTTATATCCCTATGTATATACCATACCTGGACAATGCCCCTGGAAGCCTGAAATCACTGAATTTACTCCAATGATCTCCACTTGCTTCCAAGTCATGCTGCCCTGCTTCATTCTCAGCATGGGCACCATTCAATATGCTTTGCATATTCTGAATAAATGTAAAGCGTTCTCTGATTGGAAAAGGGGAAGAGGTGGGGGAGTGACATCATGCTCTCCACCTCATCCAGCATTCTCTGAGTGGTCCCCGTGTTCAGTGGCCAATGTCCTGTGTTCAGAATGCAGCAAGACAGCCACTTGGCATGGGCCCCAGATGCAAGTGGAGATCACTGGAACAGTAGCATTGTTTAGTATAGTTACATTGGTTCAAACTGGATATCCATACCTGGAATTCAACTCTCATGGCCCGTACACACGATCGGAATTTCCGACAAGAAAACCGACGGAATGTTGGCTCAAACTTGTGTTGCGTACACATGGTCACACAAATATTGTCAAGAACGTGGTGACGTACAACACTGCAACGAGCCGAGAAAAATGAAGTTCAATGATTGCGAGCATGCGTAGGATTTTTGCGCGTCGGAATTGCATACAGACGATTGGAATTTCCGACAAGAACTTTTCCCATCTGAAAATTTGAGAACCAGCTCTCAAATTTTTGCTGTTGGAGATACCAACAGAAAAAGTCAGCTGAGGCCCACGGCCCACACACGGTCAGAATTTCCGACCAAAAGCAACTTTTCGTGTTGGAAATTCCGATCCTGTGTACGCGGCATAAGTCCTGGAACTACTTCCAAGTTAACTGTGGCACTGCAGATTTAACAGCAACCAAATGAATAGCCTACAAAGTTCCAAGGGCACGTTGTCCAACATTCCTTTAACTACAGAAGAGAAACATTTCCTTGAGTCACACAACAGGAACTGGACCTACTGAGAGCCACAAACTTTCAGAGCATGTGCAACCTAAATCAAAGGGCAAAAAATTTTGTCTTAGCTAAAATATCATGCTAAAGGTAAACGGGCACATACAATCCTGGCACAAAATCTGAAATGTCTGGATTTTAAGCAGCTGCCTATTCATCTTAAAACAAGGCATAGCATCTGTGCTAGTAATGCAATTAAAATGCTTGATTAATTCCAATATCATCTATCTAAGCCAGGGGTGTCCAAACTTTTTTCAAAGAGGGCCAGATTTGATAAAGTGAACATGCGTGAGGGCCGACCATTTTGCCCGACATTCTTTGAACCATTAAAATTGTGTTTGTTGGATCACTAATACACTGTCCAACAAGAATTAGGCACACACACACACACACACACTTACACATACAGGCACACACTTACACATACAGGCACACACATACAGGCAGGCACACACACATACAGGCAGGCACACACACATACAGGCAGGCACACACACATACATACAGGCAGGCACACACACATACAGGCAGGCACATACACATAGACACATACAGGCACACACACACTCACACACATACAGGCACACACACACTCATACAGGCACACACACACACAGGCACGCATACAGACACACACACACACATATACAGACACACACAAACATACAGGCACACAGACACTCACATGTATGAAGCCCTTTTAAAACAAATCTGGGTTTCTAGCACAGTACCTTTCAGTTTCCGTGTTCAGTCGGGTACTGCACTCTAGGGGGAAGCAGAGAGCACAGCACAATCCCCTGCATTTACTTTTACTTTTGAGGCTGATGAAGCTTCTTACAGTGCCGATGGGGATCAGGAGATCGGGCTCATCTGACAGCTCTTATCTCCCCTGATAGCGCGGCACACCTGAGAACCAGACGGGCCGCCCAAAATCGGCCCGCGGGCCGCGATTGGCCCGCGGGCCGGACTTTGGACATGCCTGATCTAAGCTTTCTGCCTGAAGCCAATATTTCTTTGTTGGAATAGCAGAGAACTTGTTTTTAAATGCTAATATGGGAGAAAGAGTTGGGGGGGGGGGGGACCCTCTCAGAGGTTGTCTGGATTGAAATAAAACAGCTTTTTACAGCTAAAGGTCCACTTAGGGCCTATTCACATTTGTCCATTTTCCTGCAGTAAAGCAAATACATTTTACTGCATGTGCTGCAGTTAGGTGTGTCTTTAACCACTTAAGGACCGCCTACTGCACATTTACGTCAGCAGAATGGCACGTCTGGGCACATCAACGTATATATACGTTGATTTTAGTACCCAGCCGTGGGTCGCGGGCGCGCGCCCGCGGGCGCGCACCCGCGACCCGGTCCGAAGCTCCAGGACCGGGACCGCGGGATTCGCGGACCCGATCGCCGCTGCAGTGCGGCGATCCGTCCCTGGAGCGGAAGAACGGGGAGAGCCGTGTGTACACACGGCTTCCCCGTGCTTCTCTGTGGCCGCAGCATCGATCGCGTCATCCCTGTAATAGGGGGACGCGATCGATGACGTCACACCTACAGCCACACCCCCCTACAGTTGTAAACAAAACACATAGGCACACATCCCCTACAGCGCCACCTGTGGTTAACTCCCAAACTGCAACTGTCATTTCCACAGTAAACAATGCAAATTTAAATGCATTTTTTGCTGTGAAAATGACAATTGTCCCAAAAATGTGTCAAAATTGTCCGAAGTGTCCGCCATATTGTCGCAGTCACGAAAAAAATCGCTGATCGCCGCTATTAGTAGTAAAAAAATGTTTTTTAATAAAAATGCAATAAAACAATTCCTTATTTTGTAAACGCTATAAATTTTGCGAAAACCAACCGATAAACGCTTATTGCGATTTTTTTTACCAAAAATAGGTAGAAGAATACGTATCAGCCTAAACTGAGGAAAAAAAATGTTTTTTTATATATTTTTGGGGGATTTTTATTATAGCAAAAAGTAAAATATATTGCATTTTTTTTTAAATTGTCGCTCTATTTTTGTTTATAGCGCAAAAAATAAAAACCGCAGAGGTGATCAAATACCACCAAAAGAAAGCTCTATTTGTGGGGAAAAAAGGACACTAATTTTGTTTGGGAGCCACGTCCCACGACCGCGCAATTGTCATTTAAAGCGACGCAGTGCCGAATCGCAAAAAGGGGCAAGGTCCTTTACCTGCATTTTGGTCCGGGTCTTAAGTGGTTAACCTCCCTGGCGGTATGATTCTTTCAGATTTTAGGTGCTGAAAGCGGTACCATTATTTGCAAGGAAATTTGGCGTTTTATACTGTAGGCTTGTAATTCTTAGGAATAACTCACTTAAATCTGACCAAACACGAGTCTAATAGGCATCCCGGGTATGACATTTATTTAAAAACAAAATTATAAATTATAATATAATAAATAATTATAAATAATTATAACAAATAATAATACAATTATAATAAAAATTATTTAATAATGTAATCAAATCAAAATCACTGAAATTTGCTCAGTTGTTTATTATTTTTATTTTTTTATGACGAATTTCCCCACAAATCGCTATCGCTCAATTCTGCAAGTGATTCTAATTTATTATCGCTGTTTTCTAGCTGCTCTAATCCCATTTTTGACATAAAGGGACACTTTTGGTTGCTATGGGCAATCTACAGTTTGCAGAGAGAAAGAACACTTTTTATTATATAAAAGAACATGTAGGGCACTGGGCAGACCACTAGGAACAAGGGGGGTGTATTTTTTACATACAGTACTGTAATCTATAAGATTACAGTATACTGTATGTAATGTGTTTGTTTACTTTTTTGAATATGGCGCCGTTCTCCGCCCCCGTGCGTTGTAACATCGCAGGGAACGGAGATCAGCGGCAGCGGCACACTGTGTGAATCGAGCGAGCACCCGCTCGTTCACACAGCGCGGATGCATCGCTGGATCCAGGAACAAGGTAAGTAAACCATGCCTGTGGATGCTGCGAGGCGAGCCCGAGTCTGACTCGGGGTTACCGATCGCAGCACAGAAATCTAACCCAGAGTCAGACTCGGGAATACCGCCAGGGGGGTTAACCACCTCAATAGTTATTTACTTTCAGGTTATTACAGAGTACAAGGAGGCACTTTTTACACCTGGAGGAAAATAGATTTTACCTCCACATACAGAAAGGCTTCCTTACAGTACGAGCTGTGAAAATGTGGAATAGATTCCCTCAAGAGCTTGTTCTGGTCAGCTCAGTAGATTGTTTTAAAAAAGAGGTGGATGCATGGATGCAAGAGCTGGTAATAACACCAGACTTTTTTGATCCTGGGAATATCCAATTGCCTTCTGATGGATCATAATAGGACCACGTGCTGCTGAAAAGCCTACATGCATGATTTTTGGTCTGGTATACAAAAGAATGGGCTATGCTAATGCAATGAACATTAACACGTGATGCAAGGGACACGCAGCATGTGAATGAGCCCACAGGATTAGGATTACTGTGAGGCAGATACACAGATAAAAAAAATTGGTAGCATAGTGCCTCCAATACATTATTCTGGGATTCACCAGTCTCCTAGGATTTGTCACCCATGTGTATCTAATGATGATGGAGAGACAGTATTGAATTCACTGATTATACAGTTTATCCCCCAGAAAAACACTCATAACCATCCCAACAAAACCTTGTCCTGACCTACAGCATGTGAACATGTGCATTCCCCGCAGTAATGTACTACTGAAATGGTGATAAGAAAAGGAGCAATCTCTGCATCCAAGTGTCTCTACGGGGGTCTAATGATTTTAACTGCATCTACAGCCATTAACCAGCACAGCCAGTGGTGTTAAATAGACCAGGGAAGAATTAGCTTGGCTCGTCAATTCTTCATTCATAGGTTAAATGGCTACCAGGTGGATACATTAAACCCACCCATCTTTTATAATCAGAAGACGTGACTTCCAGTGGTAACAGGTTTATTTTAAAGAAACTAAGACAGTTAATACTTGGCATAAAAAATTCTGTTATTATATGTTCATAGATGAGCTTGAGCATAGTGTTCAATGCAGGTCATGCCCAATGCAACATTAAATGAATTAATTTGTGTAATACTCATCTCTGCCTTTCAGCATACAGTACTTGCTTAAACTGTCTTGGACTTAATATAAAATGCCCAAACAAGCATTGCTCCATTATTGAGAAGAAATATGACCTTTAAAATAATGGAGTTGCTTAGCAAAGACAAATGAATAGATGCAATTATTGTAACACGATTTTACTCATATCAGAAAAATGTACAGATAACAGCTTTTATAAAACTTATTTTCAAAGAAAATGCAGCCTCTACATTTTTAGTTAGGGCTTATTCACACCATATGTAGCGGCATGCTACTTTCATAGCTGGCGCTGCTTTAAATTTATAGGGTGGTCAGAGATTTAACTACCTCTGACTGTTTTGTTTTACCACCCCTGTGTGTGGCCCTCATGACCGGGGGTGCGTGTTCAAGTGTTCCTGGCTCCGGGACCATGTTGGTCCGGGGTTGTGATCTACTAAGTAGGCCTGGTAGTCAGACTGTGTCTACATTGCGGAGTGGTCCTTCCTGAGGGAGGAAGCCATCCGAAGAAGAACCTGTCTTGGAGAGCAACGAGCACGCAGCTGGTACCTCAGGAGAGGCCTTGAACTTCATCGAAGGACGCACGATAGCTGAGAGGCTGAGTGATGGTCGTCTGTCAGTTCTGAGTTCACCAAAGTTATTCAAGAGAGATCCGGATGCTTAATCTTGTGTTGAGAAGGATTCTGGACCGAATACATCTCCACCCTTTGGGAAGGTCTGTGACAGAGACTTTGCTAAAGTTTCCGTGTGACACCCTGGCTGCTAGGCTAGTGAGAGAGGCCTATCCAGGTGCACAATACCCACTCTGGCTAGAGTGACAACGAAAGCTACATTGCTGGAAGCAGGAGTGTTTTCGAACAAAGTTATACACCTGAACCTATTACCTATTACCCCTATCTACCTCTTCAACTACTTCTTTTATTCTTTTACCCTGTTGGGTAATAAAACACAGAAAAAGACACCTAAAGTGTGGACATTTAAGTTTTTCTCAACTCTCATCGTATACCCTAGACGGCGAAGGAATAGAGGTAACATGCCACCCAAAACAAACCAGCAGCTCCCTTGGGGTAGTGCTACATGCAAAAAAAATGGTAAATAACTGGTGAAAAAAAAGAGTTGATGTGCAGACACAAGTTTTGATGTATGTTGACATCCGTTTTCATGTGTGTTTTTTTTTTTAAACCAATCCTGCCTCATCCCTTTCTCCTCTCATTTGTGGGTTGAGATGAGAAAACTGAATTGAGGTCTGCTATGAATATAAAGGGGAATATAAAACCCCAAGAAAAAAATTAAAAACAAAATGTGGGGTTCCTTCCTAATATGTATACCAGACCATAATCCAGGTTAAGGGTCTAATATGAATATAGAATGGGAACCCCTGGGCAAATACAAAAACAAAGTATGGGGTTCCCATTCTAGATTTCATGTCACTGTTTTGACTGTTGGGAGAATTTTTTCCACTTGCTTAATGTTTTTCTGCACGGTACATCTATTCACATGCAGAGCTGCATAATTCTGCACAGCTCTGCTCATCACACCAATGTTTTGCTGTCAACAGCGCACATAGAAAACAACCCTTAACCCTAATGCCGCGTACACACGATCACTTTTTGCGATGAAAAAAAACTTCGTTTTTTAAAACGTCATTTAAATTGATCGTGTGTGGGCAAAACGTTGTTTTTTGTCTTAAAAAAACGACCAAAAAAAATTCCAACATGCTTGAATTTTTTGTGTCGTTTTTCAAAACGTCGTTTTTTTGTGTCATAAAAAGTGATGGTGTGTGGGCAAAACGATGTTGAAAACGACGTTTTTAAAGCCGCGCATGCTCAGAGGCAAGTTATGAGACGGAGCTTAAATGGAACAGAGTGCCATCGAACGTGTCTTACGCCACCACGCTTTGCTAGAGCATTTTGGAAAAACGATGGTGTGTACGCAACGTCGTTTTGGAAAATGAAGTTTGAAAAACGTCGTTTTTTTTTCATGATTGAAAACGTCGTTTTTTTTCATCGCAAAAAGTGATCGTGTGTACGCGGCATTAGGCCCCTTTCACACGGACGGCAGTTAAAAGCATGTAAATGCGGCGACAGCATTGAATGTGACGAGTGCCGGCTCATCGTAGTCGATGATATCACCGCGTTCTTGCCACTCAAAAGAATGGCGGTTCTTTTGAGTGGCCGTCTATATGCACTGTTTTGAAAGGCAAGTTTGCCAGAAATCCCGTCAGGAAAACCGACGTTTTTTTTCCTGACGGGATTCCCGGCCGTGTGTACAGGGCTTGACAGTCTGACAGTTTGCAAGAGACTTTAATGGCATCAGCGATCTGCTGATTGCTGGTTCAATGCTTTCAATGCTGGATGCCAGAGTAGGGGACACTGTAGTTGAGGGACGCCCCCCTGATGACGTACCTGTGTACGAAACATATGTCGGCGGCGACATCTGGCTCCCTCTACTCCTAACAGACCACCCAGTGTCCCCTACTCTGGCATCCAGCCGCACTTAGCGTTTGATGAGATCCTTGAACGGAGAACTTTTGCTACGCTATAAGTCCCAGTGCCAGGCAGGCACCCGCCATAGTAAGAGGCCATTTGGCTGTGTATGTGAGTTTCATTTTATAAATAAAAGGTAACACACTATGATTTTCTCCATATCTGTCTCCACCATCTTGTGAGCATTTCAGTTGCATCTATGGTCCCATCGTGATCCAGCTACGCCAGCAGTGAGAACAGGCACTTATCCTGTCCTGCTTTTCTGACCTTCTTTTAACTAAGAGGTCTCACCGTTTGGTAAGAGCATAGCATCTCCGTAGCACTTTGGGTGGAGCACAGTATACAGTGGTGAAGGAATCAGACGCATCCACGAATCAAACTTCACAATAATTAGTCACCAATTTATTTTGAAGCTATCATGGGACTTTTCTCTAATATGTTTTCACTGTGACCAATATTGCACCTTATTTTCACATTAATCTATATATGTAATAATTTTGGTTTTGTCACTGGTGACCTATTGTATGGTATTTCTATATGCATATCCATTGCCCTTAATTATCACATGGTATTTAATTTATGTTATACACTTGTGTTGTTTATAATTACCCACTTACCTAATTGATGTTGCACTCTGAATTAATCACAGGTGTAATACCCAATAGACTTATTAGCGCCCTCCACATCTTGTTATTTCCAATTTTTGCAGCCAATTGATGCACCATTGAGGAGCAGCTTAATTATTTAATCCTATTTTGCATGGAGTAATAATTCACCCATTTGTAAGCTCTAGGTAGCTTCACCTATTTACTGGCGCGGAATTTTATTTTATTTTCATTGCCTCAGTACTGTAGGAGTAATATATTGCCCATGTGAGACATAGGCTCTGCTGGAAGAACTTAGAAAGTTGTGTTGTGTTCATTGTGCTCCCAATGACCCCCCCATCAATGAGGACCAATGCCCTCAACTACAGTAATTGTGCACCACAGCTCTCCACCTTGCTTGCCACTAAGCACTGTTGCCCCACGTTTCCCCTCAATCAGTGGCTGTGCATCCATTTCCAAAATGGAGTTTTCGGAACTTCCGGTTCCTGTTATTCAGAGCGAGGCTTGGGTATATAAATAGCGGTGGATCACTGCAGGGCCCATCCCCATTGAGAACGTCATTCTGTGACGAAACGCGTCTGGGTACACGGCGTGCAGTGACGCCACCACGCTCTACGTTACGAGGAAGGGCTCCACCTGTTGCCGGCCGGCATTTGTTTTTTACGATCAAGTTTCAACTTTGTTTGTAAGTAGTTTTTTATTCTTGTTATTTAAATCTCCAATGGTTTTACACTATGTGCGGTCCTTCCATCTTTTCGTTTTATGGTTTGTTGACATCCGCACCTTATTGAGGAACATACATGTGGTTATTTCCTGGATCAAATCTGTCTTCATCTGCCTGTGTCCCCCTACGGCTGTGGAGTTGATGTGTGCTGCTGGAATATACATGTGGTTTTTTCCTGGATCGAATCTGTCTTCACCTGCCTGTGTCCCCCTATATGCTGTTATTCATTACCTGCTGGTAAGCCTCTGTCCATGTGGTGGCGGTTCACTGGATCTTACTTATCACCTGGGTGTCTGTTTGTCGTTAAGCATTATTATCTGGATTCATCTCTTCAGTCTTAAAGACTTTTTGCTGTTTTATTTTATTTTATTGGCACAGTTTTTCCCTTTATTCTATGTAACTGTGACACACACGCTTACTGCTGCCTTTTTGAATTTATTTATTTTTCATTACACATAGTTAGCGCAATTTTTTCTTTTAATCTGTGCATCCATAGTGGGCGCATGAGCGCCGCCCCCTCTCTCCTGCACAAACTGGCGGCATTTGATGGGACACACTGTTGGCATTTGATGGGGAAAACTGGCGGCAATTGATGGGCACAATGGCTGTGTTTGATGGCACAGTGGCGACAATTGATGGGCTCAGAAGCTGTGTTTGATGGGCACAGTGAGGTTGCAATTAATTAATCTTTTTTTTTTTTAGTTTGATTACGCCCCCCCCCAAAAAAAAAAAAATTGAGCACCAGCCGCTACTACCCTCAATGAACATTCATCTTTTGATCTGACCACCGACGGCCGTACTAATCTCCATTGTTGGTGAAACTTTTTCCTCCCATTGACTACAGCTAGCCGAAAAAAATGTCATCCTTCTACTGACCATAGAACTTTTTTCTTCACCTGACCAGAGCAGTCTAAGCACTGTGACACATCACCGCTACACTCTATATATTGTGATTGCCATTAAATTGTGCTGACAGTTCTACTCTAATATATCGCGTTGTGCATTACAATATTTTTATTTTTATTGCATTAACAATTGCTGGTTGCTAATAGTTTCTGAATAGTTTAAAGCATATCTATGGTCAAAATGTTAAATTATATATTATTTCCAAATTTCTATTTAATTTCAATTGTACTTTGTATTTCTATTCTTTCTAACCTTATTCTATTAATCTGAATGATCTTGAAGTTTGTAAATTTACTTTGTTAAGATTTCCACACATTTACTTGAATTCCGTGACACATATTCACCATGACACTGCTTTGTCACAAAATGTCACAGAATTTGCCTTCTGAACTACAGAGATGCTGAGAGAAGGAGTTTCAGGAAGCAGCGTCAGGAGTCACAGTACAGCAGGGGTGTCAAACTGGCGGCCCTCCAGCTGTTCCGAAACTACAAGTCCCATCATGCCTCTGCCTGTGGGAGTCATGCTTGTAACTGTTAGCCTTGCAATGCCTCATGGGACTTGTAGTTTTGCAACAGCTGGAGGGCCGCCAGTTTGACACCCCTGCAGTACAGGAATCACTGCATGCAGGCAGCAAGGAACTATGGGATATGTAGTTCTTAGAAGTTGAAAGTAAACAGCATAGAAGATGCTGCAAAGTATGCAGGGAATCCAGGAAGGTGTGGAAAAATATGGTCAGCAGAAGGCAGAACTCACAGCATAAACAAAGATTTTTCGTGTAAGCTTATATTGGATTGTCAAAACGAACTATTGTTTGTATTG
This sequence comes from Rana kukunoris, assembly GCA_029574335.1. Lineage (NCBI taxonomy): Eukaryota > Metazoa > Chordata > Amphibia > Anura > Ranidae > Rana > Rana kukunoris. Next base: position 76,188,794 of record CM056060.1, read on the forward strand.
TTATTACACTGCTGATGTTATAAAGTGTATGCTTTGGCCACAGATTTCCTTTAATTAAGTAGTACTTTAGGGCAGGCTTGGATAAAGCTTTAGTTCTCAGCCCATATTCCGTATATTTTTTTAAAATAATTGTTTAGGTTTATGTGTATCTGTGAAACTTTTAATTGTGAAATATCAATTAAGGACTTTTTTTGTGGGTACAAGGAGTGTGTTTATTATTTTAGTAAAGATTTACACCCTTTCTCTACGTCATTCAAAATTCACCATGCTGTAATGTCTTCTAACTAGTTTTATTACACAGAATTTTTGCCACCTACAAAACCCTTCAACCCATCAGCAACAAGTGCTGCAGTACTCGGCAGAACAATTAGTGTCAATAAACAATGCTGTCTTGAATGTGTTTATGCCCTTAAAGGGGTTGCAAACCCTTGTTTTTTTGTTTTGTAAAAATAAAAAATATGCCTATACTTAACTGCACTGTGCAATTGTTTTGCACAGAGCAGCCCTATCCTCTTCTTCTGGGGTGCCCCACGGCGCTTCAGGCCCCTCCCCTGCATTGGGTGCCCCCACGGAAAGCTGTTTACCCTTGGGGCACCCGTGCGGGCTCGCTCTTGAGTCCCGCTGCTGCGTCCTGCGACACAGACAGCGGGACTCAGCCCCGTCCCCATGTCAATGGATTTGATTGACAGCAGTGGGAGACGATGCCTATCAATCTCATGCACATCACTGGATCGGATGCGCTAATGTAAGAAAAAAGGGGGGGGGGTCTGGGGGGAGTTGAAGCACAGAAGGTTTTTTGACCTTATCACATCGAATGCATTAAGGTGAAGCTTTGAGGCTTTACAACTACTTTAATATGATAAATCTTCATGTTTAAAATCAGATTGTAGAAAAGCTTATATGTCATTTTAAATGAATGCCCCATATAAAGGAAAATAAGAGAAATACATTCTCCACTTACAATAACCCACAGGTCGCACAATGACTTTCAATGTCCCTGAACATTTTAGCAAATATGCTCATAGTGAGTTCTGGCCTGCTTAGAATATCTTTGCTATACTATTCTTACTTACCAGGGAGTTGAACCTGAGATGACAGACATTGCAGGATATAAAAGGCCTCCGTCTCTGAGGAGAAGGCCCACCAAAGGTGTGATTAATAACTGCTTTCTGAACTGGGTCCATCTACAAAAAGAGAGAGGGGTATTACAGTAAGTCAGGATTGTCCAGGAGCTACCGTTCATAATTCTGCATCTGCTATATGCCCTGCAATATTATTGAGCATAATTTATTATTATTATTATACAGGATTTATAAAGCGCCAACAGTGATTTACAACATAAAGGCAGACAGTACAATTACAATACAATTTAGTACAATAGGAATCAGAGGGCCCTATAATTAATTATCTTAATTTTATCATGTTTATTTACACCGTGGCTTACAATGAAAATATTCTTATCAAAATCAACTAAATGCAGTGGCATTATAACATATTCAAGAGTCCTAAATAAAACGTTGCTTCAGATACTTCTCTTCTGGCAAGAGTTAAATCATCAAATGCAAACAGTTGTAATTGTATGAAGTGCAATGGAGCAATTGTCAAACTTGAAATGGAGGTGTAACACGATCATTTTTCGGCATGAAAAAAAACGCAGTTTTTAAAAACGTCATTCAAAATGATCGTGTGTGGACTTTTTCACGTCGTTTTAAAAAATCTTGTTTTTCGGGTTGTAAAAAATGATCGTGTGTGGGCTAAAACGACGTTTTAAACCTGCGCATGCTCAGAAGCAAGTTATGAGACGGGAGCACTTGTTCTGGTAAAACTACCATTCATAATGGAGTAAGCACATTCATCACGCTGTAACAGACAAAAAAGTGCAAATCGTCTTTTACTAACAAGGTATCAGCTAAAAGCAGCCCAAAGGCGAATAGAACTTCCCCTTTAGAGTGCCGTCGTACGTGTTGTACGTCTCCGCGCTTTGTTCATCATTTTTCAAAAACGATGGTGTGTGGGCAACATCATTTTTAATGATGAAGTTGGAAAACTTAGTTTTTTGGACATGCTGAAAAACAAAGTTTTTTTCATGCCGAAAAATTATCGTGTGTACGCGGCATTACAGACATTTAAAAGTCCACACACAGGGCCAGATCCACAGAGCCATTACTCCGGTCTATCTCCTGATACGTCGGCGTACTTTCAAATGACCCGCGTCGTATCATTAGTTTGAATCCTCAAACCATGATACGACGGCTTCGGGCTTCGATCCGACAGGCTTAGGTCTTCGTACACCTTTGGATCTACGCTGCAATCTTTTTGCGCCCGCTGGGTGGAGTTCGCATCGTTTTCCGCGTTGGGTATGCAAATTAGCTTTTTACGGCGATCCACGAAGTTACGATCGGCCGTCGCATTCTCTAACGTCGTCGCTAGTCGGCTTTTTCCGGCGTATAGTTAAAGCTGCTACTATTCGGTCTATAGTTAGACTGCCCATGTTAAGTATGACCGTCGTTCCTGACATTACTACTTTTTAGAGGCCCTGGGGTGGGTTATGCCACAATGTACAAGTATGCACAGCATATTAGCACATTAGGGTACACTTATTGTCAGACTGGGCCCTCCATTGCTGCGCTGTGATTCTCATGCATTTATTTATTATTTATAAAAGGCCCCACCAAAATCCTCAGCACCAGGCCCATGATGTTAATCAGGCCCTGCGCATCAGTTGTTTTTACAATAAGGCCGACCGTCCAAACAACGGTACTGGGGTGATGCTGGGGTAAAACCCCTTGAAGCGGTATCGGTAATATCGGTCTAGTTTCAGACTTACCGATTTTTCAGAAAATGCTGATATCGGCCGCTTCGATAATTGGTCGATCCCTATTAAATAATATACCGTATTTTACAAAAGCCATCTTGAACTTCAGCCAGGACTTAAACTGGCCAACCAGCGTTTAAAAAAAAAGACCAAATTCCCCCATCCACACATTCAAGGATGGAGGAATCACTATGGTGCTATTGTATTCTGATGGCAGGGAACCATCAGAATATACTGATGATCCCTGTTTCCGGCTATAGCTGGCTGGCTGATCATTTGGGAAAAATCCAACAAGCTGGTTATACAGAAGTTGCTCAGTAGATCAAGTTCTGTACAACCAGCCTGCCCATAAATGGATAAAAATATGACTGATACCTGGTCACATTGCTATAATCTTTTTATATGGAGTATAAACTGAAGGATTTATGAATAAATGGTTGTGGAACGAATCATTTGAGTTTCCATTAATTCTTTTGCTTTGATAAATTTGCTTTGATATACAAGTGCTTTGGATTACAAGCAAGTTTCTGGAATGAATTAAGCTCGCAATCCAAGGTTGTTATTTAAAAATAATAATAATATGCAGTACATCTCTATAATACATGCACATTTCCCTGTGTTTTATCGCTTTAAACACCCAGAACAGAAAACATTTGGCACTTTGCCAGATATGCACTTTGCTCCTAATTTCTTGTTATGGGCTGACAACATGAAAGGGAAATTTCAGCCTACATGAATCTCCTTTACTATTGATATCTCTGTATAATAACCTTCTGTTTTTCACCAGGCCCAGAAGCTGCAATTACAGCTGTACGTCTCCCCTCTTTTTGAGAACCAGTGTATGTTAATGGATGCACATCAGTCTGCTACACACTCCAAAACAAGAGAAGGACCAATGTTCTGCTATTTTTTTCTAGCAGGCTCAGGGAGGGGAAGGGAAGGGAATTATCTTTTTACTATATAAAGGGTTACTAAGAAAAAAAGAAAAGTGAGGTGAAATCTTCTGAATGGGACATAGGCAGCAAAACAAATGTCACAGGGGTGTTAACCCTTCCCTATGCTATCCAAAAAACGTAAAAACAAAAAATTAAACTTAAAGTGGTTGTAAACCCACTTTTTGGATTCTACCTATAGGTAAGCCTAGAATAAGGCTTACCTATAGGTAGTGGAAATTTCTCCTAAACGTACGCCGTTTAGCAGGTATTTCACTTGTAGTCCGCAGAAAATTCCAACGGCGCATGCGCAGGGAAGAAACGCAACAAAGTGCCTTTTCTTCCCTAGCCTGTGCCGTGAATCGCGGCTCCCGTGTGCATGCGCGGGACTGAAGTCACACGGCTCTGGCGAATCACAGAGCAGGAGTCCGTGCCCCGGAAAGAAGAGGGGCCAGAAGATGGACGCTGCCTACACAGGGGACATCGCTGGATTCTTTTGCAGGTAAGTTACACATAATGGGCTAGTATGTGAAGAATACTAGCCCATTATGCTTTTCATTTTCAGGCTTTGCGGCGGGCTAAAGAGGAAGTAAAACCCATCGGGGTTTACCTCCTCTTTAAGAACAAACCTACAGACCCTGTCTTGTTTGTAACCCAGGGACTGCCTGTTTACTGTACACAATGATGTCCTATTAGAATTTCATAATATGCACAACACAGAAACATAATTTCCATTTGATGCTGAATTTCAGGCACAATATCAAGTTTTGAATACATACGGGTTGATTTACTAAAAGCATATAGACTGTGCACTTTGACAAGTGCAGTTGCACTCTGCAAGTCGCAGTTGCTCCAGAGCTTAGTAAATGAGCAGAAGCTCTGCTAACTTCCATCATCCAAATGTACTAGCAAAAATTCAGTCTCTGGGCCAGATTCTCGGAGATCTGCCTTTTTTTTTGCGTAGTGTAGCGTATCCCCTTTACGCTACGCCTCCGCACTATTTACGGGCAAGTGCTGTATTCTCAAAGCACTTGCTCCGTTATTTGCGGCGGAGTAGCGTAAAGGGGACGGCGTAAGGCCGCGTAATTCAAATAGAGAAGGAGGGGGGCGTGCTGTATTTAAACTAAGCGCGCCCCCGTGCGTAACAAACTGCGCATGCGCCGGCCCTAAACGTAGCCCACTGCGCATGCTCCTTAGTATGCCGCAAATACATTGATTTAGATGGAAACGTAATTAACGTACAGGCCTATTCGCGACGAGTTACGCAAACGACGTAAAAACACGACGCTGTCCCGACGTCCATACTTAACATGGCTTACGCCGGACCTACGCAAGGTTACCCCTGATATATCTACGCAAGGTTACCCCACTCACATGCCTGGACTAGAGCCGACAGCTCCTGCCCCCTCCACAGCCCAGTGCTCCAGTGGCTAGAGCAGAGAGCCGGTAACTGATAGCCACCGGCTCTCTGCTCAGGGAGCTCTGAGAAAGGATCGATCAGTGGTGTTTGATCACAGTGTTGGAGCCGGCGGGAGACAGATGCAGCATTGGACTGATGCTGCGTCCACCTGGGTAAGTATGGTTCTAAAGAAAAAAAAAATCCCATACTTCTCTTTTAATAACTGTAATGATAGCAGTCAGTAAATATATGTTCCTTGATTATAATTTTTTTTATCTCATCTGACCATAACACCTTTTTCCAAGTGGCCTTAGAATCTTAAAGGTGCGATTTGGCAAAGTTCAGTCATGACTGCACGTGGCTATTCTTGAAGAGTTTCTTTTTTCTTGCAACCCTCCTACACAAGCCACACTTGTGGAGAATTCGTACTATTGTTGTCACATGCGCACATAAAAACCTGCAAATGCTTCTGAGTTGCTGTAGACCTCTTAGAGCCAGGAGGCAACTGGTCAGAGAGGCTACTTTCACCCAGTTTGGAGCAACGTCCTGATCCAGGGAGGGTCTGTGTTGTACCAAATACCTTCCACTTATTAATATTAGACTTCACTGAGCTTCTAGGCATTGATAAAGCCTTTGATATTTTTTTGTATCCATCTGCTGACTTTTGCCTATCCACAACTTTATACTGGAGATCTTTTGACAGTGCTTTGCCACCAATATGACGCGTACACACGACCGTTCTAAAAAATTACGTTTTTTTTAAATGTCATTAAAAATGATCGTGTGTGGGCTTCAGAGCGCTCGTTCTGGTAAAACTACCGTTCGTAATAGAGTAAGCACATTCATCACGCTGTAACAGACAGAAAAGCGCGAATTGTCTTTTACTAACACTAAATCAGCTAAAGCAGCCACAAGGGTGGTGTAGCCCGAATGGAACTTCCCCTTTATACAGGGAGTGCAGAATTATTAGGCAAATGAGTATTTTGACCACATCATCCTCTTTATGCATGTTGTCTTACTCCAAGCTGTATAGGCTCGAAAGCCTACTACCAATTAAGCATATTAGGTGATGTGCAGCTCTGTAATGAGAAGGGGTGTGGTCTAATGACATCAACACCCTATATCAGGTGTGCATAATTATTAGGCAACTTCCTTTCCTTTGGCAAAATGGGTCAAAAGAAGGACTTGACAGGCTCAGAAAAGTCAAAAATAGTGAGATATCTTGCAGAGGGATGCAGCACTCTTAAAATTGCAAAGCTTCTGAAGCGTGATCATCGAACAATCAAGCGTTTCATTCAAAATAGTCAACAGGGTCGCAAGAAGCGTGTGGAAAAACCAAGGCGCATAATAACAGGCCATGAACTGAGAAAAGTCAAGCGTGCAGCTGCCAAGATGCCACTTGCCACCAGTTTGGCCATATTTCAGAGCTGCAACATCACTGGAGTGCCCAAAAGCACAAGGTGTGCAATACTCAGAGACATGGCCAAGGTAAGAAAGGCTGAAAGACGACCACCACTGAACAAGACACACAAGCTGAAACGTCAAGACTGGGCCAAGAAATATCTCAAGACTGATTTTTCTAAGGTTTTATGGACTGATGAAATGAGAGTGAGTCTTGATGGGCCAGATGGATGGGCCCGTGGCTGGATTGGTAAAGGGCAGAGAGCTCCAGTGGAGGTGGAGTACTGGTTTGGACTGGTATCATCAAAGATGAGCTTGTGGGGCCTTTTCGGGTTGAGGATGGAGTCAAGCTCAACTCCCAGTTTCTGGAAGACCCCTTCTTCAAGCAGTGGTACAGGAAGAAGTCTGCATCCTTCAAGAAAAACATGATTTTCATGCAGGACAATGCTCCATCACACGCGTCCAAGTACTCCACAGCGTGGCTGGCAAGAAAGGGTATAAAAGAAGAAAAACTAATCACCTGATCTGAACCCCATTGAGAACCTGTGGTCCATCATCAAATGTGAGATTTACAAGGAGGGAAAACAGTACATCTCTCTGAACAGTGTCTGGGAGGCTGTGGTTGCTGCTGCACGCAATGTTGATGGTGAACAGATCAAAACACTGACAGAATCCATGGATGGCAGGCTTTTGAGTGTCCTTGCAAAGAAAGGTGGCTATATTGGTCACTGATTTGTTTTTGTTTTGTTTTTGAATGTCAGAAATTTATATTTGTGAATGTTGAGATGTTATATTGGTTTCACTGGTAAAAATTAATAATTGCAATGGGTATATATTTTTTTTTTGTTAAGTTGCCTAATAATTATGCACAGTAATAGTCACCTGCACACACAGATATCCCCCTAAAATAGGTAAAACTAAAAACAAACTAAAAACTACTTCCAAAAATATTCAACTTTGATATTAATGAGTTTTTTGGGTTCATTGAGAACATGGTTGTTGTTCAATAATAAAATGAATCCTCAAAAATACAACTTGCCTAATAATTCTGCACTACCTGTAGTGCCGTCGTACATGTTGTACGTCACCGCACTTTGCTAGAGCATTTTTTTTCACGATTGTGTGTAGGCAAGGCTGTTTTAATGATCGGGTTGAAAAAAACTTTGTTTTTTCTAGACCCTTAAAACCTTAATTTTTCAGAACCTGAAAAACAGTCGTGTGTACGCGGCAATAGTTGATTTTTTGCCTCAGTTGCACCAGGAGAGCTCTTTTCATGCTGATCTAATCAAAATGAACACAGCAGATCACAGTTGAAAGACAAATTGCTTTGTGCCATTGAGAAGGTGATTAGCTACACCAAATTAAGTTTTTTTTAGGAGGGGGGTAATCCTTTTTACAACTCTTTTTTTTATTTATTTTTCTGACATGTTGGTGTTATATCTTTCACTTGGATGTTATAAGTTGTTGGAGTAAATACAACTGGATACAAATAAAACTGTGTCTGTCTTTTTTTTATATTAAAAAGGAAGTATAGGAATCAACAAAATAAAAAACTCATACTCACACCTAAGTGGCAGCAGCATGGATCCGAGCTGCAGCTGTCCCCCACCAGCTAAATAAAGATGGCCTAAAGAAGATCTATGGTGTGCAGCTGCCCAGATTTATTTTCTTGTGTTGACTGACAGGAGTGCCCAGGAGTCACAGGTGTTTGCATACAGCCAGCCTGTACAAATCAATGACAGGCTGACAAAGGCCACAGCTGTTCTAACATCTCAGCAGTTACATGCATACAGGGGCAGGTGGATGGTCCTGAACAGAAACTGTGTGCATCTAGGGCTGCTCATCTGCCCATGTATGCATGTAATTTCTTGGATGTACATACAGCCACATCATCTGTCAGCCTGTCATTGATCCGCATGGGCTGCCGACCACGGCTGTGTCTTCTGGGCGCAGAAAAAGGCTGAATTCTATCAGTGTTTGGTCCTCTCCTACTGTTCGAGCGAGTCCTTATTGGTACTTTCTGCACACAGCTCCATCTGTCATAAGCCAAGCTTTGCAGTTGAGCAGAACTTGAAATTCCAGACAGCACATTAATCATTACACATTGTCATGCAGCTCACTCCTCTGAAAGGAGTTTGGGGCCTTGATAACACCTCTTGCCCCCCCCCCCCAGCTTAGTGCCTTGAAGACAGATGCACCTGTCTCTTTGGCTAAATAGTTTTGCAAAGAAAAACGATTGGCCTTAAAGTGCAACCTCTTCTCTGACAGTCACAGAGGAGATAAGATAATCTTGCTAAGCCTCAGGCCAAAAGCAAGGACAATGCTGGCATTACAGATTTGGAAAAGTCATCCAACAAAGACTTGATTTTTTGTCTATGTTTGTAAAGCTTAATGGAAGAGTCTATCTTCAGAAATTATTTCTGTCCAAAGGGGTTAAAGATATACGCACTTTTGTGACTTCCATAACAAAGATTAACACTCCCACCTCTGGTGCAATGATTTGTCTCTACCATGGGGCACACATTATATAGAAGCTGAAATAAGTTTAGTTAATGGTAACGTGGACTCGCCAACATCTTCATCTATATAAAGGAGGTCCTTATAGACTCAACAGTACCTCAATAAGAGCTAGACTCTTGTGCTTATATGCAAGTGATAGAGAACATAACCATTTTGTACTACAGGAATGTTTATTAATCAACTAATTACTCTACGTTTTGAGAGTCAGCTGTGTTCTAAAGCAGTGGAAACTACTAACAAAGTAAAAAATCAAGGCTGGAGCGTCACTCTTCAATTTATTGCATTAATTTGTAGACAGGATATTATAAAAGTAGGTATATTTCAAATAAATCCTTTATAAGCTTTAAAAGTGTCTGTAAAGGTAAATGCTTTAAGTACAGCTCCCCTCAAAGCCCCCCCCCCCAAATACTCATTCTGGTCCATGTCTCCAGCAGCTATTCTCCCCATTGGCTCCTGCTGCTGTCAGTCAAAACCTTTGGGCAGAGATCAGGGGGTGGGGATTAGCCTGGCTACCTGTCTGAGTAGGCTTAAACAGCCCAGCACGAGTGACCCCATTGGAAGGGGCTTCCTATGGTGGACACTTGGCGGGTGGAGGGGGAGGGAGGAGCTAGGCACACTGGTAGGGGGACACAAGAAGAGGAGGATCTGGGCTGCTCTGTGCAAAGCCATTACCATAACATGTTTGTTATTTTATTGAAAAAAAACAAAAATGTTACACACATTTGTTTTTTTATCTGCATCTTTCATCATAATAATACCTGATCACCGTGTTATTATGGTTTTTGTTCAGGCACTTCTTGTTTATGGTGACAATGTAGTGTTCTTGTCTCTCGGTTGGGCTTTTGCAATTGTTACCATGTCAGGAGGACTTTCCAAAATTATAAGTAACTTATAATTTTTAAATAATGGCAATAATTGACCACAGAATACAAAACAGCCAGTACAATAAAATCACAATTGCTCAATAAAAAAAAGATGAGCCTTGTGGCTAATACTACTCTGCATCCTCTACATTAATCAAACATACCACCAAGCCAAATCACAGCTGGAGGTCTGACCTTGTTAAACATATACAAAGAGATTTCCAAGCTCAAACTTACCAACCAGCCAACAACGGAATTGAGCCATCTAACAATATGCGTTGAGAATAGGGGTTTAGTCTGCACACATTTGAAAATACATGCTTAAAGGGGTAATTGCCCCAAAAAACTCTTTTTAACATTGATTGAGGCTCGTTATGTCAAGGGGAATCGGGTGTTTTTCTTTTAGAATCTAAGCAGTACTTACCGTTTTAGAGATGCATCGTCTCCGTCGCTTCCGGGTATGATCGTCTGGTCTGGGCGTGCCTATTTGATTGACAGGCTTCCGACGGTCGCATACATCGCGTCACGAGTAGCCGAAAGAAGCCGAGCGCCAGTGCGGCTCTATACTGCGCCTGCGCACCGTCGTTCGGCTACTTTCAGAAAATCGTGACACGATGTATCTGAACGTCGGAAGCCTGTCAATCAAATAGGAATGCCCTTCCCCGATGACCATACCCGGAAGCGTCGGAGACGATGCATCTCTAAAACGGTAAGTACTGCTTCGATTCTAAAAAAAAAACACCCGATTCCCCTTGACAAAACGAGCCTCAATCAATGTTAAAAAAAAGTTTTTTGGGGGAACTACCCCTTTAAGCTACAGATCAGGTCCCATCATGACACCCGTTTTCTGTAGCCCCAAACTCTGACTTCTAAATCTCTACAATGAGAGAACATGCATTTTAAAGGATAGGTGAGTAAAAGGTGGACCTGGAAGTAACCCAATTCTCATTTAAGGTACAGGGACATAATGAACACCCAGCACATAGGACTATGGCAGCAAAGATGTCAGTGTGTTGCCTGACCAATGTAATCAAAATACAAACAAGTGGCCACTGCCCCCACCTATAACTGGTCTATTGCAGCAAGGGCGTTGGAAGGGTGACATATGTCAAACGAATACAAAGAGATTTCCAAGCTCAAACTTATCAAACAGCCAGCAACCAATGGAATTGACCAGTCTAACAACATGGGTTAAGAACAGGGGTTTAGTCCAGAGCTCCTTGCTGCAGTAGACCAGTTATACGTGGGGACAGTGGCCACTTGTTTGTAGTCGGAGGTCTGACCTTGACCAGTTATAGGTGGGGACAGTGGCCACTTGTTTGTAGTCGGAGGTCTGACCTTGACCAGTTATAGGTGGGGACAGTGGCCACTTGTTTGTAGTCGGAGGTCTGACCTTGACCAGTTACAGGTGGGGACAGTGGCCACTTGTTTGTAGTTGAAGGTCTGGCCTTGACCAGTTATAGGTGAGGACAGTGATCACTTGTTTGTAGTCGGAGGTCTGACCTTGACCAGTTATAGGTGGGGACAGTGGCCACTTGTTTGTAGTCGGAGGTCTGACCTTGACCAGTTATAGGTGGGGACAGTGGCCACTTGTTTGCAGTTGGAGGTCTGGCCTTGACCAGTTATAGGTGAGGACAGTGCCCACTTGTTTGTAGTCGGAGGTCTGACCTTGACCAGTTATAGGTGGGGACAGTGGCCACTTGTTTGTAGTCAGAGGTCTGACCTTGACCAGTTATAGGTGGGGACAGTGGCCACTTGTTTGTAGTTGGAGGTCTGGCCTTACATGATTCCATAATAGTTTAATAAGTCACTTTCTGTGTTCAATTATATTTCCAGAATTCTAGACTTTTGTTAATTCTGGACTGTGAAACAGAAGAAAGGCTTGCTTGTCTCTCCTATAGACAATGCCTTATAAGTCAAATGAATGCTAAGCAGAAAAAACATCATTTTTTGACTGGCCAAAGTAAATAACATGCTAATACATTTTTAGACATCAAAAGAGGAAACTGAGCTATATAATATACAGATAGATTCGGGATTGACTTACTGCATTAAAGTTAGGGAAGAGGCTAAGCGGAGAGACTCCATTGATCCTGAATGTAAGAAGATGCTTAATGTCCAAGTGTGTCTGTATTGGTCTGTTGGGAATCCCTAGAGAAGCCAGCAATTGTCCACCATGAGTAGGAGCACCTGCAAGAGAATAAACATAGGTCACTTCCACACAGAATAAAAACATCTCCTCTAACTACTTTAACTAAGCAGGTCTGGGTCTCAGCTTGTTTGGTACTGTGGTATGGAATAACAGTAATTGATTATACTGCTCTATGCTAAGCAAAAAATCTGATATTGTCTAGAAGTCATTAGCTATACTGATTACTTTAGTTACAGACTGCAGTTGCTATATCAGACATGTTTCCTGCATACAAATAAAATTGCCACAAGAAACATCGCTTAACCAATGAGAATGATTTTTTTATTTCAGGTTAAATCAACATTATCTCATTTTTCATAAATGTCATATTATATGTTAAATATTCCATTAAAATGTAAAGTAATATGAGGGCAGATGTGCACATTTTTTTCAGATAAAATATTAAAAGTACTGCACAGTATACTGTATGCCTTTCTATGACAAATAGATGTCTGTAGAATCTAAAAGCTTTAAAAAAAACGTTTATTAATCCAATTTCTAACATTTGACAGTCCAAAAAGCAAAGTGTTCAGTACTGTATATTCAAAATAGAATAAACTACAGTAAAACCTTGGTTTGAGAGTAACTTAGTTTGAGAGCGTTTTGCAAGACAAGCAAAATGTTTTAATACATTTTGCCTTGATATACAAGTGATGTCTTGATATAGAGTAGCATCATGTCACAACTGAGTATCAAAAAAGAAGAGAGGCACCTCTAAGTGTAGCAATATGGTTACATTTAATGAAGGTACAACATTTAGCAACTTATTGATACACTTAGGCCCCGTACACACGAGCAGACAGATTTGTTCAAATCGGTCAGACAGACCGATTTGAACAAATCTGTCTGCTGGGATGTATTGGTTTGATCGTGTACACACGATCAAACCAAAATCCCCGCCGGCAGACAGTGCGCTGACGTGTCAGTAACGTGGCAGTGACGTTGATGCCGCCACGTCACCGCACCAGGAAGTGAATTACTTCCGCGCATGCGTCGAATCTATTCGACGCATGTGCGAGAAGATATGTCTGCTGGTTAGCGTACTAACCAGCAGACATATGGGGCAGGCGGATTCCCAGCCGACAGATTTTAAAGCATGCTTTAAAATCTGTCGGCTGGCCAAATCCGTCGGCTCGCCCGTACACACAATCGAATCTGTCTGCTGGGACGGTCGAGCCAACCGTTTCCAGCAGATAGATTTGATCGTGTGTACGCGGCCTTGGGCCCCATACACACGATCGGACATATCCGATGAAAGCGGTCTGCGGACCATTTCCATCGGATATGTCCGATCGGGAGTTTGATCCGATGGCGTGTACACACCATCGGATCAAATTCCCCGCCGCCGGACGGCGCGGTGACGCGGCGGTGACGTTGACGCCGCCGCGTCACCGCCACGTCACCGCACCAGGAAGTAAAACACTTCCGCGCATGCGCCGAATCCATTCGGCGGCGGCGGTGGGGGACGACATGTCTGCTGGTAAGTGTACTAACCAGCAGACATGTCGGGCGGACAGATTCCACCGGATAGATTTCAAAGCATGCTTTGAAATCTGTCGGGTGGAGAAATCTGTCCGCTAGCCCATACACACGAGCGGAGATGTCTGCTGAAACGGTCCATCGGACCGTTTTCAGCGGACATATCCCCTCGTGTGTACGCGGCCTTAGAGGTGCCTCTCTTCTCTTTTATACCCTAAAAAAAATGCTTTGATATACAAGTGCTTTGGATTAGAAGCATGTTTCTGGAACGAATTAAGCTCACAAACCAAGGTCTTACTGTACTGCAATAAACCAAATATCAGACTAGTGAAAGACAAAACTGGACTTGGGTTTTGGGCTCCTGCATTTTCCACATCACACACTTTACATGTTCTAAAGATTTATATCTACAATAGATATTAAATCACATTTAATAATTCATTATATTCATGGATTAATACAGAATTTCAACACCACATTTTAGTCTCAGAAGTGGAGCAACCATATATGCATAGAGGTAAATGAAGCAGTGAATTAAATCATTTAATACATTTGCAATCAAGCTCATTTAGTAATTGTAAAGAACCATAATGATGCAATAAACTGAAATTATTTGCTAACTGATCTAACTGTAGTAAAAAGAAATCTGCTTGTTACTAATTACTGCAATTTGCATCTTTTTTATTGCTGCATTTCTTGCTTTTACCTTTTAGGCCATGAAGTTTTCACAAACATTTCTAAGGCCCCGTACACATGAGCAAACCAAAATCCCCGCCGGCAGACATGGCGCAGACGTGTCCGTGACGTGGCGGTGACGTTGACGCCGCCACGTCACCGCACCAGGAAGTAAAACACTTCCGCGCATGCGTCAAAACCATTCGACGCGCGTGCAAGCAGGTATGTCTGCTGGTTAGCATACTAACCAGCAGACATGTTGGGCGGACGGGTTCCCAGCCGACAGATTTGAAAGCATGCTTTCAAATCTGTCGGCTGGCCAAATCCGTCTGTTTGCCATTACACACGATCTAATCTGTCTGCTGAAACGGTCTGGTAGACCGTTTCCAGCAGACAGATTTGATCGTGTATACGCAGCCTTAGACAGGTAAACAAATGCACATAATATATATACCAGTATATATTTATATTTATACTTGACATGGAATAAAACCCATTGATTTAACTGTTTCCAAAAACAGTTACAGTCAAGGCATGCTGTGAATGGTAAAGAGGAGGTCTGGGAAAAAATAAATAAATAAAAGCCAGCAGATACACATATTGCAGCTGTTAGGTTTAAATACATGGACACTTACCTGTCCTGCTGTCTCTTGATGTCGGCAGTATGGTTCCCGGCCGTGAAGCCGAAAAGGCTACACTGCCGCCGCCATTGCGGGTAAGGGAACCCGGAAGTGTAGCCTTTCGGCTTTGCGCCAGGAACCCTACTGCGCATGCATGAGGCCCCGCTCTTCCCTCCTATTCGCCCGGCGGCCAGGTGACGTCACTGCTGCATTACGGCCGCGGCCGAACTCCTGGAAGTGGGAAAGGATACCTGTGAAAGACAGGTATCCTGTCCCCTCTCCCCCCGAAAGGTGCCAATTGTGGCACCGGAGGGGGGGGAGGAATCCGATGAGCGGAAGTTCCACTTTAGGGTGGAGCTCCGCTTTAACTTTCAAAGTTGCTTGTGCTTTCAACCGAACTGTTAAGCCATCAAGTGGCTGGTGTCGTCACTGATCTCATGTGCAACACCATGGCAACTGCAGATCAAACAAAGGCTAGGGTGGCAGATTCCGTGGTTGTAAAGCAGTGGTCATCAACCTTGTCCTCAGGGCCCACAAACAGGCCAGGTTTGCAAGATAACTGAAATACATCACAGGTGATAGCATTTGCTGCTCAGTGATTTCAGTATTCTAGTCTGCATCTCCCCAAGGTAATATAAAAAACCTGGCCTGTTAGTGGGCCTTCAAGGGTCACTAAAGGAATTTTTTTTTTAAGCTAAATAGCTTCCTTTACCTTAATGCAGTGCTGATTTCATGTTCTCATTGTTCGTTTTTTGCTTTGAAGTTGCGGTAATTCTGCTCTGATCTCCACACTTCCTGCTTGTCTGGCTCCTTATATAAAATCGCATGGCAGCTTTTCACTGTGGTCTGAGCTGTGTGTCTAAAACTCCTCAGAACCAATCAGATTCATTTTAAAAACAAAACACTGCCCTGGATTTGTTTGTTTTTGTTATGTGTGTCTTCTGTACTTCACAGAAACATGAAACCAGTTTAAAAACTAAAGTGAAACTAGAGGCACATTATATGATTGATTTTTATCTATTTTAATCATTTTTAAAAGGAATCAGTTACTGTTTATGTCTCTATACCCTGTAAACAGTCATTTCAGCAAATTTATTTTATTTCCTTTAGTGACCCTTTAAGGACAGGGTTGATGACCACTGTTGTAAAGGATAGAATGGTTTAGTTCTTTAAGTCATCCTAAAAGTTATATAAAAGGTCCAGGTGTACAAGTGTCGAATCACCTACTGTTTTTCAGAGACATCTTGTTACTGGAGTTCACAGCTTTCCAAAGCAAAAGGAAGAACCATGTTCCAAAATGCCAGATTTCAAGGATCACTTAGGGGAATGTTAATAAATGATCTACATCAGGGAAACTAATGCCGCGTACACACGATCACTTTTTGCGATGAAAAAAAACGAAGTTTTTTAAAACGTCATTTAAATTAATCGTGTGTGGGTAAAACTTTGTTTTTTTTCATGATTGAAAACGTCGTTTTTTTCATCGCAAAAAAACGACCGTGTGTACGCGGCATGAGAATGGGCAACCCACATCAAAAACGAGTAGGTAGTCCTACAAATATCAGGTAGTCTTACACATACAGTGATCTCTACTTTGGCTGGCATTAGAGTTAGATAAAAGGGATAGTGTTTCAATTTTCAACATATTTTTCCTTCCCCATCACCAATCTATCCTATTCTGGGTAATGCTTGGTAACAAGCATGGATGATTTAGGCTTTCAAACATTAACATACGGACCCACAGACAATCACTTGCTTCATTTCTTTTTACTGACTGCCTGTATGAGTAATATTATCCTACGGCTGTCATTATTCCTCCCCTCTGACACCATTCAGTATCCCTTCTTGTCTGGATACCTCTCTTTTGTTTAAATATTTTGTGTAACATGACATAAAGATTAGATATCGAGATGTAGAGGAAATTGGTTCTTTCCCATCATAAAAATACAGGCTGCAGCAGTCTGACAGAGATAAAGTGACCTCTTTCTGGCAAAATGGTCCTATTGAAATCCTTATCAGCGTCCCCAAACTGTTTCTAACTACAGGCATAGAAACTGCAGCAGGCCTCTCAAGCGTGGCTTCGCGCAAATTAATTCAAAATCCCCCAGAGGGGAAATCTGGGAAATGTTTATAGAACGAAAGACTAAATTAAATCTATATTTATAGAAAGAAAAAAAAAAATCAGAGACAGCAAAATCAAACGGCAAATGAAAAAGATTAACAGCGCAAGAGTCCCTTAGGGGTCTCAAGTCTTAAAGGGTAGCCTTATGAAGACTTGCAGGACTGCGGATTTTGGCCACAGTCTATATTATGTCTTGGATTTATAGTTACATCGGCCATAGAATGGGTGCTTCTCATCTGGATCAACCTATAAAAATACAGGGATTCAGCTAGAGGAAAATACAAAACACATGGCAAAAATACATACACACATATATTTAAAAAAATGCCCTGATTAGTAATTATTTTGCCTCAAATGTTCCATACCAGTATTTACATGACAGAATGCTGGATTGGTATGCCTTTGTTCCTTGAAAGAATGTCACAGGGTTGTCACATTCTTCCCTTCCTGTTCTATACCCTCCATGATCCTCTCTAGTTACAACATGGAGCATATTCCATTTAATAAAAGCGAATATGCTCAGCCACAGTAATATAGCTCTGCTCTTTATTAAGGAGAGCTAAGATTATTTTCCCATTCTCATATGCCTCATTTCCACTGAGCGGATCGGTTCGGTACGGTTCGCTATTTTGGGTGTTTCCATTATGAAAGCGTGCCATAAAAGCGAACCTTACCGCACCAGCAAGGGTCCTGCTTCTAATGAGGCTCCAGAGAAAGTGGAACGGTTCCATTAGGGCGGACCTACAAATACATCTCGCTGATTGGTGGACGCACTAGGAATTTTTTCTAAAACCTGAATGGTCCGATTTGCAGTGGAAACGCTCACGCGATTAGACCGGCCCCATCCTAACCGCTCCAAATTAATTGACCCGAACCGTTCCGTGCAGTGGAAACAAGGCAATAGTATGTAACTGCAGTTGGAACATCATTGTGGACAGAAGCTGGTTGTTTGGTACCGATAGTTGATTTACTAAACAGACTCTTCACTTTACAAAGGAATTTTTACTTAATAAATGAGGTGAAGCTATATATAGATTTTCTTTCCTTGGCTGTGTTTGGGTATCCAACCGCATTTACTATGCTAAAGGGAAATTATTTTGCACAGTGAACAGCTTATTCGCCTTAATTAAATCTACCCCAATATCTCTAGAAACCCGCGCTAGGCTAGGTTGTAGAGAGCTGGGAAGGTGCAAAGAGAGAAAAACTAGCACTACTGTATTATTACTCCTTTAACTACTTCAGCCCCCGGAGGATTTGGCTGCTCAATGACCAGTCCATTTTTTATGATACAGCACTGCGTTGCTTTAACTGACCGTTTTAAAAAAACAAAAGAAAAGTGAACATTTTGAAAAAAAATACACAAAATCTTTATCCCGATTTAAAAGAAATAACAAACACATTTTTTCCTCAGTTTAGGCCAATATGTATTCTTCTACATATTCTTGGTAAAAAAAAATGCAATAAGTGTATATGATTGATTTGCGCAAAAGTTATAGGGCCAGATTCAGATACAAAAATGTATCTATTCCTCTTTACACTACGCCGCCGCAAATATTATGGGCAAGTGCCTTATTCAGAAAGCACTTGCTCCATAATATGCGGCAGCGTAGCGTAAAGTGCACGGTGCATTGCTTAAGTGGGGGCGTGATTCATGTAAATGAATCATGATCCCACGTAATTGACGTTTTTTTTGGACGGCGCATTTGCATAATTTACGTGAAAAACGTAGTGGCCAGAGTAAATATGCAACTTAAGATACGACAGTGTAAACGAATTACGCGCCGCTCGTATCTTAGGAGAAAGCCAGCGTATCTTGTTTTCTGAATACAGAAAAAAGATACGCTGGCTATTCTTAGTATTTACGCTGCGTATCTATAGATACGCCAACGTAAATCCTTGTTGAATCTGGCCCATAGTTTCTACAAAGTAGGGGATAGATTTATGGCATTTTTATATATTTTTGTTGTACTAGTAATGGTGGGGATCTGCGATTTTTATCGGGACTGCGATATTGCGGCAGACAAACCAGACACTTTTGATAAATTTTTGGGACCATTGACAATTATACAGCGATCAGTGCTATAAAAATGCACTTATTACTGTATAAATGTCACCGACAGGGAAGGGGTTATCACTAAAGGTTGATCAAGCGGTTAACTGTGTTCCCTGGCTTACAATTATGGCGGCTCGCCCAGGGGAGCCATTCTGCCGCAGTATAACTGCGACGGCCGGTTGGGAACCGGTTAAAGAAATAAATCTAAAATAAGGATTGATGGTTTCTAAACCAAGCTAACAATAGGCCTCTACTTTCATATGAAATATATAAACTTTATAAATACATAATAAAAAAGCATATAAATGCAATTGTATGGGTGTACTAGTTATTATTGTACAATTTTCATAATAAAATTTTATTTGTTGAGTACTTATGCAAGGTAAAGCAACACTTTTACTTGAATTCCTAATCCTTCCCGTGCCTTTGTTTTTACAGGACTCTGGGACTGAAGTAGTAAAACTCATGTGAAGAGAGGGCTCACACCATCGCATTTTCTTGCTTTCAATGTTCCCGCTTCGCCCTGAACAGGGTCTTTGGGATAACTGCTTGGATCCGACAGTGACTGCAATTCTGTTTTCACTGTTTATCCTTGTTTAATTTCAACCATGATGGGTTTTGCTGTTGTACACCTACTGTGCGCTGCATCAGGTTGCTGGGACTTGCAGTTCCTGTGCTTGGTCTTAATGTGTTCTCTCTCTGCGCTCCAAGTTTGTCAGACAGAACTTTACAGGCCTGGTAAATATTATGAAGTACCTCATTGTACTGTTTTTATCAGTCATATTAGGCTAAAGCTGGCCATATATTATAGACTTTTCTTGTTCAATTACCTTTAGATTTACCTTCAACCTTGTAGTGCAAGGGCCTGCCTGATTGCATACAAATTGAAAGTGTTTAGGTTTGACCTCATATTATATGGTCTTAGTAGATTTAAAGTAAAATTGGGTAATGTATGGTCATTCTAAAAAGACTTACCAGACTTTTATAGAGCAGCAGTACTCAAACCAAGAGGTCCACTTTTCACACTAGTAAGGCCTAATGCCGCGTACACATGATCGGTCAATCCGATGAGAATGGTCTGATGGACCGTTTTTAAATCAGACCAAACTGATTGTGTGTGGGCCCCATCGGTTATTTATCCATAGGTTAAAAAATGTGAAACTTGTTTTAAAATTAACCGATGGATACCTAACCGATAGAAAAAAAACGATCGTTTGTAGGCACATCATTTTTTTCAGCACGTCGTTGTGTTTTACGTCACCGCGTTCTGACACGATTGTTTTTTTAACTGATGGTGTGTAGGCACGACTGACCATCAGTCAGCTTCATCGGTTAACTGATGGAAAAATCCATCAGACCAGTCTCATCGGATTGACCGATCATGTGTACAGGGCATGAGGGCTTTTCAAGTTGTAGATGAGGTCTGGTTTTCATGTGTGACAAAACTGTAAGAGCTGGTTCACACAGGGGGCAGCACGACTTGCCGAGCGACTTGGCGATCTGCACACGACTTCAGAGGCGACTTGCAAAATTACTTCTGTATTAAAGTCAATGCAAGTCGCTCCTATTAGAACGGTTCCATAGTAACGAACGGAGCGCGACTTGTCCGGCAGCTAAGTCGCCTGACGAGTCACCCCTGTGTGAACAGCTTCCAGGTGAAAACTGATGTTCTATTCTACAGCTAAGAAAATGTTTTTCTCTAACACTGAACTCTTTCTCAAATATCTTCACATGATATAACTCATCAAACAAATAAACCTAGTCAATATAAATACAGTATGTACTGTAGTCATATTTTTTAATACATAAACTTAGTTTATACCACCAGTGTTTACCTCATTTACCTTCCTATTTCTGTCAACCAACTGAATCTTTATCAGAAATACGCATAAGGTTTCACTAGTAAGCAAGACTAATGTGGGCAAATGTTACTGTGGATGTAAACCCACTCTCATCATTTCTAAATGACTTCCATGTTACTGATCTATAAGGATATACATGCCACCTGTCAAATATCTCCCCTGCTGTTTAAACCATGCAATATTCCGGATTCTGTGGGCAGGTCTGTTGTCCGGAGCTCATGGGTGGAGTCCTGATGTCAGAAGACTCCCCGTCCACCTCTACACTCGGCTTGGCCAGGCATCGATATTTCTTACCCTGAACTTCTCTTGGTCTTGTGGATTATGCCCTGTGATCACTAATATCCAGTCAAAACCCAGGAATGTCACCACATGACTTCAGCATGCCCAATCATGCTGAGGTGTGGAGCAGCCAATCCTGGGAGAGCTGGAAAAGAAGTGAGGGGGGATGTGAAGTACACAGAATGTCTCTCTCACACTTGTGCATGAGATAAGGAAATCACCTGTCACTCATAGCAAGGGGGAAGAACTGACACCTATTTCTCTGTGTGTCTGTATATTACAAAAAAAAAGATAAGAGGATTGCTCAGAGCTCGATTAACTCTTCATGGCAAGACTGGGCATAGATGAAATTACATCCTCTGCTGTAACAGATATGAGTCTTAATTTTTTTTTAATTAGGGTGCAGTATTTTCTCCCTAAATGTCTGTAAATAATAAGACTTGCCCACAGTAAGCTTTTTCCTCAGTAGTGAATGTATATGCATAGTTTTTGTCAAAGACTCAATTGGGCTTTTCTGTGGTAAATCTGAGGCTAAAATACGTCTTTAGGAAGCAGTGGGTAATCAGTTTGCACCTCATTTGCTGTCCGATGTCCATAATTTACCAAGTAAATTTGCTGCCCACAAAGTCAGTAGAGCTAGTTCCAAGTATTAAACATTTAGATTTCAGTAAAATCCAGATCTACATTTATCATATTTAAAATATATTATAAATATTGGAAAAGTTACAAGTCACCGCACTCGTTCTGTTTCAACAGAAAATCGTGACTTAATTAATTATATATACTCATGCCTGCTCACATTTATTTACCACAGTTCAAGAGGAAAAAAAAATCTTAATTTGCCTTTTCCAGCACTACCATCTGCACCTGTCAACAGGGACGTTTATAAGTTTAGAATGTGGAGGGTAAATGACTGGTGAACAGATGAACTAAACTGGTAAATGTGCCTAGATGTACCTTCTTTTTTAAAGGGTAACTCCACTTTTGTGGGGAAGAAAATAGAAAATAAAGAAAAATAATATAGCGTGTACAATTGCGATACAAGACATACAGTGGGGCAAAAAAGTATTTAGTCAGCCACCAATTGTGCAAGTTCTCTCACTTAAAAAGATGAGAGAGGCCTGTAATTGTCATCATAGGTATACCTCAACTATGAGAGACAAAATGTGGAAACAAATTCAGACAATCACATTGCCTGATTTAGAAAAAAATTATTTGCAAATTATGGTGGAAAATAAGTATTTGGTCAATATCAAAAGTTCATCTCAATACTTTATTATATATCCTATGTTGGCAATGACAGAGGTCAAACGTTTTCTGTAAGTCTTTACAAGGTTGTCACACACTGTTGCTGGTATGTTGGCCCATTCCTCCATGCAGATCTCCTCTAGAACAGTGATGTTTTGGGGCTGTCGCTGGGCAACACAGACTTTCAACTCCCTCCAAAGGTTTTTTATGGAGTTGAGATCTGGAGACTGGCTAGGCCACTCCGGATTACATTCAGCCGCCGAAGTTGTTGAGCGGGGATAGTGTCACGATTGCTGTGAATTTGCGGGAGGCGACTGCAGCGAAATTGCAAGAGGGGGTTGCCGCGATTGCCGCAAAATTGCGGGAGAGGGTTGCCGCAATTGCTGTGAAATTGTGGGAGGGGGTTGCCGCGATTAAGCCCGGGGCCCCCTATTGGGCGAGCCCATGGGCTTGAGCCCAGTCAAACCGAATGGTAAGTTAGCCCCGGTTACATGGAGCTAACATTTTGCATTATATTGTAAATATAACAGACCCACAAAAATACTGAGCCCACTGCTGATGTCCATCTAATGCAATTTCCTGTGATGGTGTGGAAACGGTGCTGCTGAAGTAAAAGCAGAGTTGCCACAGCCATGTATGTCAATGCCTGCTTGTACTACAATGAGATGAAACAGGCTGCAAGTACTACATTACTTTTTGCTGCATTAGAGAAATATGGTTGTACTTTCTGTATGCCTGTTTACTTGTCCCTCATTGTAAAAACCCTTTAATCCAATTTATATCAGCCTAATATATTCCAGGTGCATCCAAACAAAAGGTGCTCAAAGCCTTACAGCTCCCTGTTATTAGAAAACACCCAAAGCCTGAGCAGAAAATGACCCTTGCCCTTTGTGTAGAAGCAGTGGTCTCTCTTGTCATTATTGAACATGAGTGTTAGCTGACTACATAGCTCTGGCTTTGTATCAGCAAAGGGCATGTTGGAGAGCAAAGATCCTTGTCTGATTTAAACTAAAAGTTTAATTGAGTTTCAATAAAATCTTAAAAAAATAACAAAAATGTACAAAGGGCATATGTCATTATGTTCTGTAGGTAGAACGAAAAGCCCTGCCATAAAATTAGATGCCAAATCATTTAGTTGTTTCCTGATGCTAAATATACAGTCTGGCTTATTTTCTTAAGAATTAGGACACCGGCATTTGTACCTCCAACAGCTCCAGGGCTGAAAAGTCTAATCCATGATTTATGCTGTTTGAGAAAAAAGCTACCGTAACTTTATCCGCTTTGACAGAAATGAATTCTTGAAGGTAAAGTGACGTTGAAAGTCAGTGTGATCTGTTGGCGCCTTTTTTCTTTTGAAGGTTACATTGCCAAACACAGCTATCCATATGAGGCCCTGAATCAGTTTCATCAATAGCGATAATTGTACACTATACTGTAGGTATTAAAAATTGTCTGTAAACAAGCCATAGCCGCTGACACTTCATCGAAATTTCAAGTACCGGTATGTTTTTTTTACGAACTTGGTCCAATGTAACTATGTATTGTACTGTATATACCATACCTGTGGGATCTGTCTAGAACAGTGATGGCGAACCTTGGAAACCCCAGAGGTTTTGGAACCACATTTATCATGATGCTCGTGACCTCTGCAGTGTAGTTGAGCGTCATGGGAAATGTAGTTAAAAAATATCTGGGGTGCCAAGGTTTATCATGAGTTTTGGGATTATGGCGTTGCCAATAACGATATTTATCAAAATGTAAAAAATACAGACTTTTATTGATACATAGTTAAAACATGATCATTTTAGAAGGAACAAGGTTAAAATAATGGAGTCATACTGATATCTTAGGTAAATGCTCGTGTTATGGTGTCTGTTCCCAACATGTTTCCCCAGTGATGGCTTCCTCAGGGGAAGACCACTAATGTTTTAAGGAAAGAGCAATCACCAAATGGACTCCCACCTGTCCACCAGCAATGAAAAACTGAAGAGAGGACAACGCATGACTACAAAAGACATATATGGACCGGGATAATAGAAAAACAATAGGTTAAACCGAGAGCACCTGGACCAGAGACCACTGCTGAAAATCAGTCTGCAGCCGTGGTATAAACTTGTCCAGAATCCAGCCTTGGTTGATTTCCAGCCCCAGCTCCAGGAGCATTGGGCAGGTATGGTATACACATACTGTAGTTATAGTTACATTGCTCCAAGCTGAACCAATGTAAGTATGTACAGTATAATATAGCCATACCTGGAATTATTCTTTAAAGCGGAAGTTCACACAAAAAGTGAACCTCCACTTTTTGGATCCCCCCCTCCTGTGTCACATTTGACACCTTTTAGGGGAGAGGGGTGCAGATACCTGTCTGAGACAGGAATTTGCACCACTTCCAGGTTTGGATCCCCGCGGGGAATCCAGCCTGGCATGTCCCCCCCCCCCCGCTGTCTTCTGAGAAACACTGTTACCAGGAGAGAGCAGGGACCAGTGACGGCGCGCTGTGATCCTCGTGCATGCGCAGTAGGGAATTGGGCAGTGAAGCCGCAAGGCCCTAAACGAGGATGGCAGCGGAAGCAGCCGAGGACCGAGTGATTGCTCAGCCTCGGCTGCTGACATCTCGGGTGTGCTGGACAGGTTAGTGTCCATTTTTTAAAAGTCAGCAGCTGCCGTATTTGTAGCTGCTGGCTTTTTAAAAAAAAATGTGTCCGAACCTCCACTTTAACTAGTAAACTTAGAGCTTAACCCCTATGAAAAAAATAATACTTGATAATAAGGGATAATAAGTTGATAAGGTAAAAATATATTTTTTAATAAGTTGAGTATGCAGCCAAACTTTTTCTTTTTGTTAGATATAAAACCTCTTTCACACTTTTTTTTTTGCTCCTGTTGTGGAGATTTCTGCTAACGTTTTTGTGAACCCCAACAAAGAACTTTTGCTCTGTTAAATATACAATTGAAAGCTTTTTTTAATATCTGGTCCATAAGTATGAAAAATATCCGTGGAACTTAACAGAAATTCAGAGCTGTCCTGCCTCTTGTTCACTCTGTTTTATCCAGATGAGCCTTATTAGCTCTGCTAATAAAATGAAGAATCCGCGCTTTGGATGTGTGATGTACTGTAGCTGCTGCCTCCCTAAGGATCTCCTTGGAGATCAAATCATAAGTGTGCAAATATTGGGATGGTGGCGCTGCTATATGCGTCAAGTGTACAAAGCGTCTAAATAGACAAAGTGTTGGGTAACTTGTAAAAGGGGAGTCCCAAGAGAAAGGTAGACCCCTTTTTTGGCCTCTCAGAAAGGCTTTTATAGTTACCTTTTTAATAATATGGACTGGCTAAATGTCCTGTTTTAGTGAGTGCTGGAGACTCCCACCACTAGGTGGTGTCCACTGATGTGTATGGAGTGATTCCTAAAAAATGAGCATGTGTACCCAAAATAAATAAAATAAGAAAGCCAACATTTTTGGTCAGGACTCTGGAAGAATACCTTCCAATAATAGTGTTCAACTTGTGACTAATGTGCCAAATATAGATTCTAATAATCCAAGGTGGTGGGTCTGTTGACCGCACTAAGTGATTCCTCCAAATCAAATTAAACAAACACAACAAAACGACAAATCCCAAACAGTGATATATGTCAGGTGATCTAATAAATCACAAATATTCTCCCAACATGTATAACCCAAGTATGATCTACAGTATCGGCAGGACACTGTGCGAGCCACTAGGTAAGATATATGAATGCTGTGAGCTTAGAGGGAAATATATATCAGAACACGCATGAACATCAAATATGGATCCAATGTACCTCCCTTCAACAGGGATTCTGCTGATATATATATATATGCATATAAAAAACTTCAAACAAGGAGAATCATTTGCAGACCATACATAAAAGAAGAAAAAGAGGGTAAAAGTCTATAGGTGACTTGGTGCAATTATTTTCCTATTAAGATGCTGCTTCGTGACTGCACTGAGAATTGGCACTAATAGGTGACATTGATAAGTGGCACTGATAGGTGGCAGTGATGGGCACTGATGGGTGGCAATGATGGGCACTGATAGGTGGTACTGATTCTCAGTGCCACTTATCAATGCCCTTCAGTGCCACCTCTCAATGCCCACCAATGTCACCTCTCAGTGCCCACCAGTGCCGCCTATCAGGGCCCAGCAGTGCCGCCTATCAGCGCCCACCAGTGACGCCTTATCGGTGCCCATCAGTGCAGCTCATCGGTGCCCATCAGTGCAGCCCATCAGTGAAGCCTATCGGTGCCCATCCATGCAGCCTCATCAGTGTACATCAATGAAGGAGAAAAATTACCTGTTTGTTAATTTTTATAACAAAATATAAAACGGTTTTGTATTTTTTTTTTTTTTACAAAAAATTAAAACCGCAGAGGTGATCAAATACCACCAAAAGAAAGCTCTATTTGTGGGGAAAAAAATTACAAAATAGCGCGCGGGGCGTTCCCGCTGATTAACGCCGAGAATATGTTAATCAGCGGGAATCGGAAATTCACGATCGTATTCGGGCGCGACGCAGTGACTTTCCGACGTTTCCGTAAGAGAAACGCGGCGCAAAGATAAAGCAGCCCCCTAGTGGAGTATCCTGTGTTAAGTATGGCCGTCGTCATCGCGTCGCAAAAAAAAAATTTGAGTCGTTTGCGTAAAACCTCCGTGAATGGGGATTGACATCATTGAGGTTCCCTGAAAGAATTTGGAGCATGCGCACTGACAGTCGACGCATGCGCAGTACGTTCGCCGCGGGATCGCGCATAGTTAACATAATACATGCCCCCTACCCGCCCAATTTGAATTCCGCCGGCTCATTTTCGCTACGCCGCCGCAACTTTAGGAGCAAGTGCTTTGTGAATAACAGTACTTGCTCCTAAAGTTACGGCGGAGTAACATAAACGAGAAACGTTACTCCAAATTAAAGAAGCGCCCATCTACCTGAATCTGGCCCTATATGGATATATTTGCTTTGAAGCTTTGAATGGACGTTACCCATATGCTATGGGAACTTGCCTACTATCTATGGCAATATCATTGTATTTCAGGTGAATTCTATCGTGAAGATTAATATTACAGTGTCTCTGTTTGAATATCTCCTTTACATCTATCTACCAATGCAATTATACTTATAATGAAATAATACTAAGCCTGAGACGGCGAGTTCAACGGGAGAACTTTTTCTCATTGAGCTATTAGGCTCAATATCCTTCTTTTTGTTACATAGAATTTTTGTCCATTATCAGTTTCCATTGGATCAGTGCTACTATTACCACTAGCTAGTGGATTTTTTCATGTCCCCTTTTCCAGGTATTTACAATGTGGTATTCCACCATCTAGCCAGTGATCTTTTCACCTGAATTACAGGGAATCACTGCTATTTGTGGGAACCATTAGGAAATATTGCCAATAGTTGGGGCTCCGGTGTGCTATTTAGTGTGGGGGGGGGGACTTCTGTGTGTTATGTGGAGGGTGGGGGCGCTATTTTTTGTAGACTCTGATCTCCCCTTGGGATGATCAAGCATTAATTACTGGTATAAGCTGTTTTTGAGTGGGCATCCAGGGGGACCATCCCTGGGTTGGTCTACCATATCATAGTGGACCTGAGTTTTTATACCTGACATACATGTGTTCTTTTTTGATACTTATTCTAATACATTTTTGTAGTTAACTCTTAAGGGTGTGCAGAAGTCTATTTTCTTTTTTATTGTTGTGCTAAAAGTGCAAGCGCATAGGTATCAAATGATAAAAAGTTCCATCCGTGGTACAAATGCATAAATATCAAATGATAAAAAGTTCCATCCGTGGTGGTGCAGCTAATTCTGTGAAATATGTGACTTTCCTTAGATAAATGAGCTCACATTGCGCTTACTTTAATAAGGCAATGAATAAGCCTTAGGTTTGTGTGGCACTTTCGTGGGTCTCCAGTAGGTGTCCCTCTATCCTCTCTATGAGATGGTGTAGTAATCCTGGTTGGGGTCCAATGCTCCAGGGTATGGGAAAGGGAGGTTTCCAGTGGTGCTCAAATGAAGAAGAGTAGTGCCATAGTGAAGTATATAGGTGCGATTTTAATAATAAAAATAGAAACTTACATCAAAGTTTTAAAACAGTCAAATGAACGATTGGATTACACGATTACACGTTTACTTCCGGTTCCGGGTCTTACATGTTACGCTGCCTCTCGCAGCTTCATCAGCTGATCTCTGTGTTACTTTGTGAGTACTATGAATTATCTTTCAATATGAATTTGCAAAATTTATGAATTTGTTGCACTCTGTACATTTAAAGAGACACTTTCACAACACTAATGTTGCATACAGATAATGGGACATTCCGACAACAAAACCGTGGATTTTTTTCAGACAGATGTTGGCTCAAACTTGTCTTGCATACACACAGTCACACACATGTTATCAAAAATTCCAAATGTCAAGAACGCGGCAACGTACAAGACGTGCGATGAGCTGAGAAACATTAAGTTCAATAGCCAGTGCGGCTCTTCTGCTTGATTCAGAGCATGCGTGGAATTTTGTGCTTCGGAATTGTGTACACACTTTTTTTTTACTTCATATATTCTTTTTTTATTTTCTTCAATACAAAAGTTATATTTAAGTTACATACCTCTTTATAGATAAAACACATCATATACAATTTATAGTGCTCACTATACCCATGACTCAACCCCCCCTCCCCCTATCATCTTATTTGTACCTCACGCACAGACTCTCTCTCTATTACAATTTAAGCTTTTATCTTATCTCACTTCGGATGAGTTTATCCACTTATCTATAAAGTGCCTCTCTCTTTCACATGATCAGAATTTCCGACAACAAGTTTTGAGAACCAGCTCTTAAATATTTGTTGTCGGAAATTCCTATTGCAAATGTCCGATGGAGCATACATGCGGTCGGATTTTCCGACAACAAGCTCACATCAAACATTTGTTTTTGGAAATTCCAACCGTGTGTACCCGGCATAAGAAAACGGCCCACTGTTTTGCATGTCTGCAGAAAAAAAAAACATAAGGTTTCCAACCAGACTGTGCTGTCTGGAAGATATGTGTAAGCATCAGGACTGGGTGCGCAAAAAGACAAATCCTTTGTTGGGTAAGTGAGATGTAAAGTGGGGAAAATAATTATTTGATCCCCGGCAGATTTTGTAAGCTTGCCCACTTACAAAGAAATGAAGGGTCTATAATTTTCATCATAGGTGTATTTGAAATAATACAGACAGAATATCAACCAAAAAAACTGAAAAAACACATGATGCAAATGTTATAAATTGAGTTGCAATTCGCTGAGTAAAATAGCAAAAAAAAAAAGCAAAACATGACTTAGTACTTGGTGGAGAAACCCTTGTTGGTACTGTAAGCACAGAGGTAAGACGTTTCTTGTAGTTGGTGATCAGGTTTGCACACATATCAGGTGGGATTTTTGTGCACTCTACTTTACCGATCTCTAAATCCATAAGGTTTCTTGGCTGTCGCTTGGCAACTCGAAGTTTCAGCTCCCTCCATAATTGTTCTATAGGATTAAGGTCTGGGGACGGGTTAGGCCACTCCATAACCTTAATGTGCTTCTTTTTGAGTCACTCCTTTAATGCCTTGATGGTAAGTTTTGGGTTATTGTCATGCTGGAAGACCCATCCACGACCCATCTTCAGTGTTATGGCTAAGGGAAGAAGGTTCTCATCCATTGGCCCCTCAATGTGGCAAAGTCGGGCTGTACCTTTAGCAGAGAAACAACCCCAAAGCATAATTTTTCCACCTCCGTGCTTGTCTGTAGGCATGGTGTTCTTAGGGTCATAGTCAGCATTTTTCTTCCTCTAAACACTGCGAGTTGAGCAAATTTTTGGTCTCATCTGACAGCACTTTCTCCTGATCCTTCTCTGAATCATTTAGATGTTCATTGGCAAACCCTTCATTGGACACCCTTCATTTATGGTAAGTACTGTCTCTGATGATATTTTTTTAAGATATGTTTATTGAGTTTTTCAAAAAGAACAAATAAAAAAGCAAAAACAGAAAAGGGTCAGGTGATTTTTTTATTATTATTTTCACAAAATTTCAGCTTTAAATAGAGTAATCAGTTTTGAGTGCACTTATGTGTAACAGTACTTTATTATATCCAATAGGTTGAGAATGGAAGAGTAGTTAGATGGTTTGTGTTCCCATGAATATTGCCTTGACAAAATATCTCTGTTGAAGAGGATTGTTTTTATTCAGCCTAATCAGAGCAAAGTAACAGTCAGCTTTATTTAGAAAGTCGTGGCACGACATGTTTAGGGACTATACTTAAAGCAGAAATCTAGTTAAATATTTTTTTCAATTTTTTTTTTAAAATAAAAAGATTTTAATTTTTCTTAAAAAACCAAACACATTAGACATATGACAGACCATATTAATATAATAAACAATGACCCCATATCAGGCCAGAGGTTTTCTTATAATGCAACAGTTTCAATACCCTTATAATTACAGTATAATATATAATGGCCTAATGGATAAATACTGTGGTTGGAGATGTGGAGACCATGCAATTTATAAAGATAAAAGTAAAACATTTTCTACTGTAAATAGGAAAGCCAAGTCGAGGCAACTCAAAACAGAAAAAGAGGGGTTAGTTCAAACTCTCAGAGCTCCTAGGATAAAGTTTTGCTTTTCCGTACCACTGTGTATAACAGAGAAAATACATCAATTGTTGAGTTTTACTGCTCTCTCTGTTTTCTTCAATAAAGTCTCTCTACCTTCTAAAGAAAGGTTTAGTGAATGTGAACTTTTGCATTTAAGTGTCCAATTTTGGAGAAATAGTTGTTTTACATCTGTAGGGTCACAGGACAGGCTGAGATATAGTCGCGCATAATACACCACCTGGCGCTTGTAGACAAAAGTGAACCATTAGCCGGTTTGCCTTGCAGAGAGGACATTGAAGGCTGGAGATTAAAAAGTGCAAGCAGAGGATCATGAGGCAGGATCCCAGCAAGGAGATGTCCTGTGTAGCTTAGGACCTGATTCCAAAAGTTGGCAATCCTAGCAAATGTCTGGAGGCAGTAGGGCAATAAAGGTTACATTTTGGCCAGCAAAAGAAGGTTGCCCCTGAAAGCTTAGAACTGGCTTGCACAAAGAGGGGGTTGCAAGCCCTGTAGAGAATTTTACATTGCACCTCTTGATAAGTTTTATTTTTGGATACTTTTGTGATTTTATTATATCCTTATGAAAGCTTATCCACTAGAACAGAAGAAAGAAAATCTTTGGTCCATTCCTTGACACTGGTTTCCTTCAGAGGTTTATTGTAAGGAGTTTGCAGATATTGGTATAAGGCAGGAATTGAGTCGTTTGAGGTAAAAAACACGTTGGGGTCTATAGCATTGACCTTTTTGAACTTAGTAATTTGAAGTGAGGCTGGGGAAGTTTGTATAAGGATTTGAATGCAAGGATGAAACAAGTCTTTCAAAAGGCTATACTAGTGTCTCTAAAGGCAATGGGTTTGATTTAATAAACTTGGAGTGTGCAAAATCTGCTGCAGCTCTGCTTCCAGCTTTATTGAACAAGCTGAAGTTAAAGGGGTTGTAAAGGTAACATTTTTTTTTCCAAAATAGCTTCCTTTACCTTAGTGCAGTCCTCCATTACTTACCTCATCCTTCAATTTTGCTTTTAAATGTCCCTATTTCATCTGAGAAATCCTCACTTCCTGTTCTTCTGTTTGTAACTACACACAGTAATGCACACCAGGGAGAAAGCCTCGCATTACTGCGTGTAGTTACAGACAGAAGAACAGGAAGTGAGGATTTCTCAGAAGAAA
Organism: Rana kukunoris; assembly: GCA_029574335.1. NCBI lineage: Eukaryota > Metazoa > Chordata > Amphibia > Anura > Ranidae > Rana > Rana kukunoris. The sequence continues at coordinate 76,221,063 of CM056060.1, forward strand.
TAAGGACATTTAAAAGCAAAATCGAAGGATGAGGTAAGTGAAGGAGGACTGCACTAAGTAAAGGAAGCTATTTAGGGGAAAAAAATTATCTTTACAACCCCTTTAAAGCTTATTGGTTATCATGCACAGGTGAACCAGATTTAGCTTGCTCCAGTTTTAGTAAACCAACCCCTTTGTTATTGTGCAGGAGGTAGGGGAGAGCTGTAAGCTTATTGTGAAAAACAGCTGTCAGTTTTTATGGTAGATGTGAAAAAAGTACTAGGAGTTCTTAGCCAACCAGTCCAGAGCATGTCTGTAAACAGAAAATATGTCATGGTTTGGTTGAGGCAATTAAAGGGGTTGTAAAGGTTCGTCTTTTATTTTCTAAATTGGTTCCTTTAAGCTAGTGCATTGTGGTTCACTTACCCTTACCTTCAATTTCACTTCTAAATGTTTTTTTTTCTCACTTCCTGTTTCGCCTCAGTAAGCTTTCCACCATCATCCGAGCAGTGGAAAGTCAGTCAGAACAGCTTACTGAACAGCTTACTAAGGAGAAACAGGAAGTGAGAAATTCAGACAAAGAAAACAAAGAAAAAAAACAGTTAGAAGGGAAATTGAAGGAAACGATAAGTGAATCAACAATGCACTAGCTCAGGGCTCAACATTTCAAGTCCTGAGCTACTAGCCAGGCCTCAAGAGTTACTCACCACCAGTTGCCCCACCTAATTCATACACTGCCCTGCGTAAACACGCCCAGATTATCTCATGGAATGACACGGTTAAATGTTTTATGCAGAATCAAGTTACAAAATTAAATATTACCAACAACAACTTTAAAAAATTGGGGCAGGGCACTGGGGGCAGACCAGAGGGACAGGGCACTTGGGGTAGAGCAGAGGGACAGGGCACTATAACTGGATCTCTTCCCCATTCTCTTGCTGTCTCCTCTGCAACTCCCATTACAAGACAAAAAAAGACCGTGTGTACGCGGCATCAGTGTAGGCACAGATTGGAGGGAGATTGGTCATGCAGCCCTGTCATCACTCACCCCCAGCTTAAATCCACTTGCCAAATGCTAGTAGGCGAGTGGAAATTTTGAGGGCTGCACTAGCTTATAGTAACCTATTTAGAAAATAAAAAACAAACATTTACAACCCATTTAACACCTAACATTTCAACAGAATTAGAATAGTCCGCAAAAGATACAGTAATTTAGCAAAACTTAATCTGATAGAATGATTTCAACTCTGCCAGTACCTGGATCATTAGCCCTAGTTTCGATATATGTATTTATGTATCTATGGTTCATTTATATACCTTGTACATTTTAATGCTATTTCTACATAATCTATTTTTGTACTTAATAAAAATTGTCACTAAGTTGCTTATTATTCATTAAATTACTCTAATTTTCCTGCCTTTAAAGTCCAAGGGGGCGGCACCCTCCATGCACTTGTTGCATGTTCTCTTTATTCATATTTTAGGATGTTGGCAGCCTTACACACCCAATCCCCACATATTTTCATTTTCTTTTTGTGAATTGCAAATACCTGAGATTGAGCTATTTATACCAACCTCTCAGGGGAGACCTAATTACTGTAAGTGAGCAGTGAAACAAGACCAGAGACCTAAATAATCAATGTGGTGCTTCAGAAGCAGGAGCAACAGTGGGATGGTGCTTGCTCTAGGCCAGGGGTCTTCAAACTTTCTAAACAAAGGGCCGGATTACTGTCCTCCAGACTTTAAGGGGGCCGGACTGTGGCTATCAGGAGTACAAAATCCCTCATCATTGGTGTCATTGGGAGAAATTCTGCCCCATCACTGGGAGGAATTTTGCCCCATCACTGGGAGGAATTTTGCCCCATCACTGGGAGGAATTCTGCCCCATCACTGGGAGGCATTCTGCCCCATCATTGGTGTCATTGGGAGGAATTCTGCCCCATCATTGGGAGGAATTCTTCCCCATCACTGGAAGGAATTCTGCCCCATCATTGGTGTCATTGGGAGGAATTCTGCCCCATCACTGGGAGGAATTCTGCCCCATCACTGGGAGGAATTCTGCCCTATCACAGGAAGAAATTCTGCCCCATCACTGGGAGAAATTCTGCCCCATCACTGGGAGGAATTCTGCCCCATCATTGGGAGGAATTCTGCCCCATCTATGGGAGGAATTCTTCCCCATCATTGGTGTAATTGGGAGGAATTCTGCCCCACATTGGGGTCATTGGGAGGAATTCTGCCCCATTATTGGTGCCAATGAATAAAAAAGCACCCCAGGGGCCGGATAAAATCAAGCAAAGGGCCACATCTGGCCCCCGGGCCGCAGTTTGAAGACCACTGCTCTAGGCTGAACAATCAGGGGAAAGTGTGAAGAGCACACTCATGGAACACTCTACCTAAATAATCACACAAGTGCACAGGTCCCTCAGTTATAACCCTTACTGCACTGACCGCAGCAGGGAAGGAATGTCTGGAAAAAAGGGCAACTGTTCAACATTGAGGTAGCTCCCAATGCTTCAGCTCAACTGGTCTTATTCACAAAGTTAGTCTTTAGAGACAAGATCACACTATATGCTGTACAATGTCTCTGGCTCCAGAAAAGCTAACAAAAACACAAACTAACACAAAGGTATAGAAAGTGGCATAATACAGAGCCCAGTGCCTGAAAGTCACATTCCAGGCTAGCCCTGCAATCTTCCAGTACAGAAACATTTGAGTAAGATCTCCAAAGCTGTTACTAATAATATGCTGATCCAGATAGTTACAATGTAGAGACTTGCTCAAGCAGTGATTTGGAAGTCTTTATTAAAGAAAAAAAAAATCTATGGTGTATAGAGAATCTTAAATTAAAATTACAGATAAAAAAAGAAAAAGAATAATCCCCTGGGACACTAGTAAAAATGGAGGTAAAACGATTAGAGGCAAGATTATACAGAGATTTACTTCAATGCATTTTGTTTGTGAGTGTCCCAACCTGCTGTAGATATTAGTATAACCAGACTGTTTAAGAATTCCTGGCTTTCTGGGCCCCTCAATAGAGAATACAGAAAAGTGCTTTTGTTGCTGTGAATTCTTTCTGGAGGGATTCTCTTCACTACCTGTCTGTGATTAACACAACAGGAAGTACAACGAATGCTCATCACTAGGGACACAGACAGTAAAACCTACAAAGTTTCTACCTTCTACCCATTCTTTCCAAATATTAAAAACCTATGATGAATTTATACTTTAATAACATGCAAAGAACAATGATGTACTGTAACCTTTAGCATGGATTCATACATCAACCTTTCATTTAAACTGCCAAACAATCAACGGCTTGCTGTGGTAGAAACAGAATTCCAAATATCTTTGACCTGATATTCATGCCGATTTATTTAGCTGTTTTAGGGGAATTCTTATTAACAGTTTGGTCCAGTGGTTTACAGATCAATGGTGTTTTTTACAGCAATCAACAGACCTAAAGTATTAAACACATGAAAATGGCACAATAGACTGAGAGCCATACAAAAGAATACAAAACAGGAAGACAGAAGAATTGACAGAGGAAGACTACTCAGGAGCTTTTACAAATTCATAAAGTCATTATTATAGGAGGAAGATCGTCTGAACAATGCTTTGGTAAAATCATATCATATGTAAACATAAAAATACAAAGTGCAAATTATACAAAGCCAACACATTTTTGTAGCTGATCTGCAATGAAAAAGCTTTTTCCTGATTAACGCGAGCAAAAATAAAATTCTTGGTTATAGTAGTGCTGCAAGCCTAGTTGTAGAAGGACAAAGTACATGATACAAATATAGGCCAGATACCATAAACAATATGTAAGGAAAATCATTTTTAATGTGGTAAAAACTGTGAGCTTTGGAAGGTTGCCTGTAGCCCATTGTTCACTTTGAGCAGGCTTTACCTTGGAATGCGTATTTCTTTTTTCCCACACCACCTGTGTTTAGTCCGATATTTCATTCTGGTACTACTTCTTCCATTTCTACACAGTCACTTATTATCTGATTGTCTTGTGTTTTCAAATAAATCAATTGCTTTAGCAAAGTCTAGTTCATTTAGAGAAGGATTATCAATGCTAATTTTTAGAACGTCACTAAAGCCATTTTCAACTATATCTTCCAGGTGACAATTTTTCCACAGTTCCTTGGCTCGATTCATCTTTTCAAAAAGAGTAGATCCAAGCGGCATAACTAAAGCCACAGCTGCCAAAACAGTGAAGTCAGGAAACAACTCATGCATTTCAGAGCTGCTGTGGACTAGCTTTATGCAAAGATCTCGAAATGTTAGGTGACTGAGGCTGAACACAATACGTTTAAAAAGGGCAAAGTCATTTGTAGCTCGTTCTGGAACCAGCACATCTGAAAAATACTGCAGGAGATGTCGTAGCTCTAGCTCACCATAGGCACCAATATCATCCAAGGAGGAAGGATAACACTTTGGGTTAAAAATAATGGAAAGGGAGCTTATGACCTTAAGAACATTGACAGGGAAGCGATCCAGGAGGCTCTTGCAGACACTGTCAAGACATGCTTGTTTTATGAGCTCAAAACATTTCAATTGCACTTTGGAACAGTCAACCAGCTCTACTCCTTTGTAGTAGAACCTACTTTCATTGTCATCATCAGGATGCTCATTCAGTTCATTAAGGAACTCTTGAAAGTTCTGGCCATTGGTGGATTTTTGTGCCTGCAGGGTGGCCTGTGAGGCCAACACTATTGGATTTATCATTGATATATCTAGATCCTCAATTTGGAAAAACTGGTTAAGTTTTTGGAAGATAGGAAGAATGTCCAGAAGAACCTTAGTAAAAGCCACAAACCAGAATTTCTTTAGCTCTAAGCATAATCCACTGGCTATGGGAGATTTTGTGGATTCACTTTCAAGTAAAAGAACTAAAGTTGGCCATGAAGAGTCAATAGTTGCAACAGCTGGCAATATAGCCATCCAGTGAACTGTTCCTGGACAATTTAAGTCTATGCCACAAGTATTGATAACATTACGTAATTCTTGAAAACTAGAAGCTTCTCCAGGTTTATTGCCATACAGTCTATATACTGCATCCATGACACTTTCATATTTCCTCCCATAATCAGCACTGACAAAACTTTCTGTTGGAAGCAAAGATCTTTTATGTGAGATGCAATGAAGCTCAGTTATTAGTGGGCAAAGGGTCTTTAGCTTTTCGCTAACTCCATTCTTCCTGTCTGTCACCAGTGAAGAGCCATCAGAGCTAAACCAAGCCACTTTTTTAGGAGAAATTTGAAAGTCACTTAATATCTCAACTACTTTTTCAACAACTGGGTTTGTTTCCTCTGAACATAACGCAAATCTCCCCAGAAATGTGATGTACAGCTGTCCATCACAAGGTGTAACGGATGTTGCGAACAATACAAGACAGTGATGCTCTGTTATATCCACGGTCTCATCAACTACTAGTCCAATAAATGGTGATTCTTTCAATCTCCTCCGATCTTCACTGTGCAGTACTTTAACAATGGCTGCCTGAATTGATCAAACACAAGGTTATATCAATCCTTTTATCTCTCATGGGAAAATCACACAGATGTAAAATCTATTATCTGTAACTTTTTCACCCCAAAGAAATTTTCTAATTAGAAAATATAGGCAAGCTCAAATGTATTTCTAGAGGTTGCAGGATTAAAGGATTTTGAAGATATAATTCTTAGGTTAGAACAGGTGTAAACAAAAAAAAAGAAAGCAGGTAATATGGACTTATGATATCATAATTATAGCTCTTCCTTTTTTTCAGAGAGCTGTATGAAAAAACAAAGGGAACATATATTATCAACTCTTAAGCCCTGTACACACGGCCCAGACTCTCATCAGAAAAAAAACTTTGTTTTTCCTGACGAGATTCTTGGCAAGATTCTCTTGCCGGGTGAGTGTACACACGGGCCATTCAAAAGAATCGCCGTTCTTTTGAATGGCACGAACGCGTGACATTATCCACTATGACGAGCATGCGCTCGTCTCATTCAATGCCGTCACCGCCATCTTGCTACACCCTACCTATTCCATGGGGAGGTAAGTATACACACGCTCGGGTTTCTCGGCAGGAAAACACTGCTGAGAATCTCACAATTAGAAAATAGAGAACAGGTTCTCTATTTTTCTCGTCTAGTTTCTGGGCAATTTTCTTGACGAGAAATCTCAAAGCCTCGTACACACGCACGATTTACTCTGCAAGAAAGCTCTGCCAGCAGCTTTCTTACTGAGAAACCCGTGCGTGTGTAAGAGGCCTAATGTAAAAACTGGGTAGACCCCTTGAGAACGTTCATCTGGGCGAAACTAGTCAGGGCCGAATCCCAGTACTGACACCATGCCACTGTACGATCCTGGCTCGTCAACGGCTCTTAGTGAGTTTTTACTGTGTTTTTTTGCTGTCACGTTGTTCTAATTGGATGACTGGCTTTGTTCTACAATAAACCTTTTTATTTAACCACTTGCTATACCCGAAACATAGCTACAGCGTGATAGTCAAGTTCTGGGAGAGCACTTTTTGATACCCTCCCAGAATCCCGCTCCCCTGTGCGACCTCAGATAAAAGGTAGAGGCCGATCGCAGCAGCCCTTTACCATGTGATCAGCTGTGTCCAATCAGTGCCGTCACCATGTGAGGAAGGGAAAGCTGATGACTGGCTATCCTGTGACAGGTAACATTTACACTGATAATCGGGGCACTGATCAATAGTGCCCAAATTATCCATGTAGCCCTATCAGTGCCAATCAGTATCCACCAGTGCAGCTTATCAGTGCCTCCTCATCAGTGCAACTTATCAGTGCCCATTAGTGCAGCCTCATCAGTGACCATCAATGCAGCGTATTAGTGCTTATCATTGCCCATCAGTGCAGCCTCATCAGCGCACATCAGGGAAGAAGAAAATAAAAATCTCAGTGGTGATTAAATACCACCAAATGAAAGCTCAATCTGCCTAAAAAAAAAATTAAAATGTCATTTGGGTACAGTGTTGCATGATCATTTAAAGTGCGACAGCACTGAAAGCTTAAAATTGGCCTGGGCAGGAAGGGGGTGAAAGCAGAGGCGTATCTTGTGAAAATAGCGCCTATGGCAAGCGCTAAAACTGCGCCCCTGTGGAAACATTTGAAACCCATCTTTCTGATAACCTTAAAAAAAAAAACAGATAACAAAACTAGTGATATTCATCATCCCTTGTGATACCTTGGGTAGTGACATATCCTGTTTATGGAGAAATCTGGGGTTTATTAGACCCCTGATCCCTCCTCTGTGTTTTTCTTACACTAAAAGGATCTGCTGGAAGGTAGGAGATCTTTTTTATCTGAAAATACTGTATATGGACTTTTATTTAAGAGAGACTTCAAACTTGGCACATTGATTACTGTTTACTTATTTGCTTTTTTTGTATGTTTCTGTTATACAGTATTCACTGGTGCTGCATCATTTCACCATTGTCAGTTTACCTTCCTGCCTTTGCAAATAAAATCAGCAAGAGAAGTAAAAGGAGTTGGGGTTGTGCTCTGTACTTGATGGACCTATTTGTCAATATTATATGCTACAAAGTGGCATGCAAGCTTGCTTGAAAGAACTCAGTTTGTTTGCATCTTTATATAGTTTAGGTCCCTTTGCAAATCTACCATAGCTTTTGTCCTTGATTAATAAAGAAGGGTGTATTTTTTGCGGTTGACAAATCAGCATTTTACTTGACCTATTAAACGTCACAAAGAAAGCAAAGCAGCAGCTTTGATCTTTGATCCCTCTTCTTGCTTGTTACTGGGCATGCAAATCTCCAGCTGACTGCCAGAACTAACTGGGTTTAGACAATGCCTTGTGGCATCTGTACAATTCCATTTCATTTCGGTAGAAGCACTTTTGCTAGAGAAGAAGTACATGCCTGCTTCCTGCTTGGAAGAACAGGATTCATGCCATGGCTCGCGGTGGCTCCAGGAGCTGGACAGTGATTAATTAAAAGCTCTGGCCATTCGGAGAACATTTTTTTTCTCTCTCCTATGAAGGGCAAATAACCAAAACCTAGTGACCTTTGAATATGCCCTTCATATTTATTCTATTCTGCTGTCGATCAAACAGCATCTCTTGCGTAAATGTTATAAATGGTGGAGTGCTGCTATACAAATAGAAGGCTTGCGATAAAGAAAAAAATAACAATCACTGGATACCTAAAGGCGAAAGTTCACCTTTAGTAACACGTTACATATTTCACCTGTATTTAGGGTGTAACATGTAACATGTTACTAGGCAGCACGCCCCATTCACCACCTGATCTTCCAGTGTGACAGCAGGCACGGGTTCTACTCCTCGCATTTGCTGACACAATTTCTAATCAGCACTGCTGTGTGGGGCTCTCTCCACGCAGCTGTGTCATCCATTCACAGGAATCTGTGAATAACAAAACTACAAGTCGCATCTTCTGCTGTGGCAGATGGACTTGTAGTATCAATGAACTGCAAGCACGCTGATCAGCATGCTTGTAGTTCACTCACATTACTTAAAGCTTAGAAAAATTATTTGTTCATCTGTAGTTTTAAATAATGCAAATGTGCCAGAATTGTATCTTAAGAAAATTAAACATTAGGAGGTATAAGACAAACTGCATGCCAGAGACTAAATCTTTCTGCTTTTTACAGCATTGGGGTTGTCACTGTGGCTGTAAAGGGGCGGGAATGGCTGGCTCAGGCTCTTAGCAGCTTACTTAGAGGCTGAGCCAGCTGCTGCTTAGGAATCTGGACGGATCCTGACTTTAAAGTCGGGATCGATCCAGAGCCAGGACTGGCTCAGTGATGTCAGCCGACAGCAAGCTTTAGCCGGCTGTTGTTAGAAAACAGGTCACCGGAGTGCAGACCGAAGTGGCGCTGGCAACTTCTCCCCGGGTGCTGGTCTTCGGCATCTCGATTGGCTGGCTCAGGATGTATAGTCAGTCAACCCGACACACAGAAACGAGACCAGCACTGTACAATGAGCTGCGCATGGGCATAGGACACTGCAAGCAGGCAGGTAAGTGTTTTTTAATCGCATAAGAGACACTGCATATCTCTTCTGCAATATTAAATTGTCTGCCTGCATTCTATTGTAAAAAGTCTTATAAGGAGTCTCAAGCACTTGAAAGGGTACTCAATGTAAACACAGCTTCAATTAATCATTTAAATTTCACTTTACTAAATAAGCACCATCAATTTAAAGAACACTTTTTTTTATTTTAGAATTGAGTGGAGAGATTAGAAAACCTGTTAGGTTTGTATTGCTGTCTGTGCCTCTATTAGGCAGATTGACTATCTCTATTTGCCATGTTTACCGAAAGTGAAAGAAAATCCCAAATCTTCAATTCGACTATGACTATGGAATGTGTCAAGGCAGATGTTCTAATGACATAATGTTATCCTTGGTGTCAGGAAGTCTGCCTAGGTGTTAATCCTTCTAGTCACATGGCTAAAGGTGTGAATTGAAAAAATGAAACCTTAGCGCCCATGGATAACCAAAAATATTCAACAATACACCAGCTGCAGTAAGAAAAAAATCACCAGAAAGCAATAGACAATATGAAAACAGTTTGCTGCGCTTAGTGCTAATTAGGTTAATATACACGCATATATATCTAATACAGTCCCTGTAGGTGATGGTATATGGTGCTTGTGCTCTAATGACGTATTTGTGTGCAGATGTGCTCAGATTGGGTGCCCCACATGGATGTGCACTCACCCTTAAATGTTAACCACCTAGCTCTAGTATGGTCTCTCAAGTGTGTGGGGATACCCCTGTAGAAGTCTGCTGAAAATTGGAAATTGTTATTGTTTTTTTACCAAATAATGTTATTTGCAATGAGGATCTTCTTTTGTCATTTCCATCCATCTATATGAGGTTTTTTTCTGCATGAGACGTCAGTCAACAGACTTCTACAGGGGTATCCCCACACACTTGAGAGTTCAGAGATAGGTGGTTAACATCTAGGGGTGAATGCACCTCCATGTGGGGCACCCAGTCTGAGCACATCTGCGCTTAGATAAGTCATTAGAGCATACGCACTTTATATCATCACCTACTGGGACTGTATTAGATATATATGTATTTATATTAACCTAACTAAAACTAAGCGCAGCAAACTGTTTTCATAAAGGTGTGAATTGTTGTCAAATTGCGTATACGTGCTGGACAAATGGCGTACATTGTCCCCAGGGAGCAACTCCTAATGTGTAATTTGCATGTGTATTTTTGGCACCAAAGTACACAACTTTTAATTTCTCAAGATTAAATCTCAACCGCCATGTAACTGTCCAACTCCCATTTTTCCAAGGTCTTCCTATAATGCTGGCCACTCCCAAAGTTATTTCCCTGCAAAATTTGGTATCATCAGCAAACTAAAATTGAGCTCTTGATTCCAACCATCATTGTTGTATCATTGTTAAGCAAACTGAACAGAATTGGTCCATAATAGTGAAAGAACATTCATTGTTGTGTACCTATCCTGTAAAACCACAGCCTCTGCAGATTAATCATGCAGGACCACAGGCCTATCGTTTTTATTAGTGAACAACCAATGCTGTTGGGCCATTGGATGTATATGACACAGCCCCACAGCACTGCCTGATCATTTATAAAAGTGAAAGATTAGTGCTATGTGATCCATCTGCCTGGGGCTGTGTGATTTATGGTGAATGGCAGCCCTGTATCACACACTGGCATGAACCACTGGATTGGTTTAAGGCCAATGTGGTGCCTATAGATTTAAAGGACCAAAGTCTTTACCTAGTACCTACAGAACGGTTAGTTTCACTTCTATAGTCGAGAAAATACTTGAGAGTATAATAAAGGACCATGTAGACAGCAGCCAATAAGAATTTAGTAATGATAAGCATTCAATGATTAAATTATATGACATCTGATTGGAAAAAACTGTAAAAGTGTATGTAAGCCATTTTTTTTTCATTTAGTATATAATTTGGAAGGGTGGTCTGTGTCCCTACTTGGGGAGATTCATCTTGGGTTCTGGCTTCCATTTTTCTTCAGTACAGAAAGTTATGGGAAATCCAAAATTTTCTATGGGAAAATCTGTTCTAGTGACAACTGTATTTGAGGGGATATCTCTTTACTTTGAAGGGATCGCCTCTTACTTCCTGCTGTGCTTCTAGGCAGGAAATCAAGGGAAATCTACTCAATGGAAGACAGCAAAACAAAAAAATTTGAGGTCTCTTAACCAACTGCTGTTTTATCCAAAACAAAAAAGGTATGGCTGCAGTCTTATGCCCTGTACACACGATCGGTTCATCCAATGAAAATGATCTGATGCATTTTTTCATCAGATATCAGATGAAGCTGACTTTCATCAGTCTTGCCTACACACCATCAGTTAAAAAAACGATCATGTCAGAACGCGGTGGCTTAAAACACAACGACGTGCTGAGATAAATGAAGTTCAATGGTTCCGAGCATGCGTCGACTTGATTCTGAGCATGCGTGGATTTTTAACCGATAGATGTGCCCACAGACGAACGTTTTTTTTTATCGCTTTTTTAACCATCAGATAATTTTAAAACAAGTTCCTAGTTTTTTCACCGATGGATAAAAAAACGATGGGGCCCACACACGATCGGTTCGTCTGATGAAAACGATCCATCAGACCGTTTTCATCAGACGAACCGATCTTGTGTACGCGGCATTAATGTGGAATTCCAGGATATCACTAACTAATCTTAAAACTGCTCCTACCTCCTAACACCTATATTAAGTAGCCTGTAGAAGAAAGCTCTATGTACTTACCTATTTTCTGGCCTGCTTCAGTCTGGCCTTTTATAAAAGCAGTGTGGGTGGCAAGCTTTGACAAAGTATGTACAGAGCTTACAGCAAGTGTTGTCGAAGTTTGTACCATTCAACTCCAGTTGGTAAATCTTCAACATTTACACATTTACAGATCCTAATGGAACCTGGTTTCTGGTCCTATATGATGGCAGCCCTGAGTGTTGGACTCTTCTCCACTCCCCAATGACTTTTGTACTTTAGCCCTGTCTTTTCAGACAGGGTTAAAAAATAAAAGTCATATGATTATATGTCGTATGCTTTATTTCTATTTACTTTGTAGGATAATCTGAAAATATTTTTAACTTTTTGCTATAATAAATATCCCCAAAAATATATAAAAATAATTATTTCTTTCTCAGTTTAGGCCGATATGTATTCTTCTACATATTTTGGGTTAAAAAAAAATCGCAATAAAGTTATAGCGTCTACAAAATAGGGGATGTGGCATTTTTATTATTATTATTTTTTTTATTAGTAATGGCAGCGAGCAGTGACTGTGACATTATGGTGGAGACATTGGGGGTTATTTACTAAAGGCAAATCTACTTTGCACTACAAGTGCAAACTACAAGTGCAAAGTGCACTTGAAATTGCACTGAAAGTGCACTTGGAAGTGCAGTTGCTGTAGATCTGAGGGGGACATGCAAGGAAAATAAAAAACAGCATTTTAGCTTGCACATGATTGAATAAGAAAATCAGCAGAGCTTCCCCTAATTTCAGATCTACCCTCAGATTTACAGCGACTGCACTTCCAAGTGTAGTTTTCACTTGTAGTGCAAAGTGGATTTTACTTTCGTAAATAACCCCCATTGTCATTTATACAGCGATCAGTGCTATAAAAATGCACTGATTACTGTGTAAATGCGACTGGTAGGAAAGGGGTTAAACACAAATGGGTGATGAAAGGGGTTAAGTGTGTCCTAGAGAGTGATTGTGTGGGGGCTGGGCTACCAGTGACACGACAGTGATCACTGCTCCCAATGACAGGGAGCAGTAGATCACTGTCCTGTCAATAGGGAAATGCCTTGTTTACATAGGTATATCCCGTTCTGCAGCTCCATGACACGATTGCGGGACACCGGTGGACATCAAGTCCATGGGTCCCGTGGGCACAGTCACGGAGCTTGAAGCGTGCGCGCGCCTGCCAGGCGGCTGATTCAAAGCAACGTACAGGTATGTTGCTCTGCCTACCCGTGCCATTCTGCTGACGTATATCGGTGTTAGTCGGTTGGCAACGTTGAAAATGCTCTGTCAAAGCTTACTGTTCACACTGCTCTTCTACAAGCTGAAGCCCATGTGAAACAGGCTTAACCACTTCAATACTTGGCACTTTCACCACCTTCCTGTCCAGGCCAACTTTCAGTGTTGTCGCACATTGAATGACAATTGCACGGTCATTGAACACTGTACCCAAATTCTAATTTTATAATTTTTTTGAGCCAGATAGAGTTTTCTTTTGGTGGTATTTAATCACCACTGGGGTTTTTTTTTTTTTTTTTGCTAAACAAATGAAATAATAACATTTTGAAAAAATAGAAATATCAGATCAATATTTGTTTTAAGAAGGATTTGCAGAAACCTGTATAGAACTTTAGTATTGTTAGAAGGGGAAAGCATCAATGGCAGCCTCCATATTCCTCACACACGTTTTCTTTTAAGGGATTAGCCAGCAAAAACACAAATGTTACAGCTGACTCTGACCACTATGTCTTGTAACACACACAGCAAGTCCAATAAAACCCACCAGTAATCAACAATAAAGCATTTCTAAAGCCAAAACATATTTTTTAGATTTGGAAAGAGTAGGGAAAGATTAAAATCTGCCAGGTTTCTAATACTCTATGGGGTTTATTTACTAAAGGTAAATCCACTTTGCGCTGCAAGTGCACTTGGAAGTGCAGTCGCTGTAGATCTGAGGGGAACATACAAGGAAAATAAAAAACAGCACTTTAGCTTGCGCATGATTGGATGATAAAATCAGCAGAGCTTCCCCTCATTTCAGATCTTCCACTCAGATATACAGTGACTGCACATGAAGTGCAGCGTGGATTTGCTTTTAGTAAATCAATCCCTCTGTGTCCCAGCTGGGGAGAGATACCTTATGTGACCACAGTCACTATGCGCCATGCAGCTGTGCATGGTAGCCGATCAGCTTCTAAATTCACATTGTTCAATTAAAGTGTTACTAAACCCAGGACCCTGCATTCACTATATCTATATTATTTTAGTAAATATAAACTTTAGTAAATATAAACTGCTAAATACCTTTTCTCATCAGCAGTATATTGCAGTCTTGTGACTTCTATGAGTGACTGCCCAAACACTGGTTAAAGCTTGTAGGAGGAGTTTTCATCCTCCTCTGACTGTCCTATGAGGACCCCCTGTCTGAACAGGGCTGATCGACCCTGTGCTGATCACATGCACCCTTCCAATATTTTTTTTGTTACTCGGTAGCAATACACGCCAAACTGAGCATCTGCAGAGTGCCTCCTAGGGCTCTGTTCTATCAGCAGATGGATTGGGGACAGTAAAATAAGGGGAGGATCAGAGAAGACAGCATCAAACAGCCTTTTTACACAATACGCAGGATAATCCCCTTAGGTTCCACTGTGTATATAACAAGCATACTTTAAGGGGATGTCGTCGGTTGGCCACACCCCATGGCTATGAGGAGATGCCCCATGGCTATGAGGAGATGCCACACAGTGAGCGACAACACAAAGTAGGAAGACAGCGGCGAAGAAGAAGACAGCTCATGGAAAAGACCGCACCAGGAGAGACGGCGGTGGGAGAAGACGGCAGTGTGAGAAGATGGTAGCGGGAAAGACAGTTGCAGGAGAAGACAGCTAAGAGCTAATTTAATAATAAAGGACTCTTTTTTTACATTTCACAGTTTTTTTGGTGAATGGGTAGGGAAACAATGTACTCAATACCCAATCACATAGAGGGGGGGGCGGTATCTGGAGGCTTCCAGATTTCGATAAGCCCTCCTCCTGCAGACACCAAACAACCAGACCCCTTGTCATCATCAACCCCTCCATGTTGAGGGCATGTGGCCTAGTATGGTTGGGGGGCGCTCGTCCCCTCCCTCTCCTGACGGGCGAGGCGGCAAGCTCGGAAAAGGGTCTGGTATGGATTTTGAGGGGGACCCCCATGGCATTTTAAAAAAAAATGGCGGGGGAGGGGAGTCCCCTCCGAATCCATACTAGACCCAAAGGGCCTGGTATAGACCTGGAAACCTGCTGACTCATCGGTTGTTAAGGACACAGCAGCCAGCTTCCCGGCCCCTCCTTAGTTAAACACACTGTATATAGCGTGTTGCTAACTCAATACAGGGCACTTAAAACCCCTTCCTGCCCAGACCATTTTTAAGCTTTCAGCGCTGTCGCACTTTGAATGATAATTGCGTGGTCATGCAACACTGTACCTAAATTACATTTTTATATTTTTTTCCCCCCAAAAAGAGGTTTCTTTTGGTGGTATTTGATCATCTCTGCAGTTTTAATTTTTTGTGCTATAAACAAAAGAAGAGCGACAAGTTTGAAAATAAAATAAAATAAAATTTACGTTTTGCTATAATAAATATCCAAAAAAATAATAATTCCTGAGTTTAGGCCAATCTGTATTCTTCTACATATTTTTGGTAAAAAATTAATAAAAAAATCTCGATACACATATATTGATTGGTTTGCACAAAAGTTATAGCGTCTACAAAATAGGGGATACAATTATTATTATTATTTTTTACTAGTAATGGCGGCAATCTGCGTTTTTTATGGTGACTGTGATTATGTGGCGGACATATCGGACACTTTTGACACTATTTTGGGACAATTCACATTTATACAGCGATCAGAGCTAAAAATAGCCATTGATTACTGTATAAATGCGACTAGCAGGGAAGGGGTTAACACTAGTGGGCAATCAAGGGGTTAAATGTGTGTCCTAGGGAGTGATTCTAACTGTAGGGGGAGGGGACTCACAAGAGGAGGAGACCGATCGGTGTTCCTCTGTACTGGGAACACACCATCATCGGTCTCCTCTCCTTTGACAGGACGTGGTCCTGATGTGTTCACGGACAATCGCGCACGTTATATGATGGCCCGGCCAGAACAATAGCCGCAGCGGCGGGTGGCACGTGCTTAAAGAAAAAAAAAGAAAAATGCATAAAAACTGCATGCAAAAACGCATACAAGATGCGGGTTTAAAACGCAAAATGCATTGTAAAACATACCTGAAAAACGCATCAAGTGCAGCCACATAGATGTGAACTTAGACTAAAGGTGAGCTTTCGCTGAAAAAAACTTTTCTCAGTGGAGGAGGAAAGAACGTCAGTCAGACCATCTGTACTGCTGTTCTGCCTTAAGACCCAGAGCTGTACTGCTGTTCTGCCTTAACACCCAGAGCTGTTAACTATTGCAGCACTGCAAGTTCAGACACAGAAAGAGACATGCCTCACTACAGTGAAGATTTCTCCAGAATTCAACTGGCTGCAATATGTGGGACATACTTCATTACACGTAAGTGATGTGAGCCCCCGAGACTACCTACTTACATCAGAGTTTCCATCGGAGCACCCCCAACATCAGGGTTCCTTCTTACATCACAGGGTCCCCATTAAAGTTGCCTCCTACACTAGAGGGCTGGCTAATTTCTTGCAATGGGACACATTTGGCATGTGAGCCATAGCTTGGAAAGCGCTTCTCTAAGACAGCACAGCATAAAAATCAAAAAACAAATCATTCCTTACTTTTTTTAAACCTAATAAAAGTTTTGGTTTAGATACACTTTTAAAGCTAAAGTGGAGTCACCCATGTCAATAATTCTAAATGGCAATCTCACAGTTCCAGATTTTACTTGCAGATGACTGCAGGACAAATCTGAAATTGTGACTGCTAGTGCCTTTGGAAGGCAGAATCCAGAAGGTATCAGAAGCATTCATACAGGTGAACTCATTTAGGATTAAATGCATCCACTTGACATACCACTTTTAGGCTACATTTCCACTGGCGTTTTTACAGCCACGTTTTTTACAGCTTAAAAACGCCTGTCCATGTTTATTTTAGAAAAAAAAAAATGTTTATTTTAAAAAAAAAAAAAAAAAAATTTTTTTTTTTTTTGGAGCTGGAGCTTTAAAAACGCAGCGGCCGCGTTTTTGAGCGTTTTGCGCGCGTTTTTGAGCGTTTTTTTAATGTCTGGCGTTTTTACAGCTCTATTGCTGAAGCTTCAGAACGCACTGGTCCCGTGTTTTTTTTGCAGCTTAGCCATCTACAGCTCAAAAACGTCATGGTGGGCATGAGGCCATAGACTAACATGGACAGGCGTTTTTAGGCTGCAAAAAACGCTCAGAAAAGTGGCTGTAAAAACGCCAGTAGAAATGAGGCCTTATAGTTCCATGGTTATCATGTCCGTCTGAGTTGTACACACCTGCATTTCTCTCACACTGCTTGAGTGGTAATACTCATTTTGCTCAGAAGACAACAACGCTTCACATAGATTGAATTTCTGCAGCTCCAGCAGAGAGGACAACTTCTTGCTGGAGATGCTCTCTTTGGCCATAAAAAAGACAGTGGTCATGATGGCTATCTTAGATGGATCCATCTCAGCTTTGATAACAGACTTCATCTCTTGGTGAAACTGTAATTCCATTGCCATTTGCTCCCTATTTACAGCAAGTGCCTGCTTGTGGGCACCGGAGGTCACGTGGCGTAAAAGTGCATGTCGCTGAAAATTGTCTGTACCCACAGTAAAGGCGTTCTCGGCCTTGCCATGCTTGTTCTTCACAAGTGCCTGACGGCACTCTACACAAAACATCAGCTTGCGCTCGTAGTCAAACTCCAGCCAGGTAAACTCTTCCTTCCAGTGCTCATTAAAATACCGCTTGCATTTCTTGTTGGAGTTTGAGGTCTCACCTGCTGGCTTTTTTCCAGGGGTCACCATACTTCCGCTGCTACCCATTCTGAAATCATACATTATGGGAAGGCTGTTGTTATCCATGATGCTCTAAACTGAGAAAAGAGCCAGACTGGTGGACGAAAGAGACAAGGGAAAACATATTAGGGATCCTGCAATGCACTGCTTCACACACCGATACCAACAGACATTTTGGTGTACGATGATGCTTCAGCCTAGTCATCTGTGAACCAAGACATCTGAGGTTCCTGTAGTAAAGAGGCTTTTTAACTCTCCAGGACTAAATGTCCAATACAGCTAGCAGTTCCTTGTCTATGTGCCACATTCTATATTTTAATCCTATGAAAGAAATGCTGGTACTAGAAATGGTTCATGTACTGCTGGGCAGGCTAAACATACTCATACTATGATTACTGGGCATGAGAGAATATGAATAGGAACGCTAGGCTTTGACAGTTTTATTACGATGTATGTAAATGTGATTGACAGTAATGAAAACAAACTTAAAGCTGAACTGTAAAATTTCACTTTGCAAAGAGGCCCCCTGCACTGCAAGGGTTAGATGCTCAATATTGTCCAGGGGGTTGAAATAGGCCATAATAACTACCTTATTGCTTGCTACCCCAGTGGCTGGTGCTCTTATGCACCTTAAGGAGTTTCTATTATGTGGACAGGTCTTTGACGTCCTTAAGTACAATGCCTACTAGGCCCAAACTGGAAGTGCTTGGGTGAAGGAGGGGACACTGAAAGGTAGACATGTGCAGACTGGAATATTTTGTTTCGTTTTTTCGTTTGAAAAATAAATTTATTTAGTTACTTCCGAAAATCGTTTTGATTTATTTCGTTTTTCGTTGGGGAATAGCTTTCGTCCGAAAATCCAATAATACTTGGTTTCTGTCGAATGTTAAAAAGAATATTAGACGGAACATCGAATCTTTACGTCGAATCGTACATTTCCGTTCGAATATTCCGCCTACAAGAATTCTAATGTTGTATGACTAGTAATAATGTCGAATCTTCCCTGTTAAAAAAATAAATAAAATAATGTCGAATCAATTTTCTCATAAATCGAAATCTAATCTCTGTAATGTCAAATCTATTATTTCTATGTCGAATCTTTTCCCTATAATGTCGAATCTATTATTTCTATAGTGTCTAATCTTTTCCCTATAATGTCAAATCTTTTCCCTCTAATGTCGAATCTCTTTATATCTAATTGTTACCGCAACGAAAATAAAGCATTTTTTATGTCAGATCTTTCGGTTTTTGTTTCTTGCGCTTTCGTTATCGTTTGTTTAAAACGATAACGAAAAAAACGAATTTTCGGACGAAAATGCATTCTAACGAAAACGAATGCACATGTCTACTGAAAGGTGAATTTCTTGAAATTCCTGCAGTTCGGCTTAAGCCTAGGTTCACACTGGAGTGATTTGTCATGCGATTTGAGAGATCAAATCGCATGACAAGTCGCAGCCTATTGGCGGCAATGGCACTGTTCCAATCGGTGCGACACCAATTTTGCGGCGCCGCACCGATTTGCAAAAGTAGTTCCTGCACTACTTTTGCAGATTTCAGGTGCGATTACTATAGACATCTGTGTATGAAGCCACACAAATGTCTATCAAGTAGCACCTGAAATCGCGCTGACCTTGCTACTTTGAAATCGCGCTACTTCAAGTAAAGTAGCACGATTTCAAAGTAGCATCAGTGTGAACCTAAACTGAAAGGAAAGGCTTGCACATTGATATATGTAAAATGTGTAAAATATATTTCTTTAGAGGGATTAGCCACCTTTACTCTTTTTAGTACTCTGTTGCTCCTGCAAGCCAGAGCAAAGCTAGTATAAGAGGAGCTGTAGCAAATTCCTCTTTGAGCTTTCATAAAAAAGGATGCTTTTGCAGAGCCAGAGCTGGTTGGAGCTGTTAGTATTCTGGTTTTAAAAACGTGTTTATTTATAAAATGTATAATTTGTTCATTACATGTCAGGGCTGGTGGAAAATTGTACAAATATATATATCTGAAACACAGCAATGAAGTGAAAATTTGAAATGAGCAAAGTTGCTTTTAGGTAAATCTTGTAATCATAACTTCAAGGCAGATTCCAGAAAAAAAAGAAAAGAAAGCCTTAAAAAGTTCTGCTTAGGTCTCCAGTTTGTCTCTTAGCATTGATGTAGTGTACAATTTCTTTTGCTGGCAAACAACTGATTTATTTGTGCATCTATTTGTAATGCAGGGCAAGTATTGCCCACTATACTTTATAAACATATTCTGTAGGTACATTGTTGTATCAGAAAATTACTACCACCAGTCAGATTCTGACCTGAAAGCTGGAATCTGACAGTAGACACATCATAGATAGGCTCAGTTCAAACCTAAGCAATTTGAAGCACTTTTCTAGAAGTGTTTCAATGCTCAGCATGAGGATTCCCATTTTATCCTGTGGTTCCTTTTCACACCTGAGCACCATGTCTCTTGAAGCATATCGTCCAAAGCTTGAAAAAGTACGTAAACTTCTTTGGGACAGAGTTATGCCTTCTTGGTCGCAACAGACTTCAATGGTAGCACATAAAAAAATGCACTTAACACACGCTTTTTGTGCTTTTTTTGCCTCTTGTTATCTTAGTAACTAGCTTTCCATTGGCTAAAACAAAAATACTCAACCCTGAAAAATATATGTACAAACGTGCATGGAGCAGGCAGATGACAGGTCCATGTCCACTCAGTTTCTGCAGAGCGGACGCCGACAGAGCCTCCTCTGCTCTATGAGCATTGTAAATTAGTTTGGCTTTCCATTTACAACCAACTAACCTTCAATCCAATCTGCCTAGATGGAGGAGGACAGATCCCCTTCCTTTTTAGGGGGCAAGTTCAGGTCAGAGACGAGTGTAAATGGACATAAGTCCATTTACACCCACTGGTTCATAGGAATCACTGCCCAATCTGGTCTGCCTGAAAAACTGACAGGTGGACCTGATTGGATCCCTCATGTGAAAGGGGCCTTAGAGATAAAATGAAGGTAATAAATGCATGCACAAAAAAATCTATTTAGAACACGCCTATCAGTGCTGCCTGGGGAAAGAGCAATCTGGTGTTCAGCAACCAGATGATCTTGAAAATTGCTACATTAACTGGCCTCTTGATGTTGTTCTCACAGTCTGCCATGGACAAAAGAAAAGGCTGTGATCTAGGTACAGTAAAACCTTGGTTTGAGAGTAACTTGGTTTGAGAGCGTTTTGCAAGACAAGCAAAATGTTTTAATTAAAGTTTGTCTTGATATACAAGCGATGTCTTGATATAAGAGTAGCGTCATGTCACAAGTGAGTGTAAAAGAGAAGAGAGGCACCTCTAAGTGTAGCAATATGGTTACATTTAATGAAGGTACAACATTTAGCAACACATTGCTACACTTAGAGGTGCCTCTCTTCTCTTTTATACTCTGTAGCTCTTGCTGTATTTTGCTTCTAATCCCGTTGTGGAGGCTTCCATTTGTAGATGGACATTTTATGGTTACACAACCTGGTCACATTGCTATAATCTTTTTATATGAACTATAAACTGAAGGACCTATGAATAAATGTTTGTGGAACGAATCACTTTAAATTTGCTTTGGATTACAAGCATGTTTCCTGAACAAACTATGCTCGCAATCCAAGGTTCTACTGTACCAATGTGTCCTAGCCCAGGTGAATGCAATAGCAATGACCCGCTGTAAGAAGCTAAGGGAGACAACTTAGGGCCAGATTCAGAAAGGACTTACGACGGCGTATCTCCAGATACGCCGTCGTAAGTCCGAATGAGTGCCGTCGTATCTCGGTGCCTGATTCGAAGAATCAGATACGCTGGAATTTAGGCAAGATCCGACCGACGTAAGTCTCTTACGCCGTCGGATCTTAACTGCATATTTACGCTGGCCGCTAGGTGGCGCTTCTGTAGATTTACGTGTTGAATATGCAAATTAGGTAGATACGCCGATTCACGAACGTAGTTGCGCCCGTTGTATTGATATAAGTCGTTTACGTAGGCGTTTGACCGGCGTAAAGTTACCCCTGCTATATGTGGCGCAGCCCATGTTAAGTATGGACGTCGGAACAGCGTTTAATTGTACATCGTTTACGTTGTTTGCGTAAGTCGTTAGGGAATGGGGCTGGGCGTAAGTTACGTTCACGTCGATATCAATTAATATTTCTGACATGATTTTGGAGCATGCGCACTGGGATACGTTCACGGCCGACACATGCGCAGTTCGTTTGGTGCGTCATTTACGTGGGGTCACGACTAGTTTACATACAACACACCCACTATCAGCCTACTTTGAATTATGCAGGCTTACGCCTGGACATTTACACCACGCCGCTGTAACTTTGGGTGCAAGTTGTGAATACGGCACCTGCCTCTTAAAGTTACGGTGGCGTAGTGTAAATGAGATACGCTACGCCGCCGGAAAGTTACGCGATTCTATCTGAATCTAGCCCACAGAGTCTACTTCCAGGTCTAGTAACTAGGTGACTGGTTTCATCTCAAACTTATAACAATAATTTTTTTTTTTTCTTTTCATTTTTTTAGTTTTGCATTCCCCTCCCTATTTCAGTATTTGTCCTGGTGGCCACTCTCAAAAAAACAAAACAAACATTGAAAAATCCAACATGACAATTATCAGAGCAAGAAGCGGGTAAACTTGGGAACATCTGTTTTGGTCACAACTGTCTATGATGAGATTTCACCTTCCTTTTGGGGAAATTTCCTTTTGTTTCCTGTTGCGTTACCTGGACAGATTGCAAAGGGAAATCTCCACAGTGAGACAAAGAGAGTACCACAGATTAGGGAGGTGGGCAGAAGTGTTAATGGTACATTTTGGCAACAGAGGGTCCTTGTAATGCAATGGGAATCAACTCATATTTGAGTTAGGATGACTGGTGTGTGTAAAACATAATTGGGGATCTGTATTGGCATTGGCATCTAACTTCTAAGGATGCCTAGTAGAAAGTGATGCAAATAGCAGGCTATGTCCTTTTAACTTTCTTCTAGCAGCACCAAAGCAAAGGATATGTGTGCCACCCATGATTTAATTTACGCTTTAGGAAGATGCACTCATGTCATTTTTGTTTGCTCTATGTGGGATATTCAGCAGGCAAAGTTTAGGTTGATAGTAAACACTACTCTGTGCATACCCACGGACAGCTCAT
This sequence comes from Rana kukunoris, assembly GCA_029574335.1. Taxonomy (NCBI): domain Eukaryota; kingdom Metazoa; phylum Chordata; class Amphibia; order Anura; family Ranidae; genus Rana; species Rana kukunoris. The sequence continues at coordinate 76,243,952 of CM056060.1, forward strand.
ATGACTTCTGTTTAGTGGAATTAGTGCCAATAGCTGTATGGCATCCTGCAGTGTCAAAGGAACCAAAACCTACTGGCACCTGTATGCATCGTACCGAATAATTATCTTTATCTTAAACACCAAGTTAAGACGTATGAAGTCATGGCTAGGAGTTGTAAACTACAGGCTAAAAGAGCATTAGCAGTATATACAAAGTATAAAAGAAGTTTGTGATATACATGAAATGGAGAAAGTAGTTACTGACAGCATGTTCATTTAACACAACATCTATGGTGTGTGACTGCATTACTACAAGCAATAAACTTCTCTTTCTAAATGGATATAAAAAGAAATATAAACACATATTGTAAGCTGGCATTTAGGCAGAAAAGTTGCTCATTAAACCTATCCAGTTAAAATAACACAAAGCAAATGCATGGAAGAATGGTTAGGGCCGAGATTGTTAGTGCAGAAGTTCAGGATAGTGATGTAATGGCTTGTACATACATACCCTGTACAGGATGATAGAGCTTATGTGAACTTTCCAGGCTGCACCAAAACACACTCCCCTATCCTCCTCCTCCTCCTCCTCCTCCTCCCTTGTGTTCAGACACACAAAGAGGAGCTCGCTCCATGCACTACTGCCTCTGTTCAGTAAAGCACTGAGCCCCACTCTTACAGGAAGGTCACTCGCTCTTCAATAAACAGTTAAAGGGAGATGCATCCAGCATGGGGAAAGACGCTTGTCTGCAAGCAGCCGCAGGAATACAGAGCCATGGGAGCAGCCATAATATGTGCCTGTGCAAATGTGTGCGTGTCTGCTGCTCTGCTGCATTGTCAGTGCTGCCACCTAGTGTCTGGGGATGTGCATACAACAATTCATACAACGGTTCATTTGGTTTTCAGGTTATAGATTAAAGGCATAGTCCACTTTTTGAGAAAATGTTATAAATGCACCAACAATTATGCAATAAAAAAATGGGTATTATCGTAAATGTTTGCAATAAAAAATGCAGAGCAGCCATGATCAGTGGCATCACAGGACATGTAATGCACAGGGTTTTGCATTGCTCACCCCAAGCCCCAGAGCCATATGGGGGTACTGACCTTCTATTATGGGCCAGAGGAATTAATGAATAAACTAAAAGTGCAGTGACATCGCTGCCCTGCTGCTGATATGTTCTGCCGTGGTGGCCGAGGGGACATATAGAATGTTCCTTCACAGATCCTTGGGAATGGATGATGTAGCTGTGTGGGTGCAGCCATGCTCAATAACAAAATGAATAAAAAAAAAGATGTCTGTGGTCAGCATGGAGCTTATCAGGTACTTAGAGAGAGTAGGAGCCCCCAAACTATTGGGATAATGTTGGTACAAAAGGTAGACTGAGCCTGTAAACACACATATTGTACTCTTGAGTGTATCAAGTTAGTCTTTTTGCACCATGTACCATTGGTGATAAGGAAGGTGGAGGTAAATAAGACATCTTCCACATTTAAACTCCCTGGCGGTATGATTAATTCAGATTTTAGGTGCTGAAAGCGGTATCATTATTTTGCAATGAAATTTGTCGTTTTATATTGTAGGCCTGAAATTATTAGAAATAACTCACTTAAATCTGTCCAAACAAGAGTTTAGTAGATAAAATTTGAAACGCAAAATCATAAATTATAATACAATAAATAAATAAATATAATTATAACAAATAATCTAATAATAATAATAATAATAACAATTATTACTTTTACATTTTTGATGACGAATTTCCCCACAAATCGCTATCGCCCAATTCTGCAAGTGATTATAATTTATTATCGCTGTTTTCTAGCTGCTCTAAAACCACTTTTGACATAAAGGGACACTTTTTGGTTGCCATGGACAATCTCCAGTTTCCAGGCAGAAAGAACAGTTTATATTATATATAAGTGCATGTAGGGCACAGGGCAGACCACTAGGGACAAGGGGGGGGGGTGTATTTTTTACATACAGTACTGTAATCTATAAGATTACAGTATACTGTATGTATTGTGTTTATTTACTTTTTTAAATTTGGTGCCGATGGAATGGAGCTCGGCGGCATTCGGCACTGTGGATCGAGCGAGGAGGACACCGCTCGATCACACAGCAGGGAGACATTGCAGGATCCAGGGGACAACGTAAGTAACTTGTGCCTGTGGACTCTGCGAGGCGATCCCGAGTCTGGCTCAGGGTTACCGCTTTTGGTCCTGAAATTCCACCTCGAGTCAGACTTGAGAATACAGCCAGGGGGGTTAAGTTGGCTCAGTACCAGGGCACGCAGAAAACCATTGCATTCTAAGTGCCCTGTTCATAACACAATGCTGCCTTGACGTGGGCTGCAGTGTGTTGTGTAAAAATACAGACATACTGGGGGTTATTTAAGAAAGGCTAATACAGTTTGCACTACAAGTGCAAACTACAAGTGCAAAAGGCACTTGAAATTGCACTGAAAGTGCACTTGGAAGTGCAGTTGCTGTAAATCTGAGGGGTAGATCTGAAATGAGGGGGAAGCTCTGCTGATTTTATCATCCAATCATCTGCAAGCTAAAATGCTGTTTTTTATTGTCCTTGCATGTCCCCCACGGATCTACAGTGACTGCACTTCCAAGTGCACTTTGCACTTGTTTTGCAAAGTGGATTTGCCTTTCGTAAATAACCCCCAAATGTCTTCTCACAACCCAGCTCCCGGTAAGCTACCACTGGGTCTCTAACACAGGAGGTGAGTGGAAATCTTTCAATGGGGACACCCAATCAGATGACAACTGTCTAAAATGTGAATATGTTATCCTATCATGTACACAGGGTCGTTTATAGTCCTTTCTAGGCAGTGGGAGTTTTCATTGGACCGCATATATCACTGTGTATGAGCTGCAGGGGGTAGGTAGTTTTTCTTTGAGAAGCTTGTGGAAGGGGAACACGTGTGGCCTTTGCTTCAATACAGCACTTGCATTTCAACTACTTCACTATGGGTCCATTGTCTCCCCACCAGGGCAAAGATGCAATCCTATAAAACATGTAACGCCACATTTTGATTTACCTTTAATTATGTAGTACAAGGGCCTGCCTGATTGCATACAAATTGAAAGTGTTTAGGGGTGACCTCATATTATATGGTTTTGGTAAATCTACAGGAGAAACGTACAAGAAAATTGTATAATGTATGGTTTGCCTCAGAGTTCCAGGAGATTTACATATCATATGAAGATCCCTGAGAGTGGGGGGGGGGGGATAGGGGGTTTGGCATTTGGATGTACAGATCTCTAGACTGGATCATGTGAAGTATAGTTTTACAATAGCTGGACAACTACATGTTGCTCTTTTGTTCCTGTGTGTGTGGACTGTATAAAGCTATTTTTATTTATTTATTTTACCATTTTCACACTGTGAAGTTTCAGAAGGCTTAAACTACCAATGGGTAATGACATACAGCAGATATAGAAAGTGTTTCTGTGATTTAAAAAAATGAGACAAAGATAAATAATTTCAGACCTTTTTCCACCTTTAATGTGACCTATAAACTGTACAACTCAATCGAACAACAAACTGAAATCTTTTAGGTGGAGGAAGGTCTTTTTTTGGTATGAGTCTACAGTATTAGCATGGCACATCTTGACAATATTTACCAACTCTTCTTTGCAAAAACACTCCAAATCTGTCAGACTCAGAGGGAATCTTCTGTGCACAGGACTCTTCAGATTACCTCACACATTTTCAATCGGATTCAGGTCTGGGCTCTGGCTGGGCCATTTCAAAACTTGAATCTTCTTCTGGTGAAGCCATTGCTTTGTTGATTTGGATGTATGCTTTGGGTCATTGTCATGCTGAAAGATGAAGTTCCTCTTAATGCTCAGCTGTCTAGCAGAAGCCTGAAGGTTTTGTGCCAATATTGATTGGTATTTGGAACTGTTCATAATTCCCTCTACCTTGACTACAGAGCCTGTTACAGCTGAAGCAAAAATGACCCCAAAGCATGATGCTGCCACCACCATGCTTCACTGTGGGTATGGTTCTCTTTTGGTGATGTGCAGTGTTGTTTTTGCGCCAAACATATCTTTTGGAATTATGGCCACAAAGTTCAACCTTGATTTCCTCAGACTTAACACATTTTCCCCACATGCTTTTAGGAGACTTCAGATGTGTTTTTGCAAAATAAAACTGAGCTTTGATTTTTTTCTTCGTAAGAAATGGCTTGTGTCTTGCCACTCTACCCCATAGCCCAGACATATGAAGAATATGGAAGATTATTGTCACATGTACCACTCAACCAGTACTTGCCAGATATTCCTGCAGCTCCTTCATTGTTGCTGTAGGCCTTTTGGCAGCCTCCTTAACAAATTTCTTATTGTCTTAATCAATTTTGGAGGAACATCCAGGTCTTGGTAATTTCACTGTTGTGCCATATTTTCTCCACTTGATGATGACTGTCTTCACTGCATCCCATGGTATATCTAATGCCTTGGAAATTCTTTAGTACCCTTCTCTTGACTGATACCATTTAACAATGAGATCCTTCTGATGCTTTGGAAGCTCTATGCGGACCATGGCTCGTGACTAAGAAAATGACAGGAAAGACCTCCTAGAACAGCTGAACTTTATTCGGGGTTAATCAGAGGCACTTTAAATGATGGCAGGTGTGTACTGACTCCTATTTAACATGAGTTTGAATGTGATTGCTTAATTCTGAATTAATTCTGAACACAGGTACAGAGGGTGTGTACACTTATGCAACCACATTATTTTATTATTTTATTTTTACACCCCCCCCCCCCCCCAAAAAAAAAAAAAAAAAGATTTTAAGTTTGTTTTTCAATTGAGTTGTACAGTTTATAGGTCACATTAAAGGTGGAAAAAGTTCTGAAATGATTTATCTTTGTCTCATTTTTTAAATCACAGAAACCTGACATTTTAACAGGGGTTTGTAGACTTTTTATATCCTTTGTATCTTTTTTTTTAAATCAAGAATAAAGTTTTATTGGAAAATACAACATACATATTAAATGACACATTTTCCATGTAGCAAGGAATATAAATATAGTGCTTGTAACATTGCTCAACAAAACATAGTGCAACAATTAAAATATCTCCCACCTGTATGGAAGTAACTGAGCACTTGGAGTCTTTAATGCATTATAAAGTAGATGAAATAAAGGTAATCAAATGCTACAAACATGACTATAAAACCTGAATCATTGACCAAACATAAAATAGACATTGGTACCAGATAACATAATCAAACAAACTAACATCGTCTTATTGGTTGCATGTATCGTAAGACCACAAACATTTCACTCATCTTATTAACCACTTAAGGACCCCCGCACGCACATATACGGCCACAGAATGGCACGTACAGGCACAAGGGCGTAAATTTACGTCCCCGCCTGAGTGCGGTTCGGGGGTCCCATCGGGACCCCCTCCGCGGCGTGCGGGGGTCCCCCTACCTCTGGGAGCGATCCGGGATCTGCGGGCGGATGTCCGTGATACCCGCCCCCCCGCGATCGCTCCCAGCCAATGGGAGCGCGCTCCCAGCCTGTCACTTCCTCCTCCTGTGTTTACACAGGAAGGAGGAAATTATGTATTCTCTCATCGCAGCGCTGTTTCCCAGCGCTGCTGATGAGAGAAGACATCACAAGTAAGTGTGCACCAACACAACACTGACACACACTCACATAGGCATATTAACCCCTTGTGATCGCCCCCCCCCCACCCCCCTGTCACAGTGTCACTGAATGCAGTGATTTAATCACTGCATTTAGTGTCAGTGTGACAGGCAGTGTAAAAAACAGTTAGTGTTAGGTTCAGGATAGCCCCCCCATCCCCCCTAATAAAGTTTTAACCCCCTGATCACCGCCCTAGTTAACCCTTTCACTCCCTATTGCCAGCGTCACTAAGCGATCATTTTTCTGATCGCTGTATTAGTGCCGCTGTTCCCGCTAGGTAGCTATTTTTTTTATTGCGATTTTTTTTTTTACTAAAGACATGTGGCTAAATAAATTTTGGCCTAAATGTTTGACTAAAATTTAGTTTATTTGATTTTTTTTTTAACAAAAAGTAAAAAATAGTGTTTTTTTTTTCAAAAATGTCGCTCTATTTTTGTATATAGCGCAAAAAATAAAAATCGCAGAGGTGATCAAATACCACCAAAAGAAAGCTCTATTTGTGGGAAGAAAAGGACGCAAATTTTGTTTGGGAGCCACGTCGCACGACCGCGCAATTGTCTGTTAAAGCGACGCAGTGCCGAATCGCAAAAACACCTTGGGTCATTTACCAGCGTATTGGTCCGGGTCTTAAGTGGTTAAACTATTCCACCATGACCCCACTATCGCTTATTCTGTATAAAAATAAACACCAAAGCAATATAACGTTCTCCATCCCACCACTGATACTGGCACATTACATTTGTAATAATGTAAAGAGGGCTCCTGCGCTACCGAGAGGGGTGGGATGGGGACACTGCTGCAAACACCTAACATTCTGTCCTGGGCAGAGAGAAATGCAAAATTAAGAAAAGGGGGGGGGGGTGGTGTCTGCGCTGTAAAGGGTGGAAGAAAAATTAGAGGTATCACAGGGATGGGTGGCTGGGCACGTGAACGTGTGTGAAAGGGGGTGGGAACAGACTCAGAGCAAAACAATAGCAAACATGGGTATTTGTACCAATGCAGGGCATATAACATATAGGTCACAATGTGGCAATAAAAGGTGAAATTCCAAAAGTGACAAGCATACTCAAAATAATCAAAATAACAAAAGAAAGTCCATGTGACAAAAGAAACCAAAAAAATGAATATACGCAAAGTGCTGAAAACTTGCAAAAAAGAGTGTTAGGCCAGAGGGGACATCCCACAGGGAATGCTTCTGGATAAAGGTATAAAATGTACAAAAAAAAGTCTCTCAAGTGCTTCCCCAATGTCCAGAAAGAAGATCCAGAGATAAAGATGTGGTGCAAGGAAAGAAGTTTGCAGTGAACACCTCTAGTGGTCCCTAGCTCCTCACCTCACGGCTATTGCACGGATAGCCAAAAAAACACGGAGCAGAGGATAAGCACAATTCCCAAGTTTCACCATCTATAGGGCCCAAATCTTTTTCCCAAACTTTCCTACATGCCAGGGTGGACGCATCATGAGTAGCATTGAGCAGTCTGACGTAGATTCTTGAGATCATACCCTTCTTTTCCTCAGTCATCAGAACGTCGTTATCTAAAGGATGCCTTATCACCGAAATTGGGGACAGTATACTCTCACTCTGTATAGCATGCCTTAACTGTAAATATTTGTAGAATTGATTCCTGTCAAGAGAGCACTCATTTGATTTAAGGACTGGTCCCACAAACAACTGGGATATATAGTGGACCCCCGTCGCTTCCCAGGAGCGGAAGCCCCTGAGCTTGAAAAGCTCTTTGTAGTAAGAATTCTTCCAAATAGGATTAAATGAACACACCCCTTTAATATTGAGGATAGACCGAATGTATTTCCATAGAGTGTTTAACAGGACAATAGTGGGGAGGGCCTGTGATAAATGTGTAAATCCTGCTTCCAAATGTGATATGACTGGAAGCTCAGACCCAGACTGGATCAGCAGTGCCCTAATTGGATCACCCTCATCTGTACCCCCCCCAGTTACCCAGATGTTGGATCTGTGAGGCATATCCTTTGTATCTTCACATATGGTGGATTTGTCCAGTAGTACAACAACTATGGACTCTATATGTTAGCTCTTCTGCTGGGTACTTGTTGGCCACTGAGGCCCTACACAACTTAAATTTGAATAAAGTGCCAATTCAAACGAATGACTCCACTGTGCAGCAAATTGCTCTTATTAGACTTTGTCAACTCACATTTGTTGTATTCTCTCTGTATTATGCGTCAATAAAAAGTATTAATATTCAATGTTAGTATTTATCTCCTCAAGCTTTGAATATTAAGAGTTTTAATCATTATATATTTTTTGTGCGCTGTTAAATTTTTTTGTAGTTCCTGATAATAAATGCAGTTATGTAATACAGCTAGTCTAATAAACTAAATTCCTACAATGCATTCATCACAAACAAGGTGACATGAGGTAGGATGTAACAGTTTTGCTTGGAGGCTTTGATTAAACTGGAAGCTGACCTCAATATGGCGAGAGAGATTTGTCTCTAACAGCCTGGGGCCCACAGATGACATTTGGAATAACCTACTGCTGCGTGTTATCAAAGCAAGGAGTCAATAAGAAATTAACAGACTTCAGAAATTCCTCAAGTAACAGAATTTAGCTGTGAAGGCCATTTCCTCTAAACGGTTGGAGTCAAAAGCAGCCTTACAAGTAGTAAGGCAGTAAAGCTAGGGTTGTTGTGGCTCAGAAAGGGTGGAAAAAAAAGGCCCAAAGCCATGTACTTCCTTCGCCCTGTGACGGGTCAACAAGGGAGCTCTAACACAAGGTGACAGAGCCTGAGAGAGCAGAGAAATAGGGCGGTGTGGAAGAGGTTGCCTAACATTGTGCACTCACAATGGATTATCCAAAGATCACTGACATAGCACATCAGCTGTGACATTTGCTAGAGGATAGTGTAACAATGTGAGGCCTCGACAAAAGAATGCTTTACTCATCTGTTCATCTGTTTTAATAATTTCATGCTAATGGCTAATTAAAGATCATCTTACACATAAAGGTAAGTATTGTGAGGGCTAAAGGACCAATATCCTACAAAATAAATGTTACGAATTCCAAGGGAAGTGGTACTGTCACTGAGGTTCTATTATTTTTTATGCATTTAAATTTGTCAAAATCATGTGCAGTATGATACACCACTTCCACCAAAAAATACCAATACCGCCATATATTTTGTGCTTTCTACATCACCAAGCATCACCAAGCAGTTCTGCATAAAATAACGTGGGGCCTTAAAGCAGATGTCCGCTGAAAAAAAAATATTAAAAGCCAGCAGCTACAAATACTGCAGCTACTGACTTTCAATAGCAGCACACTTACCTGTCCTGGAGTCCAGCGCCGTCCACAGCAGAGAATGAGCGATCGAGCGTCACTCTGCTGCCCCCCCGCCATCCTCGGCGCATGCGCGAGTCAAGATGCGCCATGCTGACTGGCTCCCGCTGTGTTCTTTAGACAGGTATCTGCACCCCCCTGAAAGGTGTCAAATGTGACACCGGAGGGGGGAGGATTCCGATTTGCGGGAGTGGAGGGTGGAGCTCTGCTTTAAAAATGGGGTGTGGCCCTGCACACTGGGGGTCTGTGTTAGAATTCTTTGCCCATATGGAACTTTCGTCTGGTCTCCAATCTCTACAGGTTAGAATTGTCCTTGTGCAATAATGGTTGTCTATAATTACAAGAAGTGTTCGCTGTCACTTCCTAGTGGAAATTGAACAATCCTTGCAGTGGGTTGCTAGAAACCAAAAGCCCTAATTGTAATTATATCTCAGACAGGAGGCTTCATATCTTGCATTAAACCATTCTTTTAATGCCCATAGCAGAAAACAGAACATTCATTTCTTAATAATAGAGAAAAACTTTTTTAGAACTACAATACCCAGCAGCCCCGGGGTCCCCTCCCCTAGGTCATAGTCTCTATATAAGGGGCTGTCTGGGTCCCCTCCTCTTTCTTTCTGCTCATGGCATGAGATAAGTATTGTTTAATTCTCTTTAATTGCTATAATTTTACTGTAAACTTATTGTACTGTAATTTATTGTATTTAAAAGATTGTGCCTCACTTTCCTCTGCGACCGGAATACTGCGGTAACCCCGCTATTTTCTTACACCTGTGAGTACCTTTCAGCCGCCATATCTCCTCTCACATTGCAGATTCCCCCCCCCCCCCCTCGCTCGCGCCGCGCTTCGCGGGCTTTAGACAGACAAAGGGGTGCGGCTGAGTGACGCACTTCCCGACGTCACATCTCAAGCTCTCAGGCGTCCTATCAGAACGATCCCGGCCGTAATCTCGCGAGATTACAGCCGGGGACTTCTGCTGGCCGTTTTTCTCCTTCCTTCACTGGCGCTCTGACGGTGAAGGAGCTGCAACTTCTGGCTGGGACATCCATTGTAAACTCCTCAGATACTTTCTATTAGGAATGATTACACTTCCCTCAGGTACCTCACCTTTAGCTTGGGGACATTTTCTCCCCAACTAACCCTGGACTCACATACAGTATTCTGACATACTTCTGCCCTTACAGTGTCCTGCAAATACTTCTAAATTACCAGATCTAATAATTACCCAAATACTGATTGTCAGTGATTTATCCCTGACAATCTTCTAATTGTTTACATCATTAAGGGTATACATATATATATCTCTATTTATCCCAAATGGCAACTGACAATAACGGTTCGGGGCTCTCCGGACTGACCAATGAGGTGGTGGATTTAGATGCCTCCCATCTACTATTCACGGTCCAAATCCAGGACCTAATTACTAAATCCATTCAAGCAGCCTTGGCTGCCAATGCTATAAATCAGATGCCAGTGCCATCCGCCTCTGGATGCGCCCCTACTAAGGGTAAAGCGTCCCAAAAACTAAAGCACCTAACAGTGCACTTCGAATTCCCTGGCAGGGGAAGTTTATAATATGCCCCAGGCAGAATCCGAATCGGTCTGCCGCACCCCGCATGTACCTGTTCAAACTCGACCCTTGAGCCCCAAGGAGAATAAAAAAGGGCAAAAATCCGCCAGACGGATTAAACCGGACTCGTTTGAAACGTCTGATGAAGAGTCCGACGTGTCTGACAGGGCCGAGGCCTCTGACTCGGACCTGGATGGCGAGGATGATGCGGGGTTTACGGCGGACTACCATCACGCCAGCACTGAGGTGCCACATGCAGCCATCCTAGACTCACAAGGTCAATCCTTATTTAACCCTGACGAAATTTCACACCCTCGCTCGGGGGATTGGGCTCCGTTACCCCATGTGGCCCAATATCTTGAACTTTGGACGAGATGGTCCTTGGACAGGGTGAACCGCAACAAGTTACGTGCGGAATGCCCCAGACCATATGTGGCGAGCAAGGTTGCAGTCACTCCGGAAATAGACCCGGTGCTCCTCAAATATCTTACGAGGTCCGGTAAGTACCCAAAAAAGGGTATTGAAAGGTCCTTTAAAGCCATTCAAGACCGCATACTGGACCTTCTAGGCCCGCTTACAAAAATGTTAAATTTGTCGGAGCAAGCGGCTTCATCAGCCCAACCAATCGACCTGACACAACTTAGGGGCTGGGCCCAACGCGCGATATGTTTGCTGGGTACCGCAAACACGACTTGCTCAGTGGAGCGTCGCCGCTCCATCTTGATGAAATTAGATCCCCAACTCAGCCATCTAGTGGAGAATGAACCAGGTCCCTCCGCCGAGGGTCTCCTGTTCGGAAACGATCTGTTAAAAAATATCAATAAATTTGTCAGCCTTTTCTCGAGCCTGGATAAGGCACAGACCTCGTTGAGGAAGTCACAACCTGGTAAGGTTTTTGGAAAGGCCGGTAGAAACAGAGGGCGATCTACCGGCCGCACTGCCCCATACAGGCCCTATTCAAGACCGCCAAGCCAGCAGTTCACTCCTGCTCCACAACCATATGCCATGCCCATGGCCCACCCAGCTCCCTTCTTTCCCCCCCGAGGACGCCCCTGGAGAGGACGCGGAGGACGTGGATTTCCCAGGTCTAGACCACCGACCGGTGAGTACATTCCCACATTCAGTTCCACATACACTGGTGGGGGGCAGGCTAATGTATTTTTCCCACGTCTGGTCCACGATTTCGGCAGATGCATGGATCCTCAATACGGTGACGGGCTACCGGATAGAGTTTTTGTCTCTCCCGACCCTAAATGTGATACCCCACCCCATCCATTTTTCTTCCCAAAACATGGAACTGATAGACGAAGAGCTCAAGGAGCTTTTGTCCAAAGGGGCGGTTCAGGAAGTACATCCCCTCTCACCCGGCTTTATCAGCAACATCTTTTTAGTAAAGAAGAAGGACGGCGTCTACCGCCCTGTCATAAACCTAAGAGAGCTCAACCAGCACGTGGCTTACCGCCATTTCAAAATGGAAGGTATCCATCTGTTGCGCGATCTCCTCTGGCCGGGAGACTGGCTAGTAAAAATAGACTTAAAAGACGCATATCTTACTGTCCCTATGCACTACGAATCTCAGTCTTTCCTAAGATTTCAGTGGAAGGACCGAATGTGGCAGTTCACCTGCCTCCCATTCGGATTGTCATCGGCCCCCTGGTGCTTCACCAAACTACTCAAACCGGTAGTAGCCGCTTTGAGGAGCAGAGGTGTACGCCTAATCATCTATCTGGACGATCTGCTTATTTTGGCACGCTCCAGAACACAAGCCTTCTTACACAGCCAATGGACGGTCTCTTTATTAATGGAACTTGGATTCCTCATCAACTACAAGAAATCCGTCCTGGATCCCTCTCAAGAGATGGAATTCCTGGGGTTTCTAGTAGACACCAAACAGGCTATGCTTCTATTACCGAAATCAAAACTGTCTCTGATTCGCAAGGAAATCAGAGCCACACTACGCAAAGGTCTAGTATACCTACGTGTGATTGCTCGCATAGTAGGCCTTTTGTCGGCCTCCATCCAAGCAATATTTCCAGCCCCCTTACACTACCGGGCTCTACAGAGACTCAAAACACTCCATTTACGCCAAGGGCTACGTTACGCGGACGAAGTTCCGTTAGACCCAGAAGCAATAGAGGAATTGCTGTGGTGGCTTCGCCACGCCGTGGCATGGAACGGCAGAACGATATTCAATTCCTATCCCGATGTGATCATAGAATCCGATGCGAGTTGCCAAGGCTGGGGTGCCCGATGCGGCCAATTCACCACAGGAGGGAAATGGTCTGTGGAGGAATCTCTCCTCCATATCAATGCCCTAGAACTTCTGGCAGCATATTTTGCGATCAAAAGCTTTCTCCCTCACACTTCCAACAGATGCGTACTCTTACGCATGGACAACGTGGCACGAAATCCAAGGTGCTGGCGGACATGGCGTCTGAGTTTTGGCAATTTTGTCTCTCAGTAAATACCACCCCAATAGCGGAATACCTCCCCGGGATATCCAACGCAGTTGCAGATTGGAACTCTCGCTACCTTACGGACTCCAGCGACTGGACGCTGGATCGCACGGTCTTCCTTGCACTACAAACCCTGTGGGGTCCCTTTCATACAGACCTCTTCGCCTCGCGCCTCAACCGGCAACTACCCCACTTTTACAGCTGGAGGCCGGACCCAGAGGCGTCAGCAGTCGACGCGTTCCAACAAGTCTGGGCGCGGGGGGACACACTATGCGTTCCCTCCGTTCAATATGATCACCAGAGCCCTTCTTCAGGTGGCAAGTCAGAAGGCGACGGTGGTGTTGATCACCCCCTGGTGACCGACACAAGCATGGTTTCCCCTTCTCCTGGGGATGTCGATCGACTACCCCCGATTACTCCCCTTCTCCCTTCATCTTCTGTCGAACGCAACCAAGGGTTACCACCCCCTGATACTGAACGGCAACCTTCATCTCTTAGCGTGGTTGGTCTTTGGTGTGTAGGCTCCTCCGGGGGGTAAAGTTCAAACGCCCCCCTCGTCCTAGATACCAATCTACATGGGATGTCGCTCGGGTTCTGGAACTCTTCGCCACTTGGGAGGACAATGACGTCCTCCCTTTGAAGTATCTTTCTATCAAACTCTCTACCCTTTTATGCCTGGTTTCCATCAAAAGGGTCTCAGATGTTAAGGCACTTGACATCTCCCGGCGTCAATTCTCGCCGGAAGGAGTGCGGTTTTCCGTGGTTCGTAGGACGAAAACGGGAATTTATACAGTGTTTTATCCCTTTTTTCCTGATCATCCACACATTTGTGTGGTTCGATGCTTACAACAATACGAGTCTCAGACTGCAACACTACGGTCAACCGCTCATACCCAACTATTGATTTCATATGTGAAACCTCACCTCCCAGTGTCCTCGGCTTCATTGGCCAGGTGGGTGAGAACGGCCATGAAAATGGCCGGGATCTACATCTCGCTCTTTGGTGCTCACTCCTCAAGAGGTGCCATGGCTACTAAAGTGGTCACGTCAGGTGGGTCACTCTCGGACCTTTTACTGGCGGCAGATTGGTCGTCGGAAACGACTTTTCGACAATATTATTTCCGGCCACAAAGCCATGTCTCTACTTCGATACTCTAAGGTTGTATACTTGCAGGTATTGTACAATGTATGCTAGCTTTAAACTTGCAAGATATGAAGCCTCCTGTCTGAGATATAATTTGGGATTTTCCTAGCTAATATGAAAATCTGAGTTATATGATGACAGGAGGCGAGTATCTTCCCACCCTACCCACCCCTATCACGATAATGAAACATTCCAGAGTTCCCGAATGACGATTATTCTGTTTTGTTCCAGTTGAACACAGTTCTGATCGAATAGAAAGCGACCTATTGACCACCTTGAAAATGGCCCAGTTGGCCCGACTTCCAGAATCGAGGTCCATAATGACAAGGTTACATGATGTTCCAGGATCGCACAAAGAAAGAGGAGGAGGAGACCCAGACAGCCCCTTATATAGAGACTATGACCTAGGGGAGGGGACCCCCGGGGGCTGCTGGGTATTGTAGTTCTAAAGAAGTTTTTCTCTATTATTAAGAAATGAATGTTCTGTTTTCTGCTATAGGCATTAAAAGAATGGTTTAATGCAAGATACTCGCCTCCTGTCATCATATAACTCAGATTTTCCGTCATATTGGCTAGGAAAATCCCGAATTATTAAACCATCTATGGCTAGCTACCCAATCACTGTTTCGTATGACTTCATCTAATATTTATGGCTACAATAAAACTTATGTAAACTCATGTTAAGATTTCTATAGAATTCTTTAATGGTTTTGCACAGAGTGGGGTAGGTAAGGGACCCCTTAGATTTTTACTATCAGGACAGGAAGCGATGGGAAATTACTTCAGTGAAGGTACAAACTGTCTATGTCTTCCTGTCCTGGAGACAACCAGTTTCCTGATTCCTTGTTCTTCTGTGACAGGTTTAAATCTCACCTGCTGGGTCGCAGACAGCAATAAAATGCGACAAAAGTGTTTAATGTTCCCAAGTCCATCCAAACCTAAAATAAAATGTTTTGTCTGGAACTAGGCTTTAATACATTCTACAATCAGCTTTTAGCTTGTGGCTAGCTTTAATAGACCATTGTTTAATAAATTCTCTTCCATCCCCTGAGTGAAGTCAACCTGGTGCCCGCAGCACAAGGCACAAATCGTATATCAAATGTACAGTATGAAGTCCCTTGTGCTGGTTTTTAAAAAACAAACAGTTTAGGCTTTATCACTAATTTATGTGTCAATAAATAAGGTCACATGCTGTGAAGGTTTTCCAAATGCATACACAGTATATGAAATATGTCACAAATAAAAAACATTCCTAACTTGCATATTGACAAATTAAAAATAAACTATTAATAATAAAACATTATTTCCCCCCAGCTTAACATGCATTTTTTTTTTTTTTGCGTTATCCTGCATGTTGTCAGATATAGAGTATCAATATTTTGCAATTAGATAATCTGAGAGCAGCTTAGGTTTCGCCTCATTACCATTCAAGTCTTTTTCAGCCAGCAATGCGTAGAGAAAAGCCATTAATAAAGAGAAATGGCCATTTGTG
The DNA here is from genome assembly GCA_029574335.1 of Rana kukunoris. NCBI lineage: Eukaryota > Metazoa > Chordata > Amphibia > Anura > Ranidae > Rana > Rana kukunoris. The sequence continues at coordinate 76,259,589 of CM056060.1, forward strand.
ACAATACTGTCTCCAATCTAAATGTGATCAGGACCAAGGCAAACCTTCTGGAGAGGCTGCTGAAATGATGGGTCTACTCTTAAGTGCTAAAATAATGGAAATCATCAGAGCCTGAAAGTAGTAATAATAAGGTAAAGATTTATTTCTCAAATCACACCTCATGCTAAAATGCATGTATTGGCCACATGTGCTTTGTATCTCAATCAATATTCATAAGAAGTCAATGACACTATGTCAATAGTTCCTATAGAATATATGGCCTATGGGTTGCAAATATCTACCTCAACTGTTTGAAGGCAATGAGAACGATTTATACACATTCTATGATGCCAAGGACAAATTAACTGTCATCAGTAGTGAAAAGGTTCAAAAAATAATCAAGGCATATGTCAAAATCCCTCAGTATACAGCAGGCTTTTCTGAAAATCAGTTATAGCTCTGATTGACAGGTTGTGAGAAACCCATTTTTACTGCCTCATGAAACTGAAAATCAATAAAGTATCAACTACAGTCGCACTGTTATAATATCAGTAAAGGTATATATTCTGGGGAAAAAAAACAGTAGGCACATTTGGTTGTTTGAGCCATTTGGTACATGTGGGTTTAAAACTCCTCCTCTATTTGACCCAGGCCCGGATTGGCCAATCGGGTGAACCGGGATACTTCCCGGTGGGCTGGTCAGGTTGCGGGCCGGTGGCATAGCCAGTATGTGTCACCATCGATGTCATTTTCATTTCTGTGACTCCATTACGGCCACCATATTTAGGTTCAGGCCGGCCCCTGGCGCCCTGTGATTGGGTACAGTGGACATGTGCACCGGGCAGGGCTGGCCTGGCCTATTCTCAATTGCAGAGAAGCAGGGCTGGCCTGGCCTATCCTCAACCTTGGGGGAGCGGGGCTGGCCTGGCCTATCCTGCGAGCTGTGAATGTTCGCTGTCTCTTCCTCCTCCTCTGAGTCCGGAATGGATCCGTCATCATGTCCCCGTCGGGAGCGGCCGGGCAGTGTGACAGGCAGCGGCGCAGACCGCAGAGGCAGAGCAGGAAGAAAAAAAGGTGAGAGATTCCCTTGTAAGTATTGCTGCTGACCTGGGGGGAGTAGGTATTTGTCAGGGGAGAGGGAGCAGCCAGAAAGTCGTTGTACTATAACGTGTAGTGCATTGTGTATTGGTCATTGTGGACATTGTGTATTGGTCATTGTGGACATTGTGGACATTGTGTATTGGTCAGTGCGGGCATTGTGTATTGGTCAGTGCGGGCATTGTGTATTGGTCAGTGCGCGCATTGCGTATTGGTCAGTGCGGGCATTGTGTATTGGTCAGTGTGTGTGCATTGCGTATTGGTCAGTGTGTGTGCATTGCGTATTGGTCAGTGTGTGTGCATTGCCTATATGCCAGTGTGTGTGTATTGCGTATTGGTCAGTGTGTGTGTGTGCATTGCCTATTGGTCAGTATGTGTGTGCATTGCGTATTGGTCAGTGTGTGTGTGTGCATTGCGTATTGGTCAGTGTGTGCATTGTGTATTGGTCAGTGTGTGTGTGCATTGCGTATTGGTCAGTGTGTGTGTGCATTGCGTATTGGTCAGTGTGTGTGTGTGCATTGCGTATTGGTCAGTGTGTGTGTGCATTGCGTATTGGTCAGTGTGTGTGTGTGTGTATGGCGTAGCGGTCAGTGTGTGTGTGTGTGTATATGTGCAGGGCAATGCGGAGCAGTCTGTGTGTGTGTGTAGGGCAATGCGGAGGAGTCTGTGTTTGTGTGTGTGCAGGGCAATGCGGAGCAGTCTGTGTGTGTGTGTGTGTGTGTGTGTATGTGCAGGGCAATGCGGAGCAGTCTGTGTGTGTGTGTGTGTGTGTGTGTGTATGTGCAGGGCAATGCGGAGCAGTCTGTGTGTGTGTGTGTGTGTATGTGCAGGGCAATGCGGAGCAGTCTGTGTGTGTGTGTGTATGTGCAGAGCAGTCTGTGTGTGTGTGTGTAGGGCAATGCGGAGCAGTCTGTGTGTGTATGTGCAGAGCAGTCTGTGTGTGTGTGTGCAGGGCAATGTGGAGCAGTCTCTGTGTGTGTGTGTATACTAATTCTTAAAGAAAATAGATTCTGATACTGTCCTGTTATTTATTGTTCTAATAAATCTTCACTGTGAAGCAAAACTTAGGTTATTGTATTTGCACTGAATTGGAAATATTTTTTGAAAAATACTATGAATTACACTGTAGAGAACAGTGCGCCATTGCAAACTTATATTTTGAGGTTTTAACCACTTAAGGACCGCCTACTGCACATTTACGTCGGCAGAATGGCACGGCTGGGCACATCAACGTATATATACGTTGATTTTAGTACCCGCCCGCGACCCGGTCCGAAGCTCCAGGACCGGGACCGCGGGATTCGCGGTCCCGATCGCCGCTGCAGTGCGGCGATCCGTCCCTGGAGCGGAAGAACGGGGAGAGCCGTGTGTACACACGGCTTCCCTGTGCTTCTCTGTGGCCGTAGCATCGATCGCGTCATCCCTGTAATAGGGGGACGCGATCGATGACGTCACACCTACAGCCACACCCCCCTACAGTTGTAAACACAACACATAGGCACACATCCCCTACAGCGCCACCTGTGGTAACTCCCAAACTGCAACTGTCATTTCCACAGTAAACAATGCAAATTTAAATGCATTTTTTGCTGTGAAAATGACAATTGTCCCAAAAATGTGTCAAAATTGTCCGAAGTGTCCACCATATTGTCGCAGTCACGAAAAAAATCGCTGATCGCCACTATTAGTAGTAAAAAAAAAAAGAATTAATAAAAATGCAATAAAACTATCCCTTATTTTGTAAACGCTATACATTTTGCGAAAACCAACCGATAAACGCTTATTGCGATTTTTTTTTACCAAAAATAGGTAGAAGACTACGTATCGGCCTAAACTGAGGAAAAAAAATGTTTTTTTATATATTTTTGGGGGATATTTATTATGGCAAAAAGTAAAAAATATTGCATTTTTTTTTAAATTGTCGCTCTATTTTTGTTTATAGCGCAAAAAATAAAAACCGCAGAGGTGATCAAATACCACCAAAAGAAAGCTCTATTTGTGGGGAAAAAAGGACGCCAATTTTGTTTGGGAGCCACGTCGCACGACCGCGCAATTGTCAGTTAAAGCGACGCAGTGCCGAATCGCAAAAAGGGGCAAGGTCCTTTACCTGCATTTTGGTCCGGGTCTTAAGTGGTTAATTACATTATTTTAATAGTCGTGAACTAAAGTGGGCTGGTCTAAGGCATGAAACTCCAGGGCTGAAAATGAGTCCCACTCCGGCCCTGATCTGACCAATACCTTTTTGCATATCAAGATGGCAGGTTAGTAAAGCAGATCATATAACTGATGCCAAAGAACCTGGTCTCTATTTCTTAGTCCAAGCCAGAGTCATCTTAGATCGTTTATTTGATTGTTATCTGTAGGGATACCTTATGGGCATGCATCAGCGGCTTTTGTTCATGTCAGAACTGTTTACCTCCCCATACAAGTCAATGGGAATGCAAAAGCAACTTCAAGCTCTACAGCTTTTGTATTGCAATTGAAGAATAAGGTTGCTTCATGTTTTCCGTTCTTAGGCTTCATGTACACGGAACGTTTTAACAACCTCTCCTGAACGATTTAACTTGATAGATAGTAACCCACGTTTAAAACGTCCATTTAAATACCGCATTCAGAGGCATTTGGCGCTTGAAATGCATGTAAACTCAGCTTCTAAATGCATTTTTTTGCGTTCCAAAAAATGCCTCTAAACTCAATGTTCTACCCTCCAGGATAGCCACTCAATATGGTCACTGTAAAGAAAACAATAATCCCCATCTAAATTCCATTTTTTACTTACTGTAGCTGCTGGTCAAGTGGGACATCGTAGTTCTGGGTCAGCAGTCTCTCCACCTGAAATCAATGGTGGTGAGGAACCTGGAAGGGGTCTTTAGGTGAGTCTATCTGGCGTCAAAAGCAATGGGGAAATATGCTTAGTACCATTGGTTAGAGGAGGTGGGAGGGATAGATGGTAAAAAAAAAAAATATTTTAACCCAGAGTTCTGAGTCAAGAGCTCTAAATGTATCTCAATAATCAGAAACTCTCTGTCAATACCAATGCTAGCCCCATGTGTAATATTTGTGTGAGAACTGAGGACATTTTCTACCATAAAAAGGCCACATTCAGCAGGCCATCAATACTTTTAAAAGAAACACTTTTAAACAACTAAACAACCAAAATTGTTGGAAACATTGGTAAAAAACTACTGCAAGGCCATTTGAAACACATTTTCTATTAATTTCCACAGCAATTTTATTCATTTAGTTGCCAAATGCCTCGTACACACGATCGGTTTGTCTAATGAAAACGGTCTGATGGACCGTTTTCATCAGACTAAACCGATCGTGTGTGGGCTCAATCGGTTATTTATCCATCGGTTAAAAAAATAGGAATTTGTTTTAAAATTATCTGATGGATAAAAAACCTATAGAAAAAAACAAATGTCTGTAGGCACGTCCATTGGTTAAAAATCCACGCATGCTCAGAATCAAGTCGACGCATTCTTGAAAGCATTGAACTTCATTTTTTTCAGCACGTTGTTGTGTTTTACATCACTGCGTTCTGACACGATCATTTTTTTAACTGATGGTATGTAGGCACGACTGATCATCAGTCAGCTTCATCGGATAACTGATGGAAAAATTCATCAGACCGCTTTCATCGGATGGACCGATCGTGTGTACAGGGCATTAAAGTTCTTGGGATTCAGGAGACAGGTACTTACAGTGGGGAAAATAAGTATTTGAACACCCTGCTATTTTGCAAGTTCTCCCACTTGGAAATCATGGAGGGGTCTGAAATTGTCATCGTAGGTGCATGTCCACTGTGAGAGACATAATCAAAATAAAAAATTCCAGAAATCACAATTTATACATTTTTAACTATTTATTTGTATGATACAGCTGCAAAAAAGTATTTGAACACCTGTCTATCAGCTAGAATTCTGACCCTCAAAGACCTGTTAGTCTGCCTTTAAAATGTCCACCTCCACTCCATTTATTATCCTAAATTAGATGCACCTGTTTGAGGTCATTAGCTGCATAAAGACACCTGTCCACCCCATACAATCAGTAAGAATCCAACTACTAACATGGCCAAGACCAAAGAGCTGTCCAAAGACACTAGAGACAAAATTGTACACCTCCACAAGGCTGGAAAGGGCTACGGGGAAATTGCCAAGCAGCTTGGTGAAAAAAGGTCCACTGTTGGAGCAATCATTAGAAAATGGAAGAAGCTAAACATAACTGTCAATCTCCCTCGGACTGGGGCTCCATGCAAAATCTCACCTCGTGGGGTCTCAATGATCCTAAGAAAGGTGACAAATCAGCCCAGGACTACACGGGAGGAGCTGGTCAATGACCTGAAAAGAGCTGGGACCACCGTTTCCAAGGTTACTGTTGGTAATACACTAAGACGTCATGGTTTGAAATCATGCATGGCACGGAAGGTTCCCCTGCTTAAATCAGCACATGTCAAGGCCCGTCTTAAGTTTGCCAATGACCATTTGGATGATCCAGAGGAGTCATGGGAGAAAGTCATGTGGTCAGATGAGACCAAAATAGAACTTTTTGGTCATAATTCCACTAACCGTGTTTGGAGGAAGAAGAATGATGAGTACCATCCCAAGAACACCATCCCTACTGTGAAGCATGGGGGTGGTAGCATCATGCTTTGGAGGTGTTTTTCTGCACATGGGACAGGGCGACTGCACTGTATTAAGGAGAGGATGACCGGGCCATGTATTGCGAGATTTTGGGCAACAACCTCCTTCCCTCAGTTAGAGCTTTGAAGATGGGTCGAGGCTGGGTCTTCCAACATGACAATGACCCGAAGCTCACAGCCAGGATAACCAAGGAGTGGCTCTGTAAGAAGCATATCAAGGTTCTGGCGTGGCCTAGCCAGTCTCCAGACCTAAACCCAATAGAGAATCTTTGGAGGGAGCTCAAACTCAGTGTTTCTCAGCGACAGCCCAGAAACCTGACTGATCTAGAGAAGATCTGTGTGGAGGAGTGGGCCAAAATCCCTCCTCCAGTGTGTGCAAACCTGGTGAAAAACTACAAGAAACGTTTGACCTCTGTAATTGCAAACAAAGGCTACTGTACCAAATATTAACATTGATTTTCTCAGGTGTTCAAATACTTCTTTGCAGCTGTATCATACAAATAAATAGTTAAAAAAATCATACATTGTGATTTCTGGATTTTTTTTTTTTGATTATGTCTCTCACAGTGGACATGCACCTACGATGACAATTTCAGACCCCTCCATGATTTCCAAGTGGGAGAACTTGCAAAATAGCAGGGTGTTCAAATACTTATTTTCCCCACTGTATGTCTTAGGTACTATGAGATAGTCCTTCCTCCGGTGTCTTGTGGTAAAGTCTTACCTCCTCACACACAACCTCTCTTTCCAATGTCTTCTTTTCTCACTCCCCCCTTGCTACTTTATATTTCATGGTTACTAGGTTTATATGTATTATTTCCACAAATAAAAACACCAGGCCCATCCCTGATTAAAGGTATTTTTCTCTTGAGATACAAATATAAAGTATACATAGATTGTAAAACATTCATTTTAGTTAACGAGAAGGAAACGCTTTACACAATTTAAACTGTAAGGAAACAACACACATACAGCAATATAATGCATGCTTTGACACTGTACAATAAGGCACATAAATATTTCTTAGCCTTTTACTTATATGTACACTGTTTCTGTTAACCTTATTGTAAACTAAGTTTTTGTGGACAATTTCATAAGAATGTCTTTTCAATTGAAAATGAATAAAAAGCTTCCAAAACTGATACATGTATGTTCGGCATACATTAACTAGCATATGATCTGCAACCCAAGGCACTCACACTTTAGTAGATAAAACCTTTCAGATGCTGGGTTTCGTTGTGCCTTTTGGTTAATGCAGACCTAGTTTAAGATGCTCACATCGTAAGACCCTTCTGTTTACTTGACGTGTATAGTTATTGCCAAACAAGCTCTATATTGTGACTGTGTGTATAGGTCTAAATGTTATAATATCAAAATCACAAGAAGACAGAGTAAAACATGCAGTTCCTTTAACTAATAAATGTGAAACCTATGATTTCCTACACAATATACAGATTAACTCCCCATTCACCAAGGTTAGAATAGTTAGTCCTTTGCAAGAATCCCACCATTGCCACCTTCAGAGTCCTTCCCAGAAAATTCCCTTTAGTCGGAAAACTACCAAACCATTATAGTGACTAAATTAACTCTAAAGAAATAATAAAAGCTTTACAAATTTGTGGCTAAACCATTAAAGCGGAGGTTCATCCAAAAATTCATTTTTTCACATTAGCTCCAGCAAACTGCTAACATTTGCAGTATGCTGTTTTTTTTTTTTTTGCTACTTATCGTTATACGAGGCCTTGTTATCCGGCTCCGAACGGGCAAACGTGTGGGCAGTAGGTGTTTCTAAACGAAGAGGAGTTGATTGACGGCTGCTAAGGCGCGTCACGGCTTCCGAAAATACCCAAAGAGACACTCGGGCGTTTACGGCGCCTGCGCTTGCCGTGTAGAGCTGACTGCGCAGGCGCCGTAAACAACCGGGTGTCACTTTGGGTATTTCCGGAAAGGCGTGACGCGCTTTAGCAGCCCGTCAATCAACGCCTCTTCACTTAGGAACGCCTATACAAGGAAGTAATCCCCCGCTCGGAGCCGGATAAACAATAGCTCGTATAACGATGAGTAAAAAAAAAAAAAAAAAAACCCAGCATACTGCAGATGTTAGCAGTATGCTGGAGGGATTTAGCTAATGTAAAAAAGTTTATTTTTGGGTGAACCCCCGCTTTAAGGGTGATTTGCTAAATGCTTGAGCTTCTGAGAAACCTCTGCTTGCTTTAAACTACTAATTGGGTAAAATCATTTTCTTATGGTTAAATTCCCCTTAGCTTTTGTTTAGAGGACAACTAAACCTAAAACACAACCTATCATACAAAAAAATACCAAGTGTTAACAACTAAAAAATATGGGTCCAGAGATAGACAATGGTACATTGAAAGCAGGGAATGCATAAATGATAGTCTTGTAAAAGGGTGCAAAGTGGTTCCGTATGCAATGACCCTGATTTACTAAAGTAGAGCATGTTCACCTTCAAATTATCATTTAAAAAAAACATTTGCTCAGACATGATTTAATAACTGAAGTAAGCAAAATGTTATCTTACTCAATAAGCTAAGTGAAAATTCACTTTGAAAATAGAAAATATAACTTTGGAAAGGGAAAACAAGATGAAATTGTGCTGACTTCAATCATTCAATCAGGTATGTTTTATTTTATTTCATTTTTAAATTAATGGGTATTCTTTGCAGTGAATTTTAACTTTGCTTCACCTAATTCAGTCAAATAAGTAAAAATGCACTATTTACTCCATTAGTAAATCAACCCCACAGGGACTTTCTACAGTACTGTATATGCCTGCCAGTGATTGAACTGCCCCCTGTACTCACAATCTTCTAATCTACAACTTAAAAGCTATATATACATATATATTTTATATGGTTTAATAAAGACACGATCCATCCAGTTCAGCCTAAAATAGTGTGTGTGTCTACTCTTTTCCATATCTTTCATTGTGCTTACCAGGAAACACAATTTTTTTTTTCATTTTCATTAATTTCTTTAATTTTCAGAGGCTTTCAAGACCCACAGCAACAGACGAATGCATGGCAAAAGCATATCTAACTATTACATTACAATTTATATTGGAGCAGTGGTCCCCAAACTACAGAATTGCAGGATGTGTGCTGCCCTTTGCTTGCCCATATCTGGCCATTGGGGCAATAATTCCTCCTACTGACACCAAATTTTGCGCAAACCAATTAATAAACGCAAATTTTGATTTTTTTTAACGAAAAATATGTAGAAGAATATGTATCGGCCTAAACTGAGGAAAAATTTTATTTTTTATCTTTTTTGGGATTTTTATTATAGCAAAATGTAAAAAATATTGCATTTTTTTTTTAAATAGTCGCTCTATTTTTGTTTATAGCGCAAAAAATAAAAACCGCAGAAATAATCAAATACCACCAAAAGAAAGCTCTATTTGTGGGAAAAAAAGGACGCCAATTTTGTTTGGGAGTCATGTCGCACGACCGCGCAATTGTCAGTTAAAGCGACACAGTGCCGAATCACAAAAAGTGTTCTGGTCTTTGGACAGCAATATGGTCCAGGGCTAAAGTGGTTAAACAAAAAAAAAAAAAAAACAGCCGATTGTCATTATAACAACTCGCCTGAATGTAATGTTAAAAAAATCTTTTTTGGGTGAACCCCCGCTTTAAATGTACATAATATAACTGAGTACTAACATTTATAGGTAAAGTTGATCCGGGGAATATCCGATTGCCTCTCGGGGGATCAGGAAGGAATTTTTTCCCCTGCTGTAGCAAATTGGATCATGCTCTGCTGGGGTTTTTGCCTTCCTCTGGATCAACTGTGGGTATAGAATTGGGCATATGTGATTTTACAATATTTTTTATTTTATTTATTTATTTTTTATGGTTGAACTGGATGAACTTGTGTCTTTTTTCACCCTGACTAACTATGTAACTATGTAACTATGTATAAATGATGGGGCACTGTTCCTTCTACTGACACCAATGATAAGGCACTATTCCTTCCACTGATACCAGTAATAAAGCACTATTCCTCCTAAAGACATAAATGATGGGGCACTGTTCCTTCTACTGACACCAATGATAAGGCACTATTCCTTCCACTGATACCAGTAATAAGGCACTATTCCTCCTAAAGACATAAATGATGGGGCACTATTCCTTCTACTGACACCAATGATAAGGCACTATTCCTTCCACTGATACCAGTAATAAGGCACTATTCCTCCTAAAGACATAAATGATGGGGCACTATTCCTTTCACTGACACCGATGATGGGGATGGGAGCATGGAAGTGTACCCCACCACCCTCATTACCTACTTGCTTATTCTGGAGTTGCCTTTTAGCAAATAACCTGACAGATTATACAATGTATAATCACAAGCCTTACACCTAATGATCAAAACTATTGTTCTACCTTTTCCCTTCAAGGGAGCACTGCTTCCTTTTGCTAACAGCGCCAACAGAAATGTACAGAATCTGATTTTACATCAATGAATTTATGTTCTTTTAGTAGACTATTACCATTTGGTTTACTGTGATGTAGTGATATTTGCAAAAGAATAAATTATAGATATAATAGACATAAAATGGACATATTTTACTTAAAACCAGCAAGAAGATCATTTATAGTATTCACGTCCACATCAACACCTGCCTATCCCTTTGCTACCTGCTGTAAAAGCTTTACATTATATTAAACGGCCGTTCTTCATAATCATGGAACGTTCAGATGACAATGCAGAGAAAACGCTGCTGAATTACTTATGGTATAAGACAAGTGTCACCTCTGCTGGCTGCCTGTTATACAGACAGGCAATAAACAGTGTGTCGGCTTAGCAGACCTCTAATTATCCGCCATTTAAATGTGGTATCACACCAAAGTATCAACATCTGCAAGATACAAAAGACCAAAACACTAGGTCTTTGTATGTATGCAAACAAGAGCAAAAGTAAAGGCATCATTCAGTTCCCTTTTTATACATTTCTCAATCTAAAGGCTTTGATATGACAACAAAAAAAATATATACAGCAAGTATAATATAAATGTGTGCAAAGTAAAAAAAAAATACATACATACACCAGTGGCGTCTCCAGCTTTAATATTTAGGGGGGGCACATGGGGGGACAGGGACAAAAGTAGGAGGGCCAACTATAAAATGCAATTTTATATATATATCCTGGGGCCATTTACTACGATCCTACAACGGGCCCTTTCACATTTTCTGCAGTGAGCTCCCTTTCAACATAACGGGGACCTCCGAGGGTGGCAGAAAACACGAGATATATGTCACCAGCACACCAAGAAAATATAAGAGTCCAAAGCAGTGGGAGAACTATCAGGGTTGCAAAGGTTGTCTTGCCACCGGGCCCTGGTGTTCTGACACTGTGGGGATCCCCAGCTGCCCTGTCCCTGCTATTGACAGCGCTGGTCTGGCATCTGTCTCCTTGGCAGCGGTGGCAGTCTATTAGGACCTAGTGCTGGTGACATTATGAGTGTATGCAGGGGAAGGCTGGCATTATTGGTTATAGAGAGCCAAGCCCCCAGCTGGTCACCTAGCAGCAGTAATGCTGTATAACCTTCTCTGTTGACATGCTGATCGTGATGTGATTCAGGTGATGCTCCCAGTCAGATCTAATAAACACAGTATTTATTAGCATCAAGAGCACAACCACATATATACAATCAACCGTATGTTCAGCAGCTATGTGGGCTCTATGCATGTAAAGTGTGAACTTTGATCAATAAAATCACTGATATTTAACACTAGAATTTGACTGGGAGCATCACTTGGATTGCATCCTGATCAGCATGTCGGAGAAGGCTCCACTGCTGCTAAGCAACCTGCAGGGAGCTCAACTGTCTACAACCAATAGGGATGGACTCAGGTGTGTTTGAAATCCCACATGCCCGATCCCGCCAGGAAGCTGACACTCCACAGTGCTAATCACAGCAAGTGAGACATTTCCTGATCTGTGCAGCTTCGGACCGGGAACTGTCTCACTGCCTGTGATTAGCGCTGTGCAGTGTGGGCTTCCTGGCAGACTCTGGCATGTGGAATTTTGAACATGCCCAGCCCATCTCTAACAACAAATTGTGCTGGCCCTGCTGTACATCAGCCCCATAAAGTAAGCAGCACTGGGTGTAGCTGGCCATCTAGAACCTGTCCTAGGTAGCTAATATAACTTACATGTATATACAGCTAAACCTGCGAAGAACCTAATGTAGAGCACATGTTTATATGTGAGAGACAAAGGCTGAGTTATTCACAGTGATTTTGTGTTTGGATCTTATATAACAGTTGTATGTTGTGTTCACAGAAGCAAAAGAAAAAATATGCCTTTAAGAGTCATTTGTTTGTATGGGGGCAGGAGGTAAGCAAAGCAATTCACAGGTTAAAGGGGTGTTCCACCCAAAAAAATGACCTTTTCTCATCCCACTCCTCACCCCCATACATGCCACATTTGGCATGTAATTTTTTTTGGGGGGGAGTGGGGGCTTCAGTAGGAGTGGGACTTCCTGTCCCACTTCCTGCTTCCGCCGAGGGGCTGGTTAGGCGATTAAGCTTAATCGCCTACACCAGCCCCCTCCCTGTAGGCGATCACATGGGACACTGACAGGTCCCATGCGATCGCCTCTCCAATCAGCGGCGAGCCGCGCCGCGCACGCATGCGCAGTACGGCTCGCGCATGCGCAGTGGGTGCCCGGCCGTGAAGCCGAAGGCTGTCACGGCTGGGTGCCCACAGTCAGGATGGAGACGCCGGCCGGGGAGGGGGGCAGAGGAGCGGAGCCCCGGTCGGCGCGTCGCTGGAACGTAGGAGCAGGTAAGTGAGTGTTTATTAAAAGCCAGCAGCTACACTTTTTGTAGCTGCTGACTTTTAATAAACACAACTTAGGGCTGGAACACCCCTTTAATTCATACCAGCAAGCATAGAGTTAAGCTTTTGTGACTCATCAGAAGCCTTGGCCCAATCACAGCTAATCTCACATTGAGCAGAGTCTTGACCAGTCACAGCCAGCTTTGCATCCACTCTGTCTGGGAGGTTCCTAGTGCTGTACATGTGCTCTGCTAGATTGTTCCACAGAGACAGAACCACATGGAGACAGAGACACACAGAGACATACAGAGAGCAGTTCTTATGGAAGCCAGAGGGCAAAATTAGGTAATTATATATATAATTATATATATGTTCTTATTGTAAATAGTGTGATTAGAACTGTATACTGATTTAGCTGTGTGTTCACTTGTAGTTCCACCAAACCTGAATCACTCATCACTCACCATACCATACCTTCAAACCAAACTAAGCTAACCCTGCATACCACAGTTATATCTTTCAGAGAAATCAGAGAATGCTTTAATAACTTACAGAGAGAGAGAGAGAGTAAATACTGAAGAAAGAACTATATCCACCATCTTATGTTAAATGACAAGATTGAATATTTGAACCACCATTTTCTGTTATAACTATGAAGTTATTAAAGAAGTTATTTTAAGCATTTTGGTGTGCTCTTTAAACCTACTGCTTCCATAGAATGGTGCTAGAGGAATTTCAGAGTAATAGACAGTCTTGTTGGATTGAAAAGTCAGAGATATCACAATTCTTCTAATGCCACAGCGCATGAGGCACTTCATAGTGCTGCGCCTGCCACACTGGGTTCCTATGTGCTGCCGCCACTGCCATAGAGACAGAGACCAGCACTGTGAATAGCTGGGACAGAACAGCAACTCTGTTTGTTTCAGCACTGGTCCACACTGGGAGGATTCCCCCATCCACCTATAATGTGTAGATGGGGAAATTGGATCATTCCTTTTTTTTTTTATTCAACCTAATAGTTGAATGAAAAAAAGTGATCAATGTATGGGCTGCCTAAGAGCCAAGACCAGCCACAGACAATTTAAATCTCAGCTGGTTCAGCAGGAACTGCCTGAGATTTGAACTATTAATGAGTAGATTCTCTTACGATTATCACTAGTGGTTGCTGTATAGCCACTAGTGATAATCACTGTTTGTCGGGAGAATACAACTGCTGGGCAGGAGGGATATTCCCCAGTCACCACTGTCTGTGTTGATGGGGAAATAATGCAAGTTTCTTTCCTGCAATCTGTAGATGCAGGGAAGAAATTTGCACCGTATATTACCTGCCTAACTGAAAGTGAAAGTAAATTGTGAATGTCTTGAAAGAACAGGAGAGGGGGAGGGAGACAGATGGGGGAGAGAAGGGATGGAGATAATGCAGTTCAGTGATTACAGTGTACTGCAGTCTGCAGTGCACACACTTACCCACGGCTCAGACTAGAATCTCAGGCATCATTCACACACAGCCAGGAATGCTGCCAATTTTCATATTTCTCGCCCACACATCCCCTCTTTTCACATACAGCACACCGGGATAGTGTGGGTGGGACTGAAAGGAGAAGGAGGAGCTGTATTCCTCCCTGCTCGTATGTGAGGAGAGTGAAGGGGAAAGGTGGACTCGCTGGGCTGTGAAAGAGTGTCATAGATTGACACTCGGCTCAGCTTGCAGTCACCACTGAATTTAGAGGCTGGTTCTCCTGTCCTAAGGAGAAGAAGCCCCCCCCCCCCAGTGCTCATGGAGTCCTTTCTGCGACTCGCTCTTCTCCGTGCCAATGAGGATGCAGGGGATGGAGCAGATAGGGTGGTTGTGTGATCGATCGCATTATGCAGTGTCAGTGAGCAGAGGGAGGCTGGAGGAATGCCCTGCAGAGCTGACTGGCAGAATAATTGCTGACTGGCAACATTTTGCCCACGCAAAATACAAAAAATGCAAAAAAAAATATATATATATATTTTTTTGGGAGGGCACATGGTGGGGCACAGCAAAATGTTGGGGGAGGAGTGAGGGCCCCCTCTGGCCCCCCTAGGGTGGCCATTGACATACACGCTCACACAATACAATCTTTTATCCTTATTTTTACATAACTATATTTATATGTATATACTATTATGTTATATTTACAATAATATTCACAATCATATATGTTTTTCACATTCTGGCGTCTGCATTCTTTATCTACATCTCACCAAGGATAATTGTTTCTGCCCTATAACTGTATGTGATATATTAATATCCCATATCATGGGTTTACAGAGATGAACAGTCTGCCTCATTAAACTGTTATGGTCTACAAATACTGTTAACATAAAGCATTTATTGTTAAATATGGTAATTGGTAATATTTCAGTAAATGCTTAAAACAAACCTTAAACTTATAATAAAAATTAACCATTAAAGGAAATCTATAGTCACAGCCTACCCTTTCATTGCTTAACAGTGTCATAATAGCAATACAAACAAAAGTTTTTTTGACAATCCAATATAAGCTTACTTAAAAAAAAAAAATCTTTTCACATTGTGAGTTCTGCCTGTCTCCTGGCCATCTCTTTCCACAACTTGCTCTGCTGTTTATGTTCAATTTCTAAGGACTATATATCCCATGGTACCTTGCTGTGTGCAAGAAGTGATTCCTGTACTGACTCTGCCTCCTAAAATTCCTCCTCTCAGTACCTCTGTAGGTCAGAAGGCAGACCCTTCTTTGTACTCATTCCATTTCCAGTACATCCTTCCTGTGGACTGGTGCCCATAACTGGTCAGGATACTCTAGGTGCGGCCGGACCAGAGTCTTGTAGAACGGTAGAATTATTGTTTTATCTCTGGAGTTAATCCCCTTTTTAATGCATGCCAATATTCTGGTTGCTTTGTTAGCAGCAGATTTGCATTGCATGCCATTGCTGAGCCTATTATCTACTAGGACCCCAAGATCCTTTTCTATCTTAGATTCCCCCCGAGGTACTCCCACCAGTGTATAGATTGCATTAATATTTCTGCCACTCAAATGCATTATTTTACATTTTTCTACATTAAACCTCATTCGCCATGTAGTTGCCCATCCCTTTAATTTGTTCAGATCTTCTTGCAAGATTTCCACATCCTGCGGAGTAGTTATTGCCCTGCTTAGCTTGGTATCGTCCTCAAATACAGAGATTTAACTGTTTACCCCTTCCTCTAGGTCGTTTATGAACAAATTAAATAGGGTTGATTCCAGCACAGAACCCTGGGGGACCCCACTACCCACCCCTGACCATTCTGAGTATTCCCCATTTATCCCTACCCGCCCTTGTAGGCAGTTTTCAATCCATGTACTCACCCTATGGTCCATGCCAACGCACCTTATTTTGTACAGTAAATGTTTAGGGGAAACTGTGTCAATTGCTTTTGCAAAATCCAGTCTACGGGCCTTCCTTTATCTAGATGGCAAATCACAGCCTCATAGAAGGTAAAATATTAAGGGGGTTATTTACGAAAGGAAAATCCACTTTGCACTACAAGTGGAAACTACAGGTGCAAAGGGCACTTGAAATTGCACTGAAAGTTCACTTGGAAGTGCAGTCGCTGTAAATCTGAGGGGTAGATCTGAAATGAGGGGAAGCTCTGCTGATTTTATTATCCAATCATGTGCAAGCTAAAATGCTGTTTTTTTTATGTTCCTTGCATGTCTCCCTCGGATCTACAGCGACTGCACTTCCAAGTGCCCTTTCTGTGCAATTTCAAGTGCAAAGTGGATTTTCCTTTTGTAAATAATACCCCTAGTTTCTTACACCATTTAATAGGCCCCATTTACATCTTTAAGCTCTTTTGTGCTTATTTTCCTATGCCTGACTTTGCAGAATCCCATTCATTCTAATTGTGTCTGTTCACACTTATACGCTCAGTCACCCTATGCTCAAAAGAAGTATGTGAGTTTTTTCTTTAGTGTATTCGGGCATTTTTGATGCCACAGACTTCAATGAGAATGCCTGTAAACGTGCAATTTTACATCTGAAGTACGCCTTTCCTCCAATAGAACTGCTCTGTCCCCTTGCCCAGCCCAGGAAACAAACTCCTGAAGCTTGCTACATATGCAAAAACGCCTGTAATACATCTGTAATACCCTTAAAAAAAGCTTGGAAAATGCCTGAAGAACACCTAAAAAGATACAAACAAAACAAAATCACCAGGAGTATGTTTTGCTCAGCCTAAGGCAGTGTGTTGGCTGAGAGTTAAAATTGTATATATTGCAGCTTAACAATCCTTAGATGAGGTGGATGCATGTAATTTAAAGACTTTTTTCGCTTTATTTCTACGTGTTAATTCTGTGCATACAAGGCTTCCTGTCTCCGAATGGCGGCACCCATGGTTGTCACCTAGAATGGACTTCAAACATGTCTGCCTTTGTTTATTTCTATTACATGGGGGTGGGGTAGCATATTACAGAAGATTTTTTTTTAAAGGGTTGTAAAGGCTCTCCTGGGTCTATCCCTTCCCACTGGCTGAGACAGCAGTGGTAGCCACTGTCTCCTGCTACTGTCAATCACAGTCAGCGAGCCAATGAGGAGAGAGTGGGGGTGGGGCTGAGCCACGCTCCATGTACAAATAGAAACACGGAGCAGTGGCTCGGGAGCAAGCCTGTTCGGATACCCCCATAGCAAGCAACTAGGCACTAGGCAGGAGGGACGGGCCTGGAGCGCTAGTGGGGACCCAAGAAGAAGAGGATTGGGGCTGGTCTATGCAAAACCATTGAGCAGGTAAGTATGACATGACATTTGTTATTTAATATCACTTTAAGGTCACAGGAAGTGACAATAACACTGCATCTCTTGCTGAATATGTTCTCAGCCTGAAATATTAAATTAAATGCAGCAACTATATCTAAGGACTGGTATGCTGCAATATATTACATTTTCCTATTTAAATTTAATTATCCTAAATTAAGGATATAAAGGATCTAAGCCTAGCCTAAGTTTTTTTATTTGAAGGGAAGCTTTGATTGTATTTTGTACTTTTTATTTTAGTTAATTTTAAAAGTTATACATTTTGAACCGTTTTATATTTTTTATGCAAGTTTATAGCATTTATTTAGCTTTTAAACCATGAAAAAACATACCACAAATCGGAAAACTCTAGAGAAAGATAGGACTCATTACAATATTATAAAAAGAATGCAATACATTCCAATTCACTACAATGTCAGTAAACAGTTTCTATTCTCTGGTCTTTGCAGTTGACATCATAAGGATACACTAAATCACTATACATATATTGTTAAGGTTACAATGACTCATTTGCACGTGAACTTTCAGGCTTTCTTTGTAATACACCTCTTCAACCGCCATAGATGACTATACTACGAGTGCCATATAGTTTTCCACATAAGGGTCGATTACTGCAGGTAAGTTGCAGATTCCATCTTGGGCTGTAGAGGTGAATTGAAACACCAAGAGACTTGTGGCAATCACAGCCCATGTGGTTTTCATGTTGTAGTCTTGTGTCTTGGTCACTACAAGGACAACTGAGTGTTGGTGTTGTTCTGTAGACTGTTAATATACCTTGGCAAAAAAGCTCTCCCACCGAGTTTGATGGATTCTGCCGAGGAAACCGGTCGTGTGTACGAGGCCTAAATGCCTCTCCACATTAGTCTACATGTCCATTAACATACAGATGAAAAAAATAGAGCTAGCACGTTCAGAAGAGGAGTGCTGTGCCAATAAAAAATGGCTGACGCATCTAAATGGGTGTAAACGCATCTAAAAACGCATTAATGCTAAGCACATCAAGTGCATTTGAGAGTTTCTTCATTACAGTGTTTTTAATGTTGCTTTTCTCCTGCCAGGAGCAAACGCACAGTGTGCATAGGGCTTAAACAGTAATGCCTCGTACACACAACCGAGATTCTCATTGTAAAAGAAACATTGTTTTCCTCGACGAGGTTCTTGTCAAGCTTGATGAGATTGTTGTCAAGCTTTCCTTGCATACACACTGTCGAGACAAAATCTTGTTGTTCTCAAACGCGCTGACGTAAAACACGTACGACGGCACTATAAAGGGGAAGTTCGATTCCACTGGCGCCACCCTTGGGGCTGCTTTTGCTAATCTCATGTTACCGCGTGTTAAGTAAAAGTTTGGTAAGAGACGATTGGCACTTTTCAGTCTGTTACAGCGTGACGAATGTGCTATCTCCATTACGAACTCTACTTTTACCGAAGGTGCGCTCCCGTCTCATACTTTATTCTGAGCATGCGCGGGTTTCTAAGCATACACACAAATGTGTTTCTCGTCATAAACCAGCCCGACGGAACCATGACCAGAAAATTGAGACTGCCGACGAGAAAAAAGAGAGCATGTTCTCTTTTTTTCTTGTCGAGATCCCCAACAGTTTTCTCAATGAAAAACATACATACGACCGTTTTTCTTGTCAAAAAAGCTCTGCCAGCAGGTTTCTTGATGGTTTTTGCCGAGGAAAATGGTCATGTGTACAAGGCATAAGAGATATTATGTGAAATCAGCCATTTTCACATTTCAAAGGGTTTGGAAAAACTGTCTGTGCTGTCCAAGCAAACCAATGAAATCTTAAAATGGTTTAAAGGCAGAAGTTGTGTTTACCTTATTGCATTAAGGTAAGAAGCCTTTTGGGTGCAGCTCTCCCAGCCACCCCTTATCCTTACCTGAGCCCCATTTTGATCCAGCAATGTGCATAAGAGCAACAGCTCTCCCAGGTCTTTGTTTTCTTTGTTGGCTCAGACATAGAAGGGAGCCATTGGCTCCTGCTGCTGTCAATCATAGCCAGTGAGCCAATAAGGAGAAAGTGTGGGCAGGGCCGAGCCGCTCTGTGTGTGCATTCACAGGTGGGCGGCTTGGGAGTGAGCCTGCTCAAGTGTCCCCATAGGAGGCTTGCTATTTGGGACACTTGGCAGGGGGGAGGAGCCAGGACCACTGGTGAAGGACTAAAAAAAAAAAGGTTAAGGCCTGTGCTGTGCAAAACGATTGCACAGAGCAAGCAAAAATACAATTTTTGAAATAATAAAAAAAAGACCACACTGAGAGACTGAAAGGAAACAGAAATAAGTTTATCAAATGACATAACCCAAGGAATTATTTGCTGACCGGTCATCTAGAATCCCAGACTAAAGATTTGTCCATGTATGGCTACGTGCAGCAACAGACATATATTTTTCCCAAGACTGGTACGTGTTACTGCACAGAATTATTGCTCTTTGCACTGCCTTGTTTATTAATGATTATACATTTTTATTTGCTTTGTCAATTTTCATTCATTTAATATCTTTTATGTCTGAGAATGATTTCAGCAACAATCCTTTATTGAAGTAATTGGTGCAGTAAAGCACAATATGCAACTTGGAAAATAATACATGTAATGTGCAAGACTAGATTATTACTAAATCAAAGGAAGACCTGTGTATAGTTAGTGAACCAACCTATGCACAACATTAATGTAGGGACATATTTATAAAGTGGCAAGTACAGTAACTGACTGGTCATTTGCTGCTGGAAAATTCTACGCATTTATAGGCCTGATTAGCAGGTCAAATTGACCCCCACTTTATCTCCTAAGCGAGAAGCATCACTGCTGTATGACCCAAATCTTCCTTAGTAAATACATCTCCAAGTGACCTTCGCCATATTTATAATATGTCCAAGTTTGCATTTACAATTACATTTGAATTCTCCCTTTTTAAACTTTGAATTGTTTATTTTATTACTGATTAACCATAGCTCCCTTAAATAGCAAGGGTCATTGCCAATAGATGGTGTGAATGAGCTTGGGTTTGACATTTTTTTTTTTTTTTTTTATGAATATGTCCAACAAAAATTAAAAGACCTTTATTTAATGCCATCATAAACTGACCTGTAAGGGTAAGAGCAAACAAGCAATGTAAGAATAGATCAAATGACCTTCCCAACAACTATGGCTACTGAAGAATATGTATTAGTGATACTGACAAGCTTATAATACATATATATTTACTTTCTTTAAAAAAACAACATAACATATAGAATATTTCTTAAAAAAGAACCCCTAAAATAATAAGGTGTGAAATGAAGGCGCTTCTATCCTTTCTGTGCCCTTGAAAATCCACAGTGTCCTTTCATAAGGACGTAACGTGACCATAACTCTTGAGGACCAGAGTAACATATCGCCTTTCCAGAATAATAACAAACAAGCATGACTAAATCAGTAATAGTAATAATAATTCATAAATAAATCTAGGACCTTTTCATCATTAACCAATAAGCAGCAGAACAATGAAAACGTTTATCCAACGCTAGACCCATAATAGCCACATCGATTTTGAAAATTAAGGTTTTGTTTAAAGACAAGATCAGGGGCATAGTCTCCCCAAGTGTCAACTGCATTCATTACGGAGATATTATTCCTGTCCCTTTTCCCGTTTCATAATGAGGACTGTTTCTAGTGAGTACCTTTCACCCCATTAACATTCTGTCATGTGGCATCTGATATACCCACTCACTATACCCTCCAAAGAAATTTACATAGAGAAAACAGATAAGCTGTCTATATAATAAACAAGGATTATCATTTTTTTAATCCAGCAACTAAAACATAATGCGCTACTCTTCCGCTGACACCTTAGGGTTCACGTCTATCACCCCTTAGTACTGCAGCGCCATCACGCCAGTTTTTCTTCGGTCGATAAATCTACAGTCTCCCATTCAGGCAATGTGAAATCATATTTCTGATGAACGTCTTTTGGCCAAACAGCAGACCCTACGCATAACCAAAATCCATACCAAGGTCACGCCTGAAATATCACCATAAATGCTCATCATTGGGCTTGATAACACCCTGCAAAAATGTAGGCACACAACAGCAAAATAGAAAAAAAGGAAATAGCTTACAGCTTCTCTAGTCGCTCAGTCTTAGCAAAATTTTCAGCATTGTTCTCTACTAGCCATCCATATTTCCAACCTTCCCAATCTCCTCGCCAGCAATAAGCGCATAGCGGGAGACATCACCTTGGTAGCAGGGAAAAGGTATTGGCGATTTACACATCGACAACAAAAAAACAACAAAGTTGAGTTCCACTTACCCAAAAGCATTCTTGATTACGTATCGTTGATGTCTCTTTCCCCCGAAATCGCTATCAGATTTTGCCGAGCGGCTGCATTCGCACGCAGATCCTTCTGGCTGCCCCTGATAGAGAGGTGACTGGCCTCCAATTCGTTCACCTTCCCAAATGATACACTTATACCTCAATTAAAAGCTTAATGCTCCACTGATCTCTGCCCGGAGGAGGTAAACAAGCGGCACTCTCTCTCCACAGCTACTGGCCCTCGCTTTAACCCAATCATCGAGCACAGATGGAGAAATTACCCAGTGTAGCCTCTCCCAGCTGAGAGCTCTGCAAACCAAAAGATACTGTATTAACATACAAATCGGATGGGAGGTCTGAAGAGGGGTGGGGGTGCAGAGGCAGAGTGAGAGAAGTCGGAATGTACTTCTCCTGTCCTCTCACATTGAGGGCATGCCAGTTCTCCTATACACATACTCTACTCCTGGCACACTTCAGCGGCTGGGTTACCACTGTGCAATGTGCCGCTCTGTGGCTTTATTGAAGTCTGAGGAAGAATGACACAAAGGTGAGACTACATCAATTCATAAGCTAAACTAGACACGTCTGATAGTAAGCTCTTCAGTTTAGGCACTGCTTGTTGACAGGTCTTGTTTCCTTGCTTCTGACTTACTCCTTTTTTGTGTCGCCTTCCTATTTGCCTTTTGTGCAGTACAAAGCACACACATCATGTATAGAATGTTGAGCAAGCAGAGAGTTAAAAGGAAGGAGAAGTGAACAAAGTGTGTTCCAAGCAAAGGCTGTTTGAAGTCTGATAAGATCCAATTATCCCAGTCAGCATAGCTTTTCACTATTGGTTGGGAAAGCTCCTGCTTTATCTGATTATCATCCTTCAGGAAAATGTCATATATAGATTAGCTTTGAAATATTTCTTCATATTTCAGACTCTGCCACTCTTCCTGGAGAATCGGTTTTGTATCCAACTACTCAATCTGTCAAATGTAGTGAAATAGCACAACTGCTTTAATCTGGAATTGTAATGTTTTCTAAATTGTATTTATGTTAATTTACCTTTACTTTTTTATATTAATAGATTGCTACAAATATATTAAATAAACGGAGTAATCAATACATTGTTTAATCTGTCCAATAATAAAAGGTTGAGAAGTTAAGAATGAAGAGAAATGCATGTTGTTCCCTGTGATTCTTTACATTTTAGTAAGCTTTCAGCCTGTATTGTGAATTGCTGTCTAACAATCTTCTGTAATTACAACAACAAAGGCGGCTGCAGCAGCTGACACAAAATGGGTTAATTGGCAACCCTGGTCATACCTTTATATTTTCATAGGTGTTTGTATTTATGTAGGTATTTAATAATACTAACAGTTATTATTATTTACAATATTTGAATTTATAAATTATTATATTAATAATAATTTGAAGATATTTTTTGAATAGCTTGGGAAGGGTTCAAAAATCTACAAATTATTTATTTTTCTTTAATGATACTCGATGAAGTAAAATTTAGTTTAGTTCTGTGCTAATGACAGGAATCTGTCTTTGGAAATTGAATGTCCCCAACAGGGCTACAAAAAATACAAATATGACCTTTCCTCGCTATACTAAAAAAAAAAAAAAATCCTCCATGTATCCACACTGGAGAGATTTCTTATTATTTCCGGTCTCAATGACCACCATCACTGAGTCAAGGAAGTGAGGGAAATCCAAAATCAGCAATATAAAAAGGACAGCACCTTCACACCTGCACCCTTTTAAAGCAGAAAAATAGCTTTGGCAGGTGTTCAGCTTTAAGATGTCAGTTCACAAAAAACAAAAGTTTCTTAGTTTTCACCTTGATCTCTCATTTTGTTTACATTGCATAAAATTAGGTAGGAAGACTACATCTCCCTCTGCTGAATTTTTTTTTGTAAACGACTCGTTAGCAGTGAGGACAATTCCTGTAATTTTATTTGGAAAATCTTGCTAATTAAGATAAAACATACAGGGTTACTCAGTTCACCCGTGTCAATGCACGATATCTGGAATGACCCTTCAAATCTCCACATATTGAGCAAAACATGACATCAATGATCACATCACATATTTCTTCTGAATAGCCACACCCACAAGGAGTTTAATATTATTATTTAGCTTGTTATTATTTCATGTAGCTACTGTATTGCATTATGTTCTTAAGATGTAGACTGAACAGCCCCTTACTGTCTGCAACAAGTAATTACAGCCATACACTGATTGGACACTAAAGTTAGCTATACAAATGGCATTTGATAGAGAACTTTAGATTCCATTTTATTTTTTAATTAAAAAGTAAGCAAAGATATAAAACTTTTTTATATCAATTGCAAGGAGATGGGATCAAAATTGCCCTAGTTAATAGTGGCGTAAAAATTTGATAATTTTCACTGAAATTTTCAATTTTTTTCTGTTTCAAATGTAATCTTTTAAGAAATGCTATTGAAGTAGTCAATGTATTGCCCAGTTTTGAATTTACCACAGATCAAAGTCTAGTGATCAACCAAAACTCGTGGACATTAGGTTGCTTAGCTTTCGAAGATTACTTGGAAATATTTTTGATTCCCGGGGCTTTAAAAGTGGTTAAAAATTACTTAATATTTCCATGTGTATGGGCAATTTTAAAGCTAATATATGTTTGCAGGGTCATCAAAAATGTTTTTTAATAAAAATAACCTTTTTCTGGAAACACCAGGATTATGTTGAAAATTACCAAGATTTACACAGCTTTAAACAAATATGTAAAATACAAATAGAAGCAAACTGTCAATGTGTTTGAAGATAACACAGGTTCTCCATGGGGAACGATTAGGTAAACCAATCCACAAAAGGAAAAAACAAACCCTTCAAACCCTTCAAACCCTTTAGTGATATACTGTGTAAAAAACTCTTTCCGCCACTTCTTGATATTTCTTCCACCAACTACTCTTTTGAACCTTTTTTGACTATGATAAAGGCATTCTCGATTTCTTTCTCCACACTATTAGTTTATCAGTCTGTTCAATTCATTTGATTTTCAAATAAATATGAAGCCATTAATAATAGGTGACAAGGATGAATTGGAAGCTAAAGAAGAATCCAAAGGAATTGCTTGCAAATATGAGCGAAAAAACAAAATAGATTTTCTTGAATTAAAATATGTAATGCTGTACATTTATCTTGCAGAGCTTGCCATCTATTGTGTGTGATAAGCCAAGTGGAAAGACCATCATCATGCTATATGCAGGGCAATGTTAATGAATATTGTGACTAGCGTCTACGTTATAGGTGGTGATATGATCTTGGCTGACTCAGAGGAGCTTCAGGGAACCTTTGGTAAGACAGTTATATTGTATGTACAGGATCTTCAAGATACCAACTGATCTAACAACTTGTTCAAAAAGGTTCTAGAATATGTTTGTTTTGTATTTTATCTGACATTAATTGTTAATTGTTTTAATAGCTGACATTATTGTAAATTTTACATAATCCCCACATTGTATCAGATATACAATCATTTTTCATGTATTCTTCAGGTTATTTTTATTTGATCCAATTTCAAAATGAAAGATGATAAAATACATTTAAAAATTAACGCCATTTCTATCTGATGTCATCTATGATTTTCTACAATAATAAATATTTAAATGTGGCTACCTTGCAAACATGACACCTATAGGTATGTATTATAATGTGTCCAAAGCATACCCACAAATCAGCAATAAGAGTTTCTTTTCTTTTTTTAAGGATTTTCTTTCAAAGGTTAATCCACAATCCAGGGATGCCTTAACAACACATACTGGTGGTGCTTATAAGGAAAGTAGACTCTCCCACTTAGCAGTCAGTTTGATACCAGCACTTGGAAGGTATATAACATTATTCGAACAGAGAAAAATAAGAATATTTATTTATTAACTAATTAGTATTATTATATAGGATTTATATAGCACCAGCAGTTTGTGCACTGCTAATAAAATGTAATCAGATCCTTGCAATACATATGGAGTTCACATAGAGGGGCTTTTTTTTCCTCAAATAAACAAATAAACTATTTTTTTATAATGTATATAAGGGTTTCCATAGCTAGAATACAGTTACAACTGTTTTTCGATTACCAATGCACGCTTATATCTACCAAGTGTGCATTGAGAAGAGCAGGGAGAACACACTGGATGGTAGATGTTCAAATTTTCTTTTTATGTTGATACTACAATTGAAAAAAGTAAATAGCAGTAAAATAGCAGTAAATGTAGCAATATTTATTTTAATCGGCAATTCTGTATCTCTTAAAGCCACTATGGCCTTAACACTGAAAATAATTATTCAAAATGGCCACGCTCTCAGTGAATGTAGCAATACATTAAGACAGTAATCTGGAAACTGACATGGTTGGCCAAAACATGTCAACTGCTGTCTGATGTCAACCAAGTGATTTTCTTTCTGATTACCATTTCAGAAGCTCAATATTATAGCCAATACTTGTCATGGGCTGACATACAGTATACTCTATAACATCAAGTCTGCTGATCATTATTTTACACCTCCTTCAGTTTATGCATAACCCTTTATTATTTATTTTATTATTTATATTTATTATTATTTTCTTATATTCTATAGCTAAATATGAAGTTATAACATTTCCTGTTGGGAAACAGTGTTGTCCAAAAAGCCGAAGTAAAAAAAAAAACGGCACCCAGGTGCCAAGTACAACTAACATAGAAAGCCATTTAAATTGACTCAATCACACGAGTCTTACCCCTATTTAAATGACAATGATCCCTTTTCACACAGCCTTGTCCCAACAGACTTCTGTGGGGTCACCTTGCAAAACATCATGATCATCCCATTATATGCATCACTTGTTCTCACAGAACCCTATTCACTAAGGAACAATGGACATTACAGATCATTAAATACTATTAAAGTGATTTAATGGACTATAATGGATTTCGCAGCATGGTGAGTAAACCTATAGGATTAAACTAGGAGCCCTGCTAAGGACTCAAAGCGCACCACTGAATGCAGCTTCATATCACCAGACAATCAATAATAAAACAAAAAAAAAATTGCCATATATCCAGAGCTTGATATCAACTGATGTGCCAAATATTCCAATATTTTAGAGAGTTAAAAAAACTCCAATGATACAGAATATATTGTGGCCAACTAGGAAAAAAAAAATGTCATCCATCATTGGTGGAGCCCACACTTAATATGTAAATTATATATATTTAATTACAGAAAGACAGCAGAAACACAAGTTGCAAATGTAGCAACTTTAAGTCAAATGTAATGCACTGAAATGACAGGATGAATAAACAATGTACTTAAAGCAAAAAGCAAAAATGGTTCAGGGCCCATTTACACTTCTGTGTTGCAATAACACGTGCAGAAAAATAAATGGGCTAATGATTTAAGGCACTTTCACACTGATCCGTAGCAAAAACGCAAATGCGTTTTTGATGCGATTGCTGTTCTTTTTTCACAGGTATTGTGATTCAAAGACCATGTTGGCTGCATTTTTTTCATGTATTACCAAAAAATACCAGCCAAACACATTTCTACTACTATATTTTTACTGTTCATGCTTTATCAGTGCTTTGTGGGAATAGTGAGCTGCTTGTCTAAGGGCCCTTTCACCCTATAGTGCATAAAAATGCTATATACGGTTTATAACAAATCGTTTTTAATATGTTTTTAATGCATTTTCTGGATAGATTACATCACTGCTTACAATGGTGTATCCTAATGCATTTTTTATGCGTGTCTATTGAAAGTATATTTTTGTGCACTTTTTACACAAAAGATGCACAAAAGATGCTGCCTGCAGGACTTTTCAAAATGCAGCACACAGATGTAAAAAAGATACATGAATTTCAAGGAAAATACTTTTGTCCCGCTGTAAAGGTACCTTCTAGTCTGGCAAAAGCGCATAGGTGTCTATAAAGGGGTTGTAAAGCTTCATGTTTTTTCACCTTAATGCATTCTATGCATTAAGGTAAAAAAACACCTTGCAGTGTCCAGCCCCCTAGCCCCCCCGTTTTAGTTACCTGAGCCCCAGATTTCCGTCGCTCTCTCCACGGCTTCTCGGCTCTTCATTGGATAGATTGATAGCAGCCAGGGCTGGTGCAAGGATTTTTGACACCCTAGGCGAAGCCTCGTTTTGCACCCCCCCCCCCATTCGCTCCTCCCCTCACTGAGATTTTTGCGGTGCCTCTTCACCTATACTTCAGCCATGGTCCACATGCCTGCACCTGTGCCCCTGGACCTGGCCCAAAGACCACTAGAGGATGGCACCGGCTCACTTCCTCACCCCCACACACACCAGTTCCCCCCTCTGTACCCCCACACACACCAGTTCCCTCTGTACCCCCCCACACCAGTTCCCCTGCACACACACACCAGATCCCCCTCTGTACCCCACCACCAGTTTCCCCTCTGCCCCCCCCCCCACACACACACCAGTTGCCTCTCTGTACCCCTGCACATCTGCCCCACACACACCACTTCCCCCTCTGTACCCCCCCCCCCCCCCCGCACACACACCAGATCCCCCTCTCTACCTACCCCAACAGTTCCCCCTCTGTACCCCCAGCACACACCAGATCCCCCTCTCTACCCCCCCACCAGTTCCCCCTCTGCCCCCCCCCCACACACACACCAGTTCCCTCTCTGTACTCCTGCACATCTGCCCCACACACACCAGTTCCCCCTCTGTACCCCCCACCAGTTCCCCCTCTGTACGCCGCCGCACACACCAGATCCCCCTCTTTACCCACCCCACCAGTTCCCCCTCTGTACCCCCAGCACACACCAGATCCCCCTCTCTACCCCCCCCACCAGTTTCCCCTCTGCCCCCCACACACACCAGTTCCCTCTCTTTTCCCCCGCACATCTGCCCCACACACACACACTAGATCCCCCTCTGTACCCCACCACCAGTTCCCCCTCTGCCCCCCCCACACACACCAGTTCCCTCTCTGTACCCCCACACATCTGCCCCACACACACACCAGTTCCCCCTCTGTACCCCCCGCACACACCAGATCCCCCTCTCTACCCTCCCCACCAGTTCCCCCTCTGTACCCCCAGCACACACCAGATCCTCCTCTCTACCCCCCCCCCCACCAGTTCCCCCTCTGCCCCCCCCACACACACCAGTTCCCTCTCTGTTCCCCCGCACATCTGCCCCACACACACACACACCAGATCCCCCTCTGTACCCCACCACCAGTTCCCCCTCTGCCCCCCCCACACACACCAGTTCCCTCTCTGTACCCCCGCACATCTGCCCCACACACACACACCAGTTCCCCCTCTGTACCCGCCCGCACACACCAGATCCCCCTCTCTACCCCCCCCCCCCACCAGTTCCCCCTCTGTACCCCCAGCACACACCAGATCCTCCTCTCTACCCCCCCCCCCCCACCAGTTCCCCCTCTGCCCCCCCCACACACCAGTTCCCTCTCTGTACCCCTGCACATCTACCCCACACACACCAGATCCCCCCTCTCTACCCCACCACCAGTTCCCCCTCTGCCCCCTCCCACACACACCAGTTCCCTCTCTGTACCCCCGCACATCTGCCCCACACACCAGTTCCCCTTCTGTACCCCCCCGCACACACCAGATCCCCCTCTTTACCCCCCACCAGTTCCCCCTCTGCCCCCCCCAACACACCAGTTTCCTCTCTGTTCCCCCGCACATCTGCCCCACACACATACACACACCAGTTCCCCTCCCACCAGTTGCCCCTCTATACCCCCCACACACACCAGTTCCCCCTCTGTACCCCCCCACCAGATCCCCCATATGTACCCCCGCACACACACCAGTTCCCCCTCTGTACCCCCCACCAGATCCCCCTCTGTACTCCCCCCCCCCGCACACACACCAGTTCCCCCTTTGAACCTCCCCCCACCACCAGTTTCCCCTCTGTACCCCCCGCACACACACCAGTTCCCCCTCTCTACCCCCCCACCAGTTCCCCCTCTGTATCCCCCACACACACACACCAGTTCCCCTTCTCTACCCCCCACCAGATCCCCCTCTGTACCCCCGCGCACACACCAGTTCCCCCTCTGTAACCCCCCCCCCCACACCAGATCCCCCTCTGTACCCAGGGCCGGCGTTAGGCATAGGAAAGTCAGGCAGCTGCTGTGTGTGTGTGTGTGGGGGGGGGGGTGGGGGTGGTACAGAGGGGAACTGGTGGTGGGGGGGTGTAGTTTAGAGGGGGAATTGGTGTGTGGGGAGGTACAGACTGTACCCCCCCCACCACCACCAGTTCCAGACTGTACCCCCCCCCCACACACACACACCAGTTCCCCCTCTGAACCCCCCCCCCCACCACCACCAGTTCCTCTGTACCACCCCCCCCCCACACACACACATACAGTGCGGAAAATAAGTATTTGAACACTCTGCTATTTTGCAAGTTCTCCCACTTGGAAATCATGGAGGGGTCTGAAATTGTCATCGTAGGTGCATGTCCACTGTGAGAGACATAATCAAAAAAAAAAAATTCCAGAAATCACAATGTGAGATTTTTTTAACTATTTATTTGTATGATACAGCTGCAAAGAAGTATTTGAACACCTGAGAAAATCAATGTTAATATTTGGTTGAGTAGCCTTTGTTTGCAATTACAGAGGTCAAACGTTTCTTGTAGTTTTTCACCAGGTTTGCACACACTGGAGGAGGGATTTTGGCCCACTCCTCCACACAGATCTTCTCTAGATCAGTCAGGTTTCTGGGCTGTCGCTGAGAAACACAGAGTTTGAGCTCCCTCCAAAGATTCTCTATTGGGTTTAGGTCTGGAGACTGGCTAGGCCACGCCAGAACCTTGATATGCTTCTTACAGAGCCACTCCTTGGTTATCCTGGCTGTGTGCTTCGGGTCATTGTCATGTTGGAAGACCCAGCCTCAACCCATCTTCAAAGCTCTAACTGAGGGAAGGAGGTTGTTGCCCAAAATCTCGCAATACATGGCACCGGTCATCCTCTCCTTAATACAGTGCAGTCGCCCTGTCCCATGTGCAGAAAAACACCCCCAAAGCATGATGCTACCACCCCCATGCTTCACAGTATGGTGAATGGTGTTCTTGGGATGGTACTCATCATTCTTCTTCCTCCAAACACGGTTAGTGGAATTATGACCAAAAAGTTCTATTTTGGTCTCATCTGACCACATGACTTTCTCCCATGACTCCTCTGGATCATCCAAATGGTCATTGGCAAACTTAAGATGGGCCTTGACATGTGCTGGTTTAAGCAGGGGAACCTTCCGTGCCATGCATGATTTCAAACCATGACGTCTTAGTGTATTACCAACAGTAACCTTGGAAACGGTGGTCCCAGCTCTTTTCAGGTCATTGACCAGCTCCTCCCGTGTAGTCCTGGGCTGATTTCTCACCTTTCTTAGGATCATTGAGACCCCACGAGGTGAGATTTTACATGGAGCCCCAGTCCGGAGGGAGATTGACAGTCATGTTTAGCTTCTTCCATTTTCTAATGATTGCTCCAACAGTGGACCTTTTTTCACCAAGCTGCTTGGCAATTTCCCCGTAGCCCTTTCCAGCCTTGTGGAGGTGTACAATTTTGTCTCTAGTGTCTTTGGACAGCTCTTTGGTCTTGGCCATGTTAGTAGTTGGATTCTTACTGATTGTATGGGGTGGACAGGTGTCTTTATGCAGCTAATGACCTCAAACAGGTGCATCTAATTTAGGATAATAAATGGAGTGGAGGTGGACATTTTAAAGGCAGACTAACAGGTCTTTGAGGGTCAGAATTCTAGCTGATAGACAGGTGTTCAAATACTTCTTTGCAGCTGTATCATACAAATACATAGTTAAAAATTCATAAATTGTGATTTCTGGAATTTTTTTTTTTTTGATTATGTCTCTCACAGTGGACATGCACCTACGATGACAATTTCAGACCCCTCCATGATTTCCAAGTGGGAGAACTTGCAAAATAGCAGGGTGTTCAAATACTTATTTTTCGCACTGTATATATATATATTTTCCCCCCTGTACACAAGGCACTAAAAACTTGAAAAACTTGACAGCAAAGTCTGTTTTTTATTTCATGTGACTGGGTGAGAGATGCAACACAGATCATGCTGCCTGGCTGTGCTTACACTATGTACCATTGTACCTGAGCCAGCGGCGGTAAAGGCTTTCCTCAAGGAGAGCGGCGCTGCTGCCTGTCCTCTCCTGTCTGCCTGTCCACCGCTCCTCTCAACAGATCCCTGAGCGACCAGGAGGAGGAGGGATTGGATATCACAGCAATCCCGGGCAGGACTTACATGCAGAGCTAAGCTTCCATCTCACTCCCCGCCGGTTCCATCGATCATGCAGCACTTCCGGCCGGCTGCTACTTGTAGTCCCAGCTTTCTCCCCTCATCTTCTCACTGCCGCTGCTATGGTCGCACTGTCTGCAGGCTTGGGATAGAGAGTGTGATGTCTACTTCACTGGCGCAACCGCTCCCCTAGCCAGGCGGCAGGCGCCATAAAGCATGTTTTAAAAAAAAACGCCAATCCTGGAGGCATTTTACACCGAATCCCCAGCGAGTGGCTGGGGATCCGGATTTTGCCGCTCCTCCCGCCTGACTTGCCTATGCCTAGCGCCGGCCCTGATAGCAGCGCAGCCATTGGCTCCTGTCAATCAAATCCAATGACGTGGGCGCTGGGAGTTGGGGCTGAGAAATACACTCTGCGTCTATACACTCTTGCGCCTGCAAGGTAACCCCCTCGGGAGGGAGCTTCCCAGAGGGGGTTATCTAATGCAGGGAAGAGTCATGAGAGCCGCCATGGGACCCCAGAACAGGTGGATCAGGGCCACTCTGTGAAAAATAAACTGCACAGTGCAGGTAAGTATGACACGTTTCTTATTTAATAAAGAATAAATAAAATAAAAACGGGAACCTTTACAATCACTTTAAGCAGTACTGCAAGCATGAATCATAGACTGCTTTTAGGCATGGTACGCAAAACAGAAAGT
Organism: Rana kukunoris; assembly: GCA_029574335.1. NCBI lineage: Eukaryota > Metazoa > Chordata > Amphibia > Anura > Ranidae > Rana > Rana kukunoris. The sequence continues at coordinate 76,292,203 of CM056060.1, forward strand.
CAGTACAAATAACAGTTTTGAATCAATTTTAAAATATTACACTTTGCTGAGAAAAATTAGCAAATCAGAGATGTACTGTACTGAGCTGGATGTCTAGATGAGCCCTATGTCCATGTTCAAGGGGTAGCTGGATGTAGCTGGATGTCTAGATGAGCCCTATGTCCATGTTCAAGGTGTAGCTGGATGTCTAGATGAGCCCTATGTCCATGTTTAAGGTGTAACTGGATTTAGCTGGATGTCTAGATGAGCCCTATGTCCATGTTCAAGGTGTAGCTGGATGTAGCTGGATGTCTAGATGAGCCCTATGTCCATGTTCAAGGTGTAACTGGATGTAGTAGCTGGATGTCTAGATGAGCCCTATGTCCATGTTTAAGGTGTAACTGGATTTAGCTGGATGTCTAGATGAGCCCTATGTCCATGTTCAAGGTGTAGCTGGATGTAGCTGGATGTCTAGATGAGCCCTATGTCCATGTTCAAGGTGTAACTGGATGTAGTAGCTGGATGTCTAGATGAGCCCTATGTCCATGTTCAAGGTGTAACTGGATGTAGTAGCTGGATGTCTAGATGAGCCCTATGTCCATGTTTAAGGTGTAACTGGATGTAGCTGGATGTCTAGATGAGCCCTATGTCCATGTTCAAGGTGTAGCTGGATGTCTAGATGAGCCCTATGTCCATGTTCAAGGTGTCAATGGATGTAGCTGGATGTCTAGATGAGCCCTATGTCCATGTTCAAGGTGTCAATGGATGTAGCTGGATGTCTAGATGAGCCCTATGTCCATGTTCAAGGTGTCAATGGATGTAGCTGGATGTCTAGATGAGCCCTATGTCCATGTTTAAGGTGTAACTGGATGTAGCTGGATGTCTAGATGAGCCCCAAGTCCATGTTCAAGGTGTAGCTGGATGTCTAGATGAGCCCTATGTCCATGTTCAAGGTGTCAATGGATGTAGCTGGATGTCTAGATGAGCCCTATGTCCATGTTCAAGGTGTCAATGGATGTAGCTGGATGTCTAGATGAGCCCTATGTCCATGTTCAAGGTGTCAATGGATGTAGCTGGATGTCTAGATGAGCCCTATGTCCATGTTTAAGGTGTAACTGGATGTAGCTGGATGTCTAGATGAGCCCCAAGTCCATGTTCAAGGTGTAGCTGGATGTCTAGATGAGCCCTATGTCCATGTTCAAGGTGTAACTGATAACCTCCAGATTCATTTTCCTTATTGGGAAGCTAACTTGTTCCAGGATCCTAACAGCATTAGAGTGTATAAAACTTTGCAAGCATCTTTGCAAGCCAAGGGGAAGAGCCTATAATGTAATTTTTATGAATTCTCAAAAGAAACCTTAGGCAGTAAAGATTTAAAGTAGTATTAAATCCTTAGTTTTTTAGCATAACACACTGAGCACAATACAATAAACACTCCCTAGTTAACTATATGTTAAAATTCTTACCCCAGCACTTGCAGTTTACAACTTTCGATGTCGCTAGCTCTATCTCTATCAGTGGTGCTTCTTCGTTCACCTTGTAAAACAACCCATTCAGTTTAAAAAATAAATGAAAGGCAAATGTTTTTTGTATAGATATGAAAAAAATTATAAATCAATTTTTTCCCCTTTTTTTATAATTGATCACATTCCTTCTGTTCTCAGCTGCATAATAGTTGGGGGAGGAGAAGCAGCATTACACTGAGCTTCCCAATGACAGGCTGGGCAAGGTGGGGTGCCAGGATAAGTATGATTAATGGAGGAGAGCAGGCTGAGTTCCCAGCATAGCTAGAGAACTGACCACTGTGTATTATTCTGCTTAGTGTGGTCAGTGTTTAATCGGAAAGCAAAGGGACTAGTAGGGATGTCACAAAAATGAAGTAATACAAAGAGAACAGGATACTTTCTTATAGAAGTACATATACTTGTATGAGAAAGTTTCCTGTTCTCTTTGTATTGCTTCATTTGGCACATATCAGAAATATGAAATGTTGGGGTAACAAATGCTTTAACAGTGGACAGTGTAGTCTTTAGACAGTCTGTAAGTTTGGAGGGAGAGTTATACTTACCTGCTCTGTGCTGTTAGATTTGCATAGAGCAGCCCAGATCCTTCTCTTCTCGGGTCCCTCTTCCCTGCTCCTGGCCCCTCCTTCCTGACAGTGCCCCCAAAGACCAGCAGGAATTGGGGCTGATCTGAGATTTGAAGGTGCAGGAATTTGGGTGACCTGAGATGTAAAGGTGCAGGAATTGGGGGTGATCTGAGGTGTGAAGGTGCAGGAATTGAGGTGATCTGAGATGTAAAGGTGCAGGAATTGGGGTGATCCGAGATGTAAAGGTGCAGGGATTGGGGCTGATCTGAGGTGTGAAGATGCAGGAATTTGGGTGATCTGAGGTGTGAAGGTACAGGGTTTCGGGTGTTCTGAGGTGTGAAGGTGCAGGAATTGGGGTGTTCTGAGGTCTGTTGCACAGGAATTGGGCTGATTTGAGGAGTAAAGGTGCAGCAGTTAGGGCTGATCTGAGGTCTGATGGTGAAGAAATTTGGACTGATTTAAGGAGGGAAGGTGCAGGATTTGTGGTGATCTGAGGTGGGAAGATGCAGGATCTGTGGTCAGGTAGGTTAGTGTATGTAGGTCAGGTAGGTCAGTGTATGTAAGTCAGGTAGGTCAGTGTATGTAGATCAGGTAGGTCAGTGTATGTATGTCAGGTAGGCAGTTCAGTGTAATGGTCAGTGTGTCAAGTAGGTGAGTTTAGTGGTCAGCATTGATGGGCACTGGTAAGCCAGGCAGCAACCAGCAGGTGAGCTTACCCCCCACCACACAACCCCCCCCCATTGCCGGCCTTGGACTTCAGGTTGAAACCCATGCTCTTTTTGCCACCTAGCAATGCCCCTGCCTGCCACCATCTTCATGCACCTTCCCTCAGGGCTTCAGGGCTGACATTTTAGGTATGTACTATGTGCACTACTCTCAATAAAGTAAAATAAAAAATGAAAATAAATGTGAGTGTATTAGTATTACTTTAGATCAGTATTTTCTTAATATACAATATATGTGCTTAGGTAAGGGGTTTAATACTGTTCTAGTGGAAAAGACTCGGGTAGTGCTAAAAGTCCACAGGTTAGGGGGCACAAATGAGTTGCCTTGCCCCAGGTCGCTGACAACCTACACTACGCCACTGATTGGTAGATCAACTTCTGTTGAAGGGGACTGCTGAAAAACGTTCATTTGATAAAGCCGCTGCAGCCTATTGGCTTCAGCACTAATCAATGTATTCTGACATAGGAGAAGTCCCCGCTGTCAGAATACAATAGCATAATAGGGAGGATTCTTCCGTCAACTTCGCTTGTGTAGATGGGGGAATATGTTTGATTTTTTTCTTTCTGTTCAGTCCGCTGGGTAAATGAAAAAAGTATGCGTGTATACCAAAATGAACAATGGGGATAGTAGCAAGTGTAGGACATGTACATTGCATTTCAAGAGAACTAACCTTATCAAACTGTACTCCACACTTCATGGGATTAAATGGGAAGACATTCTAGAAACAAAAACCCTCGAGGAATACGTGGCATTGTATTTCAATAGTCAATAATTATAAAAAAGCTAAGGTTAGACCTAGGTGGCTAAATTTGAGCACAAAATGGCTTATTAAAAGAAAAAAGTGTCCTTTAAAAAAAAATAAGGAGGAAGGGAGATCGTCAGCATTGCACCATCAAAAAAACAATGTTATAGTAAATATAATAGCGCAATCAGGGCAGTGAAAAATAGACTATGAGAGATACATAGCGGAAGAGAGTAAAGAGAATTGTAGATTTTATTTACAATTTAAAATACTAAAAAAGAAAAGTCGGAGCATATCAGCGCCATAAAGGATGGTCAGAAAAGTTGGTTACAAGCAGAGGCGGTGCGTCCATTAAGGGCGCTGCTCCCCGTCTTAAGTCACACCCTCTGTGTAAAATGGATAGATTCATGCATTGCACAAATCTATCCATTGCTGCTGTAGCCACCCCCTATTCAGGTGTCCGGCCCCTTTTTGGTTGCCGGGCACCTGAATTCCAGCGGCCGGGTGTTTTTTGGAAGCACCTGATTAGAGCCATAGGCTGCAAGTGCAGAGCATTGCACTCGCAGTTCACCCAGGTGGATTAGCAAAGCAAAGGCATGGAAGAACAGAAGGACAGAGAGCCATGGAGGACACAGGAGCTCGCTGCCGTCACCTGCTGCATGTCCCACAGCTTGCCACCGTCACCTGCCAGCAGGATGGGGTAAGTGTGTGTGTCAGTGAAGCATATTATTGCTCAATTAATCGTTAATTTTTTTAATCTATTTTTTGTGGAAAAAAACAACATTATTTTTTTGATCTATCAAAATTCTTTTGATAGGTACTCCACGGATCGGCACACCACGCGATCTGCGGATTGAGCCCATAGGAAAGGCAGTGGCTTCGGCCTAGCTCCGGAGTGGTGGCCATCTTGGTACACCCGGTGGCCTAGGTGAGCTCCCCCGGCACGCTGACGGGGGAGATGTGAATATTACAGTGGGGGTGGGGGAGATGTGGACATTACAGTGGGAGAGATGTGGATATTACAGTGGTGGAGATGAGGGGAGATGTGGATATTGCAGTGGTGGTACGGAAGATGTGGACATTACAGTGGGGGAGATGTGCATATTACAGTGGAGGAGATGTAGGGAAATGTGGATATTACAGTGGGGGAGATGTGGAGAGATGTGGATATTACAGTGGGGGAGATGACGTGGATATTACAGTGGGAGGATGTGGATATTACAGTGGGGAGATGTGGATATTACAGTGGGGGAGATGACGTGGATATTACAGTGGGGAAGATGACGTGGATATTACAGTGGGGGAGATGACGTGGATATTAGAGTGGGGAGATGACGTGGATATTAGAGTGGGGAGATGACGTGGATATTACAGTGGGGGAGATGACGTGGATATTACAGTGAGGAGATGACGTTAATATTACAAAGAGGGACATGACGTGGATATTACAGTGGGGGAGATGACGTGGATATTACAGTGGGGGAGATGATGTGGATATTACAGTGGGGGAGATGACGTGGATATTACAGTGGGGAGATTACGTTGGATATTACAGTGGGGAAGATGATGTGGATATTACAGTGGGGGAGATGACGTGGATATTACAGTGGGGGAGATGATGTGGATATTACAGTGGGGGAGATGACGTGGATATTACAGTGGGGAGATTACGTTGGATATTACAGTGGGGAAGATGATGTGGATATTACAGTGGGGGAGATGACGTGGATATTACAGTGGCGGAGATGACGTGGATATTACAGTGGGGGAGATGACGTGGATATTACAGTGGGGGAGATGACGTGGATATTACAGTGGGGGAGATGACGTGGATATTACAGTGGGGGAGATGACGTGGATATTACAGTGGGAAGATGTTGTGGATATTACAGTGGGGGAGATAACGTGAATTTTACAGTGGGGAGATGACGTGGATATTTTAGTGGGGGAGATGACGTGGATATTACAGTGGGGGAGATGACATGGATATTACAGTGGGGGAGATGACGTGGATATTACAGTGGGGAGATTACGTGGATATTACAGTGGGGAAGATGATGTGGATATTACAGTGGGGGAGATGCCTTGGATATTACAGTGGGGAGATGACGTGGATATTACAGTGGGGGAGATGACGTTGCTATTACAGTGGAGAGATGTGGATATTACAGTGGGGGAGATGACGTGGATATTACAGTGGGGAAGATGACGTGGATATTACAGTGGGGGAGATGACGTGGATATTACAGTGGGGGAGATGACGTGGATATTACAGTGGGGAGATGACGTGGATATTACAATGGGGAGATGACGTGGATATTACAGTGGGGGAGATGACTTTGATATTACAATGGGGAGATGATGTGGATATTACAGTGGGGGAGATGCCTTGGATATTACAGTGGGGAGATGACGTGGATATTACAGTGGGGGAGATGATGTTGCTATTACAGTGGAGAGATGTGGATATTACAGTGGGGGAGATGACGTGGATATTACAGTAGGGAAATGACGTGGATATTACAGTGGGGAGATGACGTAGATATTACAATGGGGGAGATGACGTGCATATTACAGTGGGGAGATGACGTGGATATTACAGTGGGGAGATGACATGGATATTACAGTGGGAGAGATGTCTGTTGATATTACAGTGGGGGAGATGTCTGTGGATATTACAGTGGGGAGATGTGGATATTACAGTGGGGAGATGACATGGATATTACAGTGGGAGAGATGTCTGTGGATATTACAGTGGGGGAGATGTCTGTGGATATTACAGTGGGGAGATGTGGATATTACAGTGGGGAGATGTGGACATTACAGTGGGGGAGATGTGGATATTAAAATGGAAAGATGTGGATATTACAGTGGGGGAGATGACGTGGATATTACAGTGGGGAGATGACAACATTACAGTTATAAATAATCTAAATTAGTCGATTAATCGATTAAAAAAAAAACAATTAATCGAACACGAAAATTGTAATCAGTAACAGCTCTAATTCTAACACTTCCAAAGGGGAAACGAGGGATTGGGGTTCACAACCCAGTAAGATATCAAGAAGCATCCCACCTAGTTAGAGTAGTGGAGTGGTGTGGGAAATGTAGGGAGAAACCATGGATACAAATGGAGCAGGCAACGATAGATATCCCCTTAGAGGGTCTGGTATGGATACCAGAAGTAGAGATACCAAGGGAAGTAAGAAAACACCCGACAATAGGTGCTACTCTACTAGCAACTAAAAATGTATTTAAAAAAAATGAACATCTCAACATATCCTAGCCCGATGTCCCAGATTTTAGGTACACCGGCATTTAGGCAGGTGCAATTAGATACCTTCATCAGATCTAAGTCAAATACAGGCTACTTATGATGGGCACACAGGCTACACTTGATGGGTCACAGAGGCAACATATGATGGGCACAGAGGCTGCATATGATGGGTCACATAGGCTGTTTAACTTGTTCATAAATTACATAGAGGTTGGTATAAATAGTCAAATCTCTGTATTTTCTGACAATACGAAGCTAAGCTGGCCAATAACTTCACAACAGGATATTGAAACTTTTCAAGAAGACCTCAATAAAATAAAGGGGGTAAAAATAAGAATGCAGGCTAAAACTAGGGGGAGAACCCTGGGAGAATTAAGAATGGAAAACAGATCTGGGGGTCCTAGCATGCATTAAAAAAAGAAAAATTTATAATAATGCAACCACTTTAGAAAACTCTGGTTTGGCCGCATCATCCAGTTTTGGTCACCAGCCCAGTGGCCTGAACAAAAAAAAATTGAGATCACAGTACTAACACAAGCAATATTAGTGCAGCCATCTCCCCCACTGTCCTATTGTACTTTGACAGGGGGGCTGCCCCCACCAGAACAATCTGATCAGAGTCAGCAGCCAATTTTAGCACTTCTGTACACCTTAGCTCTTCTGCATTGGTGTTTGCTTACACAGTATATAGTGCTACAACCCATAAAGAGTCTTGGGGGTTTATTCTTCTAAAGGCAAATAGACTGTGCACTTTTTCAAGTGAAGTTGCTCCAGAGCTTAGTAAATGAGATAAAGCTTTACTTTACACATGCATGGAAAAAAAAAAAGCATTTTTGCTTGCATTTGATTGGATTATGGAAGCAGAGCCCCTCATAATTTTTTTTGCTAAATCTTTTTTATTAAAAGGGGCCAAACCTTTGGAGCCCCTCCTAATTTACTAAGCTCTGGGGCAACTGCACTTGCAATAGTACACAGTCTATTTGCCTTTAGTAAATCACCTGTAGATCTCCTGTTTAGGCAAACATTTTAACAGAATCGCCTGAAAGATCAATGCAGAAAACTACAAAACTGATTATGAAAGCTGCACAGACATGGACACTTCACAGCAACGTCTCAGACTCAGCCAGGGTAATGTAGGTCACTCTCAGTTAAGTATACTTTGGCAGGTGCTCTGAACCTCTACAAAAGGTGGAGGTTTTTTGCAATGGCTTATGCTGTTTTGTTTTTTCTAATTTACTATTTATTGCATATCAATTCAATAAAGGTTAAAAAAAAACTTAAGTCAAACTAGATCTCATTAAGTACCTCTTCTTTAAGGTTATTTTCAGTTTTTTGTATACAGTTTATCTTGGTACTTGAGCCACACTGCATTTCAGTGAGCTAGTGAACTTTACATATAGCCCCACATAGGTGATGCAGATATTAGCAACACCTTTTACTTTGTTGTGCTTGAACCTATACACAAACATATATACCCACAACATCAGTGCAATTTAGTGCACAATTTGTAGCCACAAATTTATTTTTTTCTATGTAATAAAGCAATTCAATGTTTGTTAAAAAAGATGACCCATCCTTAGATACATGAAAATGGGCACCTCGGCCAATTGAACCACTGTTGAGCCTTTTGAGTTCCTCCTACTCATCCTCATAAACATCATCTGTCTTAGTGAAGTACCGAGTAAGTGCTTACACAGGCAAACAGCTGAAGGGATCCAAGTCTAAAGGAAAAAGGACCACACCACTGGATATGCAGTACTCTGGTAACAATCGGGGAGGGGTTCCCCACAGTAGCAGTGTCTTCTGTAGAAGCTGCATGCTATTAGACTCCTGTCCAGCTGCCCATGCGCTGGTTTGGGGGGGGGGGGGGGCGATTATCTAACTGCAGATCACTTGCCTACCAACTTCTGCCTCATAAGGAATAACCTCTCTGAGCTGCTGAAGGAGGGAAACAGAGATGCCTGACTAGGAACCCAGAAAAGTGTTTGAAGGAGCCTGCCTTTTATGAACATGGGCACTTCGGTCCGACAAAGGTCCGATCATGTGTACAGGGCTTAAGAGACTGTAAGCTTGAGTGACATGTACTACAACATTTGAACATACATCTGATGCTGCAAAAAAAATTTTTGTGTAAAGGTGTTCAGTATATATCATTTATCTTCAGTTGGACTACTTGATCAAAATATGCAACACTCCAGTATGTAGTTTATGGTTACCATTACTAATGGTTATGGTTACTAATTCTTCTACTCCTGATTTTGCTACTGCACACAAAAATCAGCAATTTCTTGTGGATTCAAAAAATATGTTAGGATAAAACATATGCAGATTTTACGGCCAACTTGACATTTGATTATGTGGGCACCAGGGCTGCCATCCTTTGCATCAGTACTTAAATTATATCTAAAGCCATTTTTATTCTGTTTTGGATAGATCAGTGTTTTTCAACTCCAGTCCTCAAGGCACACCAACAGGTCATGTTTTCAGGCTTTACATTATTTTGCACAGGTGATTTGATCAGTTTCACTGCCTTATGGCCCATACACACGATCCGAATATCGGACGAAAACGATCGTCCGATGATGGATCGTACGATTTTCGGATCGTGTGTACACTACTTTCGACAGCCGATCACGACCGTTCATCCGATATTATTCGATCGGACAAGCTCGAAAATTTTCCTCGTACGATGTCAGATCGTACGATTTTCGTTTAGTCAGTACAGCCGTCGTCCGACAATACAATACAAATACATTACAACACATGACATCACTTCCGATCATTTTTTTCTATCGTACGATAATTTTCGTGAGTTTAATAACCTATTTTATTTTACTCGCGATTATTAAGCAAAAAAAGTCGTACGATCCGTCGGCCAATATTCGGATCGTGTGTATGGGCCATTAGTAATCACCACAGCCATTTCATCTGAGGGAAATCCTGAAAACTTGACCTGTTGGTGTGCCTTGAGGACTGGAGTTGAAAAACACTGGAATAGATCACCAAAGGGTTAGAACCTCTGTCAGGATTTACTGCTAGGTTGGAGAGTGAAATGGTGCATGCCAAACAGTTCTTTGTAACTACCATAACAAGTGCACTGATATAAAGGGGATGGCGCCAGCATATTCAAACTTACCAGCACTTTGAATGCTCAGAAAGGAGCTTTATTATTGAGCTGTGATCAATAATTAAGCTATTTTCTGAGTATATGATGTGATGGCAAGATTGGATTTGCTGGAGGTTTTTCTTGTGTCTGCTGTGGAGATTCTGCTTGTCCTAGTCAAAAAAAATTGGTAGTGGCGCTGCTAAATAGTATGAGATTTAATACATTAGTCCATCAATAAGTCCTTGAAGTTGATACTCAGTATATGTGAAGGGGGAGAGATGAAGAGGGGAGACCTGTAAATAGTTAGCTTGACAAAGAAATGCGCCCTGAGTTCCATCTACCAGTGCGAATGCTCCGAAACGCCGTTGCAACCCAGCAGTGACGTCATCATGCCTGGCACCACGTTCCAGCCCTCACCATCGGCCTGAACCAAGCCTCGGTTTCATCGCTGTGGTCCCAGAGATCCTGTTGGCTAGGATTTCTCCCCCACAGGCAGAAAAATCAGCCAGTGTGGATAGAATTGTGCCTTACTTCCTTAACCTCCATGTACGTGGATAACGCACCTGTATGTCATTAAAATGTTTACAGTTCTGACCTAGAGGTTCCTGTGTTTCTCTTCTCATCTGTTTGTCCTAGTAGCAGCTGTCACCAGAATGGACAATGAAAGAAAATGCACAATTTGAGTCACCAGAAAAGGAATAGGGCACTATTCCTCTCCTAAACAACAACAATGGGGCACCATTCCTCCCACTGATGCCAACAATAGGGCACTATTCCTCCCACTTAAACCAATGATGGGACATGACCACTGATGCTGAGTTTTTAATCCCACTAGCCACGGTCTGGCCCCCCTAAAGCCTGAAGGACAGTTAACTGGCCCTGTGTTTAGAAAGTTTGGAGAAACCTGTCCTCAATCATCAATGCAGACAGGCAATAACACTCTATAATGTACCTTTAGAAACAAGCAAGTGATGGCATCTCTCATGATTCTATCTTGATAGATTCCATTTAAAATAGTTGCTGATAATTGCAAGGTGAAGTTGCTAGCTCTGCCCCCTGCCCTCTTCCTCCTTTCGTCAGAAGTATGGGACAAGACCAGGCAGGGTGGGCAATTTGATATTGGGACCACTTGGTATGAAGCTACATAGTCACCAGAATGTTTGTGGTCTACATAGTAACCAACCTCCACATGAGAAGAACATCCTAACTTCTTGCATATAGTTCGCCAAGTGGGAATTGATGCCAGGACCAAAGCACTACAAGACAATAGTTCTAATCATTCACCAATGTGCTGTCCTTAAACCTGTCGCCATTTAAACCAAATTAAGGAGGTTACAAACAGTTTAGGAATATAACCCAATTACATTTTATAACTAAATTCCACATATATTTAAAAAAAAGTACATTGCTTTAGCTTGGTTACTTGCTCTAATCTAATTGTTCATATCTCATATTCAGGAAGCTACAGGGGATCCAGAAATTCACTGCGGCCTATGATACATACAGTCAGCTCTGGGCTCTTCCAGGTGCTGCTTGAGTGATTTGCCTCCTGTATACTGGACACAGTGGGTTGTTCGTTGGGTACATTTGCCAATTCAGAGAATGTATTTTATTCTTTTCAGTGAATACAAAACATTTTCTCATTGGACGAAGCAGATAGGAGAGGCTGATAATGTTGCAATCTCAGTCTCATGCAGTCAGAGAACACCTTGTATTCACTGAAAGAATTGTAAAACATACTTTGAATGGCCAAAGTACCAATTCAGAGCCCCCCCCCCCATCCATGTTCAGTATACAGAAGGCAAGATACTCGAGCATTACCCAGAAAAGAACAGAGCTGACTGTATGTATCACAGGCTACAGTAAATTTGTGCATCCCTAGCTGCCCTCTGGATATAAGCTACGAAGTGTCAAATGTATACATGCTAGACCAATGTTATGCTGGCCATACACTGAATTAAAAATCGTCCGAAATTAGGTCATTAAGACAGTTTGTTTGTTTTTCGGCCAGTCAATGGGCAAAGAATCAATAATCGTATGGGATGTTTTTGAGCCGAAAAAAACAAAGCTCAGGTTTGAAAAATTTCTGACGCACAAACGATAAATTGAAAGGTTAAAGGATCACTAAAGGTACATTTTTTTTTTTAAATAACAAACATGTTATACTTACCTCCACTGTGCAGCTCGTTTTGCACAGAGTGGCCCTGAACCTGGTCTTCTGGGGTCCCTCGGCGGCTGTCTCGGCTCTCCCTTGCAAAAACTTATCACCTTCATGCAAGCTTGATGATGAGTTCTTGCGGGCGTGCTCCTGTGATACAGTCGGCGGCCATAGCAGCTCACTGTATCACTCAGCCCTGCCCCCCGGCACGCCACGTCATTGGATGTGATTGACAGCAGCACAAGCCAATGGCTGTGCTATTTTTAATCAACCAATGACTGAGCTAAGAAGCCGGCTAAGAAGTTTGAACATTCTGCAGGATTAGCAACAGGAGCTCACTACGGCGCACGCTTCCTAGGAGTAGGGCGTGTATGTCATAACTCCAGGCAGGTAGGCAGGCAGGCAGGCAGGTCAGTCTCCAGTCTCCAGCCCAGCCCCAGCCTCACTGCATCCAGGATCCAGGATTCAGCATCCCTCCTGCCTCCTCTGCAGCTCCTTGCAAGGTAAGGCTTGCACCATCTGGCCTGGTCTGTCCCCTTTGGATTGAATGCGGCTGTCCTTTTCAGGATAAGCCGCTGCTTCAATCCCGAAAATTGGATGACCGGCAACCCCCCCGCATCCCAAACACTATACCGCCTTCTCCCGCCATCTCCCTGTTAACCCCTTTGCCATCCTCTACCATCGGGGACCCGGGAAACTCCTGCTACTGGATCTACCATGGACCGATCACCATGCCATTAAATTCAAAATCACCAACCACCTCAGGCCAAATAAAACAAAAAAAACGGTGACAAGTCACTGGACTAGATCTCAGAAGAAGCTCCACTCGGAACTCTTCAAAACAACTCTAGGGAACAAAATAAAAACAATCCAACAAAAACAAACAGCCACAGAAACACTTGACGCCATCAACAAAGCGCTACTTCAGTCAGCCGACTGGGTGGCACCAAAACGCAAAACTTACATCCGCAAAAACAACTCCAGCTGGTTTAATGACCAGCTGACATTGCTAAAGCAAGAGCGTAGAAGAGCAGAAGCTGTGTGGAAAAGGAGCTCTTCAGATAAAAACCATATCATTTACAAGACAATAACAAAGAAATATCACAAAGAAATCTTTATGGCCAAAAAAAATCACTTCTTCAACATCATCGCAAATGCCCTAAACTGCCCCCACAAACTCTTCAAACTGGTTTCGTAGACGATGAATCCAGCTTGTTTAGAGGCCCCCATTTCTAAATCACTAGAATTTTGCAACGAACTATCGAATTATTTCATTAATAAAATTGAAATAATCCGTGAAAGTATTGAGCAAAAAGGAATCGTCACTAATCCCTCCCCTAATCCCAAACCAAATACCATCATATACCCGCCGCAATCACTAAAATTCACCCTAAAACCCATCACCATCACTGCCACGAAAAACATCATTGGGAATCTGCGCAACAGCACAGCACCCAATGACATCATTCCCACTAAACTGCTGAAAGAAAGTGCCGATATACTGGCACCAGCTATCACAAATCAATCATTCAAGAAGGGCATGGTGCCCACCTTGCTGAAACAAGGTACAATAAAACCAGTCCTAAAAAAAAACACTCTTGACCCCAAAGACCCAAACAACAGGAGGCCCATAACAGGTCTAAATGTTTTCTCCAAGATAATGGAGAAAGAAGTTGTACAACAGCTGCAACTGCATTTAGAAACCCAAAAATTACTCGATACGCGTCAATCAGGCTTCCGTCCGGTCACAGGACTGAAACAGCTCTGCTCAAAATAAGGGATGACACTCAAGAGGCCGCAGATGAAGCAGAATCTTCTCTCCTGATCCTGTTGGACCTAAGTGCGGCCTTTGACACGGTAGACCACGAACTACTACTCGCTAGGCTAGCCGAAGTGGCCAGAGTCGCGGAAGATGATTTACCCTGGTTCTCCTCCTTCTTGGAAAACCGATCACAAACAGTGAAACTGGGATCTTTCACTTCTGAAAAGCGTATGGTATCATGCAGAGTCCCTCAGGGATCTCCCTTGTCACCGGTACTGTTCAATATCTATCTCCGCCCCCTCTTTGAAATCATCAACAACCAGAAGCTACTCTACCACTCCTATGCAGACGACACTCAACTGTATCTCTGCATCAATAACAAAAAGGATCACTCGCTTGGACTAGAAAGATCCCTCACTCTAATAGATAACTGGATGACATCCAGTTATCTTATACTTAATGGTTCGAAAACAGAACTTCTCCTGTTTCATGCAAACCGAAAAAGTCACCCCACATCAACTTGGACCCCCCCCCCCCGCCCATTCAGGGAAAAACTATCACCCCTAGCACCAAAGTCAAAAGTCTCAGAGTCATTTTCGACTCCTACATGACAATGGACGCACAAATAGGGTCTGTAGTCAGCGGATCCCATCATCTGCTGAGCCTACTACACTGACTCACCCCCTTTATCCCTAAAAAGGACATTGCGGTCGTGGTGGGAACAATCATCAATTCCAGACTTGACTACGCAAATGCCCTCTATCTAGGACTCCCCAAATCACTCGCCTGCAAGTCGTTCAAAATACGGCTGCTCGATTAGTGACTGGCAAAAAAAACATGGGAATCAATCTCACCTTCGCTGAGATCCCTTCATTGGTTGCCAGTAAAAGATAGAATCACTTTTTAGAATCGGAGATTTGCTGTCCAGGGTCCTTGACTGTGGAATGCACTACCAACCACCATCGGACTGGAGTCGGACCACTTGGCCTTCAGGAGAAAGATTAAAACTCATCTCTTCTGAGGTCAAGTGGTTTCCTTACTGAAGGAATGCAAACAGCGCCCAGAGGCGATTCAGTTCGCATGTGTTGCGCTTTATAAGCTTTTCACTCACTCACTCACGGCGCAGGACTTTCGAGGGGTCAGGTAAGTAAAGGGAGGCTTGGGGGGCTGTTAGTCCGCAAATGTTTTTTCACCTTAATACATAGAATGCATTAAGGTGAAAAAAACTGTACCTTTACAACCCCTTTAATGTGTTTCCCGTGCAAACTGTTTGCACTAGGTAAACCAGTCACTTCACTGGTGATATGCGAGTGTTTACAACCACTTTAAACCTTGGTTCACTCTATGAACCTCATGTGAATCACACAGGAACGACACCACATTTCTGCTCAACTCACATGCGATTTGTTGCAGTGCGATTTGAGCCCATTCATCTTTAATGAGTTCAAATCGAACCCCATCGCACCAAAGTCATACATGCACTAATTTTGGCACTGCACTGCAACCAGATCCCATGGTACTTTTGTACCAGTGTGGGCAAATGCAAATGTGTTTGTAACCTGTTTTTGGGGTGTCATTAAGATTGCACTGGTTGCGGATCGTACAGGCAGTGCGATTTAAATTTATGTGAATTAAGTTTGATGGTCTCAGCCCGGCTCCCGGTGGGTGTGCTATGCGAGGTAAGCCTGCGCTTAGTACGCCCACCCCCCTCCCACAAAAAACACCACACGCACTCGAAATTGGGTTAACATGCAAGCACTTTGGCCACGCGGTCTCTAAAAAAAAGAGAGGCGAAGGACTAACGGGGCTGGCTGAGCGGGCTAGATCCTCTCACTCCCTCATAGGGGAGTCCCCCTGCCCAGTTGGGCTTTAAAGCGGAGCAGGTAGGGCGGGCTGTGTGGGAGGACCCCCTCACACCCGCCATTGCCACCCGGGGGCATGGAGAAAGATGGCAGATTGCCTCTGGGGGAGGCCTGTCTACTCCCAACTCCTGCAGTCCGGCTCCTCTCTCGAGTACACGCACAAAATACACTTTAAAAAAATGCAGCGCGGGAAACGTACATGGATTACAGGGCTTTTAACACCACATTAGTGTGAACCAAAGCTAAGGGTACCTGGTACTGAAAAAAATATGGCCCGGATTCAGAAAGGACTTACACTGACGTATCTCCGGATACGCCGCTTAAGTCCACGGATGCGCCATCGTATCTATGCGCCTTATTTTTGAAATTAGATACGCCTGAATTTTGGCTTAATCCGACCGACGTAAGTCTCCTATGCCGTTGGATCTTGGGCACATATTTACGCTGGCCGCAAGGGGCGCTTCCATAGATTTACGCGTCGAATATGTAAATGAGCAAGATACGCCGATTCACAAATGTACTTGCGCCCGTCGCTGTAATATACGCCGTTTACGTAAGGCGTACGCCTGGCGAAAAATTTACCCCTGCTATATGAGGCGCAGGTAATGCAAAGGTATGGGCCAGGGAATGGCGCTGTCGAATTTTACGTTGCGTACGCCGTTTACATAGTACTACGTGAATAGGGCTGTGCGTAGGTTACGTTCACGTTGTAGGCGTATCTTAGGCAGCTATTTGTATGTAACTGTGAGCATGCGCACTGGGATGCGTCCAAGAGCCGACGCATGCGCAGTTTGTTTTTTGAAGCTCAGCCCATCATTTGCATGGGGTCACGCTTCATTATAATATATCACGCCCACTTCAAGCAGACTTTCACCTACTTTGACTTACGTCGGCTTACGCCGACAACTATACGCTACGCCGGCGCAACGTTGAGTGCATATTCTTTGAGAATAGCATGCTTGCCTCTTAACGTTGTCCCAGTGTAGCGTAAAGACGATGCGCTACGCCGGCATAAATATACGCCGCTCTACGTGAGTCTACCCTTATGTAGGCTGTCATTGCTGAGCGTCTCTTCTAAAAATACAAAATTTATGGCTGTCCTACCAATGCTCGGTTTTTAACGCACTCTTAGACACTGATCACAAAAAAAATATACAGATCAGACTTCACCTGCTACATACTCATTCCCGGTCAGAGACAGTCAGACAGGAGAAAAGTTATCAGTGTCAGTTGTCAGTACAGGTTTTTGTTGTCTGTAAACCAAAGCTAACATAAAGCACTTTTAGTTGCCTTGCAATGATGGGAAGGCAGTGTGATTATGGGGCTAGTGATGCTGGATCTGGTCACAGAAGGGAGGATATGGTTGCAGATGGCTGAACAGTTATCTCTGAGAGGCATCCCTGTGCTTAGAACTATGATGTTGATGGAGCTGTCCTGTGTGATTGTTCACTGGGGAGCTATCTGCACTCATTTACCCGAGAGAGAACTATTGACTGCTCCCTGTGCTTTCTCAGATTTCATTTTCAATTAGCCACAAGGCAATCTCACTGTGAAACAATGCTAATGTTGTTTAAGCCTCCTCGGCTGAAAATCGATGCAGCTGTCAGAGATGCTTCGGCTGGGGAGTGAGACAATGCTGGTTTGCCGCAATCCCTCAAAAAGAAATACGCGGGGGGATGCTTTACCCTCCAAATACTTTTTTAATGCACCCCATGTAAGCCAACAACAAAAAAAGAAAGACCCTTCTAATCTCATGTTCCTTTTGTATACTTCACTTCTGTTGAAGTCATTATGTTTTAAACAAGGAGCTACTGAAATCTCCAGATTCAACCAATTAACGCTATATCGCCTTCTTTGTAATGGAAGAGAAACTAAAAATGAGTCAAGCAAAATGACACCCTTATATGTTATATATGTAAGCCCAACCCATTCACAACATTGTAAGCAAATAAAAAGGACCTATTGCATAATGTATTTTATTTTATTTATTTTTTACAGGTACTTATAGTGCCATCAATGTACGCAGCACTTTACATACAGTACTATATATATTATACATTCACATCAGTCCCCGTCCTCAAGGAGCATACAATCTAAGGTCCCTAGTTCACATACATACACATACTATGGCCAATTTAGACAGGAGCCAATTAACATATGAGCATGTCTTTATAGTGTGGGTGGAAACCAGAGTAAGCAGAGGAAACCCAGGGAGAACATGCAAACTCTAGGCATGTATTTTATATAGCGATGACCATTTACACAGCACTGTACATATTGTATTTCCACATCAGTCCCTGCCCTCCAGGAGCTTACAATCTAAGTTCACTATGTCAAATACATAAACATACACTAGAGCCAATTTAGACAGGAGACAATTAACCTACCATCATGTCTGTGTGAAGGAAACTGGAGTGTGTTGAGAAAACTGGAGTATCCGGAGGAAACTCACGCTGGCACAGAGCAAACTTCGTGCAGGTAATGTCCTGGCCTGTAGAAGGAAATTCAACATCCTTGCTGCTCTTACAGCAAAGAACCCTCTACGTAGTTTAAGGTTAAACCTTTTTTTATTCAAATTTAATGAGCGGCCACATGTCTTGTTAAACTCCCTTCTGCAAAAAAGTTGTATCCCTATTGTGGGGTCACCAGTACGGTATTTGTAAATTGAAATTAAATCCCCTCTCAAGTGTCTCTTCCTCATAACTAATATCCTCCAGACTCTTTATTAGCTTTGTTGCCCTTCTTTGTACTCATTCCATTCTCAGTACATCCTTCCTGAGGACTGGTGCGAAGAACTGGACAGCATACTCTAGGTGCAGCTGGAACAGAGTCTTGTAGAGCAGGAGAATTATTGTTTTATCTCTGGAGTTGATCCCCTTTTAAATGCATGCCAATATTCTGTTGGCAGCAGCTTGCTGAGCCTATCATCTACTAGGACCCCCAGTGCCTTTTCCATCCTAGATTACCCCAGAATCTAGGATGCTTGTGACATCATTGCCCTAATATTCCCACATGGCCATATTAAGCTCAATGCTGTCTCGCCATATTAGGTCAAGGATGTCACAAGAACACCACTTTGCGTGTGTCAGCTGTGGGATGGAAAAACCCAAACTTAAAACGTATTGGCCCAGGAATGACAGCTGGCTTCCAGGTTTGGACCCGAGCCTGGTTCAGAACAGACACCAGCTCATCCTTACTCCTGAGTGATAAGCAATGTAAAGCTTCATAAGAGCTTGTTATTGCAGAAATAGGATAATTCAACTGTCATTCCCTTTCCCTCAAAGAAATGGGAAAAATCTCTGCACTAAGTCTGTGGGTCGGCAGAAAAATGTCATTATGGATTCCAGAACTGTGGTGAACTGCTGATCATTCAGCTCATACTACTTCCCCCTCCTTTAGCTGTACATACAGGACATCAAATACCTAATGCTTATTTTAAAAACCACCTAACATTTGACAAATAGTGCTCATACAGAACAATGGGGGCACTTGTGAGAACTATTTACTAAAATGATGAAAGCTGTAGGCACTGAAGCTTGTGAACACTGCAAGGGGGAGGCCTCTTACATACGACCCTTTTCCTTGACAGAATCCATCAAGAAACTTGGTGGCAGAGCTTTTTTGCTGAGGAAAATGCTCGTGTGTATGTTTTTCGTCAAGAAAACTGTCGTAGATCTCGACGAGAAAAAAAGAGAACAAGTTCTCTTTTTCCTCATCGGGAGTCTCAATTTCCTCGTCGTGTTTCTCGTCGGGCTGGTTTACGACGAGAAACAAGTTTGTGTGTATGCTTAGAAACCCGCACATGCTCAGAATAAAGTATGAGACGGGAGCGCACCTTCGGTAAAAGTAGCGTTCGTAATAGAGATAGCACATTTGTCACGCTGTAACAGACTGAAAAGCGCGAATCGTCTCTTACCAAACTTTTACTTAACACGCAGTAACATGAGATTAGCAACAGCAGCCCCAAGGGTTGTGCCAGTGGAATCGAATGTCCCCTTTATAGTGCCATCGTACGTGTTGTACGTCACCGCGTTTGACAACGCAACGGCAAGATTTTGTCTTGACAGTGTGTACGCAAAGAAAGTTTGTCAAGATTCTCGACAAGCCTGACAAGGAACTCGTCGAGGAAAACAATGTTTCTTTTACGATGAGTTTCTCGGTCGTGTGTACGAGGCCGGAGATGAGTATAAGGGAACTAGACAAACCTTATTCCTTGTTCCTGCAGTCCTCCTCTTAGCTGAATGACCGGTTCCCTGAAGTCCCTAATATTGGCAAAACAAACTCTTTAAAGTAACACAAAATCTGCAGTGCTGTGAAGCCCCTTTAAACAGCATACAAGTTCCATATTATATGTGTCCTAGCCAGAAGTCTGAAAAGAAAGAGCACATAGCAAGGCAGAATGTTGTACTATTCTGTTATTTTTACTTATTTATGTCTTTATGGCGATATACAGGATTTTAGTCTCACATTTCTTTACACGGGACGAGACTGCTGCTTTGCGTGAACTAAAAACACTTGATCTAACAGTTTCTATGGGTAACAATCACATTGTCCTTCCTTCCGTGTTCTATTAATCAGCTCCTGTCTGTGAGACCACAGAGAAATGGGCACGCCAGGATAAAATGACGACCCATTTCATGACATAAAAGATAGTGCAAATCAGCTTTTCCCAAGTCATGCTTCTATTGCTTTTGATTTACCGTCTCCATGCATAAGAAAGATTAACTAACCAAGAGTAAATCAAGATGACATGCCTGTGCCAAGCATGAAGAATAGCTACCCATTGCAGACAAAAAAAGAGCCTATATCTTTTCCCAATAAAGCACCTTTACCTTACTCTTGTCTCATATGTCAGAAATGAAGAGAAAACCTTAGAGGCTGATACCCACGTGGCAAAGCACCCAAAGTGTGTATTTTACAAGTCTACCCTAACAGTACATGTAAAAGAATAAGAGAAAGAAAAGCAGCATGTTTCTTTGTATCTTCTTGGCTTATTGTTTATTTGAAATTTGATTTAGACCCCAAAGATTTTAAAGTCTTGTTACTTAAGCACAAGCAAAAACACCTTACCTCCTCCCTTGAAGATGTTACGCCCCTTCCCGAGGCTTAATTATAGATCTATGTACACACTATCAGGTTTTTTTCAGGTTAAAAGTAAAAGAACTGACGGCTCAGGTCAGAGTTGCGGAACGATTCCCCTCTGACCTATTGTGTTCTGATAGGGGGACTGCCCCCACTAGAACACTCCAGTCAGCGCTCTCAGCCACTGGCTTAGAGTGATGGTTTTTCAGCATGCTCATCTGACAGAAGACGGCCAAATACACCCGGACCTGACATTCGGCCCATGTGTACTAGGCTTAAGCCTTGGTAGAGGGCAACACGTGTTAGGGAGAGGATCCTGGGTTGAGCATGTGTGCTTGTGCTGAACAATGCTGATTTAAAGTTTTGGAAGTGGAGTGCAACTCCAGAATATTGCTGAGATTTGTGTGAGAGGAATGGACCCAGGAGAAGTGATTACTCCTAAGTTGGAGCTAAGAATTGCAGAGGTCGTAGGGGCAGCTCCATTTTTATTAAGAACATCTATTCAGGGAAGCCTATCCCGCCTCCACTTAACAACTTAACTTTTAATTCTTCCATCAGCTTATCACTCACAGTTATTACCTGTCGTACCTCTTGCCTAACTCTATTAGATTGCAAGTTCTTATGAGTTGGGCCTTCTTAACCCTCTTCTACTTTATTGTATTATAACTGTATTTAGGGGTGGACTAACCAGTCAGTCAATTTGGCTGTGGACCGAGGGCCTGGCCGCTAAAGGAAGCCCACCAGTGCCACTTGCTGGAACTCTCAGGGCCGGTCCAGGGGCCCAGGGACAAAACACTTGTGGCCGTGGGCTCCCCAACGTTCATAATTTCGGAGGGTAAGGGGGAGATTAAGAGCCACCAGACCACGCAGAGTGGGGATCTCCTATTTACCACAGTCATCCGATGTCCTGCCTCCTGCCGCTCTTTCAATAGACGTTACACTGGTCCAATGCCGGGACATGTAACGTCTATCTAAGGTGCTGATGAAGGAGGTGGGACATAAGATGACAGTGGTCGCCAGGTGACAAAGCGGGAGAAAACTGCTCTGTGGGATCCGATGGCTTTCTTCGCTAACCCCCATGCACTGATGGGGCTGCATTAAAGTGGACACTGATCAGACTGCATTGAGGTGGCACTGGTCAGGCTGCATTGAGGAGACACTGATGAGGCTTCATTGAGGAACACTGATGAGGCTGCATGGAGGAGCACTGATGAGGCTGCATTGATGGGCAATGGTGAGGCTGCACTGATAGGTACTGATTAGGATGCATCAATGGACACTGGTGAGGCTGCATTGAGGGGCAGTGATCAGGCTACATTGTGATGGAGTGAAATAAAATGTCTATGTTATCTTTCTCCTAACCACTCAAATATTGCTTTCCTTTCTTTCTTTCATTATTTTATTTATTTTATTTTCTGTTGCGATGTTTGTATGTATACAGTGCAGAAAATAAGTATTTGAACACCCTGCTATTTTGCAAGTTCTCCCACTTGGAAATCATGGAGGGGTCTGAAATTGTTATCGTAGGTGCATGTCCACTGTGAGAGACATAATCAAAAAAAAAAAAAATCCAGAAATCACAATTTATGATTTTTTTAACTATTTATTTGTATGATACAGCTGCAAAGAAGTATTTGAACACCTGAGAAAATCAATGTTAATATTTGGTACAGTAGCCTTTGTTTGCAATTACAGAGGTCAAACGTTTCTTGTAGTTTTTCACCAGGTTTGCACACTGGAGGAGGGATTTTGGCCCACTCCTCCACACAGATCTTCTCTAGATCAGTCAGGTTTCTGGGCTGTCGCTGAGAAACACGGAGTTTGAGCTCCCTCCAAAGATTCTCTATTGGGTTTAGGTCTGGAGACTGGCTAGGCCACGCCAGAACCTTGATATTCTTCTTACAGAGCCACTCCTTGGTTATCCTGGCTGTGTGCTTCGGGTCATTGTCATGTTGGAAGACCCAGCCTCGACCCATCTTCAAAGCTCTAACTGAGGGAAGGAGGTTGTTGCCCAAAATCTTGCAATACATGGCCCCGGTCATCCTCTCCTTAATACAGTGCAGTCGCCCTTTCCCATGTGCAGAAAAACACCCCCAAAGCATGATGCTACCACCCCCATGCTTCACAGTAGGGATGGTGTTCTTGGGATGGTACTCATCATTCTTCTTCCTCCAAACACGGTTAGTGGAATTATGACCAAAAAGTTCTATTTTGGTCTCATCTGACCACATGACTTTCTCCCATGACTCCTCTGGATCATCCAAATGGTCATTGGGAAACTTAAGACGGGCCTTGACATGTGCTGGTTTACACAGGGGAACCTTCCGTGCCATGCATGATTTCAAACCATGACGTCTTAGTGTATTACCAACAGTAAACTTGGAAACGGTGGTCCCAGCTCTTTTCAGGTCATTGACCAGCTCCTCCCGTGTAGTCCTGGGCTGATTTCTCACCTTTCTTAGGATCATTGAGACCCCACGAGGTGAGATTTTGTATGGAGCCCCAGTCCGAGGGAGATTGACAGTCATGTTTAGCTTCTTCTATTTTCTAATGATTGCTCCAACAGTGGACCTTTTTTCCCCAAGCTGCTTGGCAATTTCCCTGTAGCCCTTTCCAGCCTTGTGGAGGTGTACAATTGTGTCTCTAGTGTCTTTGGACAGCTTTTTGGTCGTGGCCATGTTAGTAGTTGGATTCTTACTGATTGTATGGGGTGGACAGGTGACTTTATGCAGCTAATGACCTCAAACAGGTGCATCTAATTTAGGATAATAAATGGAGTGGAGGTGGACATTTTAAAGGCAGACTAACAGGTCTTTGAGGGTCAGAATTCTAGCTGATAGACAGGTGTTCAAATACTTTTTTGCAGCTGTATCATACAAATAAATGGTTAAAAAAATTATACATTGTGATTTCTGGAATTTTTTTGTTGATTATGTCTCTCACAGTGGACATGCACCTACGGTAACAATTTCAGACCCCTTCATGATTTATAAGTGAGAGAACTTGCAAAATAGCAGGGTGTTCAAATACTTATTTTCTGCACTGTATATATATATATATATATATATATATATATATATATATATATATATATATATATATATATATATACTGTATATATATATATATATATATATATACTGTATATATATATATATATATATATATATACACTGTATACATGTATGTGTGTGTATATATAGATGTATATATATTTCAGCATTACATTAGTATTATTTTCCTTGAATGAAAGTCATGACAGAGTTAATCTCAGCCCGGAGTGAAGAGGAGAAACAGATGTCTTCCAACATGCTCTACCAGAGAACCACTTGGCCTTTAGGAGAAAGATCAAAACCCATTTCTTTTGAGGACAAAATAGAAATGGACACCAAGCGCCCAGAGGCGATTCAGTTCGCATGTGCTGCGCTATATAAGTTTCTCACTCACTCACTCAACCCCCTAATTTCTACTCCCTACTCCTAACCAACCCCCTCCTTTCTGCCCCTCCCATCAACCAAAGGGAAAATGGCCCCGATGAGCTGAGCTATGTTTGCCTCGTGGCCAGGAAGAGATGTAATAAGAGAAGACCATATGAATGAGCTAATCAGATGCACCCATATGTGATGATGCTTGCTTATGTCACTTTGACTAAAAAACTGTGATTTGAATAAAGTTTTCCCTTTTCTGTTGGAGACGATGACGGAGACTGCGGCGTGAATTATTTATTCTGCATGCATGTTTATTGATTGAACTGTATGCACTTTTTTATTAACCACTTCAATACTAGCCCATAGTCATATGACGTCCACAGA
The DNA here is from genome assembly GCA_029574335.1 of Rana kukunoris. NCBI lineage: Eukaryota > Metazoa > Chordata > Amphibia > Anura > Ranidae > Rana > Rana kukunoris. The sequence continues at coordinate 76,316,798 of CM056060.1, forward strand.
TGGGATCTCCCATCCTGGGTGGACGTCATATGATGTCCTGGGCTTTGCGGGAGGATATCTGAATGATGCTTGCAGCTAGAGGCATCATTCAGATATCATTCTATAAAGAGGACCTGTCACACACATTTCCTATCACAAGGGATGTTTACATTAATAAAAGTGATTATTATTTTTTTTTAAAGTGTAAAAAAATAAACAAATAAGTAAAAAAATAATAATAATTAAAACGCCCCTGTCCCCGGTAGCTCGCGTGCAGAAGCGAACGCACACGTAAGTCCCGCCGACATATGTAAACGCCGTTTAAACCACATATGTGAGGTATCGCCGCGTGCGTTAGAGTGCCAGCAACAATTCTAGCACTAGATCTATTCTGGAAATCTAAACTGGTAACCTGTAAACATTTTTAACCAGATGCCGACCGCCCACCGCCATTATACGGCGGGACGGTGGCACTGCTGGGCGCGAGCACGTAGCTCTACGTCCTCCCTTTAGCGGCCGCCGGGCACGCGCACTCGTTCATTACAGAGCGGGGACACAAAGCTCTCGGTCCTGTCAGCGGGGGAAACGCTGATCTCCTGTTCATACAATGTATGAACAGAAGATCAGTGATTTCCCCTAGTGAGTCAACCCCCCCATACAGTTAGAACACACCCAGGAACACACTTAACCCCTTCCCTGCCCCCTAGTGTTAACCCCTTCACTGCCAATGGCATTTTTATGTGAGATGATCAAATACCACCAAAAGAAAGCTCTATTTGTGGGAAAAAAAGGACGCCAATTTTGTTTGGGAGCCACGTCGCACGACCGCGCAATTGTCAGTTAAAGCAGCGCAGTGCCGAATCACAAAAAGTGCTCTGGTCTTTGACCAGCAATATGGTCCGGGGGTTAAGTGGTTAAAGCGTTTTCTATGGAGATTGTTAACCTCCCTGGCGGTCTTCCCGTGTGTGGCACGGGGTGAGATTTTTAAGCTACGATCGGTAACCCCGTGCCACACACGGACTTGCCTCGCTGGATGCAGAAAAAAGTTTACTTAACTTTTCTCTGCGATCCAGCGATGAATCTCCGCAGTACACGGCGTCCGGATGTCCGCCTGATGCTGTGTGTACCGCCGATTCCCTTCCCTGCGAGCGTCGCGACGTAGGGGGGGGGGGGGGAACGGCGCCAAATTCAAAAATGTAAACAAACACTATACATACAGTACACTGTAATCTTATAGATTACAGTACTGTATGTAAAAAATACACACCTCCCATGTCCCTAGTGGTCTGCCCTGTACACTACATGTCATTTTATATAATAAAAACTGTTCTTTCTCCCTGCAAACTGTAGATTGCCCATAGCAACCAAAAGTGTCCCTTTATGGCAAAAATTGTTTTAGAGCAGCTAAAAAACAGCGATAATAAATCAGAATCACTTGCAGAATTTAGCGATAGCGATTTATGGGGAAATTCGTCATAAAAAAAAAAAAATAATGACAGCAAAAATTCTGCAACTGAGCAAATTTCTGTGATTTTGATTTGATTACATTATTGAATCATTTTTACTATAATTATATTATTATTTGTTATAATTTTTTATAATTATTTATTATATTATAATTTTTAATAAAAAATAAAATAAAATCATACCCGGGATGCCTATTAGACTCTTGTTTGGATAGATTTCAGTGAGTTATTCCTAAGAATTACAAGCCTACAGTATAAAACGCCAAATTCCCTTGCAAATAATGGTACCGCTTTCAGCACCTAAAATCTGAAAGAATCATACCGCCAGGGAGGTTAAATACCAAAGTTTGGGGCAATTCCATGAGTGTGCGCAATTTTAAAGCGTGACATGTTAGGTATCTATTTACTCGGTGTAACATAATCTTTAATATTTTACAAAAAAATGGGGCTAACTTTACTGTTTTGTAATTTTTTTTAATTCATGAAACAATTTTTTCCCCAAAAAAGGCGTTTGAAAAATGATTGCGCAAATACCGTGCAAGATAAAACATTGCAATGACCGTCGTTTTATTCCCTAGGGTGTCTGCTAAAAAAGCATATATAATGTTTGGGGGTTCTGCATAATTTTCTAGCAAAAGAATGATGGTTTGTGCCAGAATAGGCCTGGTATTGAGGTGTGTATAAAAAAACGGTATTGAAGTGGTTAAAGTATCAAAAATACAACACATGTTTATTACAATGTCATTCAATACAAGAATAGAAAACATGTATAAACAGAATATGCAGACATAAGAGTAACAAACATTTCAATAATTACAGGCTTATGCTGAAATAGGTATTTGACCATAGGAGCAATACGGCCCCTATTGACCCCAGTGGTACCACACTGTCAACAGGGATTGTTCCTTTCCTTAAAGGTGGGGGGGACGGGACTTGAAGGTAAGGAAAAAGGAAGCTACTTTTCAACATATAGATAGAGTGTACGCAACGCTTATTAAAGTCTTTCCGGTAGTTAAAAGCTCTGGGTTGTGCCAGCCAACAAAAGATTGAGAGCTGGTTCTCAAATTTTCCAACGGAAAAAATTCCTATAGAAAAATCTTATCGTCTGTAGCAATTCCAATGCGCAAAATTCTGATGTAAGATCGGAAATAATTTGACGCATACTCGAAAGCACTGAAATTTATTTTCTCGGCTCGTCGTAGTGTTGTACGTCACCACGTTCTTGATGGAGGAAAGTTCAGAGAACTTTTGTGAGACCGTGTGTATGCAAGCCAAGCTTGAGCGGAATTCCGTCTGAAAAACCATCCAAGGTTTTTCTGACTGAAAATCTGATCGTGTGTACATGGCATAAGTGTTGCAATAAATGATGATACCACATTCCAAAAGCTGGAAAAAGTTTTGCAGTTCCAGAGTGTGTGCTATAATGTGCCGGTCTGGTCATTGCATCCTCATACGGAGTCATATACCATCGATTTAGAATTTTTGTGGGAATTTTCCCAATGCTCAATGTTATGGAGCAATTTATTTTAATGGAAGTTTGCCAGGACCTCCAGGAGAAGGTTTGGGATACAATAGTTCTTTTTCCCATTGAGCATATTAGTGCTCTTTATTTCGATGGGAAATGAAGACAAAAGATTATAAAAGAAATATATACCTTTGGCAATGTGTCCTTTGTTACAGGAAAAGAAGTTCCATATTTCTGTAGGAATTAATAAACTATCTTCTGGATTGAAATGCTTTAGTTTCCCAAACTTGTTAATTTTGTTTTTTCGATTTTTTTTGGTCGTCGGGTAAAGTAGTATAAAGGTAAAAAAGGGTGGGTTACAAAAGAATTACTAGAGGGACACGCTTTACAATAATCAACAATTCTTAAGAGAACATGTATCTGTATTGTATCCTTCAAAAGTTGTGTTTTATGTAGCATTATGCCAGCATGGATTTAATGGTTAAATAGGTGGGCACAGATAGGCAGCACTGATAACCGCATCACTGATAAGCTGCACTGATGGGGCTACATTATCAGTGTCCTGATTATCAGTGTCCTGATTATCAGTGTCCTGATTATCAGTGTAAAGTCTATGGGACACGAACACCGTTAAAGTCTATAGGACACGAACATGAAAAACCAAAAGTGTTCATTTTAAAGACTTATATGCAAGATATTGTCATAAGAAGTGTTTGGGGACCTGGGTCCTGCCCAGGGGACATGTATCAATGCGAAAAAAAAAGTTTTAAAAACTGCAGTTTTTTTTTGGGAGGGATGATTTTAATAATGCTTAAAGTGAAACATCAAAAGCCTGGTACGCTCTCTCATCCCCCACTCTTTTCCTGCGGCCAGCCAGCTTGCATGCTCGGATAAGGGTCTGGTATGGATTTTTGGGGGAACCCTACGTCATTTCTATTTTATTTTGGCACAGGGTTCCCCTTAAAATCCAGACCAAACCTGAAGGGTCTGGTCTGGATTTTGAGGAGGAACCCTACACCATTTAACCACTTAAGACCCGGACCTTTAGTCAGCTAAAGGACCCGGCCAGGTTTTGCGATTCGGCACTGCGTCGCTTTAACAGACAATTGCGTGGTCGTGCGACGTGGCTCCCAAACAAAATTGGTGTCCTTTTTTCCCCACAAATAGAGTTTCTTTTTGTGGTATAAACAAAAATAGAGCGACAGTTTTGAAAAAAATGCAATATTTTTAACTTTTTGCTATAATAAATATCCCCCAAATATATATATATATAAAAAAAAAAATTCCTCTGTTTAGGCCGATACATATTCTTCTACATATTTTTGGGCAAAAAAAAAATTGTTTATTGTGGAAATTACATTTGCAGTTTGGGAGTTAACCACAAGGGGGCGCTAAAGGGGTTATGTGTTCCCTAATGTGTGTTTACAACTGTAGGGGGGTGTGGCTGTAGGTGTGACATCATCGATAGTGTCTCCCTATAAAAGGCATCACGCGAACAATGACGCCGCACAGTGAAGAACGGGGAAGCCGTGTTTACACACGGCTCTCCCCGTTCTTCAGTTCCGGGGACCGATCGCCGCACTCCAGCGGCGATAGGGTCCGCGAATCCCGCGGTCCCGGAGCTTCGGACCGGGTCGCGGGAGTGCGCCATGGGCCCGCGCCTGCGACCCACGGCTGGGTACTAGAACAGCACGTACCTGTACGTGCATGTGCCCAGCCGTGCCATTCTGCCGACGTATATGTGCAGGAGGCGGTCCTTAAGTGGTTAAAAAAAATGGCGCAGGGTTCCCCTTAATATTCAGACCTGAAGGGCCTGGTATGGAGTTTGGGGGGACCCCCATGCAATTGTTTTTTATTGTGGTTCTGGGTTTCCTTTAATATTCATACCAGACCCAAAGGGCCTGGTAATGGACTGGGCGGAATCCATGCCGTTTTTTTCAAAAACTTTTATCTGTATTGCCAGGACTCGACAATTCTTTACAGACGCAATCAGTTTTAAATTACTTTTTTTGCTTTACAAATGTCATTTTGCTGTGGGACTGCTCTAAACGGGGAAAATGTGCTACTTTACTATAGACACCCCCCAGGTGCGTAATTTAAAGAAATGTTTCACTTTTATTGTTTCACTTTAAGCATTATTAATATCACTGCTTCTGAAAAAAACATTGCAGGACCCGGGTCCCCAAACACTTTTTATGAAAAGACCATGCATATAAGCCTTTAAAATTAGCACTTTTGATTTCTCCCATAGGCTTTTAAAGGGTGTTCCTTGGCTTTCGAATTTGGCACAAACACCGCAAATTATTCGCTATTCAGCGAACAGGCGAACACCTGATGTTCGAGCCAACCACTTATGTTCGACTCGAACATCGGGCTCATCCCTATTAGTAAATCCCCCCCAAAATGTTCTAAATCAAACATACTGCTGGCTGTGAGATATTTTATAAACATGCCTGAAATCTATTTAACTATAATCTTTAACCACTTAAGGACCTCCGCACGCACATTTACGGCCACAGAATGGCTCGTACAGGCACAAGGGCGTAAATTTACGTCCTCGCCCAGTAGCGGGTCGGGGGTCCGATCGGGACCCCCTCCGCGGCGTGCGGCGGTCCCCGTGTCTCCGGGAGCGATCCGGGACGAGCGGGCGGATGTCCGTGTTTGCCCGCCCCCCGCGATCGCTCCCAGCCAATCCCTGCGCTCTCCCGCCCTGTCACTTCCTCCTCCTGTGTTTACACAGGAAGGGGGAAGTGATGTAATCTCTCATCGCAGCGGTATTTCCAACCGCTGCAATGAGAGGAACACCTCACAGTAAGTGTGCACTAACACTACACTGACATACACACACATAGGCATACTTAATCCCTTGCGATCTGCCCCCCCACCCCCCTGTCACAGTGTCACTGAATGCAGTGATCTAATCACTGCATTTAGTGTCAGTGTGACAGGCAGTGTAAAAGTCAGTTAGTGTTAGGTTCAGGATAGCCCCCCCACCCCCCCTAATAAAGTTTTAACCCCCTGACCACCGCCCTAGTTAACCCTTTCACTCCCTATTGCCAGCGTCACTAAGCGATCTGATCGCTGTATTAGTGTCGCTGTTCCCGCTAGGTAGCTATTTTTTTTTATTGCGATTTTTTTTTTTTACTAAAGACATGTGACATGTGACTAATTAAAATGTAGTTTATTTGATTTTTTTTTTAACAAAAAGTAAAAAATAGTGTTTTTTTTTCAAAAATGTCGCTCTATTTTTGTATATAGCGCAAAAAATAAAAATCGCAGAGGTGATCAAATACCACCAAAAGAAAGCTCTATTTGTGGGAAGAAAAGGACGCAAATTTTGTTTGGGAGCCACGTCGCACGACCGCGCAATTGTCTGTTAAAGCGACGCAGTGCCGAATCGCAAAAACACCTTGGGTCATTTACCAGCGTATTGGTCCGGGTCTTAAGTGGTTAAAACAAAACGCACCATTTGACAGTGGAGTCTTTGTCATCATCATCCAACACTGTATGAAGATATATATACAGTATATAGCAGCAATGTCAGAAGAAGGGAATGTTATAAAGAAGGCAGATAAGAATTATAGTTACCTTAATTGCCATTATCAGCATTATAAGACAATTCCTATTTACACCTGATTGAAACTGACAAGGAAATTAGAGATATGTAAGTATGGTATGACCAGGGCAGGACTTAGGGTGGTGGGGGCGCCTGGGCTTGAGTGTTGAAGGGGCCCCCTGGAGCGAGGTGGGGGATCATAGTTGGGGGGGTGCGCATTAAAGTTGTTGACCGGGGGGGGGGGGGCGAATTGAAGTAATGAAGTTGTTGAGCGCGGGGGGGCGAATTGAAGTTGTTGAGCGGGGGGTGCGCATTAAAGTTGTTGAGCGGGGGGGGGGGGGGGGGCAATTGAAGTTGTTGAGCGGGGGGGCATTTAAGATTTAAGTTGTTGAGCGGGGGGGGTGCACATTAAAGTTGTTGAGCGGGGGGTGACTCTCATCTTCATTTATATATATATATAAAAAAAAGGGGGGGTAGCCCTGGGAATCTCTGGGCCCTTTAATAAAAAGAAAAAAGAAACCTCTGGGCCCTTTAATAAAAAAAAAAAAACATTTATAAAAAATATAAAGAAAATTTAAAATGTTTTATAAAAAAAGGGGGGGGGTTGCCATCCGGGGGCCATGGAGACCTCTGGGCCTTTTAATAAAAAATAAAAAGATATAAACAAAAATAAAAAAATAAACATTTATAAAAAAAAAGGGGGGGTTGCCACATGGGGAATTCTGAGCCCTTTAATAAAAAAAAATATATATATAAAAAAGTATATATTTTTTTTTATAAAAAAAAAGGGGGGTGGGTTGCCATCCGGGTGCCCTGGAGACCTCTGGGCCCTTTAATAATAATAATAAAAAAAGTGGGGGTTGCTGTCCGGGGCCCTGGGGGCCTCTGGGGACCTCCAGACCCCTAAAAAATAAATACAAATTTATAAAAAATACATAAAAACGGGAGGTTGCCATCCAGGGGGCCTGGGGACCTCTGGGCCCTTTAATAATAATAATAAAAAAGTGGGGGTTGCTGTCCGGGGCCCTGGGGGCCTCTGGGCCTCTGGGGACCTCCAGACCCCTAAAAAATAAATACAAATTTATAAAAAATACATAAAAAAGGGAGGTTGCCATCCGGGGGCCCTGGAGACCTCTGGGCCCTTTAATAATAATAATAAAAAAAAGTGGGGGTTGCTGTCCGGGGCCCTGGGGGCCTCTGGGCCTCTGGGGACCTCCAGACCCCTAAAAAATAAATACAAATTTATAAAAAATACATAAAAAAGGGAGGTTGCCATCCGGGGGCCCTGGGGACCTCTGGGCCTTTTAATAAAAAATAAAAAAAATATAAACAAAAATAAAAAAATAAACATTTATAAAAAAATAAAAAAAGGGGGGGGGGTTGCCACATGGGGCCCTGGGGACCTCTGAGCCCTTTAATAATAAAAAAAAATATATATATATATATATATATATATATATATATATATATATATATAAAAAAAAATATTTTTTTTTATAAAAAAAAGGGGGGGTTGCCATCCGGGGGCCCTGGAGACCTCTGGGCCCTTTAATAATAATAATAATATATATATATATAAATATATATAAAAAAGTGGGGGTTGCTGTCTGGGGTCCTGGGGGCCTCTGGGGACCTCCAGACCCCTAAAAAAATAAAAAATAAACAAACATTTATAAAAAAAATACATAAAAACGGAGGTTGCCATCCGGGGGCCCTGGGGACCTCTGGGCCTTTTAATAAAAAAAATAAAAATAAACATTTATAAAAAATATTAAGAATTATATATTTTTTTTTAGAGGGGCCCCCTATTGGGCGGGGCCCATGGGCTTGAGCCCAGTAAAGCTCAATGGTAAGTCCGGCCCTGGGTATGACAAATATAAAGGAGGGGGACTAGACCAACTACTTCCCAGAGGAATCTACAGGAACTCACTCATTGGTTGCTTAGTAGGGCCTGCATCCAGCATCCTGCTTACTGCCCCCTCTTCTCCCAGGTTTCTTGACACTCACATGCTCTTACAGGCTGTGCAATGACAGTGGAGTGAAGATTACAGGCCTCAGTGTAGGGGTCTCTCACTTTTCCAGGGGCCATTACTTAGCAGCCACCTCAGGCAAACAGTTCCCTGAACTCCACACTGTTTTTAATGGCACAATTGACACATTGACTTTAAGAAAATACATGGACAAAATGGCTGTTTATTTTCAACTTCTCTTTACTTAGGCAAACAAGTCGAACACAGTCTTTTTGGTAATGGATGTGTTTAGGATTCAGCAGAGCTAACTGTGGAGGATACAGATATTTTCAGAGACATTTATTCCTTTTTAATATACTAACAGAACTACCCACGCAAATGTAAGAGGTATTGTGTACGGGTGGCTGCTGCTGATAATATGGGGTGACCCACTCCATCTGTGCAACCCCCTACCCTCTGTGTATCAGCCTGTGAATTAGAAATCAGATAAAATTAGTGATGCTAATAATTTTTGTGGTTTTCTACGTTTTTACCAAAAACATCCAATGCACAATAAGTACCACGTGTATTAACAATCCATATTCTATGTCATGCCTGCAGTCTCTCTGACCCTCTCCCTGTCATGCCTGCAGTCTCTCTGACCCTCTCCCTGTCCTGCCTGCAGTCTCTCTGACCCTCTCCCTGTCATGCCTGCAGTCTCTCTGACTCTCTCTATGTCATGCCTAAAGTCTCTCTAACCCTCTCTTTGTCATGCCTGCAGTCTCTCTGACCCTCTCTCTGTCATGCCTGCAGTCTCTCTGTCATGCCTGCACTCTCTCTGACCTCCTCTCTGTCATGCCTGCAGTCTCTCTAAACCCTCTCCCTGCCATGCCTGCAGTCTCTCTGACCCTCTCCCTGCCATGCCTGCAGTCTCTCTGACCCTCTCCCTGCCATGCCTGCAGTCTCTCTGACCCTCTCCCTGCCATGCCTGCAGTCTCTCTGACCCCCTCCCTGCCATGCCTGCAGTCTCTCTGACCCCTCTCTGTCATGCCTGCAGTCTCTCTGACCCCTCTCTGTCATGCCTGCAGTCTCTCTGACCCTCTCTTCGTCAAACCTGCAGTCTCTCTGACAATCTCTTTCTCATGTCTGCAGTCTCTCTGGTCCTCTCCTGTAGTATGTCTCTCCTGTAGTGTTTCTACAGTGGGCACAGAAATGTTTGCCCAGGGTCCAATTAACATTATACAACCCGGCATACCATGTATGATCTGAATAAAATATGATCATTTACAAGGGGCAGGTTGGGTGGGGCAACTGGCGGCGAGTAACTCTTAAGGCCTGGCTAGTAGCTCAGGACTTGAAATTTTGAGCCCTGCTTTACACCCCCCCTAGGTACGAAATTTAACCACTAACCACTCAGGTGATACACTGTATCACCTGATAAGGTTTTTCACGTTTCTTTCACGTTTTATGTATATTTATTTATTTTTAACTACACATTCGAGCACAGTGGAGTGTATTGCCTCTGTAGGGAAACGCACTACCTAGTGGCAACAGAAGGTAAATACAAACCATTCAGCACTAGAGAATAAGTAATATAGGGAAGCGCAATTTCACTATACATCCAACATTTATTTGGGACAGGATACCAGATTGGCAACCTGACCCAGTTCATATTTCTAAATTGCAGCACACCCACTAATCACTGCATATTCCATTTGCGCCAACCACACGCACATAAAAAACGAAATTTAACCCCTTGCCTACTGTGCACATACACCCCCTTCCTGCCCAGACAAAATTTTAGCTTCTGGCACTGCATCGCTTTAACTGTCAATTGTGCGGTCGTGCGACGTGGCTCCCAAACAAAATTGATGTCCTTTTTTTCCCACAAATAGAGCTTTCTTTTGGTGGTATTTGATCGCCTGTGCAGTTTTTATTTTTTGGGCTATAAACAAAAAAAGAGCGTACATTTAGAAAAAAAACACAATATTTTTTACTTTTTGCTATAATAAATATGCAATAAAAAAAAAAAAATGTTATCTGAGTTTAGGCCGATACGTATTCTTCTACATATTTTTGGTAAAAAAAAAAATCGCAATAACCGTATAGTGACTGGTTTGCGCAAAAGTTATATTGCGTACAAAATAGGGGACATAATTATGATTTTTTTTCATTTATTTTTACTAGGAATGGCGGCGATCTGCGATTTCTTTTGGGACTGCGACATTATAGTGGACACATCGGACACTTTTGACACATTTTTGGGACCATTCACATTTATACAGTGAACAGTGCTATAAATATGCATTGATTACTGTATAAATGTAACTGGCAGGGAAGGGGTTAAACACTAGGGGGGCGGGGAAGGGGTTAAATGTGTAGCCTAGTGAGTGTTCTAACTGTAGGGGGAGGGGGGTGACTGGGGGAGGTGACCGATCTGTGTCCCTATGTACAAGGGACACAGCATCGATCTCCTCTCCCTGACAGGACGTGGATCTCTGTGTCCTGCTCAGTTACTGGGCAATCGCGGGTGCCCGGCGGTCGCGACCGCCGGCCCAAGCGCATTGTGTTCCCAGTAACGCGACGGGTGCGTGCGCTCCCTAGCGGCTTTAAATGACAGGACGTCTTATGACGTCCTGTCAGAACAATAGGGTATTCCGCCCGCCGTCATTTGACGGCGTGCGGTTGTAAAGCAGTTATAGGAATTTTTGCATTGATACATGTCCCCTGGGGCAGTACCAGGTCCCCAAACACTTTTTTAGAACAATAACTTGGATATTAGCCTTTAAAATTAGCACTTTAGATTTCAAACGTTCGAGTCCCATAGACTAATGGGGTTCTAAAGTTCACACGAACATTTGGTCTGTTCGCAGGTTCTGGTGCCAATCGAACAGGGGGGTGTTCGACTCATCCCTATTAGCGAGGTCTTTATATGCTGTGACCACTTATGCTCTCCAATAGCCAGTATACTCCATGCTCATGTTGTTATACAAGAGAGGGAACCAAAATAGCCATCACAATGCAGTACCTTATTAATGTCCACTCACAGGTTAATAAAACATGATTGCACTCACAATTACTGCTGCCACCCTGACACCTGGATGATTTGTAAAAGGAAAGAAAACTGTGCTAATCTAAACTGGAAATAAGCAGCTACACAAGCAATGTGACAAAAATTGGACAAATAGTGTAAAAAATATGTAGCGCTGATATCAGCACTTATTAATGACATATAAGTGCAAAGGGATGCAAACAAGGGCGGATGTGCGGCGTTCCATCCCTGAGTTCCACGTGACAAAGGCGACGTGAGCGTTGTGACGTCATGCGTGGCCTGGTTTGACGCACCGCGCGTCCAATGCGATGGTCCCTCCGGCGCTTTGTGTCCCCATAACCATCATTGATAGTTGCTTCCCTTGGCATTGGGGAGCAACTTTCTGGCGCTGCTAACAGGATTCCTCTTGTTAGGGTGGTGGAGGGAGTTGATGGCACTGGTGTTGCTCCCCTGGTGGGCGATGTATACGGTGCCTCCCCCTTTCTTTTCCCCTCATGTGTGGTCTGTCAGGGGTGATCTGCTTGACAGATGTGTGTTGGCCAGGATAATGTGGGCCACAACATATCACATGACTAGTTACACATTTCTACTACATGGCCATTGATTGGCGGTTTACTAACTTAAGGTTAACAATACAATTTGATTGGTATAGATATGAAGGTTATGGGTCAAACATGTCAGGTGAACAATTCCCTCCAATCACACACAGAGACTGAGGAGTTTGTCTGATTGGCTTGCTTTTTAGTTCAATTAAGAGTGTATACTATTTGAATGTGGCAATATGAGGGCGCAGGTAGATGCCCCAGTAGAAGTCATGTTGGACGAAATGCGTCGGGCATGGTATAACTGCTTCTCATATTGCTTTTATTTTTTCATTTTATATGTTACTGTGATCACTTTTATGTATATTTGGATTTATTACAATAAAACCATACCTTTTTTTTACCTGCACCATCTGGAGCATTGTTTTTTCTTTCTCCCTGCTTGACTAACTTGGATTAAGTTTTTAAAGCTCCATTGTTGTGCCTTCACTCTGTGAGCGGACACTCTTTATCCCCATCCCCGACAGTCGGTTTGAAGGAAATAAGCTTTTCTGCTCCTGCCTCGGATCTCGATCTCCAACAAATCATCCCATAGTGAAGTTCCATTCCAGGATTACCGCCATCCATCTGGATACATCGTGTGGAGTTTACCATCTGGCCTTCGATAAAGTCGAGCGGATTCCAGCGAGGTCCTTCCATATGTTTATGATCTGGTGTCGCTGACAGACAGATCCTCTTCATCTGGTAATAGTATTCCATCCACTCCTGTCTAGCTCTGAAGAATGTCCCCTCCATGACGATTGATGTGGCCATATGTTTTTCAGCTTTTTATTTATCCATTGATGGACTTATGTTCCTTGGGTTTTTATCCATTGATGAACACTTACCTTTAAATCACTGTGGTGTATTTCACTTTTTTTGTTTATGTAATTTATAAGTGCTGATATCAGCGCTACATATTTTTTCCACCTGGATGATTTGACAATTGTTGTCAGGAAATGCCCCTGCTTAGATCCTTCCAGGAACCAGCATGGGCTCCAAATAGCAGAAGTGATGCGGTACCGGAAGTCCCCACCCTTACACGTTTCGTCACTTTTCGTCACTTTCAGGATGTCATTAGAAAGCTATGCCACTTTGGCACAGAGGAAAAATTACAAGAACTGTTGAAACACATGTTTGAAGGACTTTATTTTGAAGCACCTTTTTTGAGTGGACTTTTTCCACTTTAAATTAATTTTGCACCATATTTTAGTAGCACTGAGCACCTAGCATCTAGTTTGGTTTCATGAATTGTTTCTATGCATGGTGTGTATTGGATGTTTTTGGAAAAACACAGAGAAACAGTAATTATTAACATCACTATTTTTATTTGAAATATAATTTACAGGCTGATACCCAGAGGGTAGCACAGTTTTTTTGCTGCACAATTCTTTTGTAATGCCTACCTTAAATGCTCAGAACACCAACCAGGGTAGATGGCAGTTCATCAGGCTCCATTTGAGTTTGGGTGGGCTGCTCAAAATTGAGAGGCTTTACATCTTGCTTTAGGCACCCTTCACGGGAACAGAACTTAAAAGACTCTGTGGCTCAGCTCACCTTATTTACTTTATCCACACTTTCCTAAGCTAATTAGAGCAATATAATGTTTATACTCTTGACAATAAGAAATTCCCAGCAATTTCCACCAGCTCACATATACTTTCAATCACCCAAGTGCTTTTGGTGAATACCAGAATTGTCATCTTGATGCCTGTTCTTGAAGACTTTATTACTTGTTGATAGAGAATTTTTACTGACTACAAGTACATTTACAGCCAGCTCTGACTGATGTAGTTCCCTGTGTTACTGGATTCTTAGACATTTCACAATGACAGGCAATAACAGGGATTAAAAGACACTTATGCTGAACACAGCAATTTTTCCAGCTCTATTTTCTCTTTCTGTTGCTAAAAGTGAAAGCATCTGCAGCTATAAATGAGGAAAAAACACCTACTGAGAGCTGTTGGACAATGAAAAAAGAGAAGAAAGATGGGAACTGAGAAAAAAAAAGAAAAGAAAATGCTGCTTGGAAACAGTGATCTGAAATCAATACTTTTTGTTTAAAAAAAGAAAAGCCACTAGCAGTTAATTTGAGACCTGAACAAGCAGCTTAAATGGGAATAAGTGGAATTAATCCAGCATGAATGAACAAGCCAGCTAGCTGTGATACACAGGCTATGTGTAGAAGTGATAGACACAAAACCAAATCAAATATGCTTATTTTGTATACACGTGTAGCAGGGTCATCCTGTCGGAGTCTGATGACAGGCAATCCCCTCTGGAACTTTATTCACGTTTGAAAATATGTAAGTTATCTTTAAGGAATTATGCATTGTGGGATTGAAAGTAGCGGGAGATATGGACTCCATTGACTCTTACGAGAAACAGACTACATTTCCCACAATGCCCTGCCCTGTTGAAGCATGTGACGCCTCTGCACAGACTTATGGGGAGGTTACTTAAGGGGAGGGGTGGCGCCTTTTCTCTCTCTGGAGACCAGCATCTTCTCCTCTGCGGAGCTGCTGAGGACAGCCACAGCCGTGCCGCTAGGCCAGAAGCCTGGGCCTAAATCCACCGAGAGACCAGCCACCCGGAAGGAAGCAAGACTCCAGCATCCAGCCTGTGTACCCGGGGATCAGAGAGGAAACGCAGCTGACAACTGAACCAGTGGAACACCCTCGCCTGGGATCCTTGCGCTGTGGAGCAGTGATTCACCAACGCACTTTTTGGGAGGAATTCAGGCAGATCAGCCTGTCGGGTGAGAGAGCACATGCTCAGATCTTAATTCTCCCCTTAGACAGACACTTTAGTGCCACCTCACAGGCCGCCCACATGCGTTTGGCCTCCAGCTTAAACTTAGAGGCCCTGTACTGTTTACAGTGGTTATGCAGAAGTGACTGACGCTGGCCAGTGATCAGCTCACCAACGTTGCTGTTAAGGATTCATTATCTGATTAGTTCCCTCTTATCATTATTACTTGTGGATTACAAATCGAATGGGCACCACCCGGCTGCAAAGTGGACTGTAGCTGTTTTCAGGACCGCTCACTAGAGGGAGCTCGCGTGCACGGACTGTTCACTTTAGTTTAGTTGAATGGTACCATTCTTTAGTATAAGATCTGTTTTCGTTCATAAATGTAATTTGCTGATTTCCGCAAGGGCCCTTGCGAAATCATACTGTGTTGCTGCATAACAACTATTCATTTGATGACTTAAACTTATGCTTGTTTCTTTGAGTGCTTTTGAAGTAAACTCACTTTTTTAATTTAAATATACTGCTGTGTGAAGTGTATTCTTTTTGTCTGGAGGGACCGTCCAAAATTCAGGCAATACTACTATTACATTGTTATTGAATATTGTATGTCTGTCATTGTGCCCCCAGCCCACCAGACTTCTGATGTGTCAAGGGAGGGTTCGAGCAAGTTAAAGAGGGGTGAGCTAAACTGAAAAGAGATTAGATCCCAAAACAACCAGCGGCTCCTGAGGGGGTAACGCTACACATGTTTTACAGTTGTGTTCATCACCAAAAATTAAGCAGGAATATTTTGAGTAGGGATAAAGCATATTTTCATTGTTTTAATCCCTTTTTCCTCTGGTGTTTTTAAAAAAAAAAGTTTATTAAGCACTACTTACACTCTACAGCGCTGTCTAGCACATCATTTTTCACCCCCATTCCTCTTCCAAACTGAATGACGACCACCATCATTTAACTACATGTTCTATACAGCAGTGAGTATCTCCCACTACCAATACTGGAGGAGAAGAAGTAGAACGCTGTAACCCTCCAATCGAGTGACCAACTAGAAGACCCCTGGTTTTGTGTATCTAATATAAAAAAAATTACATTTATGTAGAAGGACAAGCTGGGAATGCGATTTATCATTATAAAAAAAACGACTGGTGCTATTTTCTCAGTCTGCCTAGCTGAAGGATCAAAAGAGGCACTTCAAAATTCCTTACCTTATCGCACTCTTCAGTTTTACTAAATCAACCCCATAGAGGGGCAAACCGCCCCAGAAAGAGGGTGAAAGGGCTCCAGAAGAAGAATGACAGAAGTCTAAAATCCTATCTGGCTCTGGCCAGGGAAAGAGAGGGTGGGTTCCCTGGCCACCACATTGCCACCCCAGTTTTTTTGATCCTGCAGGAAATCATAGGTCATAGGAAGTCATAGGTGTCACATTAACATACAGGTACCGCTAGGCTATGGGAGAGCCCTGGAGAGAGAGAGAGATGCTCCTGCCTGAATAGGAGTGTGTGCAGAGGCTTGTCTGGGCCATATACAGGTAGAGCTCAAAGCTGAAGAGACATCTATAACTCTCCCTAAGGAGTTCCATTAGACATACCCCTTATGTGGGGAAAATTGTTGTTGCTTCTTTAGTTGCTGGATCAAATAAAAGTCAACGGTCAAAACTAGGGTTGTCCACTTTTTTAGGACCGAGTACAAGTACCGATACTTTTTTTCATGTACTCGCCGATACCGAATACCGATACTTTTTTTAAATGTCATGTGACAGTTTTCAAACCACAATACAGACTAAGAATATTTTCTTTAGAATTATGAAGAACTCTAACTCAAGACATTATAAAAGTATAAAAATTAGAAAAAAAATTAGAAAAATGTTTTATTTGCTTGTCACGCAGTAGTAAAAAACTCAAAGAATTTTCACAGAACATGTTGATAAATACAAAAAAGTACTCCCGCAAATACTCGGTATCGGTCCCGATACCGATACTAGTATCGGTATCGGGACAACCCTAGTCAAAACTGATATTTGGTGAGTGCGCAGTCCTTACTTTGCTCACTGTTTGACTCACTGAACCCCAACAATAGACAAATAGAAATTCATTATTTTATTTTTGTTACTTTTTGCAGGTATTTACTGAAAAAAGTAGGAATTTACATTTTTTTTTTCACATGCAGAACAGGGGGATACTCAATGCCAATACCAGGGAACATACACTGAGGCAACTGCAATCACATCTCTTAAGGACAGTAGAAAATTAGTTGGAGTTAATGATCAATGAACTTAAAATCCTATGAGGATTCCTAGTTTGTTTTATGTATTTTAAATTCAATGTCTTACATCCAAAATGCAGCCAGCTAAAAATGCCCGCAAAAAAATGCCCGCAATAAAAAACATGTGAACTCTGCCTTAAAGTGGATGTAAACCCACTCTCATCCTTTCTAAACTACTGCCATAGTGCCTCCTGCATGTATCCTTACCTGTCAAATGTCTCCACTCTGTCTGTTATAAGAACTGAAAAACTGTAGATTCTGTGAATAGATCTGTTGTCTGGAGCTCGGTGGGTGGAGTCGTGATGTCAGTAGACTCCCTGCCCATCTTTACACTCCCCTTGTCAACATGCATTTTCTCCTATGTATTTCTTACACTGAATTCTGCTATGATCAATAACATCCAGTCAAAATCCAGAAAAGTAACCACATGACTTCAGAAAAGAGTGGGGGTGGGAATTTAAAAATAATGCCTGTCTCAGGCTAGTGCATGAGATATGTAAATAACCTGTCATTCACAGCAAGGGGGAGGAACGGACAAAAGTTTTTTCCTAAAGATAAATGAGAAAAAAATGTATCATTCTACAGAGTGGTACTGTGGATACATTGAAGTAATATGTGTGCCACGTCCTGATGATTATGTCAAGGAAGAGGAATACAATATTATTATTATATGCGGTCTAATATGGATCTCTTCTACTTCATTTTATTTTTCTTTAGCATTGATTCGATGCTCTGGTGGAATCATCATCCTGGTTACCTGTGGAGTTGGCTTTGAACCAATATATAGGATTTTGAATACTCCCTTATAGCCTGAAATCGTGTACCATGCTAAAGGCGGCTATATATTAGATGCCTATATACTATACCCCTATGGCCTCTCTTGCTTTCTCCCTTCCCCTCCCCCTACGCGAAACACGTCAAGTCTATTTAATTTTTACTCCAATTGACATTAAGTATTTGTGGTTAACCTATCTTCCAAGATCACCTTACTATGTGTATTTTTCACCTTGGAAGTTGTTTATTAAAGGGGTGTTCCAGCCAAAAAATGTGTTTATTAAAAGTCAGCAGCTACAAAAAGTGTAGCTGCTGGCTTTTAATAAACACTCACTTACCTGCTCCTGCGTTCCAGCGATGCGCCGACCGGGGCTCCGCTCCTCTCCCCCCCTCCCCAGTCGGCGTCTCCATCCCGACTGTGGGCACCCAGCCGTGACAGCCTTCGGCTTCACGGCCGGGCACCCACTGCGCATGCGCGAGCCGCACTGCGCATGCGCGCGCGGCGCGGCTCGTCGCTGATTGGACAGGCGATTGCCTAGGACCTGTCAGTGTCCTAGGCCATCGCCTACAAGGAGGGGCTGAAATAAGGCGATTACGCCTCTCGCCTTATCAGCCCCTCGGCGGAAGCAGGAAGTGGGACAGGAAGTCCCACTCCTACTGAAGCCCCCACTCCCCCCCAAAAAAAATTACATGCCAAATGTGGCATGTATGGGGGTGAGGAGTGGATTAAGAGGAAGTTCCATTTTTGGGTGGAACTCCTCTTTAAGGTTTGGCTACTAATTATTAATATGTCTCTTGATTGTTTTATGGTGTCTGGTTAAGCACTATGCTATAACAATACCTCTGGGAATTTTATAATTTTATGTCAAATTGTTTCAATACATTTTAAACAGGCATACCCCACTTTTAAGTACACAATGGGGTTTATTTACTATCGCTGAAAAGTGCAAAATCAGGCTCACTTCTGCATAGAAACCAATGAGCTTCCAGGTATTATTACCAGGCTTAATTAAGCAAGCTGGGGATAGAAGCTCATTGGTTTCTATGCAGAAGTGAGTCTGATTTTGCACTTTCCATCAATAGTAAATAAACCCCATTGTGTACTTAAAAGTGGGGTATGCCTGTATTTGTTTGTCCATTTATCTCACTGAAAAAAAAGAAAAGAGGATTGCTCAGAGCTGGATTACCTCTGTGTGGCACAGATGATAGGAAATATTATACTCTACATTGTGACAGCAAAAAATACAAATAAAATGTAGGTTTATATCCACTTTAAGCTGGCCATACATAATACAATTTTCTTATTCAATTTCCTTTAGATTTACCTACAACTATGTAGTGCAACGGCCTGCCTGATTGCATACAAATTGAAAGTGTTTAAGTGTGACCTCATATTATATGGTTTTGGTAAATCTAAAGGACAATTGTACAAGAAAATTGTATAATGTATGGCCAGCCTTAAACAGATAATAAAACCTCAGTTTTTAAGCACTTTCAGCTGGTTTAATCACCTACTGAGTATGCATCTTCTTTATCTTTTAATTATGTTGCAGTTTAAGCTGGTGCCATGGTCACTGCCCAAGGTTTCCTGTTTCAGAGTGGCTAATTTTTTTCCAACATCTAAGGCTCCTTTTACACTGAGGCAAGAGCGCAGCTATTTTTACCGCCAATTTCGCAGTGCTATTCGGCCGTAGTGGGGCGGTTTTACCACCCACTAGTGGCAGAGAATGGGCTAAAAACCACCGCAAAGCGCCTCTTCAGAGTTGCATTGCCAGTGGTATAGCCACGCTGTCCCATTGTTTGTAATGTGCAGGAGTGGTGAAGGAGCGGTATACACACCACTCCTTCGCCACTCCAAAGATGCAGCTAGCAGGTCTTTTTTTACCTGCTAGCGCACCGCTCCAGTGTGAAAGCCCAAATAGGGTCAGAAGTCAGTGGATCTCACCATCTGCTGCGCCTACTATGCAGACTTATTCCATTAATTCCCAAAGAAGACATAGCAGTCGTAGCGCACGGGCGCGCACGGACACGCTCTCCATCCGGCCAATCAATGGCTTAGGCGGGCTATTTAAGCCAGCCTCTTCCTCCTGTCTGGTTGCTGGCTTGTCACAGCTTCTAAATGTATCTGATACCTACGACCTTTTGATCCTGACCCTTTTTGACTTTTGGCTATTGCTACCGGACTGCTGTTATCTCCTGCTCTTGACCTTTGGCTTGAACTATCGGACTTCCTGATCTCTCCAACCCTCCTGACCACGGCCTGTTTCCCGGATTAATCTTCTGCTTGTTCCCAGCTCCAGCTATTTGGACTTCCGGACTATCTCCGTGTGCTTCCTCGGCTGACCTCAGTGACCTGCTTCCGGATCAGTCTCTGCTCCACGGACCCAGTCTTCGTCCACCTGTCGGTACCGGTGCCTCCCGGTGCGTCCGTCCCTCTGTACCCACTCCAGGGGGCGGATCGCGCTAGGTCACAAAGGGAGCCGCCCTCAGCATCTTGGCCTTGGTGAGTTTATCTTTAACTACCGTGATATTTGCACTCCAAGGTCCCAGACTATGGAACGCTTTACCAACCAGCATTCGGTTGGAGGAGAATCACTTGGCCTTTAGAAGACAGATCAAAACTCATCTCTTTTGATATCAAAGAAGAAAGGAACAACGAGCGCCCAGAGGCGATTTAATTCGCATGTGCTGCGCTATATAAGTTCTTCACTCACTCACTCACTCACTCACTCACTCACTCACTCACTCACTCACTCACAGCAGCAGCTGTTTAGGGTCGGTTTGCAGGTGCTATTTTTAGCGCAATAGCGCCTGCAAACTGCTCCAGTGTAAAAGGGGTCTTATGGAGCTACCCTTGAATGCAGGGACTAGAGCTGGCTCTCTATTCACTGTGTGTATCAATAGAAACACAAAGCCAAAAGAACTAGGATGACAATGCATTTGACTGCCCCTTATCCACCCTTCTCCAACCAATAGACTGTCTGACTGAAGACTGTACTGTCTACTTCTGCATAGACAGTTTAGTATTCAGAGACAGCAGGGGCCACCAGCAGAGTTGTAAACTGCAAGTGCTGGCGTAAAAATGTAATCGTTTTCTTATACCATCGTAATGCTATTTACTCTATAATTATGCAATAAAATATTGAAATTGTAAAAAAAAAATTAATAGTTCACTGGGAAATTTTTATTTTATTGTGCTCAAAAGAAGTTTAGGTTATAATACTAGTTTACTACTAGCAAAATGTTTTATTTTACCTACCACAATATTGTCCAATTGCTCTTGTGATTAGAATGCTCCTGTCTTGCATAGTTATCAGTGACAGCTCTATTCCTTATTGCAGTTTTTTTTAACGCTCAATCGTCTCCTCTCACCTGACTGCTTCTTCGGACTTTACTTCTCCTTTAACCTTTCTATAATCGCCCATGAGCATTACACTGATAGCACTATAGGCTGACTGCCCCACAGAGCAGTACTTCCCAAATCTAATCTCATTTCTGCTGTACAGGGGATTATAGGATGATAATAGATGTTTTACGGTCTTCTTAACAGTATTTAAAATGCTCTTTAAAACCCTATTTAAAAAAAAGCCTATTTCTGACATTTGTTGCTTGCAAGGTAAAATCTGTATTTTTTGCTCGAAAATTACTTAGAACCCCCAAACATTATATATATAGATATAGATATATATATCTATATATATAGATATATTATCAGAGAATCTAGAGAATAAAATGGTGATTGTTGCAATATTTTATGTCACACTATATATGCGCAACGGTCTTTCACGAATAAAAAAAAAAAAACAGTAAAGTTAGCCTAATTTTTTTGTATAATGTGAAAGATGATGTTACGCCGATTAAATAGATACCCAACATGTCATGCTTTGAAATTGCGCACACTCGTGGAATGGCGACAAACTACCTAAAAATCTCCATATGCGTCACTTTAAAAAAATTATGGTTATTAGTTTAGAGTTACAGAGGCGGTCCAGTGATAGAATTATTGCTTTCATTCTGACGATCGCAGCAATACCTCACATGTGTGATTTGAACACCTTTTACATATGCAGGCGCATAGACATGTGCATTTTTTTTGCTGTGTGAGTTTGCGGTGACTGAGGTGCTTTTTTTTTTTAATACTTTTTTTTTTTGTTACTTTGAAAAAAAAAATGAGATCACTTTTATTGCTGTCACAAGGAATATAAACATCCCTTGTAACAATAATAGGTGGTGACAGGTACTCTTTATGGAGGGATCGGAGGTCATTGTTTTTTAAAACATTGGCATCTGAGTAAACCGGAAGTGACGTTGTGACGCCGCTTCCGTGTTTACAGAGAGAAGACTTGCACAAAGCCGTTTCCGACTTTGTGCCAGTCTTACTCTAACCGGGGGAAATGCTGGTTTGCGGATCGGTCCTCCCAGTGGGATGGGAGGCCTGGTAAGAGCGGCAGAAGGCGGCGGGAGGGGGGGTGTCACCTCTCGCTCCTCTGGTATAACAGCCAAGTGGCTTTTAGCCACATCAGTTTTATCCCTGAAGAGTAGACCGCCCTGTGTCTTTTGTGTTTTAACCACTTTAAACTCAGTAGTACTTTCCAACTTGTTAACCTGGAACAAATGAGCATTTAATATGTTCTATTTTTTTTGTCCCTTTATTTTATCCTATTAATGATTTGTCTTGCCAAATTGCTCCTACTATGGAGAAGATGGCTTGCTTAAGCTTTCCAGGGAATTAGCACCTTCATTTCATGGCATCATAGTAAATGTTTCATCAAGTGTACAAATAATAAAAGAAAGCACCACTTCAAAGCACAATCTGAAAAGAATATATAATTTTAGAAAACGTTTCTAGGGGATTTAAGTGCATTTTGCAAAGTGTTAACGCAGCCAAGAGTGTACTTTGCATGCTCTGTTATGTGCCGGCATATAAAGAAAATTCACACAGTATTTGATCTTGGTTCATAAAATATAATTTGTTGTGGCTTGCCACAGGTATCAGTGTTGGGTCCAATTCCTTCCAATCTATTTCATTATTATCTGATGGATGAAATAGACAGCTATATTGACATTTTTTTTTTGATGACACAAAATTATGGGGAATTAATATTGTAAACCTTCATTATTTTTCTTTAAAGTAACACATGTGTTATACGTACCTGCTTTGTGCAATGCTTTTGCACAGAACAGCCCTGATCCTCTTTTTTTGGGGTCCCCCTGCTGGTACTCCAGGCCTCTTCACTTTGCGGAAAGCTTCTTTCCATGGGGGCCCTAGTGCGTGTTCGCTCCCGCACCCCACAGCTGCGTCCTTTGATACAGACAGTGAGACTTAGCCCCACCCCTTGCTCCCATGTCACATAACTTGATTGACAGCAGCAGAAGCCAATGTCTCCTGCTGCTATCAATCTGCCCAATGAGGAGCAAGACTTGTGCACATCGCTGAATCAGACCGGACTCAGGTAAGAAAAAGTGTGTGTGTGGGGGATAGGGAATGCCCATGTGTCCCGGATTGCCCAGGACTATCCCGCAATTCATATGTCTGTCCTGGGTCCCGGGCGCCTTCATTCTGGGACATTACAATGTCCCGGAATAAAATAGAGGGCACAGCCACCCCCAACTAACTAATAACTGGTTGCTAGGGCAAGTGCTGCCTGGCATCTTGCAACCAGTGACAATTTACTCTCAAACAGTGAGACCGGGAGCGAGGCCTGCGCTTGGTGCAGTACTGCTGTCCCCACCCACTTCGGCACCTCCTCCTCCCCCGGCACCCAGTGGCAAGCAGCAGAGACTGGTGTGATCTTCACTCTCCAGATAGTGACGCCACTCATTTCCTTCTACGCACGTGGCTAATGCAGAGGGAGTGACAGCAGCACTGCATCTGGTGGCAGGCTATGGGTGGCAAGCGGCACTGCATCTGGTGGCAGGCTATGGGTGTCAAGCGGCACTGCATCTGGTGGCAAGTGGCAAATTCACCTGACAAATAACCCGCCGCCAAATTTCCCATCAACCCCAAGACTACATTTCCCCCTGCCCCCCCTCATCTTTTTTTGTGAAAGGTGAGAGAGGGGGTGTGTCCCTGCATGGCAGTTTGAAAATTTGACAGTTGTGAATCCGCACAGAAGGTATTTCACCTTAATGCATAGGAATGCATAGAATGCATTAAAGTGGAAAACCTTAACGTGGATGTCACAATGTAGAGTATAAGATTTCCTATCATCTGTGCCCAGTCTTGCCACACAGAGTTAATCCAGCGCTGATTAATCCTCTTTTAATGTTCAGTAAAATGTACAGAATCCCAGATAAAAACCTGCCTAAAATAAAAATAAGTTTTCTCTCTTCTTGCTTTGAGTGACAGGTTATTTACAAATATAGCTTGGACATGTTTATCTTATGTTATGTTATGTTTATCATAACATGAGTTATAAAAAGTGAGAAATCCACCCCTCCCCCACATAACACATCCTAGTAATATACAATGAACTTTGGATCACCTCATGTTATTATAAACATGTCCAAGCTAGATTTGTAAATAACCTGTCACTGAAAGCAAAAACAGAGAAACAGACTTTATAATTTGGCAAGTTTTTATCTGGAATTCTGTTAATTTGCACTGAACATTACAAGAGAATTAGTCAGCGATGGATTAACCCTGTGTGGCAAGACTGGGCACAGATGATAGGAAATCTTATACTCTACATTGTGACATCAAAAAAAGTTACATCCACTTTAAGGGTTTAGAACCACTTTAAACCTCCGCAGGATACTACAGATTGATCTTTCCAAAATGGCAGCATGAGCTATTTCATGGCAAGTTAATGTTGAAAAATGTAAGGCCATGCACCTTAGCTGTGGGTTGATTTACTAAAGGCAAATAGACTGTGCACTCTGCAGTCGCTCCAGAGCTTAGTAAATGAGGTAAAGCTTCCCTTTGCAAAGAATACCCAATCATGTGCAAAAAAACAGCATTTTTGCTTGCACATGATTGGATCATGGAAGTCAGCAGAGCTTCTGCACATTCAGGGATACCATCAGGGGGGTACAGGCATTACACCTGTAAGGGGCCGGCTGGCCCACCTCCCGTTATTTAATTTTTTTAATTTTAATTATTTTTTTGCATTACACATGTAAGGGGCCCAATGTTCCCCAGGGCCCCTTACAGGCCCGGCCACCCCCCCCCCCTCTCACATTTTTTATTATTATTTTTTATTTGCATTACACCTGTAAGGGGTCCGGTGGTCCCTAGGCCCCCTTCCCCTCCTTTTTAGAGAAGAGATTACACTTGTTTTTTTCCGTCAGCACACCTCCCCCCCCCGTTTCTCTGCTCCAGGGGGCCCTGCCTAAAGCTGTGTAAGGGGCCCCAAAATTTGTGAGGGGCCCCAAAAAAGCTCTGGAGCAACTGCATCTATTTGTCTTTAGTAAATCAACCCCATTGCTCCCTAAACATTTATTGGAAAACAAATGAATAAACATAGCTACACTAAAAACTGGTAAACAATAAGCTTTGCAGCAACACTCATTGTCAATTAAGAGCCGGTTCACAATGGGGCGCATCCCATTCTATGCAATAGAACCGTTCTAATAGGAGCGGCCCAAGTCGCTCCAACTTAGAAAAAGGTTCTTGCACGACTTTGGGGGCGGCTCGGGGTGACCTGCATTGACTTCTATACAGAAGTAATTTTGTTAATCGCCTCCGAAGTCATCTTCAGGACGACATGCAGAGTCGCCCCCGAAGTGGTGCCGCCGCCGTGTGAACCGGCTCTAACAGCTGCAAAAGCAAACACTATTTTAAGATGTATGAGAAACATGTGATTATAATATAGTAGTATCCCTGTAAAAATCATTTATATGTCCAAATCAAGAAAATGCAGTCCAATTTGTCATATTATAAAAACAACATCTTTGTGTATAGGGTTCAAAGTTGAGGAAACTGAATTAATAAAAAGACAAAATCTTATTAGTTCATAATAATATACTAGTAATAACTGGCCAAAAAAGATGTCTTAAAGTCTACTTAATAAACATGTTTAAATATAACTAAGGTCAGTACAGTTACAGATATGGAAAGGGGAAATTCAACACTGAGAGTTTAAATAAAAATATTATATTAAGTACGTTACTGAC
Organism: Rana kukunoris; assembly: GCA_029574335.1. Lineage (NCBI taxonomy): Eukaryota > Metazoa > Chordata > Amphibia > Anura > Ranidae > Rana > Rana kukunoris. The sequence goes on from CM056060.1 coordinate 76,342,751, forward strand.
TTAGCTTAATATAACTGGGGTTCCTGAAGCCTTAATAGAATGCATACAGAGAGAATTAAACCAGATAGGTTTAACCACTTCAGCCCCAGAAGATTTAGCTGCTCAATGACCAGGCCATTTTTTGCGATACAGCACTGACGATTGCGCGGTCGTGCGATGTTACACCCAAACAAAATGAACGTCCTTTTTCCCCACAAATAGAACTTTCTTTTGGTGGTATTTGATCACCTCTGCTGTTTTTATTTTTTGCACTATAAAGCATAAAATAGCAACAATTTTGGAAAAAAAACACAATGAAGGTTATTTACAAAAGGCAAATCCACTTTGCACTACAAGTGCAAGCTACAAGTACAAAGTGCACTTGAAATTGCACTAAAAGTGCACTTGGAAGTGCAGTCGCTGTAGATCTGAGAGGAACAGGCAAGGAACATAAAAAACAGCATTTTAGCTTGCACATGAATGGATAATAAAATCAGCAGAGCTTCCCCTCATTTCAGATCTACCCCTCAGATTTACAGCAACTGCACTTCCAAGTGCACTTTCAGAGAAATTTCACTTTGCACTTGTATGGTGAGAAAAAGAGTTTAACCGCTCCAAAGTCCCAGAGAACTAGATGGCTGAATCCAAACACTTGGGTGCCGGCGCTGCAATGATATGCAAGATTTGTAGAGAAAAACTAGGATGGCCGCACCCCAAAAACAATATTGTTCCTTTTTAATAAAACTGGTCACAAAAAAAACATGTCACAGCAAAAAATCTGATGAAAAAGCTGACACGTTTCACACTATCATACAGTGCTTATTCATGTTTGTTTTGTGACCAGTTTTATTAAAAAGGAACAACATTGTTTTTGGAGTGCGGCCATCCTAGTTTTTCTCTACAAATCTTACTTTGCACTTGTAGTTTGCACTTGCAGTGCAAAGTGAATTTGCCTTTCGTAAATAACCCCCATTATTTTGTACTTTTTTTGTCGAGAAACTTGACAAGCTGTCTTTGCGTACACACTGTCAAGACCAAATCTCCTCGTTCTCAAACACGGTGACTTCAATATATACAACAGCAGGGGAAGTTCGATTCCTTTGGCACAACCCTTGGGGCTGCTTTTGCTAATCTCATGTTACTGCTTGTTGGGTAAAAGTTTGGTGAGAGACATTTTCACTTTTCAGTCTGTTACAGCGTGACAAATGTGCTATCTCCATTACAAACGCTACTTTTACCGAAGGTGCGCGGGTTTCTAAGCATACACACCAACGTGTTTCTCGTCGAAAACTAGACCGACGAGGAACACGACAAGGAAATTGAGACTCCCGTCGAGGAAAAAGAGAACTTGCTCTCTTTTTTCCTCGTCGAGTTCCTCAACAGTTTTCTCGAAGAAAGCATACACACGACCGGTTTCCTCAGGAAAAAAAGCTCTGCCACCAAGTTTCTTGATGGATTCTGTCGAGGAAACCGGTCGTGTGTACGCGGCCTACTACCTCCTCTAGACATCATGTTAGCTTAAAGGATCACTAAAGGAAACATTTTTTTTAGCTAAATAGCTTCCTTTACCTTACTGCAGTACTGGTTTCATGTCCTTATTGTTCGTTTTTGCTTTGAAGTTGCTGTAATCCTGCTCTGTTCTCCACACTTCCTGCTTGTCTGTTTCCTTATAACCACAGTGCTGGGAGCTTTCTCACGGTGTTCTAAGCTGTCATTACTGTGTGTCTAAAACTTCCCAGAACCAATCAGATTCATTTTAAAAACAAAACACTGCCCTGGATTTGTTTGTTTTTGTTCTGTGTTTCTATTTCTACTTCACAGAAACATGAAGCCAGTTTAAAAGTGAAACTAACCTGCAGGCACATTATATGATTGATTTTTATCTATTTTTAATCCCTGTAAACAGTCATTTCAGCAAAACATTTTTTTTCCTTTAGTGACCCTTAAAAGGGGTTGTAAAGGTAAATGTTTTTTGACCTTAATACATCTTATGCATTAAGGTGAAAAAACATCCAACAATATCGCCCCCCCCCCAGCCCCCGTTTTACTAACCTGACCCTTCAAAAGTCCCGCACTCGCCCCTGTCATCCTCCTCGTTTCTAAACCTGGCAGTTGATTGGCTACACTGGATGAATTAAAAGCAGCGCAGCCATAGGCTCGCACTTCTGTCAATCACATCCAATGACGTAGCGCACCGGGGCGGGGCCGAGCGATACAGTGAGCGCCAAAAGCCGCAAACTGTATCACACTCGAGCGTGCCCGCAGGAACTCTACACCATGCTAGCTTGCTCGCATGAAGGTGTTAAGTTCTTGCGTGGAAGAGCCGAGACAGCCGCCGAAGGACCCCAGAAGACCAGGTTCGGGGACACTGTGTGCAAAACGAGCAGCGCAGTGGAGGTAAGTATAACATGTTTGTTATTTAAAAAAAAAAAAATAATTTACTCTACAACCCCTTCAACCACTTAAGGACCGCCTACTGCACATATACGTCGGCAGAATGGCACGGCTGGGCACATCAACGTATATATACGTTGGTTTTAGTACCCAGCCGTGGGTCACGGGCGCACGCCGGGGAGTAGTAAAAATTTTTTTTTATAAAAATGCAATAAAACTATCCCTTATTTCGTAAAAGCTATACATTTTAGCTATACAATCGCTGATCGCCGCTATTAGTAGTAAAAAAAAAAAATGTATAAAAATGCAATAAAACTATCCCTTATTTTGTAAAAGCTATACATTTTGCGAAAACCAACCGATAAACGCTTATTGCGATTTTTTTTACCAAAAATATGTAGAAGAATACGTATCGGCCTAAACTGAGAAAAAAAAAATGTTTTTTTATATATTTTTGGGGGATATTTATTATAGCAAAAAAGGGAAAAAATATTGAATTTTTTTTAAGAATTGTCGCTCTATTTTTGTTTATAGCGCAAAAAATAAAAACCGCAGAGGTGATCAAATACCACCAAAAGAAAGCTCTATTTGTGGGGAAAAAAGGACGCCAATTTTGTTTGGGAGCCACGTCGCACAATTGTCAGCTAAAGAGACGCAGTGCCGAATCGCAAAAAGGGGCAAGGTCCTTTACCTGCATTTTGCCTATTTATGAATGCTTTATTGCAAAAAATATAAAAAAGGTTATTTTTTTTTTATTTTTTTTTATCAAAACAACTTTTATTGAGCAAAAAGAATAAAGGAACAGACGGGTTATAAGTGCAACATGCACTGCAAGTACAAATCAATCCATTTGACATACTCAAGGAAATGCAAAAGGAGAACGGGGAGAGTGATGAGGGAAAGTGTTTGCGTGGTATGTGCTGCGGGGCACCAGAGCAACGGAGAGACAGAAAGGGGAGGAAGGGGGGGAATTTCATGAGAGGATCGTGTGTTCACTGAGCAGAACCACAACTACTCCGCCGCAGTGCACGTAGAGGAGTCCTCCAGCCACCTGTCCCAAATCTTATTGTACTTCTTTGGGCAGCCCCTGCGGGTATACATTACTTTTTTGTTGGGGAGAGTAGTGTTGACGGCTCTGATCCATTGCTGAAAAGTGGGGGGAGCACCCCTCATCCACATCCTGGCGAGTTGCATCCCGGCAAGGAATAACGTTTCTTGCAGAATTATATTTAGATACTTTTCGCTTTTCAGGGAGTGAGAGGAGCCCCAGCACACATTGACGGGGGCAGAGGGACATGGGGGAGCCCATGCGATCATGAAGGAACCGGACCACCTGGGTTGAGTACCATTGAATGGGCGGACAGGTCCAGAGCAGGTGAAAGAAGGAGGCGTTGGGGTGGCCGCAGCTGGGGCAGTTAGGGTCGTGGTCTCGTCTGTATTTAGAGATGCGGTAGGGCATCAGGTACGATCTGTGGAGGATAAACATGTGGGTAGGGCAGTCAGAGAACTTGGGGGAAACAGTTTTACAGTTAGTGAGGGCTGCCTCCCAATCCCTATCAGTCACAGCGCCCAGGTCAGGCTCCCAACGGGTTTTCAACTAATAGGCAGTTGTGGTTGCCACGGGCTGCAGAAGGTACGTGTAGAGTTGGGAGATAAGTCTCTTCTGGTCTGTTCCCGACACAATGTCAACTAGCAGGGGGACCTCAAAGGCTGGGATGGAGTTACCGAGCTGCGTGTTGAGTGCGTGTCGGAGTTGAAGGAAGCGGAAGAACATGTGGTTGGGTAATGCGAAGTTGTCTTTGAGTGTTTAGAATGGCCTGACCGATCCGCGAGCCACAACTTGCGACAGGTATATAACGCCATTGTCGATCAACACACCGTGGTTGGGGATAGAGGCAAGTTCGGGGAGGAGACAATGTGATCCAGTAAGAGGAATGGTCAGAGAGCACTCTTGTGCCAAAACCCGCATCGAGGAGGTGAGGGAGGAGAGCGGGGGTGAGGAGGATGAGGTCAATGCGGGACATTGCTCAGCGGGAGGGGGTGAAGCATGAGAAGTGTGTTTGTGTCGAGTGCACGTGTCGCCATGTGTCTGTGAGGGCGAATTCTGTGAGGAAATTCCCAAATCTAGTAATGTCAGGTGTTGGGAGGGAAGAGGCGGTAGAGCAAAGTCTGTCAAGGCTTGGGGCAATTACTATATTAAAGTCGCCAGCCCAAACGACCGGCACCATGGGGTGCCGAGCCATGAATGCCACCCCCTCCTGCAGCATGGCGAACTGGAAGGGGGGAGGGATGTAGAAGGCAAGAAGGAGAACCTCAAGGCCCCCAATGGTTGCATGCAAAAACAATGACCTGCCCTGGGGGTTCGACTGCAGGGTATGGAGGCAAAACGTCACCGTCTTGGCGACAATGTTCGCAAGTCCACGGGAGTTAGAGGTGTATGGGGCCTCATAAAGCCAGCCCATCCAGGGCTTTTTAAGGCACATTTGCTTCTGGCCTTTTAGATGGGTCTCAGCCAGGATGGAGACGTAAGTGCGGACAGGGTGGCGAGGGTCTAGGCGGGAGCCTGCTCGGCTGCGGCGCGATGTTCCAGCCAGGAAAGGACGGCCTGCGGGTCTTCAAAAAACTGTGCCATGCCCTCGCTCACCACGTGGAGCCGCGCCGGGAAGAGCATCGCGTATGGGAGATGGCGTGCGCGGAGCTGTCGTTTGGCCTCTGTGAAGTGTGCCCTCTTCTGGACCTCGGCCAAGAAGTCCGGGAACACCGCCACATTTACGTTGCTGATGGGAATGTTGCCTCTTTCCTGGTGACGTGCAATCGCACAAAACATATGTCGGCAGCTTTGTTTTGGTCACCCCGCACATAGCCACATTGACACTTGACTCCCACTATCTACCCAGGACCCTGAGCTGCAAACCTTCGGGAAGGAGAGCATAGGTGCCCTAAGGGAGACACATGCGCAAGGAGTGCCAAGGAGAGGCACTCTTTCAAGTAAGAGGCCAATCGGCTATTTTTATGTTGTTTTAAAGCAATAAATGGTTTTACACTATGGGATCCCCCCTCTCATGTTTTTATTAACCACTCCATTGATGCACCATTGAACCCAGCGTTCCAGCATTTGCCCCAAGTGTGCAGGCACTTATCCTGCCAAGCCTAAACGACCCACTTCTCCACAAGGGGTCCAATCAGTGTGGTAAGCGCATTTTGATTCTCTGAGCACTCCCGGTGAAATTAGATGGTGAAGGCTGTACTATCACTGGGATACTATTTGCACAAACCCGTTGAAGACTCTATCCATGGGATCCAACTTTTCTTGTTACGAATTCATTTTAAGAAAGACTGTTCTATGAACTTTACCAACTCACCCAGAATGTTGAACTTTCTCTAATATCTATGCTAAGTGTATCATTCCACTCACCACCAGTAGTGGGCACTTCCTTTGCATTTCATGTGGTACACCCTACATACCATATCTATTGTGAGCTGTGTTGTTTTTTAGTTTTTAATTTATTCACTTAATTTGCAATCCATGTTTCACTCTCACAGGTGTTTACCTAATTATTGTGGTACACATTAGTATCTACTAGCCCAGCGCCCTCTTACCCCACTCACACCATTGTTTCACAGGTCACACCTGTTTATTGAGGAGCAGCTATTTTATATAATTTACAATTATTTTGTTTTTGTTATATATATTATTTATAGATCCTATCAATCAGATTCACTCCAGTGAATCTCACTATCACCAATCACTTGGCGCGGAAAACATCTCACTTTCACAAGCCTAAGGATTGCGTCACGGTCACGATAGTTGAGGAACTTGGCGATGAATGTGCGTGGTGGGGCTCCAGAAGGGGGGGTTTTGCAGCGAGGCGATGTGCGTGCTCCACCATGAACGTTGAGGAGAAGGCCTCCCTGCTGAACATCTTGACCAGCAGGTTTTCAAGGTAGGTAGGGGGATCCGCGCCCTCCGCTCTCTCGGGGATGCCCACGAAGTGCAGGTTACATCTTCGTAGGCGATTCTCCATATCGTCTTGCTTGGATAAGACCGCATTCAGTTCGTATTGCAGCTGTTCTGTGGTAACCTGGAGGGGATGCAGGCCCTCCTCCATGTGGCCGACCCGGCGCTCCGTCTCAGTCACCCACTCGCAGAGCTTGTGGATATCCTGCCGGATTAGGGAGATGTCGATCTTTACCTCTTCGATTCTGGTTGTTAGAGTGGATTGGCAGAGAGCGATCGCCTCTAGCACTCTGGCTGTGTCTCTGGAGGCCTGAGCTCCATCCACACGAGGTGGGTCGGCGCCATCTTCCTCCTCAGGATCTTGCTCGTCGTGGCGGAATTGAGCCATTTTGGCGATAGCCCCAGACCTTTTAGTTGGGGACATGGTAGCCTGCGAGTGACTAAAGTGTCCGGAGCTTTCAGGTGGTCTTTGGCAGGGAATAAATCCCCCAGGATCGGTTGAAAAGGATGAGTCTTGAGGAGAGCTCTCACTCTGCACGTCCTGCTACATGCAGCTCCAGACCACGCCCCTCTTTTACTTCTGTTAATAACTAAAGTTATAACTACCAAAGGCTACCAGACTAATATGGATAAGCCTTCATAAGTGCCTAAGTGCATAAGAGCATAAGTGCCTAAGCAATGGATTAGGAAGACATAGGTGACAAAATTGGCAACAATGAACTCCTCTGGACCAAGAGTTGTGAGAGCGTAACCTCAATTGTCAGTAGTTTTTAGTGTATTAGGCTGGCCATACATGAGTCATTTTTTTTCATTTAACCAGCAGGATGAACACAAGAAATTAACTTGATTCTCCCATTCACAGCTGATAACTACCCTTGCTCTCTGCCTGTCCACAAGAAGGAGCGTTTTCTTTGTAATCCATTAGAAATTAGCTAGGTAGGGCTGACATTATGTGCTCAGGAATTCTGATCTGCGTAGTTATGTTAAAAGAGAATGGTAGGATAGCACTATATACCTAGCACATCAGTAGCTATTTTTCTGTGTCTTCTACTTGTTTAACCCCTTCCTGGCCAGCCACTGCAGTTATACTGTGGCAGGTTGGCTCCCCTGCACGAGCCGTCGTAGCTGTATATAGGCTCTTTAAGACACTTTAGCAGGCGTCCGCAGCGTGTCCCCGGAGCTGATGCGCATGCTCAGCAGATGCGATGAACGTCGGGCACCTGCGATCACTCATGACAGAGCGAGAACCGGGATCTGTGTGTGTAAACACACAGATCCCGGTTCTCTCAGGAGAGAGGAGAGAGATCGTGTGTTCCTACTAAGTCTCCTCCCCTAGTCAGTCCCATCCCCCATAGTTAGAACACACCAAGGGAACACAGTTAAACCCTTCCCTGCCAATGACATTTATACAGTAATCAGTGCCTCTTTTTAGCTCTGATCGCTGTATAAATGTCACTGGTCCCAAAATAAGTGTCAAAAGTGTCCGATATGTTTGCGCAATGTCGCAGTCACGATAACAATCGCTGATCACTGCCATTACTAGAAAAAAATGCCATAAATCTATGACCGATTTTATAGACGCTATAACGTTTGCGCAAACTATAACGTTTGCGCAAACCAATCGATGTACGCTTAATCCGCAGAGGTGATAAAAAATACCACCAAAAGAAAGCTCTATTTGAGGGGAAAAAAATTACTTCAATTTTGTTTGGGTACATCATCGTACAACAGCGCAATCGTCAGTTAAATCGACGCAGTGCCGTATGGCAAAAAATGGCCTGGTCAGGATGGGGGCAAATCCTTTCAGGGATAAAACATGTGGAAATATGCATGTATGCCAAATATGTACTAAATATGTTTTTTTTTCCCCTTGACATATGCTTCTACTATGTATGTGGAAATGTTGTGATGTTTGCACCCAAAGAATATGACAGCTCATACTTGACATACAAGGTTATTTGAATATATTACATAATGGGGGTTCATCAAGGACAGCAATAAGAAGGAACAGCAAGAGCAGCCAGACGTCATTGTGATTTGGCATAGAGGAATGTAATTGTCTTCCAAATCATAGTGTGTACTGAACCTTTCTGCTCAATACATGATTTCTGCTTCCAGCAGGGGAGGCGCTTTGCAGGCATGAGGAACATCCGCCAAGTCCTTGTTTTGACAGCTATACGTGTCAGAAGTTAACATTCTAAATCGATTAATAATTCTATAGGAGATTATAAATCATTGCTGAACTTCAAAAGCCTTATATTCTGTTTCTTTACACAGCACATTGAGGAGGATAACTGATACTTTTCTGATAAGTCTCTGTTGGAAAGAAACATAGGATTGTGGAAGGGCAAGAAGACCAGAATTTCTGTAGAATAATCTTATCATTTCTTGTAATTGTATTAAATAGCTGTGAATTTGATTCGCCATGCCATACCATGATGAAAATGGCATTGGTTTCTAGCCAGCCAATCTTTATCAAAGAGTCTAGAGTGTCAATGTGGAGACAGAAGTACAATGTTTTGGTCTATGTCATTATAGCATGTTTGTGGTTTGTTTCACTTATTTTCTCTGCTCTGCATTTCCTTGGGTGAAGCATTCGTCTATAGGCTTGTCTATGAGAATCAGTCTCATAAACCTGTTCGACCATGCCGGGCAAATGAAGCCTATGAGTTGTGTCTCGAAGGCCAGCTGTGCCCTGTGGTGGAAGATGCCAGGATTTGGCCTTAGGAGACTAAAGCCAGACTAGCCAAGGGTTTAACCCATTACCTACATTCGGAAAACAGTCAATGGGAGGTATAATGAGCTCTAAAACAACATTGTCACAACCAAAGAAAAAAATAGTTTATAAAGGAAAATTATTATATAAAGTAATATACTTATGACTGAGATTTATATATAGTATTTTTTTTTCTTTCCACTTCATTGTAATATACAATAAAGCATTTAGTCAAACTTTAAGCACAAGGGACAGTACTTACAGTCAATTAGAAATGTCCCTTGTGCTGCTGGCTGCTGTTGTGAAATCTAATCTGTGAAGTCCTCTGACCCTCCATACTAATGCAGCTATAATCCTTCAGTACTGAGGAGGTCAACAGAAATAAGGGACCTGTCACAGACACATATTAACAACTTCTGCTCCTGAAGAATTTACCTCCTTCCTGACCATTTTTTGCGATACGGCACTGTGTCGCTTCAACTGTACCCAAACAAAATTGGTGTCCTTTTTTCCCCACAAAAAGAGCTTTCTTTTGGTGGTATTTGATCACCTCTGAGGTTTTTATTTTTTGCGCTATAAACAAAAAAAGAGCTAAATTTTTTTTTAAAACGACAACATTTTAAAAAAAATTCTATAATAAATATCCCCAAAATTCAAATGTCTTCATTAGTTTTGGTCAATACATATTCTTCTACATATTTTTGGTAATAAAAATTGCAATAAGTGTATATTGATTGGTTTGCACAAAAGCTATAGCGTCTACAAACTATGGGAAATATTTATGGCATTTTTTTACTAGTATTGGCAGTGATCTGCGATCTTTATAGTGACTGCGACATTGTAGTGGACAAATCGGACACCTTTGACACATTTTTGGGATCATTTATACAGCGATCAGTGCTATAAAAATGCACTGATTACTAGGGGCGATCAAGGGGTTAACTGTGTTCCCTAGTGTATTTTCTAACTGTACGGTTACCACGCAGTGCAGGGCGCGCGCCTGCTTAAAGGCCCGATGTACAGCTACGATGGCTCGCGGGAAGCAGTTAAGAGTGCTGGTTCCTTCAGCCCCCCCCCCTCCATTTATAGACAATGTATTATAGCTTTCACAAATGAAGAGCAACCTATGAATGGAGGAGGTGGTCCTCAATCAATATTTTACTTATGATTTATGGAAATTATAGTACAGCCTACCCGCTTGCCGACCACAATGCATATATATACATGGCTGTTTGCGAGTGGTTTACCAGGGTTATGCTGAAGCTATAAACCATAACCCCCGCTTTTTTTTCATGCCGGCGATTGGCTTACTCATGAAAGCGGTCTGAGTGGCTATTTAGCCACTGGATCACTTTCATAAACAGTGGGAGGGGTTGTCCCGGTGTTTCTCTAGCTTACCAGCCTGCCCAAGAAACAATCAGACGGTTTACGCGGCTGGCTAAAAGGCTACCAGAGACCAGATCGTCTCTGATTGCCTCTATGATCTTGGAGGACCAAAGCGATGTAATCACTTTTAGTCTAGGGCAGAAGTAAACAATTGTTTTTTTAAAGTAAAAGATCAAAAAAATATTTGGGGGATTTTTTGCTTTTAAAGGTAGAGTAGGGATTTTGGGGTCTTATCTGTCATTCCTTATTCCTATCACAAAGAAATGTTCTATATTTCTTGTAATGGAAATAAAAGTGATAAAAAAATTAAAATGAAAGGGGCAATGTAAAAATAAAATACATAAGAAAATAAATTTAAAGCACCCCCATCCCTCTGTGCTTGTGTACACAGATAAGTCGCACACATATATGTAAATGGTGTTTTCACCACAAATGTGAGGTATCACCGCCAACGTTAGAGCAAGAGCAATAACTTTTGCGCTAGACCTCCTCAGCAACTCTAAACAGGTAACCTATAAAGTGTTTAAAACAGGTCACTCTATTCAAATTGTGACAGACAGAGCCTCCCACAGTCCATGGTTGACTCTGTTCTATCTCTATACAAATCTACATACTGTATATGAGCCAGAAATGCCCCAAGAAGTTTGACAAGGTTTGGGGGTCCTGGGCGAAGGCTTAATATCAATGAGATGATGAGTGTTTTTACATAACAGATAGCAGTTCTCTCTCTGTTCCCCCATCCCACCATTCCCCCCACCGTTTCTCCCCTAGCCCCCTAGTCATTTTATTTCCTCCTAGCCCACTCTTCATTTTTCCCCCTGGATAGCAAACTGGCTAAATATGTTTTTTAGGTCAACATTTCATTGTCCCAGTTTTTGGGAAACGTTACATAAGATGTAATGTACTACGTACAGTATGTACTGATCAGAACTTACTACGAGTAAGGTAATGTTCTTCATTGCATTGTTTTTCTGTTCAATGCATACACATATTTACTTTGTAAAATTAATAAAAGTTTCTGTTAAAAAGAAAAGTGTTTTTTAAACATCATCAAACATATGGAGATTTTTTAAGCATCGTAGTTTGTTGCCATTCCACGAGCGTACACAATTTTAAAGCATCTTTTATATTCTACCAAAAAAATGGGTTATATATTGATTTTTTGCAAAACAATCGTGTTTGAAAAAAAGGTGCGCAAAGACCATGTGACATAAAAATATTGCAACCGTCATTTTATTCTCTAGAGTCTCTGCTAAAAAAATATGGTTGGTAAGTGGTTACAGAGAGTGTTCACACAGAGCATGACAGCCCAGCCCCCTGATAGCCACTCCTCCTGCACTAGGTAAGTAGCTGGGTACAATAGCTCTGTACTGGGATGGAGGGGGGGGGGGACTTTTTAGTGAAGAGGAATTAGCTCTATATTGATAAGGATAAGGTGTGATGAGCTCAGGTGGGTTTGGACAAAAGTCCAGTCCACCAGAGATATCCTTTCAGGAAGCTGTTAAAGCCAACAGACAAAGATAGGTGGTGGAGGCATTCCCTGGCCTGCAGCCATAAGTATGCAACGAGCGGCTGCAGGGCTGTAAATGCCTCCGCCACTTATGATTGGCTGTCAAATTTGACAGCTTCATATCGGATTAGCTTAGGCGGGATTGGAGTCATGTCCAAACAAGCTTTGTAATGTGTGTGTGTGTGTGGGAAGGAGGGGAATCTGGGTTGAGGGAAAGGAATGAGCTCTGTACTGGGGAGGTGGGATGGCAGTTAGGTAGTGGTACTTCTTCCAGTGACATCACTGACACTCCTGACACATGGAAAGTATGTAAAATGGTTTTAAATGGCATAGTTCACACCAGGGCTTGCAGTTCCAGTATGCTCCAGTCCAGAAAAAAAAGTAGAACATGCTGAATTTTTCCTGCACTGGACTGTACTGGAACGCAGTAAAACACACCAAAAATGCACCGAAAGGTATGGTGTGAAATGGTGTGAGCTGGCCCTAAAATAAACAAACTGCAAACAGCCAGGCTATTTATTACAAAAAGACATGCCATGCCTCTTCTGCAATAAAATATACTCACCTGCTTGTTCACAGTCTTTTTTAACCTCTTCAGTAACGGACATTTTCACCCCCTTCCTGCCGGAGCCAAATTTCAGCTTTTAGCACTGTCACGATTTAACCACTTACGGACCGCCCGCCGTCATTATACGACTATTTGGAATCGCTCTGGAATCTATCCTTTAGCAAAATGCATATCTACTGATTTATCCAAGGTTTAAGTCCTAGCTTGTACAACTTTTGTATTAGATCATTACAGTATATGGAACTGAATTAAATACCTTGCTGAAATCAAGATATGCTATGTCCACAGCACGACCTTGGTCCAAAACATGGTAATATAGTAAAAACATGCAATCAGATTAGTCTGACGTGATCTGCCCTCAGTAAAGCCATGGTGCTTTGAATCCAGTAAGTTGTGTATTTTTAAGTAATCAATAATTCTTCTTTTTAGGAGTGATACCATTAACTTGACTACAACCGATTTTAAACTCCCTGGCCTGTAATTGTCAGCTTCTACCCTGCTGCCCTTCTTAATGTTATTCATGACCCCTCCCCCCAATGTATGGCTTATGGGCTTCCTAAATTTGCATGGAACTGCAGTTAGTTGTGGTGTTTGTTGAAAAATATACTGTAGATCTAATTCTTTAACCACATCCTCCAGGATTTGAGGATCTTGGGGAAAGCTTTCATATAAAAGCCACTGCAAGACTTCAGGGGAAGTGACAACAAAAAAGCTAATACGAGAATACAGTTTGTATGGAGAAGAAAAAAAATGTAGTCACTTTATGTCAAAAGCTACTTATCATGCAGCATGCATGCACTGTGTTTTCAAGCAGAGAGAGAAGTCATGTCAAAAGTACAATCTGGGGGAAAATTGAAGTCTTTACCCAAGATAAGTGTTCTTTTGGTGAAAGATGTCTGCAGATTTAAGAAAATGGTATTGGTTGGAGTTCAGTCCCAATACTGCTGCTAAAGTCACCTTGGCACTGCCTACATTGCCTTTGAGAAAGAATCTATCTGCCATTGTGCATGCTATGTGAGTCTTGTAGGCATACCTCCCAACATTTCAAAATTTCCCTGCAGGACAGCGAATCAAAGTAGGCATACCTCCCAACATTTCAAAATTTCCCTGCATCCCTGCAGGACAGCCGATCAAAGTTGTTGAGCGGGGGAGCGGGGGGTGCCGCGGAACATCGTGGGATTTACCCCAGGTCGCGGGACGGTCCTGCATAATCCAGGACGGTTGAGAGGTAATTTGTAGGTTCCAGAGACATATCATTGCAGTTATGATATGGGGTAGGGAAGTTGCGATCCCTGAGGAAGGGGAATTTGGTTTCTTTAAAGTGTGTTTCTTCATATAAGCAGTATGTGCCCTGATCATTTCAGATCCTGAAGAAATTTCCAGGGCCATGACCCTAAACTTTACATGGTTGGTTTGCTCTTTTAAATCCCCATACTCCAGTTTCAATGAGCTTTCTATTTTTGAATCCAGTTCTCCTGCTCTTTTACATCAAGAGTAGCTCAGGAACTGGATCAATAAAGTCAGTAAATATAGCTTGAGGAGTACAGCTCTTTCATGCACATCCTCACACTTTTATGGTCGTCATCTACAATCTGAATTATAATACATTTTTGTTTTGGGTTTAGATACATTTTAAAGCGGAGTTCCACACTAAAAATGAACTAATAACAGCTTGCCTTTAATGTAAAAAAATAAATAAAAATCTGGCTGTTACTAGGCAGTATCCGTAATCTGCCTAGTTTCTGGTTCTAGGTGGTTCAACTTCCTGTCCTAAGACCCCATTGCCTCCTGGGAAATGATGACACTCACACACTACTGTGCCTAAAAATCACCTCTTCCTGAAAACCAGGAAGAAAAAGGAACTTGGCCTCACATGCCCACACATATGATGGATACGGCCACAACATGAGTGTTTGCAATGATTTCTGGAACGATTTTGGAGCTATTAATATGTTTTAGGGACTATTTAATGTGATTCATTTTAGCTTTATGCCCGGAACCCCGCTTTAAGTGCACAGATTTAGGCCCGGTTCACACTGGTGCGATGCAAGAACAATGCAAATCCACTGCGGTTTCCTGCATCGCACCTGACTCGCACGGCAGTTCACACTGCCAAATGTGAACTGCTGGGAGGTGTAAACAACACCCCCATTTCAGCTTGAATATCGCACTGCGAACTGACAGTTCGGACATGAATCGTGTCGCATATGTGTGAACACACATGCGATCCGATTCTGGTCCGAACAAAAAAAAGGGTCATGTGCATGTTTGGACCGAATGCGGTGCGATATCAGCCATACTATCTGTATGGCTGAAATCGCACCGCACAGACATTGCATGTAATGTGAACAGCATACCTCCCAACCCACACGGATTCTGCTGGACTTTCCCGCACAGACAGTTCATTCCCGCAGTCCTGCGATAGCGGTAATTTTCCTGCAAAGGAAGAGGAGACAGTGGTGGCAGCATGGGAAGAGGAGGTAGGACAGCACCCCCTCCTCCACCAAGTGAGATGTCGGCCGACCGGCGGCAATGTACCACCACACTTTCCCTTTCATTATCGCCGCAAGAACCCGAGGCACTCCCCCTCAACAACTTTCATAGCCGTCCCGCCGCAGTAATAACCACCCTGCTACACAACTTTCATTTCCGTCCCACGGTAGCACCCCTAGACTCCCCCCCCCCCCCCCCCCCCCCCACACACACTCAACGACTTGAATGAATGTCCCGTGGTATGATTTTGAAAAGATGGGAGGTATGGAACAGCAGTGCGCTGCGAATTACATGCAATGTCTGGCATCGCACAAGTGTGAACCGGGCCTTAAACACAAGAGATCCTGAGAGATAAATGAATTCATTGAGAGTCCATGTGGAAGATTTCCTATTCTGCTCTATGGAAGCTGTGCTGTAAATAGAATGCACTACATAGTACAGACACAACGTTTTAAAGACTGTCAGGTCCTGGACTATACTTTATAATTGCTAAGGAGCCCAGGACATCTGAGACCAGGCTTCAGGTTTGTCAAACATCGTCCAGATCTGCAGTTTTCCAGACAGACTCTATATGCAGCTGACTGTTAAACTCACTAAATAAAATTACCATCTGTCTTGCTGCTGGGGATAAAACTCTACTGATGGCTAATTCAGTGTACAGGCTGATTCAACACTTTCCTGTGGCGGCTAGGCTCCATCAGACACCAAGATAAGAGGCAGCCATGTGTCTTTATGGAACTAGTAAATAAGCTGAACTTTCAATATTACATGAAAAAAAAAAATCAATGATAGTATTTGGCAGACAACATTTTATTGTATACAGCATTGTAGAAGTGCATTTTACATTTTGCTGCATCTTCTCATTTATGTTCTCCCACCATTTAATTTTGATATACTGGCCGGGATTCAGAAAGACTGGCGTATTTTTAGGCGGGCCTAACGCATCTCATATGCGCTACTCCGCCGTAACTTAGAGAGGCGAGTACCGTATTCTGAAACAACTTGCTCCCTAAGTTACGGCGGCGTAGCGTATATGGGCCGGCGTAATTCAAATTATCAAGGCAGTGGGCGTGTTGTATTGAAATGAGCCGTGACCCCATGCAAATGAGGGGCCGAACGAACGGCGCATGCACCGTCCGTGGACATATACCAGTGCGTATGCTCAAAAAATTTACGTTGAATAGAATGCCTAAGATACGTCGAACACTGCATATGACGTGAACGTAACTTACGCCCAGCTCCATTCACGTCCAACTTCCGTAACTGACGTAAAATTCTACGGCTGTTTCGTCGTCCATACTTAACATTGGCTGCGCCTCATATAGCAGGGGTAACTTTACGCTGGTCGTACGCCTTACGTAAACGGCGTATAGTAATACGCCGGGCGCAAGTATGTTCCTGAATCGGCGTATCTAGGTCATTTGCATATTTGACGCAAAAAACTACAGAAGTGCCCCTAGAGGCCAGCGTAAATATACACACAAGATACGACGGCGTAAGAGACTTACGTCGGGCGTATCTTGGAAAAATTCAGGCGTAACTGCCTTTCTGAATCACGTAAAGATGCGACGGCGGAGATTTGAAATTACGGCGGCGTATCTGGAGATACGCCGCCGTAAAAGGTTTCTATTATTAAGACCTCCATGAGCGTTTTTTATATTTTTTTCCCAGACTGTCTTGCTGCACTTTCTGCCTAGAAATAGAATGTGAGAGAAAATCACTCTTTGGTCACTGGCATTGGCACCCTTATTGGAGGGTTCCCCTGCTATTGCTGTTTTAATGACAACTGTAGCATTCTGTATTGCCCATTTTGTCCTGCTGACAATGGTCACCAAAATATACAGAGGTGAATAAAAACATGTGTTTCCACACTTCCTCACTCTATCCATGACTAAAAAAAAATATTTGATGTACATATACCCTAAAGCAGTGGTTCTCAACCTGGGGGTCGGGACCCCCTCGGGGGTCAAATGACAATTTGCCAGGGGTCACCAAACCCTGGGCTGTTCCTGAAGCCTCTGCTGCTCTCCTAGCCTTTTTGTAGCCACCCAGCAGGGCTGTTCCTAAAGCCCGCAGCCGCCCATTCATTTCACAGGATGGCTGGGGGACAGAGACTAGAGGTCAGCTGACTAATGAGGAATGTGAAGTGGAAAAAGCTGGAGGAGACCCTATTTCCTGATTTTGGCACTGCTACAAGACACCACAAAGCCAGAGACAAAGTGAGTAACACTACCTGTGATTATAGTTGCCATTATAAGTAACCACTACAATTCTCAGATCAGCAAATGACCTTGAACAAGAACACCCAAGTTGGCCGATCAGAACTCCCTGCCAGCACTGCCACTCATCCCAACTCCCTTCCAGCACTGCCACTCATCCCAACTCCCCGCCAGCACTGCCACTCATCCCAACTCCCCGCCAGCACTGCCACTCATCCCCATTCACCCCACCAAGGAGTAAGAGAAGGTAAAAAAATGAGAATACATGGAAGCGAGAGGAAAAGAGAAGGTGAGAAAGAATAAGAGAACAAAAAAGATGGCTAGAGAGAGGGATGGGGGAAAAAAATAAAAATTAGGACAGCGAGAGACAAAAGGGAAAGAAAGGAGAATAAAGAGAGAGGAGCACATCCATAAAAATGCACCAGAAGGGGTTTTAATACTGTACAAATGGAAGGGACTAGGGAGCGCTAAATGTCAGTGGGTTAGGGGCGCAAATTACTTGTCTTGCCTTGGGTGCCAACAACCCACGCTACGAAAATAATTTTACTGTTAGGGGTCCCCACAACTTTGGAAATGTTATCAAGGGGTCACGGCACTAGGAAGATTGAGAACCACTGCCCTAAAGGATAATGTAAACGAGTTTGTGTTTTTTGTGCTTACTGCTAATATGCGTTTGTGAAATATTTTTTAAGGATTCTGAACTATATATTGTCCTAGCTTACTAAATCTGAACTGCTTCCATTTCTCTATACATGTCAGTGGTAATGCAGTATGAATATATGAATATAAGGTGTATTCCCATCAAATGCATTTCGCGAATAATCCACATACATATAAAAGCATGCGTTCTCATTTTCTTGGCTTCTGAGCCTGAGACCTGTGTATGCAGATGCTTAACAACTCACCTAATTAATATGTAATTGTAGCACCCTCTACCATAGGTAGGTGCTAGAAGTGAGGATTTTTGTGATAGCTGCCAGGCAGGTAAATTTAGGCAGCCCTATGCTTCAGGCTAGGCCTGCTTGTTTTTGATCTGGGGGCAGGAAGTGATTAGTGTAGCAGTGGGTGTGACCCCTTCAGTTCTTGGGTGCCTCCCCTGCTTCCAGTGAGAATGTTCTGGAAGAGGGACAGGGCTGGGAATCGGAGTGACAAGGAGCTCATGTGAGGAGCCCTGACCAATCCCCAATTGGAATGGGGCAGGCCTCCTTCTTAAGCTCAGGCCCAGTCCACTGGAGGGGGGGGGTGTTGTCGGCTGGAAGTAGTAAGAAACGGAGTGCTAGATCGCAGCAGGAGGCCCATCCCTAATTGGGGGGGGGGCTGCGTGCCTTGGCGAGGGAGCCTTGGAGTTGGGAAGAGGCCTCAACCGTACAAGGTCATGGAAGAGGGGTCCTGGAACAGCTGGAGAAGCAATTGGAGCGCATGTCCGGATAAGTTGCTTACCATGGACTGGGGGCATGAGAAGGTCGGTGAGTGAGCCACAGTGGAAATCTGGAGGAGGCATGCCAGGGGAGCTGGGTGCAAGGCCAGGGGAGAGACTGTGGGATTTTGTGTTGGTCTAGCTGGGATCAGTAGTCGACCAACTAATTTAAGCTGCTAATCAACTAGGCCGCCAAAAGGGGTACTGCAGGCCCATGGCCTATTAACAAGTCAGCAAGTTCAGCAATTCAGTCAGTGCCTAAGATTATTCAGAGTGTTTTCAGGTGTAATATGAAGATAATGGGGCGGAAAGACTAATGCCGCATACACATGACCGTTTTTCATGACATAATTTTTTTTTTAAATGTGATTAAAAACTATCGTGTGTGGACTCCAGAGCATTTTTCATGACGTGAAAAATGGGCATTAAAAATTTAGAACATGCTCTATTTTTTTGCGTTGTTTTTCACGTCGCGAAAAACTGTCGCGCTTGCTCAAAAGCAAGTTATGAGACTCGTTCTGGTAAAACTAGCTTTCGTAATAGAGATAGCACATTTGTCACGCTGTAACAGACTGAAAAGCGCAAATTGTCTCTCACCAAACTTTTACTAACACGAAATCAGCAAAAGCTACCCCAAGGGTGGCGCCATCCAAATGATACTTCCCCTTTATAGTGCAGTCGTACGTATGCAGCAGGGTTATATGATGGATGTTAGTAGCCAGTAGCAACCATCTGCTACTAGGGCTGTTACTGATTAAAAATTTTGTGTTCGATTAATCTAATATTTTTTAAATCGATTAATCGACTAATTACGATTAATTATAATGCACATACAGATCCAACTACTTTTAGCTGATCTCCTTGCAGTCTAATTCCCAGTGCAGCTACCAACCACTGGAAAAATGGATAGCAGGATACAAAAACCACACAAAGGCAGCGCTCGATGGAAAGTGATAGAGGGAAGTGTAACAGCCCTTGCGTGTGGCAGATAGTAAGTGTGAAGAAAATAGACTTTATTCTGTATTTTCTCATAGGTTCAGTTTGTTTTTTAAGAACCCCTGGACCGATCTGGGTGAAATGTGGATATGTTGGTCCCCCAGGTCGGGGCTATCAGGGGATATGTAATGGTAGGGATACCTTGTGTGGAAAGGGGTGTTCCAAATTTTGGGAAAATTGTGTGCTCTCTGCCTGGAGATAATTGGTTTATTCCTTAACTGATCTCAATATCTAGCAGGCAGAGAGAGGGCGGGTGTACTATAAAAGCTTGCTGTGGTAATGTCATCTGCTACTGTCATGTAGATGAACCTTGGTCTGGCTCTCAAGAACCGTTCATTGTGTGATGTGTTGTGTGAATTTCTATTGATGATAGATGTGTATTGTTTAGCAGGTGAGAAGAGCTTATCTCCGAGTCACCTTGTCTGGGTAAATGACTAGTAATTAACTCATGTAGGTTATCTCGGAGACATGACGTCTGTCTCCCAAAATATGTATATTAGAGGCTCGTTAGTAAACCATTGTATGATGTTGTGGGTGGAGTGTGCCATTGTCAATCCGATAACTGCAAGTATTCGTTTTGGTGTATATAAGAGCGTGCCTCTCAATAAAGTTGCTCTATGCCTGGTACACCCATCATGAAGTCTTGGCTCATGCTTGGGGGAATATTCTAACCATTGTGAAGAATCATCCTGAAAACTGCATTCATCTCCACTATCCCTCTACCTCCTATGGTAACGATAATTACTTATGCTCGGCGATTGAGGGATCGAAAGAAGGCCGCAGTACCCTAACCACTGCAGGTCTTAACAGTAAGATCCCGCTGGCATGCAGATATGAAGGTACAGCAAAGGAGCCCTTCAGATGGACACGGCAAGCCCCGCCGGTGTCCGTGAGGCCCCCGGATCTCCGACGGAACTCCCTGAAGACACGGAACCCCGGTGGTGAGGTGAATACCGATCAAAAAAATGTACGATTAATCGAGGAATTAATAGTTAATTTCCACAGCCCTATCTGCTACATAATATTTATGTGCTCTCTCTCGTTCTGTCTCATATGTATATTGCACTTTATTTACAACATCATATCTACAGTACACCTTGCTACAGTTCCCTATCAAAGCAAATTCTGCATAAAAAACACACCTAAACACACCTAAACCCTTCTTTGAAGCCTCTCCTGCACTAAAAAACAAAACAATATATAGATACATATATATATATATATCTATATATACACACATGCATATACAGTATACACACTTTTTTTACAAGAGTCTTCTGGCTGGTGCTATGACATTCCTGCTCTCTTTTCTCTTTGCCTTTGGCAGTGGCTGTGGGTGGACCTTATTGCTGCATTGAACATAATAACATGTGAGCACTTCCCAGTGCAGTAAAAATTCTGTGCCAAGGCTGCATGAGGATGCTCCCTAGGGGAAGATCCATAACCGTCTGGGCTCAGTGGATATAGCGCTCGGGAGACAGAAAGGCACCTAGTGGTGGCAAGGTGTACCATGAAGGACAGCTTCGGATTGAAGTTAATCATTTTGAGCTATCTTCTTTGGCTTTGAAGGACGTCTATCATGTTGTCTACTAGAAATGGTTATATGAATGTTATAAATGGCATACAATATTATCAATATATGATATTTTAATTATAAATAGCTTTGAATAAATATATGTTAACACACGCTGCTAGGTTTGCTAAAAGAAGAACACATCCAAAACATTGAGCATGATGGTTGACCCTAAAGCCCCATACACACTATAATTTTTCATCAGACTAACCGATCGTGTGTGGGCCCCATCATTTTTTTATCCATCGGTTAAAAAAATAGAAAAACTTGTTTTAAAATTATCTGATGGTTAACTAACCGATAGAAAAGAAACGTTTGTCTGTAGGCACATCCATCGGTTAAAAATCCACGCATTCTCAGACTAAATTAGGGGAGGGGAGCACTCGTGGGGGAGGGGAGCACACTGGTAAAACTAGCGTTTGTTATGGAGATAGCACATTCATCATGCTGTAACAGACAGAAAAGCGCACAACGTATTTTACTAACACAAAATTAGCTAAAGCAGCCCCAAGGGTGGTGCCATTGGATTTGAACTTCCCCTTTACAGTGCCGTCGTACGTGGTTTACATGACCGCGTTCTGACATTGTTTTTTTAACCGATGGTGTGTAGGCACGACTGATCATCAGTCAGCTTCATCGGATAACTGATGAAAAAATCCATCAGTCCGTTTTCATCGGATGGACCGATCGTGTGTACAGGGCATTAGAGTTTCAAAACCTGCAGGACAACTGATAGTGTGTATAGGGCTTAAAGGGGTAGTTCCCCCAAAAACCTTTTTTTTAACATTGATTGAGGCTCGTTTTGTCAAGGGGAATCGGGTGTTTTTTTTTTAGAATCGAAGCAGTACTTACCGTTTTAGAGATGCATCGTCTCCGTCGCTTCCGGGTATGGTCTTCGGGTCTGGGCGTTCCTATTTGATTGACAGGCTTCCGACAGTCGCATACATCGCGTCACGAGTAGCCGAAAGAAGCCGAGCGCCGTGCGGCTCTATACTGCGCCTGCGCACCATCGTTCGGCTACTTTCGGCTACTCGTGACGCGATGTATGCGACCGTTGGAAGCCTGTCAATCAAATAGGAACGCCCAGACCCGAAGACCATACCCGGAAGCGACGGAGACGATGCATCTCTAAAACGGTAAGTACTGCTTCGATTCTAAAAAATAAACACCCGATTCCCCTTGACAAAACGAGCCTCAATCAATGTTAAAAAAAAGGTTTTTGGGGAAACTACCCATTTAAGTCTCAATGTATGTTTAAGAACTACTCGGACTGTTTAAAATCATTGAAAGCTGTAAAAGTGTCACTTTTAATCTCTTTACAGCTTAGGTTACTTACATACTGTCTGAGAACAGCACACTCTCCAAGTATCTTGTAAAATCATCATTTTTTTTTACCAAGGATAGAAGATGTGCTAACCATACTATCCAACAGACAGAAGTATGCTTCAACGTTTTCTCAAATGGCATGTTAAAAGTATAACTCAGGAAAAAATGTTGTTAATGTATTTTTAAATTCTATTTTTTTTTAACTGAAAATATACACAATAGTTTGCTTTTAAAGTACAAAGACTATATGCTGCTAGTTCGGGGTAAAAAAAAATAAAAAATCTTTTCAGAAAGCAATTACATTCTTTCAAGCCTTTGCACTTTTCATAATGAGTGCCATCAGGGTGAACGCAGTGCAATCAATGATAGTGTTCCCTTTCGTTAAATAATGTCTTCTCAAATCTCTTACTTCCCAGCTGCCGGTCCAGCCTAATCCTTAGCTTGCCATCTACAATTCCAGAGGATGAAATTAACAAACCACTTTTTATCATGAAGCCCATTAATATACTGACGATAAGCCATTTCTCCAAAGAACAATTAAAACTTACAGTTTAGTAATAAGTGGAGTTGAGCTAGTCAGAAGATCTCTGGTCAAAACAGAGAATTCAATAATAGATAAACTATGCTGTGTGAGTACCCTTGAAGGCACTGTTTGGTGGAAAATGGAAAGTTCCACACCATTTATTGGCATCTAATAACTTCAAAGACTTTCACTGACACCAGTTTGCTTGTGTGATTTGCACTTCACACAAAAATCATTTGACTAAACATTGGATACAAAAAATATGTATAGGAATCTACTTGACTGCTAGCAATTGACTTCATTAAAAAAAAAAAAAAAAAAAAAATTATGGAAATTTCCACAGTACTCTACCAGAATTTACGCCACTGTATGGCCGCGTACACACGACCGGTTTCCTCAACAGAATCCATCAAGAAACTTGGTGGGGGAGCTTTTTTGCGGAGGAAACCGGTCGTGTGTATGCTTTTCATCGAGAAAACTGTCGAGGAACTCGACGAGGAAAAAAGAGAGCAAGTTCTCTTTTTCCTCAACGGGAATCTCAATTTCCTCGTCGTGTTTCTCGTCGGGCCAGTTTTCTACAAGAAACACGTTGGTGTGTATGCTTAGAAACCCGCGCACCTTCGGTAAAAGTAGCGTTTGTAATGGAAATAGCACATTTGTCACGCTGTAACAGACTGAAAAGTGCAAATGTCTCTCACCAAACTTTTACCCAACAAGCAGTAACATGAGATTAGCAAAAGCAGCCCCAAGGGTTGTGCCAGTGGAATCAAAATTCCCCTGCCGTTGTATGTGTTGAAGTCACTGAGTTTGAGAACAAGGAGATTTGGTCTTGACAGTGTGTACGCAAAGACACCTAACAAGGAACTCGTCGAGGAAAACGATGTGTCTTTCCCGACGAGTTCCTCGGTCGTGTGTACGAGGCCTATCGCTTAATACATGGCAATCTGTTCCTTGTTGTGAAAAATGGCCAGGGCTTCTGATATTATTACACACAAGTCAACAAATGAGAGTGTGGTCACTTCTATAGCTAATGCCGCGTACACACGATCACTTTTTGGCATGAAAAAAAACGACGTTTAAAATGATCGTGTGTGGGCTTCACATCGTTTTTCATCTCTTGAAAAACAACAACAAAAAAATTCGAGCATGCTGCATTTTTTAACGTCGTTTTAAAAAAAATTTTTTTTTTGGGTTGTAAAAAATGATTGTGTGTGGGCTAAAACGACGTTAAAAACGACGTTTTAAACCTGCGCATGTTAAGAAGCAAGTTATGAGACGGGAGCGTGAATGGAACTTCCCCTTTAGAGTGCCGTCGTATGTGTTGTACGTCACCGCGCTTTGCTCATCATTTTTTTTAAACGATGGTGTTTGGGCAACATCGTTTTTAATGATGAAGTTGGAAACACTTTGTTTTTTCTACATGCTGAAAAGTTTTTTTCATGCCGAAAAGTGATCGTGTGTACGCAGCATTATTCTCGGATGTCACTGGCATCATAATCTACAAACAATTATTTCACTACAGTATTTCACCTATAGTTTTACGTTTTATTTTATTTTTAAATAGGGGCCCGCAAACAGTTCAACAAACAGCCCGCCAACTGATTTTTTAATTAACCACAAACATGGGTATGATCATGGTGATGGGAAGGGCAAGTTGTGTCTCAAGTTGTGTCTCAGGCTTTCCGTGCTTAGCTAGGTCAATTTACACCCAGCAGACTGGATGCACATAAGGAGGGAAAGGCTTTATCGGTTAACCACTTCCCTACTGGGCTAATTCTGATGCCCCGTACACACGACTTGGTTTTCTGACGAGAAAACTGCGAGAAAAGCTTTTGGCCGGGAATCCTGGCCATGTGTATGCTCCCTCACAGTTTTTCCGACGGGAAAACTGCCAAACCCGCTAGCAAAAAAAAAAAAAAAAAAGAGAACCAGCTCTCTTTTTTCTCATCGGGATTCCAGACTGACTTTTTCCCGTCGGAAATCCCGAGCGTGTGTACAGGGCATCACACTTCTCACATACGTGTAAAAATCTAAATTTTTGTTGCTAGGAAATTACTTAGAACCCCCAAACCCAGATATATATTTTAGCAGAGGACCTATAAAATAAAATTAGAAGTGTTCCAATTTTTTTTGTCACAAGGTATTTGCGCAGGAGTTATTCATACGCATTATTTGGGAAAAAAATACACAAATGAAATTTAAAGCACACAAACGTAATATAATGCTCAATGTCAAATATAAAAGATGATGTTACACCAAGAAAATAGATACCTAACATGGAATGGTGCCAAATTGTGGTACCTAAAAAACTCCATAGATGATATTTTAATACATTTACATGATAGGAGTTACATAAGAGGTCTGGTGCTCTCGCTATAAAGTTTGTGATGATACCTCACGTGTGTGGTGCAAACACCATTAATATATGTGCACATGACCTATGTATACGTCCGCCTTTGTGTGCGAGCATGGGGGGAGGGGAGCTTAAAATATATATTTTTTTATTCCGTTTCTGTAAAAAATAATAATAATAATTTGATCACTTTGCTTGCTGTCACAAGGACTGTAAACATCCCTTCAGACAGAAATAGGCAGTGACAGGTACTCATTATGGAGAGTATAAGGTCGTCTCTCCTCTGCCCCTACAAGCATCACACCAAGATAGGCGCACCATCCCAACAGGAGCACCCATGAAGGCAGCGAAAGGCGAGGGGGAGGGGGGATATGCCCTAATTAGCTAATTAGAGAATCACTGGCTGAAAACATAGATACCTGTAGCTGCAGGCACTGTCCCGGTATAACTACCGCAACTCAAGGACATCCATGGACATGTATACATAAACCATACAAAGCACTGGTCAAACTGCGCCCCCCCCCCCCCCCCCTTTTAAAGAAAGAATCAATGTTGTTTTAAAACAAGGCACACTGGCGGCAATTGATGGGCACAATGGTGGCAATTGATGGGCACACTGACAGCATACTGGCGACAATTCATGGGCACACCAGTGGCAATTAAAGGGCACACTGGCGGCAATTGATGGGGCAAACTGGCAGCACACTAGCGGCAATTGATGGGCACACTGCAGCACACTGGCGGAAATTGATGGGCACACTGGTGGCAATTGATGGGCACACTGGCAGCAATTGATGGGCACACTGGCAGCACACTGGCGGCAATTGATGGGGCAAACTGGCAGCACACTGGTGGCAAATGATGGGGCAAACTGGCAGCACACTGGTGGCAATTGATGGGGCAAACTGGCAGCACACTGGCGGCAATTGATGGGCACACTGGCGGCAATTGATGGGGCAAACTGGCAACAATGGCACGGTGGCTGCATGTGATGGGCACAGTGGCTGCGTGTGATGGGCACAGTGGCTGCGTTTGATTGGCACAGTGGCTGTGTTTGATTGGCACAGTGGCTGCGTTTGATGGGCACAGTGGCGACAATTGATGGCACAGTGGCTGCGTGTGTTGGCACAGTGGCTGGGTTTGGTGGCATAGTGAGGCCGCAATTGATGTTTTTTTTTTTTGCTAGTCAGAGAAGGCAAACATGGCTCAAAATAACAAAAACACTTTTTTTATTATCTGCCATTTTTTATTAACAAAGTGCTGGTCACCTCAGTCAGCCTCCTTGACCAGCACACTGGTGGCAATTGATGGGGGGAAAACTGGCAGCACGCTGCCAGCAATTGATGGGCACAGTGGTGGCAATTGATGGGGCAAACTGGCAACAATTGGTTACAGTGGCCGCGTTTAATGGCACAGTGGCTGTGTTTGATGGGCACAGTGGCTGCGTGTGATGGGCACAGTGGCTGCGTGTGATGGGCACAGTGGCTGCGTTTGATGGCACAGTGGCTGCATGTGATGGGCACAGTGGCTACATTTGATGGGCACAGTGGCTGCGTGTGATGGGCACAGTGGCGACAATTGATGGCACAGTGGCGACAATTGATGGCACAGTGGCTGCGTTTGATGGGCACAGTGGCTGCATGAGATGGCACAGTGGCTGCGTGTGATGGGCACAGTGGCTGCATTTGATGGGCACAGTGGCTGCATATGATGGCACAGTGGCTGCGTTTGGTGGCATAGTGAGGCTGCAATTAATGTTTTTTTTTTAGTCAGAGAAGGCAAGCATGGCTCAAAATAACACAGACATTTATTTTTTTAACTGACATTTTTTATTTAAAAAAGTGATGGTCACCTCAGTCAGCCTCCCCCCCCCCTCCAAATACAGCCATTTAATTATTTGCTTTTTATTTGCTTACTTTAAGTTTTTAGTGTTCTGTTGCAGTAGCACACTGCTAGGTTCCTAGGCACTGTAGGCAGGCTCCTAGTGACTTGTCCTTGCAAGCGCCGACACAGCTCCCTGCGCAGTACTCTGAGACGAGTCCTCCCTCTCTCACCTCGCCTCCGGCCGTGGCGTCACAGGGCTCACGCTGGAATGCACCAACTGAATCTTCCATAGGGGGGGAGTAAACACACAGGAAAGGGAGCCAGGAGCGCACTCGGCAGCCAATCGGCACACAATTTATACAGTGCCACTGCCGCTGCCCGCGCTGTCTATGACACACACAACTGGTCTGGCGGCTGCGGCTGCTTGTGTGTCAGAACTGCGCCCCCCTCCTGTACAAAATGGTAGCGCCCTGGGCACTCGACCCTCCCGCCCCTGCCTTCTACCGGCCCTGACCTTACACAAAGCAACTGCTTATTTCAAGGCTGCTCTACTTTTGGAAAAGCGAAGGCCATTCTCTTTTGGTAAACAGTCACAATAAACTGTGGGGTTATATTTTCCCCAAACCACAAATGTAAACAGGGGCCCGCCCCTTACTTTCCTGAGCTAACTAGAATGCTGCTTTCACAGTGATGCACTGCGGTTTATCTGTGAGTTAGCTGCACTTTGTCATAGCCATCTGTGACGGACTAGGAGTGCAGAGAAAGTGCAGACAGAGAGCAGGCGAGGCAAATTACCCGGTACCCGACTTTTGAGCATTTATTGAGGAACTCTGGGTATTGGAAGGGTGGCAATATGACACAACACAAATAGTCGACAGAG